>JAOTON010001981.1:562500-1162500 GCA_034440635.1 Lepas anatifera | reverse complement strand
CAAGAATACCGGAACACATTTTAGAGAACTCGGTGGGCCCATTATGTGATATGAGTTTCAATTTGATAAGTTCACTCTGCTCCGACTTATGCTATCTTAAACTTTTTTGAGGTCGGGTCACTGACCTGTACTGGTGACCTGACCTGAGATGACCTATCCTTAAAATTATAACAGAAGCTGCAAAAATGATGAGGAAAAGGTATACCAAGTACGGCGCGCTGCGCGCCGTTTTCTGCTGTCCCCGAAAAACCCGAGGGGCGGGTACCCGCCCCCGTCAATGCGCGTGTTAAGTTAGAAGAAATTGGCAAAACAATCACTCTATGCTCCCGTGACCTGATATGACCTTTGAGAGGTCAGATGCTCAAAAACTCAACTTTATGGTCAAGATCGTGGTAAGAATAGACGGTTTGAGGATTTTCAGCTTTATCTATCAGGTGTTTACTGAAAACGAGCCCATTCTATTTTTCACTCTAGACTTACAATGGGGGTGACCAAAAAATTGACTCCACCTTAGGTCAACAATATCAAAATTCTGAGATAACAGATTTGTAGACCCTAATGACTTTAGCATATTGTGGAATTTTCAAACTGATCAGTTCGCTGATGTTCCCTGGGCGCCACTTCAAACTAGTGATTTTAGGTTTTGAGGTCGGGTCACTGGACGTTGAATAGCTCCTTGACCTGACATGACGTTAACTAAAAAATTTGGTCCGATGTGTAAAATTAATCAGGGATAAGGTACTGTAAGTCTCGTTGTTCTGCGTTTCTTAGTTTTTTTTAGCTATCTGGGGAAAACCAGGAGTTGGGGGGGCGAATTTTGACCCCCCCAGCGGGGCGCGTGTTAATTAAGAGACTGACCACTAAGGTGCTGGCTGCTGCATGTGAACGTTGTGACAGCAAAATCATTGCTGACATCGATCTCGTGACATGCGTGGCAGTCACGCAGTTAGAATTTAGACGAAACAAATTATTGCAATCAGATGGAAAGTGAATTATTCGTGCTTTGAATTAAGGCCTTGAGGTACTGTATCTTGGAGTTAAAAGTATGCACAAATTTAATAGAGAGAGCTTCGGGGAAACGAAATATGCCTACAGTGGTTTCTCGACACGCTCTAAAAAAACTGCTATTTCAGTTCAAAACACATTGTAAAGTGGGTCACTCCATTCAAAGAGTTATCCGGGCTGTTCACTTAACTGAATGATAACTTAACTTTACTGAATCCTCACTTAACTAAATTCTAGCGCAAATTTGTTTCGATTATATTTATGACCCTGTTGTGGCGCTATAATTAATCATTCTTCTGGCATTAGCAGCAAAGTTGCCAAAATAAGAATATTTGTCATTCGAGGCAAAAAGCACGCTGTTGAATAACCTGGAAGGTGGACTAATGGTCAAGTAAAGTTTGTATCAATCGCGAATTACAAGATGACTTTCACTGCAAAGTCCTACATCAATAATGGATAAATCACATGGGACAGAATGGAACAGCCCCCGTGAGGGCAAATGTGGTGAAAGTGGGAATAGTTGCGAGGTCTGACATTCGATATCATTCAAAAGAAAAATATCGCTCGAATTGTCATGTGTTCTGATCATCGGATGGTGAGGTGAAGTAATAAGTAGCTACAACACACATAACGAAAGCGATCCCTGAAGGGGACAACGTGCCGAAACCTACTCTTCTGGCAATCAGCATTTGCAACATTTTCGGCCATTGTCAGTCTGTGTGACGAACAGTCATGAGGTACACAGCCTTCTGTGCAAGGAGCTATATTCTGGCAGCATCACGCTGGTACAGACCGGCGACAGGTGCAAACAGCGGCGAATCCAGGACTTCATTTCAGGGGGTGGGCTACCGGGTTCGAGTCTCCTGCCATTGCCTCGGAACAGAATCCGGCTATGCAATTACTGTAGGCACTCTAAAATTTCGAAGGGGTGGGGTGGAGTTTGAGCTCCCATGTATCCGCCAATCAGTGCAGCCAAAGCTGCATGACGCCTTGGGGCGTTTTTGTCCGTCGCCTTCGGGAGAATGATGACACGATCAGGTTGTTATCAGGAGAAATGTCAAAAGGAGGTAAGGGATTGCTGGCGCTTTTGCCTGCTCGCTCGACCTGCTGCTGTCAGCTCACAGCTGCGCCGCTCCCATTGTGCTGGCTGTGTGGGCAAACTATGAGGATGTCTGGGATGAACAAAGCAGTTGAGCAGCTGTGGACACATTCATGTGCTGCTGCTGCCCATGATACTCCAGTTTCGAAAGAGCTCATGGCGTTCTTGTGCTGTATATTAGAGTCCGCTCATTTTAAGCTGAGAGTTGGTTTACAGTGTAAGCATTCTTCCGTCAGATGAAATGTCTGGAAAGTTGAGAATCAGTGAGTTTTCCTTAAAATCTGACCCTTTCTTTATCAGCGTGAATTTACAAAAAAAAATTCTGGTCATTTGCGTCAACTCTCATCTTAAGACAACACCCCCACCCCATAAAACCGGTAGATGTGACTGCTGCAAAATGAAAGTGCTATCATTGTGTAATTTTCTGCGGCTAATATATAGATTCGCTCAGTGGAAATGATAAGACTCAGGCGCAGATTCAGGATTTTGGTCACGGGGGCCCGCTTTCGGTCAGGAGGTGCCCACTTACCTCGCGCTGGCGCTTTCAGCCGGGCGTGCCCGGCTGGCCCTGGGGGAGAGCGCGGGCCCCATTGCCCCCCCCCACCCCTCCCCCTGAATCCGCTCATGGGATTGGTGGGTCAGTAGAGTGTTGGTTCAGTGGGACTGGTAGCTCGGTAGTGCGACTGCTTAGCATAATTCGTGGGGGTGTAGCTCAGTGGTAGAGCGCTCGCTTCGCATGTGAGAGGCCCCGGGTTCAAACCCCGGCACCTCCAGAAATAATTTTCGTACTCGGATTGCTGAGTTCATGCAATGGAGAATTCGCACGCACGCAGGCATCATCGGCGCAGTGGTGTGCAGAAAGACACTGTAGTATGGTTCGGACAGTGCAAGCAAGCACTTAAGTCCTGTTAGCATACCTTTAACAGGCGCATTAACAGGGGTCTGAGCCACCTTCGCTTTGACGGGGGGGGCGGGGCGGGGCATAACTCCTATGCCATTAGAGCTATTGAGATCGGGTTAACTACATTGGATATGAAAATGCCAGACCTTTCTCCGCTATGTGGAACGTAATGAACTCCCGCCAGTGGTTTGACCTCCAGAGGTCACCTCGTGACCTCATATGACCTGAGGTCATCAAAGGTCAGAAAGTGACCCTTCCGTGTATATCAAATGAAAGCTAGTAATGAGACATACACGATGGTGTGTGTTTTAACGCTATAGCTTAACTAGGTCAAAAGTTATTGCCAAAAACACTGTTTTTGACCCCTGGTGACCTTGGATGACCTTGGAGAGGTCAAAGGACAAATATGGCCTCTGGGATCCGTAAAGGGATGTCCAAGAACGCTTTTCTTAGCAAGCTGAGCATTTGCAATCGTTTTTGTGGCTTTTACATCATAAGACAGCTTTTTCCCATGCTTTTTCAATGGGAGAGGTTACCTCGTGACCTGACCTTAGGTCAAGAAATCGGAAAATCCCGGATATACAGCTTGTAGACCCTGGCTGGGCCATAAACTGTAGGAAGTTTCAAATCAATCGATTGAGAAACGTAGCTCTTATAGAGCTCATAAGTTGAAGTGAGGTGAACCTTTAGGTGAACTTAGACCTCGCCCGGTGATCTGACCTTAGGTGACCCAGGGTAAAAAATTTTAGGGATGGTGTGAAAAGGATGGGGTGAGAGATAGAGCCCTCAAACGCGGTCCCTGTCGTCGTTTTTCTGCTATCCCGAAAAAAAACTTAGGGGGTCATCGATGCCCCCGGTGGGGCGAGGGTTAAGGCCCAGCGACTTCCCTGAATAAGGAGCAGGCTGGCTCCCGAGAAACCCTTCCAACAGGAAAAGAGTTGGCGACGCCATATGACCCTGGCAGTAAGTGTGTATTTTTGCCAGAGTAATGCTGAATTCATCACCTCGAATTGAGGTCTGGCTATACTTGACTGAGAATTATTGATATTTACTCCACGATTCTGAAAGGGCCCCGATATATAATCTTCAGTGTTTTTACATTCTCCGGATATCGAGGAAGAGGCCAAGGAACATCTCCTAGCAACTCACATCATGCTCCGCTGCAGCACTTCAAAACTATCAATGTTTCCGGAAAGTTTGACGTGGATGATTACAGTGTGGTATTTTGGACCACCTCTTAATTTAATCGGAACTTCCGGTTGATTGCAAAAACAAATAGTTTACTTTCCCTGTTGCTTATAATATTTTATGAAACGAAACTGTTTAGAGCGCAACAGCGTAGTATAGAAGAGCTTTTATACAAATTGTTTTGTTAGTGGTGAGAGTTGCAGTGGTGTCCGTGATTCATAAAATCACCGACGAAAATGAGATCGCCATTGGGACCACTATTCGCTAAATTATATGTGCCATATTGACGAAATATAGTTTTGAACGACAAGGACACGCCCCCTTTACTTTCGCCCGCTACTTTGATGACATATTTATTTATTTATTTTATTTTATTTGTTTATTTTATTTATTTCCTTATTTATTCACCAGCATTGCCAACAGATAAATCCACTTACAGGCGAAGTCCAGGCATTAAAAGCGTATTTAGAGTGGTACACATCAGACAGTTCACATACTAACAAGTAATAGGTAAAAATAAGAATGAAAACAATTCAAAACTAAAATTTAGCTATAGGCCTAAAAAGAGATCACCGTACAATCCCGCACCACAAAAAGGAAAAGAAGACGTAAAAGGCCTAAAAAGATGAACCAGCACGGCCAACAAACCTTACATCCTTGCCAGATATCTTATAACATGGTTTTTGTAAATAGCTGGATCATTTGCACGAATATCTGCTTCAATATCACGGCTGAATAAAAACATGTTTGAGAGCCTAGGGAGGCGACAAAACATGCCGCTCTGTACAGTGTTGACGCGTGCTCGGGGAATATGAAACAACGTCAGGTTGCGGGTCGATCGGGCAGGCACCTGCAAGAGAAAGCAGCTGAGCAGAGCAGGTACATCGAGCTTTGCACGGATTATATTTCTAGTAAAAAGTAAGTCATGCTGTACCCTCCGTGTAGCGAGAGAAGGAGTTTTGAAAAGTGTTTGAAGATGCTCATAAGAAAGAGAAAGTGCTTGTCCAGATGGAATGTGGTGGATAAGCCACAGAAGAAACTCATGTTGAACCCGATCGACCCGAACCTTGTGGGAGTCAGCCGCCCCCGCCCAGACAACGCTGCAATATTCTAAAATAGAATGCAAGTTGCGGTAGAATGCAGCCAGCAGAGCTTTACTGTTGAATTTCATATATTCATAGAGGTCCGAGACTTTGAACATCTCAAGGTTTTGATTGAAAAATTCGAACACAATTCAGTTCTCCACTTCACATACGAACTAAGCAAAGATGACGTATTGCCCTTCCTGGACGGACTAATAGACTCAAACGACTCCAAGTTTCTAACAAGCGTGTACAGAAAGCCGACTAACAATGACATAACAATGAATGGAAATAGTGAATGCCCAGAGTGGCATAAAACTAGTGTTCTGCCTGCATTTGGGAAAAGAGTAATGGGACACAACTCAACCCATGGGAAGATGAGCGAAGAATTCACTCGTGTGAAACAGCTTCTTGTCAATAATGGGTTCAAAAATACGCAGTAGACGCCGAGATCAACACGCAACTCTACCAAAGAGACAAGACAGACACAACCAGCAAAGTTGCCTACATCTTCTTCAAAAACTACATTGACATCTCACACAAAGCTGACGACTATATCTCAATATATAGTACACGACACAAAAACAAAACACCTCATCATGCACAACAGTTCTGTTCCAACATGGACGTTGAAACGCACCAATGTAGTGTACAAATTCACTTGCCCCCATGAGGGTTGCCGTCCTCATACTGCCCACTTCATTAGTGTGGCAACAACGACCCTGTCCCGACGGTTAACCATGCACCTCTAATACGGCACAATCAAACAACACATGACTGACAAACATAGCACATCACTGGCACAGGACTTGCTTGCTCACAACACAGCCATCATCGCATCGACTGACGATACCCACAAACAAGGAATTCTGGAATCACCCTACATCGATCAGCTAAAACCTACACTCATCACTAAATTCAATTCACAGCAACCATAAAACTGTGGGGAGGGAGCTAGACAATCATCACAACATCTACTTGAAGCGTATTTCTATATGGACTATTTTTTTGATGTTGTGGAAATGTAATTACTTCTGTTTTAACAGCTGAGAAATGTTGATATTTTTATGTTGAAGCTTACTTTTTGTTGAAAAATGAATGGTATTATGCAGTTAATGTGTTTAGAGAACGAAATAGTGGACTACTGTGGATGTTTAGTGTACAGTAACTGAGAGTATCTGAGTGATTAAGGTTGTTTCAATGCAACCGTATTTTTCAACGATAAATGTTTTAACTAGGATATACAAATATGTAGCATTATTGTCAATGGCTGTGTGAAACAATAGAAACTAGTTAAGAGTTAATGAACTTTGGAACCATTTTACATAATCTTTCGTTTGAAAACAGACCAACTAAAACAAAACTTTAAACACTTTCCATACTTTTGGCCAAAATATTTTGGCTCTTAAACTCATTCATAATAATCAATAATTGGCAGATTATGATCATTTTCACCACCTTTACCATTATCATGACGTCACCTCGATACCTTCTCCCGCAACTTTAACATCAATGTTATATCTTTGGGCGCTTCCCTCGTTAGAGGTGGAGCACTAGGCCATTAAAAATGGCCATCACCAAAGTGAAGTGGCATTTGAATGGCATTGATTAATTATAATTTACCGAAAAACTCGAAACCAATACTAATATGCTTGTTTTATGAAACCACCATTTAAACACAGCCTTTCAATTGAAACGAAATAATCATTGTATCGTCATAGGTTCTTAATTAAAAGTGGGCATCAACAATACATTATTGTCTTATACTACTGACATTAAATCACCATTTGACGAAATTGTTTTGGATTTTAAAACTCATGCAAAATAATACATAATTGAGAGGTAATTATATTTTTTATCCCCTTTACCATTATCAGAACATTGATGTTCAATTGACTAGAAGGCCTTTGGTTTAACGGTTTAAGCAAACACAAGAAACTTGGGTTTTAAATTCAGGTTTCTGTCAAATCAAACTTTGGTCACGTATGAAAATATCACAACTATTCCTTACTGACGGTCGTTTCCAATTCCCTCACAGAGACTATTGAATGTATTTGATGACTGTGATATTCGCTGCAACTGACTAAATGGGAGTGTGACACCTGGGTTGAATCCAGGAATTTAGTGTAATTAGGGGTATTTTTAGCGAAAAACCATGAGACGTCCATGATTTCTCTGAAAAATGTGCAATGGGCTCAATATTTTGATTTTTAAAATGTTCCTCTAGGGTGAAAAATAAACCTCTGCCTGTGGATGACACCATGAACTGGCAAATACTACCATATTCAATAGGCATCAAGGGCTGATTACTCACCTTGACGTCAGCTATGTCGCCGCACCAACAGCTGAAAACTGTGGTCGCCTGGCTGGGGTACATTTCAGGTAGTTTTTTAGCTTTTCTCCACGGAAATTTTGAGTTTCAAGACAAATGATATATTAAGGACCGGGTTTTCCGGCATACTTTAGAACTTTTCTATCTCAGTAAAAATCAAAGGTGCCACATTCTCTTTAAATGATTACAAAGCCGGAAAATCTGGCCATGCAATAAGCTGAGTAAAATTTGTTATTTATACAGAAACGTGTAAATGATGTAAAGCATATCGGCAAACGTGGCTAATTCCATATTCTGTGCTATTTCGTACACACATGTGTTAAGTCGCCCAGCTTTTTTTAGTCAAATTTGCAGACTACTAGACAGGCCGCCACGGAATTTTGCAGGGGGACGGACCCGGGCTGGTGCTGACCGGGGAGGCGAATTTTTAGTATATTCGGTACTTGACAGCATTAATAACCATTGACCCAAAAATTTGGGGGACGTCCCCTCGGTCAGCCAACAGGGGGCGCGTCCCCGTCCCCCGCTTTCGGCGCCCATGCACAGATATCTAAAACGTCACGAAAGATCCAGTCACCAGCTTCTACCAAAGATACATGCTACGGTTCTCACAAAGATACAAAGATACATGCTCGCCCCACAGTTCGCAATCCCTGCCAGCCACTTATCTTCTATTACCAGGATGGTGAAAACATGAAGGAGTTGGGGTCGCACAGGTCGGCCTGTTCAGTCTGCGAGGTGAGCTCATTGAAAATGACCTTCTCGAGGGAGTTGTGCTGAGGGGAATTTGGGCGCGGATTCAGGTTGGCTGGGCAGTATACCAGCCGTGCCTGTCCAGCACCTCTCCTAAGTACTACTTTCTCAAGAAGCTTAACTTCAAGGAGCTCACCTCAAAGACCGAATTGACCGACCTGTGTGAATTCAACTCCTTCATGCTTTTCACCATCCTGATAGTCGACCACGAGTGGCTAGCGAGAGATTGCGAACTGCAGGGCGAGGATCAGCAGTACAAGGAAACTGAGGAGTTTGTGTGTACTGCCAAAGTGACGAACGTCATAGTTGAGATGTGCTGCTGCACCATCACAGAGTACAACAAGAATCTTATCAGGGACGACTAACTCAGAGGAAAGCTGCTGCGGGGCGTGGAGATGTCCATGTACGTGTCTGCTAACGTCACCAAGACGAAAGTGAACGACAAAAGATACTAGTAGTTGAAGATCAAAGCTTTGCACTGTATTAAACACCTGAGATCTAAACTGAGAATCTAGGTCGGTGGTGGCGTTGGCGGATTGGAGGTGTTACCAAAAGGAAATCGTCAATGCTTATTGCGATGAATGTGACTTGGAATTGTGTTACATGTGAAGCTTCCTGACACATTCGTGCTCTATGAAGCTCAATAGATGAGGTGCGTCTGTAAAATGCTAGTCGTCTTGCTAGACATCTGCGCATCTCAATTCTCAAGCTCAAACTCAAGCTGCGCATCTCAATCTTCGGGAATATTATTTCGGCTGTTTGTATGTAAGTGTTAAGCTCTACTATTAAAAGTGAATGGATCCTTGACTTGGTATCATAGCCACGGCAGTGGAAATAAGCGAGCTAATACAAATTTTGCTTCGGCTAGGGTTGAAAATTGTGCCCGTGTTAAGATTTTATTAAGTGTCGTATTATCAATGTTTAAAAATATTGTCCAAGCTGTTTCAAATTTGGTTTTTGGTGTCGGTACCTCACTAAAATCATCAATATAATTGTCACGGAGACCCCGACCCCACCACCCGAACGAGCAACTCCCACAATGAAGGGTTAATTTAGAAGTCAAAGTTTAACGTCCAACAAAGCACAGGGACGGCCGCCCCGCTCTGGTTACCCTCTCACCAGTCAGTTACCAGCAGACCTATGCCGGGTAAATATTGAGCGCGGGAGCGTCTCGGGGGAACCGATCCCAAGCCTGCATATGCACTGCCACTACATGTTCCTGAGCAGCGGACCGGAGCCCAACGCTCTACCAACTGAGCTACCGGGGCAATGAGATTGAGCAATAATAACCAGTGGCAGAGTAGCCGCCCTCTAAGCCACAGATCATAAGTTCATATCCTGGCATAGCCTCTGAATAAATTATCCTGATCCCCCAAATCCCTCCCAACATGGTAGGAGTTGGCGACGCTGTATAACCCTGGTAGTTGTTGCGTCGGTAATCTCCAACAATGGTTATGATGAGCAATGAAGACAAACGCAACTTATTACAAGAAACTAACACGCTCACCACCGTGCTAAGATTGAGCTTCTATTTTTCCTGTTAAAGAACATTAACAAATTTGAGGGAAGCATCGGATATATGGATATATATATATATATATATATATATATATATATATATATATATATATATATATATATATATATATATATTTGGGGGTGCTTGAGCACTCCCACTGAAACCTCGGAGTGGTATTGTGACACTGCAACACAGCTGGAGTTTTTGCTTGCGACATCATAGAACCACAAAGTTGCAATCATATGTATATACTTTGGGTACACTTTCTGCACTATTTGCCCTCATTCTACATTCTGTGTCAATAAATAGTTCTAGCACAAAGCTTATTGCAGAGGTGTGGATTTACCTAACTTTTTGGGTAGCCAGTTGTGCCAATGAAACTTTGCGTTGGTGTTAAATATTCCTTTAAAGGTAAGTGTTTATTGTTTTTATATTTTAATTTTGATTTATTTGCCTTAACATACCTGTGTGATGGTCAAAACAAAGATAATATGATGCGTTTGGTTTTTACGTGATGGTTACTGGTATTCTCTGGTAAGTTTGGCCACCCTCAATGCTTTTTCGGAAATACACGCCCCTGCCTTTTTGGTCTCGGCAAAAGTCGGGCCGGAACCAGCATCGGGTTCCGGCACCGAGACACTGGGACCAAAAGTAAAATATCATCTTCTAATTCCGCCTTGCTCCTCTACGAAAAATACCAACAGATAGGACAGATTAAGATTAGGACAGATTTACCAACAGATTAAGTTCCGAGATTGTGTCAGGCTCTGTATCAACCTCATAGATGATATCGAGGCCTTAAGTTTTTAGTCTCTTGGGCATACACCCCAAACGGCTTCACTATTCCGACACTTTTGACATTGGTCCTTACATTCGCCCCCAAAATGAGCCTTATCCTTGCCACACAAGAGCCGTCTTCACAGATTTTGCTGGGGCTGGGGAGGAAAATAATGGCGACCTTATGACCGGAGGTAGTTTGAAGTGCAGTTCGATTTGTTGCTGTTCGGGCGAACGGTGCAGATGTTGTTCTGTTTAATCAGTTCTGGAAAATTTGCTCAAGTCCACGTTGATAAGCAGGGGAAAACCAAATAGCCCGCTGAGGGCCGTCCTTTTAGGGTGTACCCCCTTTTCCTTGTTGGCCGGTGGTACCACGTCGCCCCCCCCACCTTGCACCGACTTCCGACACCCACTCCCAAACTCCAAACGTGCTGATAAACCCTGACTGAAGTAATATGAAAATATTTACAAAATTAAAGAGGTAAATCGTTCTTAAAATACCACCCTGAAAGTTATTGGCTGATTTACTATCAAAACAGGCTGTAGCCAGGCTGGTAAAAGTGATATAATTGCTATGTTTAAATGGTTAAGTGTATGTTGAGGAAAAAGCAATAACGGAGTAAGAATTGTTTCTCAAAGTGATAACTTCTTGCTACCAATTTAGGTGTGCGTTCAATATCTTTAGCGTTATGTAATTGACATGGGGAGCGTATGTAGAATCAGGACCGATATCATTCTGACAGCAGACTGCTTAGAGTCCAGCTCCCAGTCTCAGTCTCTCAGTCTCAGTTGTGAGCATTACGAGTTTATTTGTTTTTCTTACTTTCTTTTAGTTACATGCACGCGTTAGTTGGTATTTCTTAAGAAGGGCTTATGATCAGGTGCAATTTGATTTGAATTACTTTTGGGCGGCAGCGTTTTGCGAACTTCCAATGAGCTGAATGCTAGCTGAATGCCCCCCCAAAAAAATCGAAATCCTATCAGCCGGACGCAATTTGAACAATTTCATACTAAAATCTCCAGAAATGGGCCTCGAATCCCTGGGGAACTTGTATCGCTTTGTCGTTTTCTGGAAGCTATGACTTGTCTCCCAAGCTATGTCTTATTGATTCCTGCCACCGAGAATAACCAGCTGTTGAAGCGATAAGACCTGTGCCCAGACTGTTTTTTCGTTCAATTGTTCGTTCTAACAAATAATCAATTCAGATATAAGTGACTGATTATGTAGCCATGGGTGTATCCAGGGTAAAAGGGGAGAAATTGCCCCTCCCCTCAATCGACCCCCAGCGCCCCTGAAGTATTCGCGGCGCCCCACTGAAAAGTCGATGGCACCCCATGAAATGTCGCTTCCCACCCCTCCCCTGTATCCAGGATGCGTGTATTAGTGCCCTCACGATAGGCTTTGGCGCCCATTTGATAGATTTTGCTGTCCAAAAGTGGCGCCCCCTAGTCCGGCTGACACCCCTCCCAACCATGTGTTCCCTCCCCCGATCAGTAATTCTGGATTCGCACGGCTTAAATATGTTTCATATTACCATCGGGATTGCTTCGGTTACTTGGTCACACTTTTACATGTTAACGCTTCAGCACAAGTCCTCAATGCCAGTAACACATATATTTTCACAAAACAATGGGCATTAGGCGCGTCTGTAATAACGTTAGTTAGCCTGGGCTACGACACATCAGCTGCGGCAATGAAGACCGCCAGCAGCTCAGCAGCGATTTGCATTACTTGACTGTATACTCTGCCACAACAGTTGCGAATACTTTTGTTACGACACATGCGCAAATGCATCTGTTTCGACTGGTGCATTTTCCAGTAAAGCACTCAGAACCTTGGCAGCTATTTACACGTGATACAAGCTGAAACGCTGAAACTACAGGCGAGTTTCATCAAACGCGAAACTGCCTCATGCGCTAAGGCTTCACCTTCTGTTTTGCTCGTGTGGGGACCGGGTTCAATCCAACAGGGCCAGGTGGGGCCAGGGACGGCTTATACGGCCCCCGAAGCGGCTGAACCGAAGCACCTGGGCGGTAATGGAGCGGCACAACCACCGACACTCCTTCACGCAGCCGCAACAGTGTTGACTAGAACTTAAACGGATTACCTTGCAGCCACCCAGCCGTCATAATTTCACCGCACGATTGGTATGGGACGCAGAATGCGGCGAAAGTCACCGCAGGGGAAGGGATCCTGAACAGGGACACATGCATTTATGACGAGAAAAGGAAGAACAAGACAAAATGCTTCAAATAAATCATCAACAATAACAGGACGACATCGCGTGGCGCGTTCAAGGACAACATTTCAAAGCACACTTTATACTCAGGATTGCACAAAAGCTCACCTATTGCCGTTCAGGTCACGGTAACCGTTCTTACTGAGCCCTGCCCTCCCCATTCCTAAACCTGCGCCCCCCCTCATTTTCACACACAGGCTAAATAAAGCCTTTCTCTCGTCTAAAGCATCTGTGGTTGCCATCCCGCACTCACAGAGATAAGAAAAGCAGCCCACAACATGATCACATTTCATTCCAGACACTGACCCAGGCCTAGACAATAACATCACATTCGCAACGGCTCCCACCTGCTATTGGGGTTGCCGTAAGTCTCGTTGCACTCGGGCTGCGTACTGGACCATCGCTGTAATGTTTTCAAGCCTTCGCAGACAGCTGATGATGCAGACTATTCAGTCAGCAGTCATCGATGTCGGAATAGCTGCTGTTCATACCACAGTCTTGCTGGCTATGAAAGATATTGTTTTCATCTGTCTGCAAGCGTGGAGGCTGTGACTATATAATCAGTGATAACTGTTTCAATGTTTTCACACGGACTGAGTCTCAGCAATAGGAAGTTCGCATGCCTGCGTTGTCCATCCTGAACCAATCACGACCAAACCCAGTCAAGTTGGGAAATCTGCGAATCGCCCTTGACTCTTGCGAATCGTCCCTGACGCCGCCATCGTCGATATCGTCTAGAATATGACAGAAACTGGTCTCCTGAGGTGGTCGACGCTGGCTGGGTACCCGGGGTACAGCTGCGATGGAAGAGGGCTCGACGTGGTTGTCGTCGCCACCGGCGGGGCGACACTGGTGGGTAGCAGGGATGGGGACGACGCAACCGCCGGCTTTCCGTACAGAGAGCTGTAGAACGTCGAGAACGACGGCTGCCCCTCCGGCATGGGCACGGTGGGTTTGTAGGCGTCCGTGGAGAAGGCCCTGGCGCCGTAGGTGGCGCTGTCAACGGCGGCTGCTGAGGCGGCCGACACCTTCGCCTGCATCGCTGAGTAGGCGGACATCTGATCACTCGCAAGCTTGGACATTTGTGAAGAATAGGCTGCGCTCATGGTTTCACCCAGTTTTCCCATCTGACCCGAGTCGAAGCCGGCGAGTCCCTGGAATGAGTTGTAGAACGGGTGTGTGGGCACGGCAGAAGGGAAGAGACCTCGCGATTTGTCCGCCATGTCGAACGGACTGACGCCGGGGGAGCGGAAATGAACGTCTGGTGGAGCGGGTTCAGCGGGTCGATCGGGTTGCCGTGGAAGTACGGCAGCGGGAAGCCGTAGCCGTTCTTCTGCAGCGTCTTGGGCTTGCGGCGTGGCCGGTACTTGTAGTCCGGGTGGTCGACCATGTGCTGCGCGCGGAGCCGCTTCGCCTCGTCAATGAACGGCCGCTTCTCGGTCTCCGTGAGCAGCTTCCACTCGGAGCCTAGCCGCTTCGAGATCTCGCTGTTGTGCATCTTGGGGTTGTCCTGCGCGATCTTGCGCCGCTGCATCCGTGACCACACCATGAAGGCGTTCATGGGCCGTTTGATGTGCTCTTCGTTCTTCTTCGACATCTTCAGTGAGAATAGTTCAGAGAGTGAACTAGTTGCTGCGCGAACAACTTCCCGCTTTGAATCTACCACACAAAGTCAACCACTGCCGTCCGTCACTCTCTCGTCTTTTGATGTGGAGGATTCAGCGCTCGAACACAGGCAGCGACGCGCTTGAAGCGGGATGAGGGCGACTAGCCGACTGACTGACTGGCAACAGAGGACCACCGGCCGGACGGGCGACCGGGGGGCGGAGCCTGACACCGTCTCCGCCAATGAGCGGCGCCGACACAAGCGGCCGCACGCCCCACCGAATCATTGGCCGTCATTGTTTCAAGGTGATTAACTCCGGCGCTGACCTCCGCATTGTGGGTAGCGGCCGCTTCGATGCCGAACCGAGATAAGGCGAGGAAAATGGCAGCTCTAGCGGAGAGGGGACAGGAGGCCGACACGGCTGTCGTTCGGAGCTGTCTCGTTACTGGATAAACCGTCAGGCACCTCACATCATTTCTCTACCGGCACAACATACCATAACGAGGAGAATCGTCGCTGAAAACGGCTCGCGTGGGAGCGAATAATGAAAACCGGAACTATGACAGTTCCAGTGTACAGCGTAATTGTTGGACAGCTTTGAGCGTGTCACTGTCGCCTCGAGTATTGTGCGGAAAACATTTGTGGTTCATGCCCCCTCTTGGTAAGCCGCAGTGTGCGATGTACCAGGCTTTAATGAAACCCAGTTTCCATTGAAGATTGTACCAGGATGACAATCGCGGTTTTTGGATCACGCTGCACCTCGTGGCGCGCTGTGTCGACAACCACGGCGCACACCTGCGGCGCGCCACTGCCGCGTCACAATTGCGGCGCCAGCGCTGCATTTGCCTTGATTGAGCGTCACACGTGTTTGCGGCCAATTTGCGGTATTGTCGCCGCGTTTCCAACATTTTGATAGATTGCACCGCTCAGAGATGGCGTTGGGTCAGGGCTGGGGCAGGAGGAGGGGGTGTCACAGGTGTCCCAACCGGACCGCCTCTGGGCCTGGCTGAAATTTTATTTATTGGGTTTTGTGAAGTGAGCTATACAAATAAACGACCGACGATTTGTTACGCAGATGGTGTCGTCTTACACCTGCCAGGCCATGTAGCTACCGAGCCACTTGCACTCTCGCATGGTGATACTTTTTATACAGTATCATTCTCAAAAGCCGAGAAGAATGGAAATTGTTTCAAATGTTGGCTTAAGCAATATCTACTACGTATCTCGGTAAGAGATGGGACCAACATCCTTCTTTTACGTTTACGTCATGGTGGTACTATAACCTAAGAGGGCACATTTCCATCGGTAAATTGAGGTCACAATTCCGTTAGTGGGCCGTACCAGCAAAGAAAATACTTTATGAATCTGTATACAGGTTTTGGACTTCACTGCACCAAAATAATACAATACCATCACAATGCCATTCAACCAAGTCTTACTTTTCTGTCGTTCGGTCACTGGCATTTGACGTTAAACCTCAATTCCTTTACGAATAGGCATCGATAATGTTTTGAGGAGAGCAGTACATCGAAACAATGACCGGCGGGTGCTACTTTTTTACTTCGAACTTTACGAAAAATTTGCTGCAGTACCTACTAGTGTAAGGGTAGATTTAGCTCACACGAAATTGATTTGCAACTGGAATGCACTGCGCAGTTGATGGACGAGCCAGCAAGAAGTTAAAGGCTATAAACATACCAGTTAGATACGAAAGCAAGGATATCGTGAAGAAGCTTTACTGAACATGTGCTAGGCCTCTCCATCTCGAATACTGCAGTCCGGCTTGAAATCTGAACAGATTAAAAATAAAAGAAAAGCACAAGAAAGGTGCAGAGGAGAACAGCCTAACTAGTCCGGGGTCCAGAATCTATCGTAGAAGGGGAGTATAATGAAAAAGGTTGAATGAGGATAATGATGAATACATTTTTATATAATTGATCGTTTTGGAGACATAAGGCACATATAGCACTGTTTTACACTTTAAAAAGGGAATTTGATATTCAATAAAGGGAATTGACTAAATACAGGTGAAGGGGAAAGCTGGCTGCCGAGAAACCCTTCCAACAGGGAAAGAATTGGCGACGCCATAAGACCCTGGCATTTGGTGCGTCAATAAGTCTCAACATATTATATAAGTACAGGTGAAAAAAGTTTGTTAAGAGAAGAAGAGAAGGTAGAGTAGAACTAGAGGTTGCAGCTTCCACCTTATTGCGGAAACTGGAAAATAAATCTCAGGTCATTATCTATCTATAGAGTAGTCAACCACTGGAACAGACTGCCAGGAAACAAATCTGTTCATCTACATATTACTTTCGAAAGGGTATTGATGCAGGCTTTAAAGCTAATGAATGTCTGTTGCTTGCTTAGTAACTGTAGCATTGCCGAAATTTCTTCCGTCATATATGCGATACTGGGTGCCTGTTTGTGATGATAAGAGCGTATACGGTATGGAAAATTGATTTTATCATATTTTAGAAGTTATTTTTTGGATGTTGTCTGTGATGCATTGCATTCCTTGTATGTCTTATGTATTGCGGGCCCTTGGGACTTATGCATACTTAATATGTGACAAAGTAATATGGTTAGAAAGTTAGAAAGTAGACTGTCTTGTATTTAACAGAGAAGTTACACATTTTCTTTCATATTTTTTAAGTCAGCTGTTTTGCTGCTTTTGGCCAAGACTGCAGGCAGCCAGACTCAACCTTCCCATGGATGATGGTGAAACAGCCTAATAATGCAATATATACTTCAGGAAAGTGTGATCTTGGCAACATGCTGGTGTTGATAGCAAAGCAAAATATTGGAGGTACCGGGGTTTGAACCCGGGGCTTCTCACATGCAAAGCGAGCGCTCTACCACTGAGCTACACCCCCACATTCGTGCACTCCCGAGCTGACTGTTTCGCCACAGATTCAAGGTGATGGTGGTTGGATAACGTCGACTGTGATCATATACTCTTCAGGCAGTGACATCATCTCGCAATATTTAGAAAATTGGCGAACTCAAAAGGTGGCTTTTAAAACGATAATTATCTCGGACGAAAGTCAGTGCTAGTATTTTATTTACGTGCTTTCCTATGCAAAGAACACCATCACCCCCACACCCAAGCGAAAATGAAAAAATCTCTAATGGACGGATAGGAATCCGTCAATAACTTTTAGAATGTTTTCCATTGATCCAAAAGTCTACTTTGGGTTTTTCAAGGCCTCTTTCTTCACCTGTTCAGGCAATGCATCTCTTGAAAGTTCAGCTAGAAAGCTAGGTAGGCACAAGTGCTGGATCTAGGCCAGTGGTTTGGAGGGTAACGGGGCTCAGTGTAACGGGGTATCGTGGAAAAACTTGTTACCCAAAACAGGTCTGAAAAGTGTGGGGCTTGGTAAGACAACTGCATTTTTTACCTCCGCTTGACCCACCCTTGGAAGCTACCATTTGCGTGGCGCAACAAGCTATCCCCAGAAAGTGAAGTTCGTGGGGGTGTAGCTCAGTGGTAGAGCGCTCGCTTCGCGTGTGAGAGTCCCCGGGTTCAAACCCCGGTACCTCCATAGATTAACTTATTGTCTTTCTCCTCAAGATATGTCCACAAGTCGTTTCCCCAGTATGTATAATGCCTCAGTCAGTGTATAGAAAATCAGGGACTCGCGCTGCAACTCCAGTTCCATACATGTTACAGGATGTTTCAGAAGGAATGATATTTTTAAATGTTCAGTAAAGTACTAAAAATCCTTCAAATCCGTTCACAAGATACTCATTTTAATGGTAAATTGTAGGACATTTTTATGTAAATATGTTTCATTTGCATCACATGTTTTCTCTCGTCTTAAATGTACTCGGAAAATGGTGCAAGAAATATAATATATGCCCGCTTATATTTGAGAAAACGGAACTTGCAGCACTCTAAAAAGGCTTCAGCACACACAAATGGCACGTGAGCATGCACATCAAAAGCAAAAGTCTGAGTAATATTACAAGTTAAAAGTTTTTGGCTCAAGCTCCGTATGGCTCATTGGTTTACCTTCCATATGAATGACTCGATGCGGTGGACACAGCGCAAAAGACCCCACTGTTCACCGCAGAACAAGGGACATGGACCAATTGGGGATTGCTTGCTTGGACCCGAGCTTTCCTAAGCTTGAGAGGTGTATTTTTTTAGAATTAATTTCCAGAGGCAATGTGCATGTGGACTGAGACGTACCATAGTAACGATATCATGTTTGCAGTGCCATTGGCGTGATACTTGTCACGTGATACGCACGTGATTTCTACGAACATTTTCGTTGAAGGCAAGATAGACAGTGTTTTTCAAAGTCATTTTTAAGACTACTTTTTACTAGCAAAAATATCCAAACAGCTATCAAAATACGAATAATCGTAAATGTCCCAAAATTACCTTTCGATTGATATGTAAATCATATCACAGCAACCTATTTATAACCGCATCATGATCAATTCAAAAATATCATTCTTTATGAAACACCCTGTATCAGCGAAATCCTATCGTATCAAAAATTTATACGGTTACTTTTTGGGAGGATCTTTATTAAATTGTCTTATATTTCAGGGTGGGAGGAGGCTTAAATGTAAGGGATCACATCCACATTTGCCATATTTGTGCCGTGGGTAAGAAGGGAACGCATTGTTAACTGACAGCTTTGCACCACCGAACATACATTTTTGGACACCTTAAAGGGAATGGCCCTTTTTTTGAAAAAAAAACTTACAAACATAATTGGCCGAAAACAAGGAAATCGCCTTTTCTTTCCCCCTTTCAAAGTTCAAAAGAAGCATATCAATGCCTCCCTATGTTGAACTAAGCATCATGTGTAATTACAAAACTCAATTGAGGTGACTGCTTGCCATACGCGGATCAAGGATTGCCAATCGGGGGGGAGGCACCTTCCCGAGGGGGCCGCCATCCGGACCAGGGGGCGCCACTTTTGACCAGTAAAACCTATTAGGTGGGCGCCAAATCCTATCGATGGGCGCCGATTTTCGCATCCTGGGGGAAGCGACATTTCAGGGGGCGCCATCGACCTTTCAGGGGGCGCCGTGGCCATTTCAGGGGGCGCCAAGGGTCGATGGGGGGGTACGAGCCCCCTTTGGCCCCTGGATCCGCCTATGCTGCTTGCATCATCACTATAAGCAGAGCCAGGGGAGACCCCACCTTTACTTTCCATCTTTTTCTTCAGAGTCAGCTACTTTGCTGCATTAGGCCAAGACATCTGGCAGCCAACCTCAACCTTTTCATGAGTGAAGCTGAAACAGCCCAATAATAGCATATCTGCAACATGCTGATGTTAATAACAAAGCAACATAATGGAGGTACCGGGGTTTGAACCCGGGGCTTCTCACATGCAAAGCGAGCGCTCTACCACCGAGCTACACCCCCACGGGTGATCGCTTCCGAGCTGTTTCGCCACAGGTTCAAGGTGATGGTGATTGGTCAACGTTGACTGTGATTATGTACTCTTCAGGCAGCGAGATCATCTCGCAATATTTCGAAAGTTGGCTAACTCGAAGGGTGGCTTTTAAAACGATAATTCCCTCGGACGAAAGTCAGTGTTATTATTTAATAACGAGCTGTATTTCGACATCCTACAAGACCTTGCCAGGTTTCTCCACTCCGTGAGGGTTAGTCCGGAACCATCGTTACAATAACAACAGTCACAGTACAACAATATAATACAGTATAACACATAAGTATAACAATTAAGATTTTTTTAATTTATAAATTTTGTTCAAGTTGTTCCTGGTAAGGCTGCTGGCGTCGGAGTCTCACTAAAGTCATCAAGGGACTTGTCACGGAGACCCCGACCCCACCACCCGAACGAGCAACTCCCTCAATGGAGGGTTAATTTAGAAGCCAAAGTTTAACGTCCCACAAAGCACAGGGACAGCCGCCCCGCTGAGGTCACCCTCTCAACAGTCAGTTTCCAGCCGACCTGTACGTCGGGTAAACTATTGAGCGCCGGAGCGTCTCAGGGGAACCGATCCCAAGCCTGGACATGCACTGCCACTGCATGCTTCTGAGCAGCGGGCCGGAGCCCAACGCTCTACCAACTGAGCTACCGGGGTGGCAAAGAATGTAAGCATAATTTCAACAACTGTCTTGCGCCGCTAACTGGAATTTCTTATGATTTGCCTAATGCGAGATTTGAGCACATTGGTACTGACAATATTAAGATCATTGGGTACAACGTGCTGGTTGAAGTTTGCAGATGCTCGATATATGAACTGACGTTTTCCATGGTTGTTATTTGGGTGATAGAGTGACAGATGCAATGATTGCTAGGTTTCACGAGCTATAGTTTCGTGGCTGAATGATATGTTGTTTTTTTATAGATGAGGGGGCTTCGTTCGTGATGATTTTATGCAGTAAGCATACATCGAAATAGGTTAACAACTGGGGAATCGTCAGCCATCCTAATTGTCGAAACACATCGGAGATATGGCCATATTTTCTACGCCCAGATATCACTCTTGCTGCAAAGTTTAACACCTTCTGTAGTTCAGAAAGCACACAAGAGTTTGCGCTGCCATACACTTGAACGTAATATCTTATGTGTGACATGACGAGTGAGTCGATCAGACGAGGCAATGCCGAAAGGGGTAGAGCACGTTTTGCATGAAGCAATCCTAGTAGCATGCCCAAGCATCGACCAACTAGGTTTTTTACGTGATATTTCCACGAGAGGTTACTATCCATTATAACGCCTTGGTTTTTAACCTTATCGGTACATTTGAGAGTTTCTCCCATGGATCTGATACTTAACGACTGGGGTAAACTTGCGATTTGTCTGCGATCCCCGCAGAGTCAAAGCTCTGTTTTTTCGGCATTAACCATCATTCCATGCTGTTGGAACCAAGTGCACATTGTGTTTAGTATCCTTCCCAAACAATTTTGCACAGCTGTTATTCTGCTTCGGAGTCCAGTGATAGCCACCTGTGTGTCGTCTGCATAGCGAACAACTGTGACCCGGAACCCATCAAGTTCAGATGGAATGTGACATGTGAGGTCATTACTTGTTAAACAACAAGACAAGTACCCTGAAATGTGCCTATAGTTATCGGAAGGGGTTTAGACGTTTTCTCGCCTATTCTGACACTCTGAGTATGTCCACTTAGATAGCTCCTGAACCACTCCGTCGAAATTTGTAAAATATTGAGTTTAGTTAACAGCGCCTCGTGGTCTATAACATCAAAACAGCGACTGAGATAAATCAGCGTTAAAATAGTTATTTCTCATTGGTCCATGCCTTTTAAAATTTCATCAGTTACTGTTCTCTTAAGCCACGTTGGTCATCATTGAAAAGGTTTTGCTGTTTAAAGTAAGATGTTAGTTGAATTTGAACTAGTTTTTAAACAATTCTGCAAATCACTGGGACAGTTGTGACTGGTCTGAAATTAGAGGCTTGAGATGGATTATTCTTTTTATGTATTGGAATAACTACAGCACTCTTCCAACTGGATGGAGCCGTTTCATTGACAAAGCTAAGATTAATTATTCTAAGTAAAAACCTTCCGATTATGTCAAAAAAAGTTTCAGTATTTTTACCGGTATGTCACCTTCAATACTTGAATTTTGGTTTGGCAGCGAGAACAAGACTCGTTTCAGTTGGTCCAATGTGACCGGCGTTATTCGTAATACCCCAGCGTTTACGCGTGGTAGGCGCACTTTCAGCGGTTCTCGTCCCGACTGTTGATATGCGGTGGCCACTCTATCCCTTGTCTTTGTTCCAATTGAGGTAAAATACTCATTCAGTTGATCTCGAGTGAGGTTAAATGGCTGAGTAGGATTCCCCCTATGTTTAGCAATTACAGGCTGTATGACACGGTAAAGTGCAGACGGAGAAGACTCACTTATCTTCCTGGGAATGTTATCCCTGTAATCCTTTCTTATCGCTCGCCAATTAGCTAATCCTTTCTTATCCTATGCAAAGAATACCATCACCCCTCACACCCAAGCGAAAATGAAGAATTTCTTCTGGACGGGCAGCAATGGGTCAATAACTTTAAAACTGTTATCCATTGGTTCAAAAGTTTAGTTTTGAGTTGCGTCAGGACTCTTTCTTCACCTGTTCAGGCAATGCATATCTTGAAAGTTCAGCTGGAAAGCTAGGTACACCGGTGGTCTGAGAGGGTAACGGGGCTCAGCATCGTGAAAAACAATGTTACCTAAAAATGTCTTAGAAGTGTGGGGCTTGATAATACAAATATTTTTTTCGACCCCCTTAACCCACCCTTCGAAGCTACCATTTGCGTGCGGCAACAACCTATCCCGCAGAAATTAAAAATTCATGGGGGTGTAGCTCAGTGGTAGAGCGCTCGCTTCGCATGTGAGAGGCCCCGGGTTCAAACCCCGGCACCTCCAGATATCAAATTCTTGTTTTTCTCCCCAAGATCTTCCTATAAGTCGCTCCCGCACCATACTGCATTTGCCAATGAATAGAAAGTCAGGGGTTTGCATTGCGGTTCAAGCTCTTGATATATTATCTCCGAAATCCGAACTTAATTTCTCTTTGTAAATATTTATATTTCACCACACGGGGGCGAGGTAGTGGAGTGGCCAGCGGGGCTGGCTGCCACGCAGCCGACCCGGGTTCAAGGCCCGGCGGCTTCCCTGAACAAGGAGCAAGCTGGCTCCCGAGAAACCCTTCCAACAGGGAGAGAGTTGGCGACGCCATATGACCCTGGCAGTTGGTGCGTCGATAAGCCCCAATAATTATTACTGCCACGCAGCCGACCCGGGTTCAAGACCCGGCGGCTGCCCTGAACAAGAAGCAAGCTGGCTCCCGAGAAGCCCTTCCAACAGGGCAAAAATTAGCGACGCCATATGACCCTGGCGGTTGGTGCATCGGTAAGCCGCAACAATTATTTATTATATTTCACCACACCTTTCTATTTTTAGGCTTATAATATGATTGTCTATTATTTTAGGGTGGGAAAGGAGCTCAAACACAACGGATCCAGGCCAGTTTTTTTCATATTTGTGCTTTGGGTATGAAGGCAACGTGGTGCCAACTGACAGACTAGCACAACCCAAATTATGTTTCCACACCATAGAGGGAATGGCATATTTTGTCAAAAATATAAAAGGCTAATTCTTATATTTCAGGGGGCCGGGTGTCCTTCAAGCTTCATGGCGCGTTTTCAGACCGCACGGCATGGATAAATGAGGTTTTAATGCCCAAGGCGAGACACTGCCTGCCATGTCCGATCTGATCAGATGGAGAGGATTTTCAAACACCCACGAGGATAATCCCACCACTACTTCTCAATTTTTTCAGGCAGCAGCTTTGCTGCTTCTGGTCAAGACATCTGGAAGCCAACCTCAACCTTTTCATGAATGGTGCTGAAACAATCCAATAATGACATATTTACTTCATTAACAAATGATGTTGGCAACAAGCTTGCGTGAATAACACATCAATATTATGGAGGTACCTGGGTTTGAACCCGTGGCTTCTCACACGCAAAGCGCGCGCTCTACCACTGAGCTACACCCCCACGGGTAGTCGCCCCCGAGCTGACTGTTTCGCCACAGATTCAAGGTGATGGTGATTGTTCAGCGTCGACTGTCGTCATGCACCCTTCAAGCAACGGGCAGTGGTAGAGCGATCGCTTCGCATGTGAGAGGCCCCGGGTTCAAACCCCGGCACCTCCAAAGATTATCTTATTTTCTTTCTCCTCGAGGTCTGCCCACAAGTCGTTTCCCCAGCATACTGCTTCAGCCAATATATAGAAAATCAGGATGCGGCACTCCGGCTCCAATTCCAAACATATTGTTTTTAAAATCCAACTTTTTATAAAGCTATGTTTTTTACATTTTCAATTTTTGGATCATAACATAATTGTCTAATCTTTCAGGCTGGGGAAGGGAGTTTAAAAACAGATAAAACTAAAATTTTGTATATTTTTACCCACTTTTTTAGATATGGACCACTTTTTCGAAAATATACAAAAGGCTATTTGGGTACAACATTTATCTCAAAATAAGGGACTCTCACTAAGGTTAAACCTATAATAGTTCGAATCAAAAATACCATTAGGGGAAGTCCGTGCAAGAGTACGCACTTAACTTTCTAAAGGCTCTCACTTTTCTCCTATAAGTCTAACAGCTAAAATTCTTATGTGGTTGTTTAGCCTGAAGAATTGCCTATGTATGGTCTATGTTTCAATTCAATGTCTTTGAAAGGAACTCGCCACGAGCCCATCAAAAATAAAAGTCACGTGCGTACTCTTGCCGGAGTGGGTCGGTAAGAGTACGCACAAGAGGGAGCTGGAGTACGCATTGATGCTCCGCTGTGCTTTAGGTGCATAGGCCATGTCGCAAAGTTTTTTTTTGTCGCCAAACTAGGCGATTGTATGATTTTATATCGTTCTGAATATACAAGAACTATGTTGCAACGTTTGGTTTTCCAAATATGAATTACGGACTCTGTCCCGAGCGAAAATTAAATTTTCCTATCTCTTAAGCATGCGCACTCTTGCCCAATGGTCTACTGCGTACTCTTGCCGGACATGCTTCCTTGGGAAGAAAGTCTTCATGAACATGTTGGCAGGCATTTTAGCGTGAGCTCCGGTCCTGGAGCACACTCCCACTCCTAGCTCAACTTTCTTACTTATAACATGCCATAATGCAATACTTTTGACAAAAGAAGCATTGTCTACAAGTTTTCCCAGTTAGGAAATATTACTTCAAGGGTGCCCAGAAACTTATTTTGCTCTGTACTCCCGCGGAAAAACAGGAGCACGTTGAATTTTGGTGTGCAGCCCAGGCACTGACCTTGCTTTTTTATACCAGGTTATCCACCATCTCAGTGGTTGCTAACTAACCAAAACAGCTGCTGCGTACTCTTATCTCCTGCGTACTCTTACCCGCCCTTACCCTACCTATTACCCGAGATTGACCTAAGCATCGTGCATAATACCGAAGCTCAGATGAGGTGGCTACTTGCCGCATATAAGTTTGAAAAAAACAGCTTTAAGAGCAATGCCACAATAATCATTTGCAAGTTCGGGGAAAGTTCATCGCCACAAGCAGGATTAGGTTCGACTCCACCCCACCTTTCAATCTTTTCATGCTAGTATATTTGCTTCTTTAGGCCAAGACATCTAGCAGCCAACCTCAACTTTGTATGAATGACGCTGAAACAGCCCAATAATAACATAGCTGCTTCAGTAACAAATGATCTTTGCAACAAGCTGGCGTGAATAACACAGCATTATAATGGCGGTGCCGGGTTTTGAACCCGCGGCTTCTCACATGCAAAGCGAGCGCTCTACCACTGAGCTACACCCCTACGTATAGACGCGCCCGAGCTGACTGTTTCACCACAGATTCAAGGTGATGGTGGTTAGATAACGTTGATTGTGATGATGTGCTCTTTAGACAGTCAGATCGCCTCGCAATGTATCGAAAATTGGCAAACTGGAAAGGCAGCTTTTAAAGGGACTACTCTCTTTGGTATATTAACGTAAAAGGTCAATGGTATTATTGCCTTTACGTGTTTTGCCATGTGAAGAATACCATCACTCCTCACACGTAAGCAAAAACAAAGATTTGTTTCTGTACAGGAAGCAATGCATCAAGAACTTTTAAAAAAACGGTTTCCCCTCCTGATTCAAAAGTTTAGTTTTGAGTTGTGCCAGAAGTCTTTTTCCATTTTCTTTCTTCTTTTTTGCACTGTTCAGGCAATGAATCCTTAAAATTTCAGCAGGAAAGCTGGGTACAAGTTTTGGATCTAGGCCGGTGGCTTAAGAGGGCAACGGGGATCAGCACCGTGAAAGCATTGTTAATTATAAAATGAATGAAACTTGTGGTGTTTGGGAAGGGATATGTCTTTTCATAACCATAAGATATGTCCTTGTTGATATGTCTTTGCTGGACCGGACGAGAGGAAGTTGGAGAAGCTTTGAGGAGGTTAGATCAGGTTTAAGGAGGCGCTGGAACAGGCCCTATGCCTCAACTGCCAGTATCATATGGCGTTGCTAGGACTAATATTTTTTATATTTTGTTTGAGTTAATTTTCCTCTGTTAGTCATGAAAAGTATCCAAATTATTATGATATAAAATTGGCCCATGAGCTAGCAATGCTATTAACCTATTTGATTTGAGCCAATAATGAATATAAATGCAAACAAATGTTTTTAAGATAAAAGAGTTTACCTACCATTAGGAAGCAAAGCAACATATATATATAATTTCGTCTCTTTTTCTTGAAATATTGAAACATATTTTGATCTTAAACACAGTCAATAGGCAGGTTGCACAGTCAATAATCAGGTTATACATACCCACATGCAATCAACAGTACCAATGCACAGTGGTCGGAAACGGCCTCACGGATGGCCACCGAGGTTTTTGTTCATGCTCATTTTGCTACAGCGCTAAAACAGCCCAACCGATTCACCCCAAATTTTCAGCAGATCATGCTATATCAATTGCAATGAGAGAGGTATACTTAAGTTGATTCAACTGACACCCACAATGGAGAGGGGTCTGACACTAGCGCGCACTGTAGGGGGCGTGGTAGGCCCCCTCTAAGATCTCGAAAACTAAATGACACAGAAAAACTCTGTTTGGAGGGTGGGTGGGGGCTATGGTGATCTACGTCATGACCAATTTTCATTGACCTAGGTCAATATCTTCAAGGCCAAACGATGTCATAAACGTCAAATATTGGCTATGCTGGGGACCTATTGGGAAATACCGTTATTAAGCAGGAAAATGACGGGAATAAGCCAAAGGCAGACAAGGGTCATTGAGGGAAGGCAGAAAAAACTTTGCTACAATTTTGGGGTGAAGGTCATCCAAGGTCATTGACCTATGAGGTCACAATATGATGGTATATCGATAATGTACACTTTGACTATCTCTTTTACCGTGTTTGGTGGTAAATGGGGATTGACCTTTAAAAATGACCTTTAACCTTGACCTTTGACCTTGATCTTAATATTCAGGTACCTTAACTAGGACTTCATAGAATAATACACCTCCGACCGGGTAACACTATTTGACCGGAAGCGCTGGGGTCAATGACCTTGAAAATTCTGATATGACCTTGACCTGTGACCTTCGACCTTAACTTATACTTTCCTGTGAGGTGACCTTGGCATATTATCCCCGTTATATGCCGTTATGACGTCACCACTCGGTATCCAATGCAAGCGAGCTGGTTCTACCGCGCAATGGTGGCAATCTCAAAATGCAGGTCTGACTTTGAAAGCCTATACGTCACAAAATTTTCGGCCGATTTTTTTAGAAATCTTAACCAATCGATGCACCGTCAAATTCTTTCGAATGTAGCCAAGTATCATTTTTCGGCTCTACGAGCTGTTCTTACGCCACCTCGGAAACAGGTGAGGGAGCCTCCTGAAGTCCCCCACTAGTGCGCGTGTTAAGCAAATGAATTGACCTAACCCGACCCCTAATGACCTGGTCAGGTGTGCTGGCTCCGCATGCAAAAGGGCATACCCAGCCTCTTTTCAGACTAATCGTCTAATCGGGCTAAAACAAAATACATATTGCCATTCGGAACCCCTGAGTGAAATGAGTTTGTGAGCTGCTTACCATTTGCTACTCTCGTTAAAATTGATGTTCCCAGAAGTCACAAAAGGTCACGTTGAATGTTCGCACTATAATATGGGTTTCTTTCATTTCATATATTCAGACGGCAGGAAGATCAAGACAGTAGTTATCAGTGTACCCCTCTCATCATAGCATGTCGAATCATGTGCAATATGAGCATGGTTTATGCATGGGTGACCTTGACCAAGGGTGATTCTGGGTAGGGTCAAGAAAGCCTATGAGCTTACAATGAAGATAATGTGCATAAAGGCGAGCAATACGACATGAGAAGCACCTGCCAAGCGTCCCCCGCACATCGCGGGCGGCCGGCGGGCCGTGGCGAGCCGCGTGGGCGCCGGGTGGCGGGTGACCGAACGGCTCCGGGCGGCGGGCGGCCCGGTACAATTTACACTGTGGACAATTTTGTGCACATTTGCGCACTTAGCTCTCTTCAGGCCATGATGGAGAATTACTTGACCTATGTTTCCACAAAAAAGCTAATTGGCAGAAACTCAACTTTTTTTGTTTGTCTATTCAAAGTCAGCAACTAGTTTGTAAGGTCGATCTGTGAAAGGGGTAATTAAAACGCAGATTATATACCTTTATTAAAATTCAAATATACACATAACGCTAATCATCTTAAAGCTGACATTATAAGGAACATTTTGATATCAATTATTTCTATTCTGAATCAGTTTTTACGTTTATTATTCAAAGTTAAAAACTCGGATCTAGCAGACGCATCGAGTGCCTTACTTCTGGATTTCATCATCGCCTTACTTTCATGAGTAATAAGTGCATCTTTCAACCAAATTAACTTGATATTAGTGGTCATTCAGAACACTCTGGAACAATTTTCTTCACATCGGCAGTCATAAAACCCCTAAATTCCAAAATCAGAAAAACGGCCCCGTGGCCACCCACGACAGCATTTCCGACCACAGTGCAATGGTATGTTTAGTGTATGGGTTTTAAGATGACCAAAAAATATAAAAAAATGGTCCCGCAGCATGTTCAGCAGGGTTGAGCATAACATAAATTGCCTAGCACTAAGTCATAAAGTGTAACCATAACCAGGGAGAACAGGGTTGATAGGTGTAAATTTCTTCATTTTTTTCTGCAAACAGCAAACAGTCAGGATTTTGCTCAGGGGGGGGGGGCGGCGCCCCGAAAAGGGCCTCTGTGACAGCGCCAAAAGGGCCCTGATGGGTAAAAGTGCCCTGCTTGTTTCAGAATTGTGTCCTCATGGGGGGGGGTGGCTGTCCTTGCCGCCCCCTCCCCTTGGCTACGCCCCTGAGTAAATCCTTGGGCAAATGAGATGGTGATCAAGTGGTTTCTTGGCTTGTCACACCACATGGCTTTCTCAGTTCAGATCATATTAAGAATGTGCCATGTTCCCTTTAAACTGGTCTTGAGAGTTCCCACATTAAAAAGTAACATGGGTGAAATAACCCATTATTGGATAAAGTGGTTATTGGGAATGCTTGTCACAATTTCCTGCACGGTAACTCTCCAAGACCAGGAGTGTCAAATGCTGCCCAAACAGGTGCAGCTCCAACAGGTTGCTTGGTGGAAGCCAAGCCCATCCACATGAGAATAGGTCAGGTATACTTGAGTATACTTTCTATAGAAAGTACTGACTGACGGAGTCAATGGACAGAATTTATCTGGTGCAACCAATAAATTTTGCACTATCACTTAGATACCTTGCAAATGGGCAAAAATAATCAAAATAGTTTTATTAACCCGCGCCCCACTGGGGGTCCGGCGCCACCTTCGCCCCACCGGGGGCCATCGATGGCCCCCCCTCTAACTCCGAAAATATGGGCGTTAGCGCAAATCTGCAAAGTGCAATAGAAAGCTCGCGTGAATTCAGTAAGAAATTACTTCGCATGTTTTAGTGCTCAGGTCAATGGTTTGACCTCTAGAGGTCAAATTAGGTCAAGATCGGCTATTTTCATTCAAATATGCAATGATTAAGCAAACTGGGCATAACTCTTATGTCATTAGAGCTATTGAGGCCTGGTAAAGTACATTTGATAGAAAATTGCCAGTAATTTTCCACTATGTGGAAAGTAAAGACCTCCCGCCAGTGGTTTGACCGCCAGTGGTCACCTCGTGACCTAATATGACCTGAGGTCACGAAAGGTCAAAAAGTGACCTTGTCGTATATCAAATGAAAGCCAGTGACAAGACAAACACGATGGTGTTTGTTTCACCGCTCTAGCTCAATTAGGTCAAAAATTATTGTCAAAATACTGTTTTTGACCTCTGGTGACCTTGGATGACCTTGGAAAAGTCAAAGGGCAAATATGACCCTGGGATCCGTGAAAGGGTGTCCAAAAACGTTGTTCTGAGCAGTCTGAGTATTTGCAATCATTTTTGTGGCTTTTATATCATGAAATAGCTTTTCCCCATGCTTTTCCAATGGGAGAGGTCGCCTCGTGACCTGACCTCAGGGCACGAAATCGAAAAATCCCGGATATACACCTTGTAGACCCTGGAGGGGTCATGAAGTGTAGGAAGTTTCAAATCGATCGACTTTGAAATGTAGCTCTTACAGAGCTCTAAAGGTGAAGTGAGGTGACCTTGGTTGACCTCGTCTGGTGACCTGACCTTGGGTGACCCGGGGTAAAAAATTTCAGGGATGATGGGAAAATGATGCAGTGAGAGGTAGAGCCCTCAACCGCGGTGCTGCGCCTCGTCGTTTTTCTGCTATCCCGGAAAAACCTTAGGGGGCCATCGATGCCCCCGGTGGGGCGAGGGTTAAAGAACAGTTCCCCAATTGATCAATTGATCAATTATGAAACACTAGTTTGCTAGGGAACAGAACAGAAGAGGATTTGGACCCTTTTATTGCTTTGTGGGTCACGGCCAAATCGGCATGGCAGGTTCTGTACAGCATCGCAGGTATTGACAAGAGCTCATTGGGTCAGCCTTGGGGAAGATCAACCAGTTTAGGGCAGCTTTTACCCTTTTATGGGGCAGTTAAGGAAACTTTGAACTGCTCTCCCATCCATTTACCTATCTTCCTTCCTTTAGCAGTGTGCGGTCGCAGATTGCTGCTGTACGAAAGCAGTACGAAGATACCTACATGTAGGAAGGCAAACGTGCCGCATTCCATTTTGAGCACTTTTAGCAAGTTCCGTCCAACACTGGGACCCAAAGCGGTACTTTCCAGTCTTCTGCTATGAGTATCATTACGCTAAAACAATTTTCACACGCCGACCTACTCGATGAATCAAGTTACAGGCATTTACAAACAATATACAAACTGCATAAGGCAAGGGCGGAAGTTTGGTGGTGTTTGGGGCTTTCTTGCGACAAAAACACGAGAGCTTTTGCCGCCAGACATTTTTTTCAGAAAATACTGACTGGCTAACTGGCCTTGAAAAATACCCACGATAAATGACGTCAAAATGCCCAGAATGCACTATTATTGCCTTATTCTTGTTTATGACAATTATAACTCGCGTGTTTCAATCCCTTACGTCATTTGACTTGGGAAATCTTTGGCAAAGCACCTGGCATCAAAAGCTCTCGGTTTTTTTGCGCAAGAGGAACATTCCAATGTTTACGACGCATTTTACGAATAAACGTTTGAATAACAATGTTTACGACAGTGAACAATGACATTCTATGGTCAGATTTGCCGTGGGTGCTGGCCGGCCCTGTATTTCCGGCAAGTCTGGTTGTCGCCGATTCTCACTGTCGCATCCACACTGTCTGGGGTCATTGAACTCCGCAGCGCTGCCTTAGAAAAACAGAAAAGGAACGTGACTACTAATTAGACAATTGGGATTCACTTACTTCATTCGCCAGAAAGTCTTATATATTGAATAGTCTATCGTAATATAGGCGGATCCAGGATTTCCGATCGCGTGGAAAAGGGGGCGTATAAGCTGGGGCGCCATCGGGGCAATGAGGATACATTTTTGTACGGATAGAAACCTATTGTGGGGGCGCGTTACCTGCATTCTGAAGGGTGGGAGTGGGAGAGGTATTTTAGGTGGCGCCACCGATATTTCAGGGGGTCCGTGACTATTTCCAGACGGAGGCGAGGGTTTATGGGAGTGTACGTGGGGCGGGGAGGGGGGAGTGTCAAGTGCGCCCTTGCCTCCTGGATCTATCTGCCTGTGTATCGAATTTTTAGCAGCGTAAAGACCGGCTCCCTGGAAGCTTTTTTGTTTTCTCGGCGGCTACTGGAGTTCCAATTTGGTAGACGTTATCTGTCGCACTAAGTATTTTCACTAGCCAAGTTCTGTCGCTAGCCCTGGTTGGCGAGTTGGCGGTTTTTTTCCACCCCTGCAGGGAAAGGACCACTTTTCCGAAAATCTAAAAACAACTAGTTATGTAAAAAATTGTCCTTTTTATAATCAGGGAATCGAATTTAGGTTCCACCTAATTAGCTCAACACAGAAATGCATGTCAATACTTACCTAGGTTGACTTAAACATCGTATGTAATTACAAAGCACAGTTGAGCTGGCGGCTATGTAACGTTAGAAAACAGTGTTAAAAGCAATGGCACATGAATATACTTTGCAAGTTCGTTTCAGCCTCATCGCCACAAGTAGGGTGAGGGGTGATTCCACCACTACCTTTATTTCTTCTTCTTTTTTTCAGTCAGCAGCTTTGCTGCTTTTGGTCAAGATATCTCGGCATCCAGCCTCGACCATTTCATGAATGACACTGGAACAGCCCAAAAACGATGCGTACCTATGCTTCAGTAACAGATGATCTTGGCAGCATGCTTGTGTTGATAACACAGCAATACAATGGAGATGCCGGGGTTTGAACCCGGGGCCTCTCACATGCAAAGCGAGCGCTCTACCACTGAGCTACATCCCCACATGTAGCCGCTCCCATGCTTACTGTTTCGCCACAGATTCAAGGTGATGGTGGCTGCTAAACGTCTACTGTCGTCAGGCACTCTTCAGGCAGCCAGAGCACTTGGCAATGTATCGAAAATTAGCAATCTCGAAAGGCAACTCTTGAAACGGTTATTCGTTTTGAGCTGTTTGAGCCGTTCCAAACATGTTATGCACCAAGTCCTAACTGTTTTGATGTAAATCTAGATATTCCATCCCTCTTTTCTATTTTTGGTGTCATAATGCGATCGTCTAATCTTTCAGGGTTGGGGGGGACTTAAATACAACTGATCACACCCAAACTTTTCATCCTTGTGCCCCGGGTAAGAAGAGAACATATGACAAATGGGAGGTTTGCACAACCCGAAATGTCTTTTTGTACACCTTGAAAGGAGTGGACAGAGAAGAACGAGCCTAAACATCGTGAAAAACATTGGTTTCTACAAAATGGCTGAACATTATTGGATTTGGGGAGACAAATATATTTATTGACCCCCTTTGACCCACCCCTGGAGGCTACCAACTGAGTGGCGGAACAACCTATCCCGCACACTAAGAAACGCGTGGGGGTGTAGCTCAGTGGTAGAGCGCTCGCTTCGCATGTGAGAGGCCGCGGGTTCAAACCCCGGCACCTCCAGATATCAAATTCTTGTCTTTCTCCTCAAGATATGCACACAAGTCGTTTCCCCAGGATACTGCATCAGCTAATATATAGAAAATCAGGAAACGGTCCTCCGGCTCCAGTTTGAAACATAGGTAATATCAGGAAAATTCTGTGTTTTATAACGCGAGATTTTTCACATTTTCTTTTTCTGAGATCTTGATATACTTGTTTAGTCGTTCCGAGTTAGCGAAAGTGGCTTAAAACGGATCAGACTCAAATTTGTATATTTTTACCCTGGGTATGAAGGGAACCTGTGTCAACTGAAATATTTTTTTGGGAAGACGGGAAATTGACTACTTTTTTTCAAAAATATAAAAAAGGCTACTTAGGTACAACATTTGTCTCAAAATAAGGAAGTTACATTTAGGTTAAACCTATAATAGATCGAAGCAAAAATATCACTGTTACCCGAGATTGACCGAAGCATCTTTTATAATACCGAGACTCAGATGAGCTGGCTGCTTGCCGTATGTAACTTTGGAAAAGCAGCGTTATAAGGAATGGCGCAGGAACTCTTTGTAAGTTCGGGGGCAGCATCATCGCCACAAACGGAATTAGGGGTGATACCACCACTACCTTTAAGTTTTTTTCCAGTCAGTAACTTTGCTGCTTTTGGCCAAGTCATTTGGCATCCAACCTCAACCTTGCATGAATGACGCTGAAGCAGCCCAATAATGACATATTTTCTTCAGTGACAAATGATCTTTGCAACATGTTGATGTGAATAACACAGCAGATACAATGGAGGTACCGGGGTTTGAACCCGGGGCTTCTCACATGCAAAGCGAGCGCTCTACCACTGAGCTACACCCCCACGGGTAATCGCCCCCGAGCTGACTGTTTCGCCACAGATTCAAGGTGATGGTGGTTGGATAACGTTGACTGTGATTATGTACTCTTCAGGCAGCGAGATCATCTCGCAATGTTTCGAAAATTGGCTAACTCGAAAGGTGGCTTTTAAAGGGACTACTCTCTTTGATGTATTAACGTAAAAAATCAATTGTATGTCTGCCTTTGCGTGCTTTTCTATTTAAACAATACCATCACCCCTCACACGCAAGCGAAAACGAAGATTTCTTTCTGGCCTGGGAGCAATGCATCAACAACTTAAAAAAAACTGTTTTTCACTAATTCAAAAGCTTAGTTTGGAGTTGTGCCAAAAGTATTTTTTCACTTTTTTCTTCTTTTTTCCACTGTTCAGGCAATGAATCCTTGAAATTTCAGCGGGAAATCTAGGCACAAGTTCTGGATCTAGGCCGGTGGTTTAAGAGGGCAACGGGGCTCAGCTTCGTGAAAACATTGTGATTTACAAAATGAATGAAAGTTGTGAGGTTTGGGAAGAAATATGTCTTTTCGATCTCCCCCGCCTGTTCACCCACCCCTGGATGCTACCAGTTGTCTGGCGGAACAGCCTATCCCGCAGGCAAGGAATGTCAGGGGGTGTAGCTCAGTGGTAGAGCGCTCGCTTTGCATGTGAGAGGCCCCGTGTTCAAACCCCGGTACTTCCAGGTATCAAATTCTACCCTTGTCTTTTAAGCCACGGGTCCCGGGTTCAAGTCCCGGCGGAGCCCAAGTCGATCTGATCCCCAAAATCCCTTCCAACAGGGTGAGAGTTGGCGACGCTGTATGACCCTGGCAGTTGGTGCGTCGTTAAACCCCCAACAATTATTAAATAAATATTCCACCTCACTTTTCTATTTTTGGGGTCATAATGCGATTGTCTAATCTTTCAGGGTTGGGGAGGGGACTTAAATACAACTAATCACACCCAAACTTTTCATCCTTGTACCCCGGGTAAGAAGAGAACATATGGCAAATGGGAGGTTTGCACAACCCGAAATGTCGTTTTGTACACCTTGAAAGGAGTGGATATATTTTTTGGAATATAAAAAAACTCATTGATGTAAAAGATTTGCCCCAAATCAGGAAATAACATTTTATTTCCCCATTTGATAGCTGAAAACAAAAACATTACTACAAACCTAGGATGGCCTAAGCATCGGGTGTAATTTCAAAGCTCATTGAAGCATCTAACGATGAAAAGCAACGTTAAAAGCAATTGCTCAGCAACTATTTTCGAGTCCGCGGCAGCTTCATCGCCACAAGTAGGGGTAGGGGTGATTCAGCCACAACTTTCCAGATTTTTTTTGCAGTCAGCAGATTTACTGCTTTTGGCTAAGACATCTGGCATCCAGCCTCAACATTTTCATGAATTATGCTGGACCAGCCGAATCATAACATATCTGCTTCCGTAATAAATGATCTTGGCAACATGCTGATATTAATAACACAGCAATATAATGGAGGTACCGGGGTTTGAGCCCGCGGCTTCTTACATGCAAAGCGAGCGCTCTATCACTGAGTTACACCCCCACGGGTAGTCGCTTCCGAGTTGACTCTTTTGCAACAGATTCAAGGTGATAGTGATTGGTCAATGTCGGCTGTGAACATGCACTCTTCAGGCAGTCAGAGCACCCCGAAATTTATCAAAAATCGGAAAATTTGAAAAGAGACCTTTAAAGCGAATATTCTATTTGATATGTGAAGAGAAGAAAATCAATGTTATTATTATATTTACGTGCTTTGCTATACAGAGAATGTGATGATTCCTCACACCCAAGCGAAAACAAAACTATTTTTGAAAAGGGGAGAAATGCCTTTTGTCGTTTTTAACGGCTTTGACTTATGTTAAAACGACTTTAACTGTTTCTAATTGATTGAAAAGTTTACTTTTAAGTTGTGTCAGGACACCTTTTAACCTGTTTAGGCAGTGAATCCCTTGGAAGTTGAGCTGGAAAGCTAGATACAAGTTCTGGATCCAGGCCGGTTGTTTGGGAGAAGAACGGGCCTAAATATCGTTAAAAGCATTGGCTTCTACAAAATGGCTGAACATTATTGGGTTTGGAGAGACAAATATATTTCTTGACCCCCATTGACCCACTCCTGGAAGCTACCAGTTAAGTGGCAGAAAAAGGCTATCCCGCAGACTACGAAGGCCGTGGGGGTGTAGCTCAGTGGAAGAGCGCTCGCTTCGCATGTGAAAGGTCCCGGGTTCAAACCCCGGCACCTCCAGGAAACAGATTATTGTCTTTCTCCTCAAGATATGCTCACAAGTTGTTCCCACAACCATACTGCCTTAGCCGATGTATAGATAATTGGGGCTTCGCACTGGGGTTCCAGTTACAAAAATATCTGAAAAATTGCATTCTTATGTAAGTCGAACTCTTCCGCCAAACAATCACTTTTTGTGGGATCTTAATGTGGTTCACTTCTATTTCAGGGTTGGGGGGGCTCAATCACAACGGATCATACCCACTTTTTTGTATTTGTGCCATGGGTAAGAAGGGAACGTAGAGCCCCCTGGCAGGCCGGTGCAACCCAAAATATAGTTATATCTCCAAACCTTAAGGAGAATGGCCCACTGTGCCAAAGATATTAAAGCTATTGACGTAAAACGTTGGTCCAAAATTAGGAAACCAACTTCATTCCCCTCCTTCAAAGCTAGAGGTGATCCCAGCGCTTCTCTCCATGTTTGTTTCAGAGTCAGCAGCTTTGCTGCTTTTGGCAAAGACATCTGTCATCCAATCTCAACCTTTTCATGGAAGACGCTAAAACAGCCAAATCATGACATATCTGCTTCAGTAAGAAATGATATTTGCAACATGCTGGCACGAATAACAAAGCAATATAACGGATATGCCGGGGTTTGAACCCGGGGCTTCTCACATGCAAAGCGAGCGCTCTACCACTGAGCTACACCCCCACGGATAGACGCTCCCGAGCTGACTGTTTCGCCACAGATTCAAGGTGATGGTGATTGGTAAACGTCGACTGTGGTCATGCTCTCTTCAGGCAGTCAGAGCATCTTGCAATGTTTTGGAAATTGGAAACTAGAAAGGCAGCTTTTAAGGCCACTCGGAACAAATTCAAAGTTATTATTGCCTTTAGGTACTTTACTATGTAAAGAATACCATCACCCCTCACACGCAAGTGAAAACGAAGATTTCTTTCTGGACGGGGAGAAATGCCTCAACAACTTTGAAAACTGTTTCCCACTGATTCAAAAGTTTAGCTTCCGAGTTTTACCAGAACTCTTTTTTTCCCTATTAAGGCAAGGAATCATTTAACAAATCACGTGGAAAGCTAGGTATGTGCAAGCGCTGGACCAAGGTCGTTGGCAGTGGCGGATCTAGCTGGTCGGTTTGGGAGGGGCAAATCAAAGTCAAAAGTCGAAAAGCAAAAAAATAGAAAAGTGTCACGGGATGAAAAATATAGGCTCGAGATACTTTTTCAGTCCAAGGCCCAATATTCACGCTGAATTTAACTGTTCCTGTTTGAAGTTGAGTGTTGAAGTACTAAAATCTTGCTTATAAACTAAAAAGCAGTCGGGGAAAAAAGGAGGTCGATCACTTTGGGGGCAAAAACATAGTTTTTCCCCAAGCTTTTCCGTTCGGGGGGGGCAAATGCCTTTTTTGCCCCCTTGGATCCGCCACTGGCCGTTGGTTTAAGAGGGCGGTGGGGCTCAACATCGTGAAAAGCATTCCTACTTACAAAATAGCTGAAAATTGTGGGGCTTTGGAAGACAAATTTATTTCTTGACCCCATTTGACCCACTCCTGGAAGCTACCAGTTGCGTGGCGGAACAACCTTTCCCGCAGACTAAGAAAAGCGTGGGGGTGTAGCTCAGTGGTAGAGCGCTCGCTTCGCATGTGAGAGGCCCTGGGTTCAAACCCCGGCATTTCCAAGGATTAACTTCTTGTCTTTTTCCTCGAGATCTGCCCACAAGTCGTTTCCCCAGGATACTGCATCAGCCAATATATAGAAAATCAGGATACGGTCCTCCGGCTCCAGTTCGAAACATAGGTATTATCGGGAAAATCCTATGTTTTGTAACGCGAGATTTTTCACATTGTTTTTCTGGGATCTTAATATACTTGTTTAGTCGTTCAGAGTTAGGGAAAGGGGCTTAAAACGGATCAAACTCAAATTTGTATATTTTTACCCTGGGTATGAAGGGAACCTGTGTCAACTGAAAGACTTTTTGGGAAGACAGGGAATTGACAACTTTTTTTGAAAATATAGAAAAGGCTACTTGGATACAACATTTGTCTCAAAATAAGGAAGTTACATTTAGATTAAACCTATCATAGATCGAAGCAAAAATATCACTTTTAACCGAGATTGACCGAAGCATCTTTTATAATACCGAGACTCAGTTGAGCTGGCTGCTTGCCGTATGTAACTTTGGAAAAACAGCGTTAAAAGGAATGGCGCAGGAACTCTTTGTAAGTTCGGGGGCAGCATCATCGCCACAAACGAAATTAGGGGTGATACCACCACTACCTTTAAGTTTTTTCCAGTCAGTAGCTTTGTACTTTTGGCCAAGACATTTGACATCCAACCTTAACCTTGCATGAATGAAGCTGAAGCAGCCCAGTAATGACATATTTTCTTTAGTGACAAATGATCTTTGCAACATGCTGATGTGAATAACACAGCAATATAATGGAGGTACCGGGGTTTGAACCCGGGGCTTCTCACATGCAAAGCGAGCGCTCTACCACTGAGCTACACCCCCATGGATATCCTCCCGCGAGCTGACTGTTTCGCCTCAGATTTAAGATGATGATGATTGGTCAACGTTGACTGTGATTATGTACTCTTCAGGCCTTCAGGCAGCGAGATCATCTCGCAATATTTCGAAAGTTGGCTAACTCGAAAGGTGGCTTTTAAAGGGACTACTCTTTTCGATGTATTAAAGTAGAGAAGTCAATTGTATGTTTGCCTTTGCGTGCTTTGCTATTTAAAGAATATAATCACCCCTCACACGCAAGTGAAAACGAAGATTTGTTTCTGAACGGGGAGCAATGCATCAACAACTTTAAAAAGCTGTTACCCACTGGTTCAAAAGTTTAGTTATGAGTTGTTTCAGAAGTCTTTTTCCACTGTTCAGGCAATGCATCCCTAGAAATTTCAGCGTGAAATCCAAGGTACAAGCGCTGTATCTAGACTGGTGGCTTAAGAGGGCAGCAGGGCTCAACATCATGAAAAAACATTGTTACTTACAAAATGATTGAAGATTCTAGGGCTTGTGAGGCATATTTCTTTTTCGATCCCCCTTGTCGCACCCTTGAAAGCTACCATTTACGTGGCAGATTAACATATCCCGCAGGGAAGGGTCGTAAGGGGGTGTAGATCAGTGGTAGAGCGCTCGCATAGGATTTTGTTGAATGAAGGATACACCGTGCACGATCATACTCCATTTGCAAATAGATCCAGCCCAAATATCGAAGCCATAGCTCCATTCCTCGTAAATATATAATCTGAAAGCCATTAGTTAATCTGTCAAATTCAGTTATAAGAAAAGTCAAAGTGTTTCAAAGTCCTGTCGCAAACTGTTTTTGAGATATCCCCGAAAAAAATGACGAGTGGGCAGAATCCCAGACAGATCACCCTTACACCCAATCCAAAACGAAGAATCTTTTCTGGGCGGGGAATGATGCGTCAAAAACTTTTTAAACTCTTTCCCATTGATTTAAAAGACTGGTTTTGTGACAGTTCGGTTGTACCAGCGCTCTTTCTTTACCTGTTCAGGCAATGAATCCCCTAAAAGTTCAGCTGGAAAGCTTATAAGTGCCTTATCTAGCCTGGGAATTTGAGGGATCAATTGCGCTTAAAATCATGGAAAGCATATTTTAAAAAATGTTGGTAAGAATGATGGGCCTGGGGGAGAAAAAAACATTTTGACTGCCCCCATCATTCACCTCCGGAAACCATCGCTTTGGTGACGTGGTGCAAGAACATATCCTGTAGAATTAAAGTGTGGGGGTGTAGCTCAGTGGTAGAGCGCTCGCTTCGCATGTGAGAGGCCCCGGGTTCAAACCCCGGCACCTCCAGAGTAAAACTTATTATCGTTTTCCGCTTCAGGTTCTGCCCACGAGTCATTACTCCATCTCCAGCTTACGTATAGACAACAGGGGACCACTGTCCTGCGGCCCTGGTTATATTACATATGATTGATGAATCAATATTTTTGCAAATCAAAATTTTATATTCCACCTTTTTATTTTGGGGGATCATAATGGGGTTTCTTATCTTATCCAATATTAGTCCAACCTCAGTCCAAACCCATTTTCAAGCTTTAACACTTCCTTTAACACTTCCTGCCAGGGGTGGCACAGAAGCTATTTTCAAGTTCGTAGGGGGGGCGTGGGTTTCAAAGTCCAAGGGTGACCCGGCCGCTACTTGCCTTGCTCAATGAAACAGTTTTTCATTCGCGCCAGACTGTGAAAAACCTCAGTTTTGTATGGCACACGTTTGGATCTCTTTTTAATCATTGATGGAGCGGCTACTGTGCCGGGGTAGACTCCTTGGGTAGCATGCTGCATATTGGGGCTAGTGCAGTGTCCTTCACTAACATTGATGGTGGTAACGATGTCAGGTATAATTTGATTATTCGGACTAAAACCCCGAACCAGTCAAATTGGGTTGAAACAGTCAGTCTAAATTGAGTTTACCTTTTGAATAGAGTCGAAGTAATTTGACATTCTCGGAGTCAGCTGCTCTGCTTCTTTTAACCAAGACATTTTGCAGCCAACCTCAAGCTTTACATAAATGACGCTGAAACAGCCCAATAATGACATACCTACTTCAGCAACAAATGCGCTTTGCAACGTACTGGTGTTAATAGCAAAACAACCACCTGGAGGTGCCGGGGTTTGAACCCGGGGCCTCTCACATGCAAAGCGAGCGCTCTACCACTGAGCTACACCCCCACATAATCAGAAGCATGGCACATTCACGCGGCTGCATACATAGACTTTCATAAGAATACACTTCGGCAACTATTCTGGCAGCGTAACATAACATGTACGGAGACGCCTCCCTCACTTTCGCGCCCAACACTTCATTTACAAAGGCATCACCGATATGGTGCCAGCGCGCTGCGCGGCTGGTTCAAGCAGAAGGCAGTGTAGTGGCCGGTCTGCGCGCTGTCATATTCTCCTCGATGTATAAACGGAAGAAAGTTAATGTTGCCATTATCCTTAAGTGCTTTGCTATGCAAAAATAAAATCTCCCCCTTACGCCCAAGCCTAGTGAAGAATGTTTTTGGACGAGGAGCTATGCATCCGCATCTTCCGAATCAGCTTTCCCTTGACTCGAAATATATATTTTTAACAGCTACCCCGGTCCGGTTACATGACCTGCTTCAGTACGCTGTACATAACAAGCACAAGAACCGACTTATCAACTCATGTAACCGAGAGCCTGTCTTCGAGTACCGGTTACATGAGTCAACAAGTCTGTTCCCGTCTCCGTTACCTAATTATAGCATACTGGAACTGCTCGTGTATCCGAGGTAAATACGACTGTACCAGCACTCTTTCTTTACCCGTTCAGGCAATGAATCCATTCAAGTTTGACTGGAAACCTACAAGTGTCGGATCTAGGCTGCTCACAAAACGTTTTTACCCTATCCCAGTGGATATATGCGCTGTACGCGGATTCTTCGTAAAAATAATACGTTCTCGGCGAGTATTTTCAATCGAGTAAACATCAACCCTGTAAGTTACCCGCCCATGGTTTCGAATATCCGCGATTACCAGGCCTTACTGCGGCTAGATCCTCAATGACAGGGTAACTTACTCGAGGATTGCGAGTGCATGATATATATGCATCACACGAGTCATTTACTCGCGAGAGTCGGGTGCATCGCTCTCGCTACCCTGCGCTCCGAACCTAGTCTCGCGTGTCTTTACGAACTCGCGGTGCTCGGGTCGGGAATCCGCAAACCCCCAGTACAGTACCCTTGGCAAACGGAGACGCATCGGGTGCGTCAGCCATCTTTGATTCTAGCTACAGTTGACTGCGACGTTGAAGTGCAGAGTGTTGTAACGTTTCGTTGCGGCGGAAGATTAGAAATGAGAGAGCATAAGGGTTTCTTGTCCTCTGATTTGCAAAGTGTGTGAGCCCAACACAACAGCACTTCATGAAGATAACTTACAGGAGTGCGTGAGGTTCAGTACTAACCTGGAAAACAGCAGTTTTCACATGGGACGATAGGTAAGTGGAGAATTCAACCACATTTAATGTGACGCCTTTGATCAGATATCGCTATATCACGTGAAATATTACCATCAGTAGGGGCGCCTCTAGGTAATTTTTTCGGGGAGGGTAGATGGATCCCAGATTGGTGATGACCGGGCTGAGGGTGGGAGGGGGGGTGAAGGCGAAGTCTGAAGACGTTTTTCCTTTGAAAATGCTGTCGATGTACTTCAATCTCCGTAAGATTTGAAAGCAGTTAGGTAGGTCCGCGAAGATAATGATGACAAAATGCTGAATACCTAAATTGAATCCCAGATTTTTTAGGGTAGGTCCTCCCTGGTTTTCCAAGCAGAATCACGTCCCCCCAGTCCGCCTCCTCTGCTTTCGGGATGATGACTCCCTGAAACTCTGGGGATGTGAGTTAGGAACACGATACAAAATAGTTTATATCACACTCCTGTAGTAGAAAAAGGTGTGGCGGCCAGAGATGACGCGAACAACGGATTTACTCGCTGGCATTACACGACAGGTGCGAAATCTCGTGGTTACTCGCGGTGCGCGGACCAAGAAACTCTGTAGCTGCGAGTTAGTTACACGACGTGAACGGTTTTTTTCACCCGCCAGCTGAGTGTTAAAAACGTCTGCGGGCCGAAAGCACGTGAATTACGGGTTTACTCGACGGCGTAGGGCAAGAAAACGTTGTGTGTGGTGGTTGGGAGGAGGAGGCAACGAGGTGCAAAATCATGAAAAAACATTGTTATTAAAAGTGAAAATTGGTGATTTGGGGGACATGCTTTTTTTACTTCCTTGACCCATCCTAAAATATACCAGTTGCGTGGAGCAGAGTCTATTCCGCAGGCGATGAATGCTATGGGGGTGTAGCTCAGTGGTAGAGCGCTCGCTTTGCATGTGAGAGGCCCAGGGTTCAAACCCCGGCACCTCCAGACATTAACTTATTGCCTTTTGCCTCCCCAAGACCTGCCCATGAGTCGTTTGTCCACCATTCTGCTTCAGCTGATGTATAAAAAGGACAGGAAACCACCACGCTACAGTTGCAGCTCCAAAAATTTGACTCGCGAAATCTTAATTTGTCACCTTTTTCGTAAATCCAAATTGTCCATCACATTTTCTATTTGTCGTTTGGACTATGATAGAGGTGTCTAATCTTTCAGGGGCGGAAGGTTTGAATACAACGTATCAATCCCAAATTTGATGCATCTATTCCTTGGTTAAAAATGGCTGGCAGGCCTGCACAACCCCCACAACATGTTTTTGGACAAGTAGATTCCCGTCCCCATTGTGTTGAAATGCTCAATCAACCACCGCATTGCTACATTGGCTCTTTCTAAACAGAATTTCTCGCAATTACCTTTAGACGCACCTGTAGGTAGGTACCTAATCAAAGTGTAGAAGGCATGGTGCTCGGAATGCTGGTGCATTGTGTTTTGTGCACCTACTACACACACAGTAAACACGCTGCGTTTGTACGAACAGAGCTAGAAAATAAAAGTGACTGCTATTCTAAAGCTAAGTGTCGGATTTGGGCCGTTTGTCTGGGGAGCAAAGGGCTCAAAATTGAACAAACATGTTGTATTTGAAGAAAATCGGCAAAAAGTGGGCGATTTGAGGGGTACACATGCCTACTCTCTCGTCTACAAGGCTGAATGTGCCCCTATGTAATGAAAAGCAGCCGATGCCATATTTCAGAAGTTCTATATAGCATACTAACGTTGATGCGAACAACAAGATAACAGTTGGAGGTGCCGGGGTTTGAACCCGGGGCCTCTCACATGCGAAGCGAGCGCTCTACCACTGAGCTACACCCCCACGATACTGATACGGCGCCCCGGTAGAGATGGAAGACGGATGCGATGGGGCGGCTGCCACGCAGTACTGAAAAACATCCCGCTACCCAACCGACATGCAGAAAAAGCGTGCCTTGAAGATCAGCTGGTGGTGACCAGCTCTGCTGGAGACATACGGACAGGGTCGTGCTGGGTCCGTGGCGAGCTGTCGGCCCTGTACTCCTTATTTGGGCTCAGACGCTTTCGAGAGAGCTCAGTGAGAGGCCCCGCGATCTGCTCGGGATGATGCATCAGCAACAGAGACCATCATGACGGTCTCTTCTCAACAGAGAAACGTCGATTAACGTAAGAAAATACTACAGCGTGCGCAAAGTAGAGAGGGCCTAAAGTGCTAATCTGTGCGCTATTTTGCAAAGCATGCTGGCTGAAAGGTGCTAATAACTTTTGGGGTATTATGATTACCGCATCATAGATAGCCAGGTAATAGTTAATAACGATAATATACCAATTCAAAATAGGAAATATTCTTTTATTACTATTCCTAGTTCAAACCGTGAGGTAGATTAGACAATTCATACAACATGCCATTATGGGATGCTAGTTTTACAAAAGTCTCAACACCAGCGGATCCAGGCAGTCGGAAAAGGCATCTGCCCTTTCTCCGATTTCATAAAAAAACCAAATTACGATTTGGGTCTTGCCCCCCCCAAACCACTCAGATTAGTCACCGAGCCGAAAGTTATTGTCGAAAGGGGCGGGGTCCCCACGCCGGATCGGTCCAGCATCAACAGAACCGAACCCCCCCACCAAAATAAGCCCGCAAAGGGAAGAGTAGCTGTAATTTCAGGCAGACAACACATCCCCCAAAAAAATGGACCTTTAATGAATGCCAAATAATACAAGTCCAGCTTTGGGATCAGAGCCCACTAACCCGATGGACTGTTCGAAGGCCCGACCTCCCCACCGAACAAGCGATAGCCATCCGGTTGGATGAAAGTCAGATTCACATCGGGAATTCGAAGCACCGGAAATCCCCGAAATCAATCCAAGCCCCACATATGCACGAATGCAGCAATGATGGAACCAACCGAGCTGCCGGGACAGCTATCCAACACATCAACGTAGGGTCATCGGCGCTACAAAGCCCAAAGTTTTCAAACACAGCTGTCATAGCATGAGCTACGCTCCACTATCTAAATCAATGCCCTATTGTATCTTAAAGGAATGGCACCTCATAACGGATTGTAATGAGATAGCCAAGTAAAGCAAGTCGAAAACCCGGTACTCCATAAAGGTATCATTGTCTGGAACTCGATATTTCCGTAAAAACTAAAACCACCGACACCAGCCCCCCATCGGCCCCTGGCCGGGCGGCCATTGTTGTGAGCTGCTGGTGTGACCGCATATGCTGACGTTACGATGAGCATCAGCCAATCGAAGCCCTTGAAGCGTTTCAGGTATGGTAGTAGTGGCCAGATCGTGACATCATCCAAAGACTGATATTTATTTCTTTTTCTAGATGAGTATTTCAAAAATCAAAATATTGAGCCAATTGTACATTTTTTCAGAGAAATCATGAGTGGTTTCATTATTTTCGGCTAAAAGTACGCCTAATTGCACTAAATTCCAGGATTCGACCAAGGTGCCACATTCCCTTTAATTGGCAGCTAGGAACGCCAAGATAATATTTTCCAGTACTAAGAATAATTCCAAAGCCTGGCTGACATCGCACGTGCCGGTGATTTCTAACTCTCCCCGGCACATCGACACACTTTTCAGCCGTCAGTGGAGACTTTTGCACCACCCTCCAAAACTTATACGGCCTTATGGAAAAGCTACTTTACTTTATACCCGGCGTATTGGTGGCACATGGTACCCGCTTCGGCCGAAACTTCACAACTCGCTATAAAAACAACGATTGGAAGCGCATGGGAATCTGCATGTCCTTCATTCCATCTTTCAATTCACTCCTTTGTTATACATGCAAAATGTTTGTTTTTCTTCAAATGGGCCTCGAACCAACATGGAGAAACACTGACCACTCAAACAAAGCTTGAGAACCATATAATTGTGTCGGGGCTGAAATAGATTTTGACCACTACACACCATTCAGCGATCAGATGCATACTATCCCGCAGTGCCTCACCTGCAAAGGTGTACTGTGCCGCTTAGCATATTCTCTGTAACACGTGGTATGCTGTACCGCCATGCTCTGTGTTGTGTAGCTTGAAATTGATATTCAGGCCGGCCCATGAGAGCGTGGTGGACTGGCGAGTCTCAAGGGACTCGATCTCGTAAACGTTGGTGCGTTGGACGCACCGAGGCTCGGGTAAAAAAACTATTTTCTAAACAGAAAATCAATAAGACAATACAGGGAACTTACATCTCGCCACTTAGTGTTTTCGTTTCAAGTAGGCACTGTTCGTGCAGTGACGGATCTCAATCTGCAATGCGCACACGCAGTTACACGCAGCGGCTGCGACAAAATTTTAGAACGTAATGGAACACTTAATTGTCATCAGATGCAGAAGAAAACCCACAGCCATACCAGCCTCCTGCACTTCCAATGTGTACCATAATAGTTAAAACGACAGAAGCCCTTCATCGCTTACCGCCCCTGTAAAGACCCGTCTCTGAACACGCAGAGGCTGAAATCAATTTCACACGGATAAGCGCGCGCCGCTCGGCTCAAACGGATCGACACCCTATTAATTAAGAGAGTGCGGCTCGCTTAGCGGCCGCGCTGGCTTGCATCTCTGGAAGCGCCCACCCAACTGATTCGGGTGATGCGTGGTTAAACGATGAGTCATCACTAAAAAAGTGCGTTGTCAGCAGAAGGTGTTAAAGGGGATGATGGGCTGTGTTAGATCGAACCAGCCCTGTCACCGGCTAAAGTCTCCCCAGCTCATTCCCCTCCAGTATTCATAACCCGCTACTGTTCGGCTCGCCTGGTCAAACGCCCTGCCAACACCGGCTGCCCCGTTTCGGGGGTGTCGGCTTTAAATTCGCGACGCTGCTGCCTACCCCACCGTGACGACCGCCCCCTACCGTGACGCCCCTTCCACCGCCTCTGCACGGCCGCCTGCTACACAGCGGAGCGGATCGCGGCGAAGAGTGCGCCACAATTGTGCCAAGTTGACACAGGCGCGGCGATCACGAACCAACAAAGCCTGGCGGGGCCACCGCAGCAGGAACAATGGCAGCCCACCCTCCTAGTGACAATGCAACGGCGCTGCCTCAACACAGGTCATACAGTACACACACACGCGCGCATAGACACAGGCGCTCTCACACTTCATAGCGTGAGACAATCATGAATAACAATCGCGCCACAATCGGGCCGCGCGCGCCGCTTTGTTGGCGGACGGCGTGCGCCATAATCGACGCGGCGCCAATATGGTGCGGCTTAATCGGCGCATTGTCGCCTCGAGAGCGGCGCGCCTGATTATGGATATTATTGGCAGTGCGGGCCACTGGTAAGGTTATTGCGGCGAACGCCACTGACATTGGGTGTGTGTAACTCACCCCCCGTCAAGAGGGGACCAGATTATATCGAAAGGGAGGCACCTAGTGGCGTAATGGAATACGCCTTCTGGTTGACTGGGGGTGAGGAGCGTGATGGTTCGTTTGCAGAGGCATGTGAAGAGATTTTTCAGACAGTTGCATCCTGGTCCTCCCTATGGCGTAATCGTTCTGTTTTCTTTGTGTGCTGGACGTTATGGGTAGAAAATGACACCCAGTTGATCGCTCAAAAGTTTTAAACATTTCCCAATCACAGCTAAAAGTTAGTTAGAGACCTGCTTGGCTACGCCATTGCTGAAATCATTTCACGTTGGCTTTGGCTGGGGACGGAGATTGCATGTTTGACATTCCTGAGGTTTATACTCGATTGAATGTGAGAAAGAACCACTGAGATGTCAAATGACGTAATTCGTTGCGGTATGCTGCACTATTACACCACGCTGTGGCCGCACGTGCATAGGAAGTAAGCTGAAAACCACGCTTCCCATAGCAAGTACATCCATTGCACAGCTATGGGACAGTGCAGAGTTTCCACAACTGAGGAGTGAGTCCCTATCATGATGAAATTGTAATGCGTCTCTCTCGTTTGCCTGTTGGTTGGACAATTCTAAGGTAGAAATTTCAAATAAACCCAAGCAAAATAGATTGTTCTCTTTAAGGTAAAAAAACGAGCTCTCCGACGCCACGAGACCCTAGGAAATCTTAAATCTGCCCCCAGAAGTACCTGCTTTGTTTATTTATTGGTGGGCCGGTGGGCCCCTCTCAGATTCAACATCGGTAGGAAAAATTCAACGGTTGCGCCCTAGTTAGTATGAAACTGGTACGGTAAGTAGATATTGAATGAAGACGTGGATAATGGACTTGCCATAATCATCATATTTGGCGTTTTAGGGCGCGCTGACATCTAGGGTCATACGATGGATAATGGTCTCGATGCATAAAGAAACAAGTGCTCGAATGTATGCTAAGGCGGATGCAGAGTGATTTCTTGTAGGAACTTAAGTGATGACTGCAATTGCAACCCGATATCCGCGAAGACCTTTTGTGTGTTTTGGGGATTTTAATACACCAGATGCTAAGTGGTACAGAAGTGTAGAGACAGGGCCGTTTTCGTCCACACCCATTTATCAACGAATGTTGGAACGTGCTATCTTACTGATAGAGAAATGTGATATTGCTGGTCTCTCCCAAAGTGTTACAGAACCCACAAGGAATAACAACTTTCTCGATTTAGTGTTTTCTAAGTGTGCTCACGTGAAGTCCTGTGTGAGGAGTGATATTTTTCCCTCTGGCCATTCCGAAATTATTAGTGAGATTAGGGTTGTTGCACCTCAAGCACCCCTTGTGAATAGGTCAACGGCGCTTAACTATAAAAGAGCAGATTTTGACGGCATGAGGCGCAGTCTACAGCTTATACCTTGGGAGGCTTTGCTAAACCTCAATACTGAGGGGGCGGTGGATATGTTTTATGATGTGCTGAGAGTCGCCATCCGCGATCATGTGCCAACTGTCACGTTGCGCCGGCGATGTCCCCTCCTGGTTTGACGCTGAGGTTAGGCGTGCACTGCGAGAGAAAGTAAGAGCTTTTAAGTGTATGGAGCGTAATAGGAATGACCAGACCATCCGAAACTTTGAGGACACGCGGCGATCATTCAAAACTCTGTCATCTCACAAATATTTTAAGCATTTGCATGGCATGATCGGAAACTTTAAAACAAATAAAAGAAGTTTTTGGTCGCACCTACAGTGCATCAGGGGGAATAAGGGTCGAATTGCATCACTGTTAGATGGAACACACGAAATCTATGATGACATTCGAAAAGCCAACTTGCTTAACGATACCTTCGCAAGAAAATTTACCCCACCTGATGTTGCGGATTACCCCACTGTCACAGAGTATAACTTGCCGCCTCTGGACAGATTTGAAATATCAGAGGGAACAGTTCGAGCTGTCTTGGATGATTTGCAGGTGCACAAGGCCTGCGGGCCTGACGATATCAGTGCTAGAGTCGTCAAGGGATTGCGTAACGAGCTGGTGCTTCCTCTCTGCATCCTATTTGGGAAATCAATAGAAGAGGGGATACTCCCGAGCAGATGGGCGGGGGCCAACATTGTCCCGATTTTCAAAAAAGGATCTAGGAAATCACCTCAAAATTACCGAAGTGTCTCTCTGCTTCCGCTATTCGGCAAAATTTTGGAGAGATGCGTATATCAGACCCTTCTCACTCATGTTCAATCAGTCCTGTCTGAATATCATCACGGATTTGTCCCGCGCCGCCCATGTGACTCTAAAATTTGGCAGCTCTTCTAAAAACGGCGTGGGACTCTATCTCTTCTGACCATCAAACTGACATAATCTACACTGACTACTCTGCGGCCTTTCAGGGCGTGAATCATAAACTCTTACTCTATAAGCTTCAAAAATCTTATAACTTGTCTGGAAAAACGCTGTCCTGGCTTAAATCATTCCTTTGCTCGAGAAAACAACGGGTTGTCGTAAACGGAAAGTGCTCTCATTGGACGGATGTACGCTCTGGAACACCGGAAGGCAGTCAAATATCTCCTTTGCTCTTTGCATTGTTCATTAATGATCTACCAAACGAAATTCAAACAAATTCTTTGTTATTTCCTGACGATGTGAAGCTTTACCACCAAATTCATACTCCCGAAGACTCAGAACTGCTCCAGTCTGATCTAGATAGATTGGCTAAGTGGTCCGAATCCTGGCAGCTAAATCTGAATCCCTCAAAATGTCATTCGTTTAGAATCACTTTAAAAAGGAACCCCATCCCGGCAATCTACAAAATTCGAAACACACCTCTGGAGCACATGGACAAAGTTCGCGACCTCGGCATTTGGTTAGATTACAAAGTGAACTTTTCAGAGCATATAAACATCATCGTCAGCAAGGCAAACAAGATCTTAAGGAAGGACCAATTTTGGCTGCATATTTTGCAAACAATTTGTAAAAAAAACAACAGCCGAATAAACATCGTATGAAACATCTGTTCGCCCCTCTCGGCAAAATAATATCCATCAGACTACACAGCCAAGGTCAAACAAAAATATAATAAAAAAGTTAAAATAAAAAAAAAAAAAGCGGGATGGTGAAGACCAGTATAATCATCGGGACGCAATGCAGATTAAATTCAATTTTGCAATGTTCGATCAATTCTGGAATATGGATGTGTCATCTGGGGCGGAGCTGCAAGATGTCATTTGGACAGATTAGAAAGGGTTCAACATAAATTTTTGATTTGGCTCGCATCCAACATTCACACATCTCGACCATCTCAGTCCTTGTCATACCATGATCTCTTAAAGCTCTTCAAAATTAGCAGTCTGTCCCAGAGGAGACTCCAGTACGACATTTGCTTCGTACTCAAAATCATGACCGGGAAGGTGGACTCCGCCTGTCTGCTCGGGAGCTTTCCACTCCATGTATGTACCTCAGCGGCGAACCAGGGGGATGCAAAGCCACCTTTTACATGTTTCCCTGCCTGGTGTGGAGACCGTCAAAAGAGGTTTATTTCGCAGGGCAGCGATTGCTTTTAATGGCCATCTTGGACGCTGTCCCGAGGCAGACCCCTACGCTTCCACCTTTAGCAGTTTTAGAGCCAGGGTGGGGGAAATAAGTTAAAGCTCATCTATTTTAGGCTTCTTATCTTATTTTATGCAGTTTTTTCGTGTCTTAATGTATTGCAGTGCTTCTGATGTATTTTTATATGCTTCATATTCATAGCTTCGTGTATAGTTTATATCGAGTGTTTTATATCACTGCTGCAGGAATAGGTTGTATTACATTGTTACACGGCTGCCTTGTAAATATTCATTGGTGTGCTGTTTTATTGCTTGACTTCAGCTGTAATTGGGTTTCCACAGACCTGTTGCTGAGAAACATGAATAAATGAAATGGAATGAATGAACATTATTTGCATGATAAAGTTCGGTATCATTGTACCCAGAGGTGCAGAAACTGCCAACTCGGCTACTGGAGTTGTGACACATTTATGATAGTTGAGGTGCATAAGTGTGACAAAATAGCGATCGTGACAGTATGGTTCAAAATCAAACCACACATTTCGAAATACAGAATGAAGCGTGTAGCGAATATTTTAATTTAGCAACTCTGTCCTTCAATTGCACAGCGTACCATCAGTGATACAATATTGGTACTGTGTTCAGTTTCTACTAAAACGAGAACCCCGCTGCAGAAAACCCGGAAACCGCTGTCACAGTTGCCAGATTTTAACATGCAGCCCAATGGCGCCGATTGTTAGTAGTTGCCAGAAAGTTGCCGCCTAGATGCCGGAAATGTGACAGTCAATTTTTCGAGAAATACATGATTGTGGGCATATTTAAGGCATTAAAGATAACGCAGATACGTTATCAAGTACTTTTCTGTCCATTTTGTCAGGTTAAATAATATTTAAAGTTTGAGTATCTTCGATTTAGCGGTCCCTATTTCTTTGAATTTAGTATCAAGTACGCCTAAAAGCTACTAGGAAAAGTACTAAATGAGTGAAAGAAATAAACGTAGCTGGGCAGCAATTCTACCTAAACTACGCAACAGCGACAACACAAGTTCGCAATGCTTGTGTGATGTAGAGCCTGCCAAAAAATTTGAACAAGTGGGAAGCTACTTCTGTTGAGGGCATATTTATTAGGTATATCTGAGATAGGTGCAGGCTAAAACTAGCTGGAATAAATAGTGCTGCCCATGGCTAATCTAAGATGAATGTAGGCTACTTTGATTCTGATGCACTTTCACACATCAAACTTGGTTTTTCATTCCTTAGCTTGCTTGTGCCTTACCTTATTTGTGCCCTAGATCAAGATTGGTTAGGTAGATTTGGAGCTGGAGGAAGTTGGGAGAGTTGGCGCCAGCAGCAGACTGGCAACAACAGTAATTCAGGTGAGGTTTCATGATCAAATTATCATGTCAATATTGTACAGATAGCAAATGTGTGCCAATGCAGTCCTCCACAAAGTGTTAAAACACACACTGGAGAGGGGCCTGGCACTAACGTGCACTAGAGGGGGCCTAGTAGACCCCCTTCTCATCTCAGAAAATCACAGAAAATTTCAGAAAGAAAGAGACTTTGAAAAACGCTGGTTGGGGGTGTGTTGCTTACTACCAGTGGTAGTAAGCAACACACAGGACCTGAACTGCCTGGAGTTAAAGCAGGATTTTGACTTATACACTGGATCTTTCTTTGGTATGAGACTTCCAATACCTCTGTACCTATTAGGCCAATAGACATAATTTTACATCTATGCAGGGTAGCTGCCTCAGAGTTTTTACTGCAAGAAGGAACGACCAGGCAGGTGATAATCAGGTGTTGGGAAATTTTAAGCATTTGATCTGGCTATAAAAATGCTACCTAAGGTCCACTTTACCAACACATTTTAGGTAGATCCAAATCCTATGGTGACATTGACATTTTGTCCCTTTTGTTGATATGTGAGATGGAAGTTCAGTGGGGGTGGGGGGGAGCTGTGATCAGGGTTCCCAATTGTGTGTAGGTGTACGCTCCCATTTATAGATTAGTTTCCAATAATAATTTTCATGATAATTGCCACATTTAATCATGGGAAATGTACCATAATTGGAAACACTCCTTCCAAAAATGGAAACTTCTTCAAAAAAATGCATGTCATTGGGGAAAACTGCAGTCAGAGTTGCCAATAATAGTTATGATCCCAGCACTGAAAACAATGATCCATAATTGGAAATTTTCCTTCCAAAACATAAACATGATCTAAAAATGAAAACACAGTTTAATACTTTTATGCGGTAATGGCTTGGTGCTTGAACCTTGTCAGTTGCAAAAAGTAAGAGACAGGTAGATGACATTCAGCATATTGGAAATAGTATTCAAGTATAAAATTATCATTTCCAGCTTTGTGTGACAGAGGAGGCATATGTCACATTGAGTTTGTGACAGCCAGTATACTTTCTGCACCTCTGATTGTACCGATGATACGCAAACGTGATATGATAAATGTGCAGGGATGTGGATCTTCATATGGAGTGGATCAGTGATATGAAGTGAACTGATTTCCCTTGTATATGCAAGGGATATATATATATATATATAAGCCTGTTCCAGCTGTCAGCACAGTTTTGTCAGCAGGACCTCAACCTCTCCTCAGAAAAGTAACATCGGCGCCATAATCGCCTCTTGTTTGTGCTAAGCAAAGGAAATTAATCCTTTATACCATTAAAAATATTAGGCTGCCACTTCGCGCACTTACTACTTTTCATCAGCGCAAACAGCAGGTCATCAGCCCGTAAAATCTCTAGAACTAGTTCCCGGGGAGAGGCTACAATCCTGTGACGTAGGCCCGCTGATTGGTGCTGACAAAACTGTGCTGACAGCTGAACAGGGCTGTATCCTTCAGGTATATGAAGGAAATCCCCTGCTCTGCTTTGTCGGACCTTTTTCTAAGATGAATGGAATGACGAATTATTCTAAACTCGACATGTTATAGGTTATTTCCTGAGATAAAAATTAAAGATTGCAGATCTGGACCCAAAGACCTGTCTATTGAGCTTTGGGGCCAAGCAAAACACCCCTAAACTTGTTAAAGATTTCCATGTTGAAGATTAGTAAAGGGATTTTCTGACGCCATGGTGACGTCACAACATGACGAGACCTTTCTAGGCACTGAGCAATCATAGCGGTCAGGTTTCCGTAGTGTAGTGGTTATCACGTCCGCCTCACACGCGGAAGGTCCCCGGTTCGAGCACGGGCGGAAACATTTTCGGCACAGCAAGGTATTTATTTTCAAAGCTGACATTGGTACCCATTGAGGTGCTAATGATGCTTTCAGTATGGCACACTATCACGATCTAGTATCTGAACTACTCGTCCTGTGCTTTGGAGGGAGGTAGTGGTTTTCTCTCTCGTAAAACTTTGGAAGTCCTTTTCTTTTGGGGGAAACTACCTCATCTTGGGTAAAAAGTGGCCTCTGTCGGATAAAATAAACACATTTTCCGGCCTCTGTAATTTTTCTATACCCAAAATTGAAGAGAAATCAATTTTACACTAGGATTAATTCAGTGAAATGTAATCTTACATAGTTCGAGGGAAAATGAATGTTTCCCCTGGCTTAAGCCCAGACAGTGGCGGATCTAGGATTTAGGTAAGGAGGGTGAACTCTACCACCCATGACGGGTGTCTTTGGATTTTCCCATGGGTGCCTTCAGAAAGAAATGTTTGATTTTTTGGGGGTGTAACATTTTTAAAAGTGTTACCGGGAAGTAACGGAGAAAATGTTTCCAAAGGGGCTCTGCTATCTGGAAAGGGGCGGCCAAAATTGAGACGGAAGTCTGCATCTGCCAATGGACCGAAAAAAAACAATAAAAGAAGTTATATAAACAGGGTGTCTCTGCAAAGGGTCACCTTCTAAAGTCAATTTTAAAGACCTTGTAGGTACTGCACTTTTCTCGTATTTTAAGCACGTTTAGGGCGCTTACTGAGCCCAGCGCAGGCACGCCAATTTCATCGGTTTCAAACCAACGCTCTGAAATCGCCAGAGGGCATCAAACGGATTCCAACGAAAAAATGTAGGAAACCAACTGTAGGAGAAACTAAGAAACTGTATGAGACGCCATCTGATGCGGTGTCGTGAAAAGGCTAGGCTGGCCAGGCGTGTCAGGCGTTCACAGGGGAAGTGGGAGGGGCGGGGGCTTTCGCAGAATTAAGGAGACATACGCGACTCCAGGGGAGGGCAAGGGGGTGGGGATAATTGCCACCCCTCCCCCCGATCGAACCTCGGCGCCCCCTGAAATGGTCACGGCGCCCCCTGAAAGGTCGATGGCGCTCCCCTGAAATGTCACTTCCCACAACGGATTTGTTAAGTACACCATGGAAAGAGGAATGAAAATCTTACGGAGAATCAGCATTAAAATGTACAAATTCCATCAATAATGTTTAAAACAAATGCTTATGGAGCATGCCCTTCAACCATGTGTCAGAATAGTTAGCTCTAAAAAAACAGTTCATGGATCAGAAAAATGCATTTTAGCTTAAGGGGCCTTGAATCAACTCAGGGGCCCTGGCCAGTCCGAGGTGAATACAGATGTTCGAACCGGCCATGCCCGCCAAAAGGCTTAGATTATATCCACTCTAGGCCAATTTTGACCAATTTACTTTAAAAGTACTTCCCAGATCAGGTAGTCCCAAGACCAGATGAGAAGGAGGGTGAGAGACCAGCCCAGGGGGCCTGGAATTAGCTCAGATGACCCCAGAACATACCTGGGAGCTCCAGTCCCTGCTCAGGTGACCCCAAGACCAACACGGGGCTTCACATCAGCTGAAGAGCCTCTCGACCTGGTCAAGTGGCCAAAAGAGAAGCTCAGGAGGCCTCAAGAGTAACTCATGGACCCTACACAGACAGTGGACCCCAAACCCAGTTTAGGTAGGCCCCAGATCAGGGTGCGAGCTTCGCACCAATTTTGAGCCCTGGGCAAGCTTAGGGTGCCCCTAAACCAGCTCAAGGGGCCAGTGGCGGATCCAGGAGGGGGCAAAAAAGCATTTGCCCCCCAAACGGAAAAGCTCGGGGCAAAAATATGTTTCCCCCAAGCGATCGGCCTCCTTTTTTCCCGACTCCTTTCTAGTTTGAAAGCAAGATTTTGGTGCTTCAACTCTCAGCTTCAAACAGAACCAGTGAAGTTCAGTGGAAATTTGGGGCCTTGGAGAGGGAACACGTATCTTGAGCCCATATTTTTCACCCGGTGACGTTTTTTTTTGCTTTTCGCCTCACACACCCAAAATTCCACTGGGAAGTCATTGTATTTGTAACGCTGTTTTGCAATGCGTGACGTTTTTTTTGCTTTTCGACTTTGGTTTGCCCCTCCCAAACCGGCCGGCTAGATCCGCCACTGCAGGGGGCCTATGCTAGCTTAGTGGCTCCACACTAGATAAACTGACCGCAAAACAAATACTGAGGCCTCTGACCAGCTCTGGGGTTCAGATCAATTAATATTTTGGACCAGTGCCTTCACTGTCATCTCATTTTCGATGCTTTACATTTCAATTTGCCCCACATTTGGAGGCTCACCATCAAAAAGTGGGGGCAATCTTATTTAATCCCTTCTCCTTATTTTGAAATATTAATGGGCCACTGACCCCCTGAACCCCCTGACTCCCTGCCCCTGGCCCGTCCTTTGAAGCTATTATGGTTGGAGTCCCCCTAAAATCGCATGTTTTGCTGAGACCAGTGCCGGGAGCAGTTTCGGGACCTGTTTTTGCCCTGCTGGAACCATGTAGAGCTTGCTGTTGTCATGACCGACGCAGGGAAAAACATTTTGGAGAGAGTAGAATCTTTAGCTAAAGGCTATAAGACTAATCGAGCCATGCCACTCCGTTTCTTTCAAGCAGTCCAGGTCTTCATGAGGCCTGTTAACATAATGAGTAAGTGTCATAGTGTCAGAAGTGTCCCGTTGACAACATAATGACTCTGGACCTCTGAAAGTGGCTGTTTGACAGACCAGTGTCGGGTCAAACTAGACTTCGGCAAGTGGTATGAAACGGGGACAATGCTGTATTTGCATTAGCTCAGTTTGAGTTAAAGCTCAACGGAGCTTCATAAAATGAAACTTCTTTTCATTCGCTTGTCGGAGAATGCTTTACAGGAATTTACCGTCTTTCATCCATCACTACTTAACAATTCAATATGGCTCCTTTTTATCTCCAAGGCACAACAAGTTTTCTGAGAGTTGGTCCATTCAGAGGCTTGATAGCTCTTCTTTCTCTCATCTTTTCCCATTAAAGAGTTGGAATTGCATTTCTAAGTGCAGCATTATGCAAAAACGGCACTCGAGAAGTTTTAATTCAGTTCTAAAGGAACGAAGTCTCCTTGAAAGCAGCAGTAGGCATAGACTTGGAAGCGTTTTTCATTATAACTTACTTGCGTGACAAAAATCCCCGAGTGGATCTTCCACTCTTTTTAAAAATCACATTTGGCCTGGGAGCTGCCTTCTATTCAGCCAAGTTGAAATTGATTTCGGTTGTATTTTTCGTTCTGAATGCGGTTTTAGAGAGTTTTATGTAAATTCCGTCCGCCTTTGTCGGTAGCGGCGCCTTTGTGTGAGGCTTCACTACCGGGAGGGCACACAGAACAAAATACCAAACGTCACAGCCAGACGACACTTTTAGCCGCTGAAAGGCGGATTTAAAAGGGTTGTACGCCAGGCCGCGATATCTCGAGTGCTGAACTGATGGTTTCTAATGTTGCGCCAATCGAGGCGTATTCACCGGCACGGGACCGTCGCGTCGGTGCCGACGTGTCGATGGTGCAGCTGCCGTGTCGGAACCGACGGTCAATAGGCAGTCACTCTGGGACGGAGCGCACAGTCACCGGAGCAGCCACAGGCTCAGTCACAGTCCTGGTGAGCAGTGGCTAGACCTGAGAGACCTGGGATTCTTAGGTCTTTTTCATATGCTGCTACAGCAGTCATGATATATAAATATGATGGCATCATCCCGTCATCCCTGCCGGTGTCCCAAAGTGCATATATCGTTTTTTTGCGAATGTATGACTTTTTTCCTTAATTTGACACCTGCACTAGTGTGGGGTCTGGCACTAGCACGCACTGGAGGTCTAGTAGGGCCTCCAAAGTTGTAAAAAAACCAAAGAGATGTAGAAAACTCTCGTCTCGGGGTGTGTGGAGGCTATAATAATCTACATCATAACCTACTTCCATTGACATAGGTCAATATCTTCAAGGTCAAAGGGGCCATAAATTTCAAATACTGATCGTCCTGGGAACCCATTTGAAATACTTTAATTATGCGGGAAGAAGTCCAGAATATGCTAAAACTGGACAAAGGTCACAGATAAAAGTTCCCAAGATGTTTTTTCTAAGATTTTGGAGACAAGGTAATTCAAAGTCATTACCCTATGACGTCACAATATAGTGTGTTTCGTATAATGTGCACTATAACTAAATCTACAGCTACCTTGTGGGCGGGAGATGAGGATTGACCTTGACTCATGCTCTTTGACCTTGACCTCTACATTGAGCTTATTTAACTATTGCGTAATAACATAATATACGTCATACTGGGTAGCGTCATTTGACCTGAAGTACTGAGGTCAATGGCCTTGAAAATGCTGGCATTTGACCCATGGCATTTTACCTTGAATTTGACCTCAATTTGAAGGGACTTTGACATATCATCTCGCTTATATGGACAGCACTCGGTCTCCAATGCAGGTGAACTGGTGCGATTGCGAAAATGTGTCGATCTCAAAATATAGCTCTGACTTTGAAAGCCTATAAGTAAAAATTGTTCAACTGATTCTCAAAATAGTTCACCAATCGTAGCGCTGTTGCATTCTTTCAAATGTGACAAATATAGTTTTTCGGATAAGAGCAGCTCTTCGGCAATCTCTAAAAATAGTTGGGGAGGTGGGGGAGGGGGTCCAATGCGCGTGTCAATGAGAAAACAAATCTTAGACAGCTTGCTGGAGATTCAAGCTGCATTGCTGTCTTTTGTAATGATGCTTGGAAAGAGTGTTATATATAGAGACTTGACGCATTCCTTATTTCTTAACAGATACTGGGTACCATTGCTCGAAAGAATCAAACTATGCCTACAAGAATGCTACTTGTCTCAGATTATAAGGCTTCATGCTTGACTTTTTTGGCTCGTAGAGCTTCCAATGATGGAACAGCTATTTCAAAACTCCCTGAAATCGGCCTGTGTGTTGCGATTACGAATAATTGTATTGTCTGCAAATAATCAACGAGTGAATTTTCCCTTTACATATTTAGTCAGTTGGATGAAATGTATGTACCCATGGATGTAATGTGCCTACCGTTGACGAGTGGATGACCTTCAGATTTATTGCTTTCTGTACTGATGGAGAGCTGACCTGCTTTTTGACCGAATAAGAATTTATATGAAATGAAGACAAGAAATAGTGGTAGATGCCGTTTCTCGCCTTGCGTGATAAATGCCACTTTCGAGTGATTCCGAGCAAAACAAAAGAGACGATCAAACGATTTCAGCTCGAAAGAATCAAATCAATGAGTGAAATTCAAAATTGAGGAATGTGTCCCAAATTATATCAATGACTGAGCCGGAATTATGTCGTCATGTCATGGTAAAGATAATGGGCGACATCTGCGGGGGGACATCTGAATGGCGTCGTGGTACAGCACCAGATGCGCACAAAATAATAAAATGTTTTGTTAGCGAATAAGTTTAAATCGCTTTCGGAAAATTGATTTTCATATCATTTTATTTCTCTTAACATATCTTTATTTTAGAAAAGCACGTCTGGATTGTTAATGCATAATGACTTCACCGGGGCCATCATGTTAAAGCTTAGATTCTGCCCATGGTGTCGGTGTGGCCAATGATTAGTCGCAATCAAAATTAAGTCAGGCACCTGCAGTTTGAAAGCTTTCATGTGACTACACACTTGACTTGCTTAGAATGTTTTTTTAAGAAGGCATTTCTATGGTAAAAAAGGGGACGTTATGACAAACGTAAACTCCTCAGCAGACTACATGGGGCTTCGGAGTCCTATTAGGTATCTTAGACATGCAGCTGTCATGTTAAATTGTATTCGAAAAGGCCGTAGGGTTTTAGTTCGAAGCCTCCCGCTTGAACCTTCCCAGTTTGGCCGTGCGACTCATTGTGTGAAGGTCAGGTAAATGTTACCATAGCTCGGCCTGTCATGCTGGCAGATAATTGGCCGTTTGGATGGGACTAAGACTACTGTAGAGTATGAAAACTTGGCAGGGACCAGGAAGCATGAGTTTTACCATGTAACACCGTCTGCATTGCCCGAGTAGGATAACATGATTATGATGTTTCATCGACTTTGTGTCAACGGTGCGAAGTTTAGTATGTTAAACTTTTGGAAACTAGCACATGTGCCCTTAAAATCCGGAAAATTGACATCGTGTGTTAGGTGAATCACAATCACAACATCAACACCAAAAGGCACCTCGGGTAGAAATGTATGTATCTTACATACATTTCTACACACATATATATATATATATATATATATATATATATATATATATGAAACAAAATATATAATATATGATATATTTTACATTTCCATACATTATATTTAATATGTAATATATTAAATATATAGAATATACGCTAAGTTACATATATATATATATATATATATATATAAGATATTCTCTCAAGCACTGTCGATTAAACTTCAGCAAAGAGTTCGTTTTAGCTAGTTTTCTCTTTCCGTTTTCGCAGGTTCGTATAAGTTTTTTCACTCTGTTGTCGTTGATGGAAGATGATATAAGTCCTAAATCGGTAGGCATTACAAAGTTATATTAATCACGGCATTTACAGGTACAGTCGACGTTTCGAAGGCTTTCAGCGATCATTATCGAGACATTAATGACATAACCACATAATAACATTACATACAAAAACACATATATAAAAGTTGTGGCAGGGTCGAGCGGATTTCAAAAGATGATCGGTTGTATGAAGAATCAAGCTCACAATATGTATGAATACATGATAACGTGACTAAAGCTTTTAACTTCCTCCTTTTGAGCATACACAAAAAAAAACATGAGGCCTAAAGTCTTTCACAATTTTTCCTTTTTTCTTTGTTTACAGTTGTCATGTATTCCACAGATGGAGCTTCGCAGTTTGATCGAGTTGTGTGTTTAGTTCTGGGTTGTGTTCGCGGATGTATAGTGCTTCTGTGATCCATATTCTGAGATGATCATTGATATGCTTGTGCGTAAATGTGTTGTCGATGAGGAATTTTCTGGTGAGCTGTGTTTGGTGGTGTTGTTCTACGTGGTTCTTGATGGAGCTGGTGTGGCCTGGTGCTTTGTGTAGAGTGAGGCGTCGTGAGAGGGTGTTGTCGTGGTACCGATGGACTTCGCGGCAAGGAGCCTACAGTCTCCTAAGGGGCAATTAAATTGATAAAGTACATTGGTGCGTGACAGAGGGGTAGTCTTGTCTGACGTGTTGTTGCAAATGATGAGGTTGGAAGTTTTTCTATTTTTGTAATAGATAGTGAGATGCAGCTGGGTGTCAGAATTTGTGCACTTTAAGTTGTCGCGAATGATATGCTGTATGATTCATCCGTCATCTTTATGGGCACTGCTCATAAAGTTGCGGTAGTAGAGCATGATGGATTTCGCTTCTGGCGCATTGTCACTACTGGTCTTTTTTATATGTTTTTTAATGTATCACCAACAACCTTGTAAGAGTATCCGTTGTTGACAAAAATCTGACGGATTCGCCTTAGCTTACTGTGAAGAGCAGTTTGCGAGGAGCAGTTACGAGCTGCTCCCCTGACAAACGCAGTTATAACACTGCGTTTGTACCTCTCCGGGCACTCACTCTCTCCGTTGAGCACTCGGCCTTCGTTTGTGGCCTTGCGATAGACATCTGTCACAAAATTGTCATCAATATCGGACACCATTACGTCTAGAAAGGGGATCTTCTTATCAATACTTAACTCGTGTGTGAACTTGAGCACACTGTTGTGTTCGAGTTTAGAAATCAGGATTTTTAGATGATCCTCATCTCTCACATCACAGAATATATCATCTACATACCTGCGATAGATGTTAGGGCGCACATCAGGGTCACAAAGGACAAGGTTCTCAACCGCCGACATGTAAGTGTTAGCAAAAAGGGGGCCAAGGGGAGCCCATCGCGACACCTTCTCGCTGTCGGTATAAGGTACCGTGTGGTCCTCTGAAAGGGGTCTCACTGGTACAGGCTTGAAGCAGCTGCTCAAGGATGGTGGAAGGCATTTTCAGGGGGCGTTTTGTCGGATCTGTGTTGTGGTACACGTAGTCGAGTATTATTTGAATTGTGGCATTTACAGGAACATTGGTGAACAAACTTTCTACGTCAATAGAAGCCAGCGTGCCTGTAGATTTGTTTGTCCTTAAGATGTTTATAAACTCATCGACTGATTTTAAGCTAAAATTCTCTGGAACGAATGGCTTAAGCAATTCGTTGAGGCGTTTTGCTAACTTGCACGAAGGGCTAGGGGTTTGGGAAATTATAGGCCTTAAGGGATTGCTAGACTTATGTGTTTTAACGTCCCCGTAAGCATAACCCGGAGCGTACTCTCCCCTTATCTTTTGCAACTTTATAGAGTCAACGGCACTATTCTGACAGTCTATGATTCTATTCACCTTTGCTTTCAGGTTTTCGGTGGTGTCGACACTAAGCTTCTCAAACTTCGTCTCATCTCCCAGGATGTCGTCCATTTTCTTGAAATATTGGTCGCTATCCATGATATCGTATACAGCTGCTTTAACCGCGCGCCTGATGATGATCCGTTTGACTTTTCGAAGTTGTTTGGCTGCTTCTCGGAGTTCCCTAGTGACGATTTAGGGCTTATATTATCTTACATCAACGACAACAGAGTGAAAAACTTATACGAACCTGCGAAAACGTAAACAGAAAACTAGCTAAAACGAACTCTTCGCTGAAGTTTAATCGACAGTGCTTGAGAGAAAATATATGGCCAAAATACAATATATATATATATATATATATATATATATATGTATATATATATTCATTTCACTTGTGCTGTCTTTTGACGATTTTTCCGCTTGTGGCCCAGCAATGTTGAGGCTTCTGTTGCAATCTGCATCCTGCTTGTCACGCATCTCTGATGATTGCTGTCCTGCTGTGATACTCACAGTATATAACAAGCAGCAGAACAATGCAGTCAGCTCTAACTACGACGACTGCTCGAGACAGCAGATATGTGACAACAGTGCTGCTCTTGTTAGCAACACTGGGCCACGGTACATCAACCGAGATCTCCTTTGTAGTCTTCGGCTTTTATGTCAGGTGCTCATTTCTCTTAACAAGTCATCAGAAGTCGTCCTGTTTTGTTTAAACCCACACGTTAGCGGGAAACGCGGACCAGCGGCGGATCCAGGATTTCCTCAAGGAGGGGATAGATTCAAGACTCAGGGGGCCCGTCGTTTGGGGAGGGGGCCTGCGACTCGGGGGGCCCGCGGAAAAAGTTAAATGTGACAGAACTCAGCTTTAAAAATTGGTGCTCCATGCCCAACCCGAGGTCATGTTACGAGTTACCACCACACCTACAGTGGCGGATCTAGCCGGTCGATTTGGGAGGGACAAACTTAAGTCAAAAGTCGTAAAGCAAAAAAAGAAAAAAACGTAACGCCCTGAAAGCTGCGCTACAATATTACTTGCCGGTAGAATTTTAGAATTTTGGGTATTTGAGGCGAAAATAAAAAATCGTCACGGACTTAAAATTATGGGCTAGAAACACTTCTCCGGTCCGAGGCCCAATATTTACACTGAACTTAACTGGTTCTGTTTGAAGTTGAGAGTTAAATCACCAGCATCTTGCTTATAAACTAAAAAGGAGTCGGGGAAAAAGGAGGTCGATCACTTTGGGGGGACAAAAACATAGTTTTGCCCCGAGCTTTTCCGTTTGGGGGAAATGCCTTTTTGCCCTCCCCCTTGGAATCGCCACTGCACACCTACACGCTCGCACGCACTGTATAGTCAGTATGTACAGGCAGGGCTTTTCACTCATTGCACCCTTGCGGGGGCCCGGCAGCTGCGGCGGGGGCGCTTCTTTCTCGTGTTTAAGGTTGGCCCAAGGTGGGGGGCGATTGCCCCATCACCCCCACCTTGAATCCGCCCCTGACGCAGGCAGCAGTCATAATTAGGCAATGATGCTGCGGCAGCACTCATGCCGACTCAATAAATAACCTCGGTTTCAACGGTTGTGTCAATTCTGTATTCTGTATTCACAGCTTGAGTCCCATCCAATTATTTGTTTTTTTCAGGTATCGTTACAAATTCCATCGTTATATATAGGTATTCACAGATACCACACATTCGTAAATCAGTTGTCGAAACGCCTTTGACACACAGGTGATAAGCAGCACACATAAAATACACGCTATAACTAAGCATACCATCCAAGTTATTCATCTTCTAGCTTTCTGTGGAAATACTTATTTGTTGTTTTTAGCTTTTGGATCCGAGTGACGTCCCTGGGAAGCGTGTTCCAGTAAGTAATAGGCACGCAGTACGCAAAGGCACGCTTCGTACTCTCCAGTCGACATGGAGGCAGTTGGAGCTGGGTGTTCGAATTTCTAGTCACCCTTGCGGAGACACTTTCCCTTGGTGATAGCATTGCCTTTAGAGCTGCTGGAGATTGGTCGACGTGAGCTGCCTTACATATTTTAAGACAATCGCGTTCAGCAATACTGGTTTCAATATCATGCCAGACAAGACTCCTGAGAGCTGGTGTGGTGTGTTGCCTTTTCGAGTGCCGGTGATAATTCGAGCTCCAAAGTTGATGGCCTTTTGCACCCTTCCCAGCTGGGTCTTGGTTGCACCTCCCCAAGCCAGGAGGCAGTATCCGACATGTGGAAGGACATGGGCCTGGATGATTAGATGCAGGGCTTCGGGTGTGAAGTGATGACGAAATCTGCTAAGAGCCACCAAGGAGCGAAAACATTTTTGAATGACCTTTGAAATGTGATGTTCCCAAGAAAGCGTTCGGTCGATCACAACACCTAGCAGTTTGACGGTTTTAGATAGAGGTAGGAGAGACTCAGATATCTGTATCCGGAAGTCAGCTGTGTGTTTCAGAGAGGCTTTGGTTCCAATGAGGATGATATCAGTTTTTGACGCGTTCATTTTCAGTGAATTTCTTCCGAACCAGGTTTGGAGGGCATGCAGCATTTCTTCAGCTCGCCTCTTCAGCTCAGCTAGACATAGGGGTGTCGGAGTGCATTCATCAATGATCTGGGTGTCATCGGCGCAAGATATCAGCTTGCCATATGGTAAAAAGTTTGACAGGTCATTGGTGAACAGGCTGAACAAAAGTGGCCCAACCAAGCCCTATGGCATCCCGTGGGTCACTGGTAGTGTACCAGAGCCCCTCTTACTGTCTGCCTTCTCTGATCCAGGTAGCTTCCAAACCAGTGTGGGGATATTCCATACCACCCCAGTTTCTCCAGCAGAAGATCGTGATTGACGCTGTCGAAGGCCTGGCTGAGATCGATGGCTGTTACTGTTTACTACTGTCATCCATGTTTTTATGGAAGTGATTGACAAAATAGAGCATGGCATCTTCTGTTGAATGGTGAGGTCGGTAGGCATACTGCGTATCAGCCAGGACAGAGGTTGAGCTGAGATACTTCATACTTCATGAGCTACTTGCGGACAATTTTTTCGGTGATCTTTGACAGCACACTGAGCAGAGAGATGGGCCTATAATTTCCAGGTGAAGAAGGGTCTCCAGACTTACGTATAGGGACAAAGCATGCTGTTTTCCACAAGTTTGGGAAGATGCCAGAAGATAGGGACTTGTTTATGATACGCAGGAGCACCGGAGCAAGCGCTGGTAAACACTTGCGTGCCGCCATCAGAGGTAGGCTATCAATACCGACTGCGTTAGGACTTTCCATGTCTCGTACTGCTGCAGATAGTTCAGGAATCGTGGCTGGCACCAGGTGGAATTTTGCAGCACACATTCAAGCTGCTATCGCAAAATTTATCAAAAGCTTGATATTTTTCTCCAGAAAATTGATCGGAAGGTGTTTGTCTCCTTATCTTGCTTATGGTAGCTGATACTCCACCCAATCTCATCCCGGGATGCTGTGCACGGGTGCCACCGACAGAGCTGCAAAAAATCTCAAATCTGTCGGGCACTTTCGAAAAAACCTCCAAATCTGTCGGGTGGTTAGGATAGGACTATTAAAATTGTCTAAAACCCATTCAATTGGTAAAATGTTCCTACTCTTTTTCCACATTCTTAATAGAAAATACTAAAATTAGCATAAAAAACTTCAAGTTTGGCACCAATGGATATCATTATCCTTATTTTTGTGCTCTGATCCTTATATGTGTGATATCCTTATTTTTCGTGCTCTGAAGCCGCCTATGGAAAATCTAAGTGGAATGACACAAGTCTATTAATTTTCAAAACTCTAGAACTGAGACTGTTCTTTGGGTTTTCAATTATCAGACACGCTCAGGAAATTAAGGTTATCGGCAGAAACCTATAACAAATTGAATACCGAACCACCAATTCCCATTTTCTGGAGTCACCATTGGTAAAGGAAATTTATTATTGGATGTAATTTGAGATTTGTGGACGTACAGCATACAAATAGTGTGTGTCAAAGTCAGCTCGACTGGGTCTTGAATAAGACTCAGTCTTGAATTCAGATGATTTAGGTCACAGGTGGAAATATACAATAACATGAAAAGCAGCCCCCCCTTTTTCAGTCCTCTGCAGCTGCCATTGACAAAAAATGCTGCACTTGAATGAGAATAAGTGATATTTTGTTATTATGTTACATAGTCCAGCCCAGAATACTTAAAAAATATAGTTTGCAATGGAAGAAAGCTGACCTGGTTCCCATACCATGCGGTTACTTATGCCAGCTTCTGCAGATTTTCATGATTTCAGTTTTTTGGAGGTGGGAGGGGGTAATTTGGAAGGAACCCCCAAAATTTATATATGGATTTTGCTCTGATGGCCAGACAAACAAGATTGGAGGGGTACTTTTTTGATATTCGAAAGTGTTTTTAAGGATCATGGCTACTTGTAGTTGAATACAAATATGTAATATTAGCTATCCATGACTTTAAATGCATGTTTACATGAAAAATCCTAAATTTTGAAGCTGTTGGCTATCTCAAAGTTTTTCATGCATTGCCCTGCTCATTTCCATGAGGGTACGTGGTTTAGGATCTGAAGTTCATGAGGCTAATAAATAACCTTAAGTCAGTTAGATAGTAAATGTCAAATAAATATCATGTTTCCAAGGAAGTTAAGAGTAAAAGGAATGAGTAAAGGTTGCACTAGGCTGAGTTTTTGTTATATCTTTGTCCCCTTGACATAGATCATAGGCATATTTAGGTAAGTGAATAAAATGAAATAGGAGAAATAGTTTGGTACTTAAAACTCAAATTAATGTGGAAAGGTGAAGAGTTTTGTTTCTTTGGCATCTACAAATCCACTGATGAAGGTATGCAACTTTTGTGGTTAATTCTGGACAAACAGGCATTGGATTTAAAAGAAGATGGAAGGGAAAATCAAATGTTTTAGTCTAATTTGACCAGTCTGCTGGTAAAATTCATTTTTCCCTTATTAATATCATTTAAAATTATTGATCAACAGTGAGCATAACATACTGTGTGGAAATAAATGTAAGCTGCCGGAATTACAACGAACACCACATCACTTACTTCTTTGTTTTCTCCCCACACTGTTCTGATCTGCCCGCTGTTTGATCCATGCTTCAAAACGACCTCCTTGGCCAAAACCACTGTTCCTGAACTTGCAGGGCAGCCCAGAATGCTTGATTCGCTGATGCTCCTTAAAAAAACGTTTCTCGCCAAAATACCCACATCCCTCAAATCCACATTTAAGCTTGACACGGGACGGTGGAAGGGGCTTCAGCTTAATCGGAGCCATTTATCAGCCCTTCAACTATGGACGATGAAATCCAGGCTCAACCAGTTTACTCAAGATGTATACAAAAGTAATGCAAGAGAAAAATAATCAAAAACACAACCTTGCAACGCATTGCCTCCACCACACCACGGGATTCTAGGGCCTTGGCCTCCGCCATATCCACAAGGCAACACACCAAACCGCAGGGCTGCTTTTCTTCAAACCAGATACCTTTTACACCGGCTTTGCCGCAAGGGCGCTGTTCAAACAGCGCCCTTGCGGCAGCGTTGAGCGTACTTCCAAACGAAGGAAACGAAGGAACAAAACTGTTTTGCCTGTCGCCTTTACCTTTACGGCGGCCTGTCGGGCCAAGCTGTCGCGTGCTATGGAATACAAATCGGGCCCGACAGGCCGGTGAAGGAATTTTTCCAGCAGAGGATTTTCTGGGTGACGTTTAAAAGGCCCTCTGTGCATAAGGCCCTCTATTCAAAGGTTCCTCGATTCATAAGTCCCTCGAAAAGACCCTCTGTGCATAAGGCCCTCTATTCAAAGGTCCCTCGATTCATAAGTCCCTCGATTTTCCATCGGTTCTTGCCGCACACTGGCTTGATATGGGAGGGGTGCAAATTCATGAAAAACTTGTTGAGTGAAAGAGGTGACAATTCTAATATTGAGTTTTTTTAGAACAAAAAATATTTTCTGCTTCCTTTCAAGATTTTTTTCTCACAGATTGTAAGATCTGTCGCAAGACCATACCGTGCCCTAAAATCTGTCGGGCACTTTATGACCCGAGAGCCCGACTTTTTGCAGCTCTGGCCACCGATAGGGCCATGAGCATAGGAATGTGCAGAACATGGGGTAAGAATAATATTGAAGTCATTTCTATCCAGGCGATGCCATAGGGTTAGTAGTGACTGAAAATCATGAATAATGGGGGGGCGCATGGTCCTCCTGTCCCCAAACCCTGTCTCCACGTCCGTGGATATAGCATTACGGCTTTACACCATTATGCTTTGGGAAAATAAAACGAAGTGAGGATGTTATGGTCTTGGTTATTAGAAAAGTGATTGAAAATCCAACACTTGCATTTTTAAAAAATTGTTGTCCCGGGCCTGACATCACATAATGTTCCCAGGAACAGTTCCGATGATATTATTGGAAGTGTTCTCACTGATTACAGCGAGCCCAGTTCGTAAACTAGGTTGGACTCGAATACAGAGCGGCACACAGGAAATATGTTCGATGGTAGGTTGGACAATTTCATCATGCACAGCCTAAATCAACCTTCCCTAGTGAGCTTTACTCTTGGTCAACTTAACTACAAGTTGGGGTGTTAAAACTTGGAACAGACTGAGACGAAGTTCGCAATAACCTTCTTCATCAGAAACCAAAGAACAGCCAAGTGACGGCCGGTACCACCTGCCGAGAGCGATGCGCGATCGTCGGCAGCGACGGCCGTCGGCTTCGACGTTCAGCCTGCGGCGCAGTCGACAGTCCGCCCGCGCGGTCTATCGAGGTTTCATCAGTCGAAGCCATTGAGGCGACCACAATGCACCCAACAGGGTAATCACACCGGTGAATGGGCAGCCATTGTGTCGTCCAAAGCTAATTCAGTGTCGGCAGGAGTCGTGCGGGACGGTGTCGGGCCTGCGACGCTGCCGACTAAGCTGTACCCTTTGCCGTCGACGCGGTCTCGGAGACCCGGACGTCCAGTCAAGAGACGTCGCAGCTGGAATGGGCTCGGTGTGGTTCTGAGATGGTGCGATTTCCAGAGGTTTAAAGTGGGGCGGTTTCAGGTGATTACCACGAAGATGTGATTAATGTTTTATGTTTAAAGCTAGCAGATCGTCCTAATTCTGGAAAAACTCAGTTCGCGTTGTGAGATATAGGCACATTCGAAAAAGTAAACTGATGGCTAATGTCACAAGCGCAAACCTCAGAAAGCTTGGTGTTGATGTTTCTGACTTCTCTTCATATGATTGACTACCCGGTGGGATCACATTGTTTATTGCCTTTGAGGGCGTTGGAAGCTACAGCACTCATCCAAACTGTCGCAATGCAGCAATGCAGCCCGAAACATTTTGCATATTTTCTTTTACACACACTTCACACTCAAATTTCACGTCTGCGAGCGGCTAAATCAAAGCTGAAAGGCTGTAGAGCTAAGATAAGTCAGGGGTGGAATTAATATTGGATCGTGGGAACAAGAACAATAGGTGACTGGAGCGCCTGGCTTTGATTCAGGGCTTCATTCAAATCAACAATGAGGCTCGGTCTGCTCCACAGCATCTGATCATTTTGGTGGATAATTGTGGCCCCTTGTCCTAGATATACCTCATACTACATTGCTGGAGGCAAAACAGTCATCGAGGTCTCCTTTGTCTTCTTCCATCTCTTCTAATGTAAGAAAAATGTTTCAGGACCAGTCATAGAGCAACGATGTCAAGCTATGTTTGTAGGGGAAGAGGAAATGACATGTACTGTACATGCATGCTTACGTATGTATGTATGTAAATACATACATACATGCATGAGGGTTAAGGAACACAAAACTACTGAAATATATTCACGAAGAGAGGCAATGGCGGGGGACGTTCGAGCCTCCCAGCCCCCCCTCAAATGAAGTCCTAGATTCGTCAATGACGTTGACTGCTGTGGAGAAGGAGAGTCTTAGGATTTATACCAATCAAATTGTTGCAATCAGATGGAAAGGGATTGATCCATGGTATATATTAGGTTCAATAGACCTTATTGTTTTTTGTGTTGCGCTTTAAATTGTGCTGAAATTTAATAAAGAGAGCTCTGGGTGATATAAAATATGCAAATAGTCCTTTCTCGACACACTCTACAGAACTGCTAAACTGTTATCTCAGTTCAAACTCATTATAAAATTGGAACATTCCCTTTACGACGATCGACGATGGATCAAGCCAAGAGGTAAAAACTATAAATTTCATTTTGGAAGAAGGCTTAGCACTCCTCAGGACGATAAGCTCATTTGGTGATCATGGTAACAGAGGGCATATTACTCCAAAATTAGATTATTTAAATGATTGAGGTAATAAAACTCCTAAGATACAGAATTTAGAGCATTTAGATAGTGGAGGGAATGTCACTCGAAATATACGCATTTTAGGTGCTGCAATGGGAGCAGGCTGTACCACTCCATCGTCATCATATTTGGGATTTAGCGCACACCGACAGCCAGGGTCATATAGTGTCCATTTCAGCGGGCTAAGGTGATATCTTGGAGCCATGAGCTCGTTGAGGTGAGGAAATTCGGGGCTGAAATATTCTAGCATAATTTGAGCCATATCAAGAAAAGATTTGGGAGAAATTGTTGACAACAATGACTGTTACAGGTTTTTTTAATGCCGGCCGATTGGTAATAGCAGGTGGCGTATCAAGTCGAGACGTGTACCACAGCGCTGGCCTACACCACTCCCGTCGACACCATCTTAGCTTGTTACCGGGGCTCCTGGTAGGGGTATGGCGATTTGTGAGGCAGGGGTAGGACGTCAGACGGGTGAGAGACCCGTGTATCAAGACCAGGTGAGAGAACGTGTGGCCCCCCTTCGACCCGCCTGCAGTGATTTGGAGTGGGAGCACAGGGTATCCACGGACCCTTCGACCGGCGACTTATTTGTACAGTATATTCCTGCAATGCATGTTGAGAGTTATTTTTATTATAGGCAATGTATAGTGTAGTGACTTGGCAGTTTTAGTGAGCTTTGGCCAGTAAGTAGAACTGAAGTGGCGCAAGTGAACAGGAAATAAATTTTCTGGCTCAGCAGCAAGATCAGTTTGAAGTATCTGAATTACATGTTTGGGATTATCAGAGATCCGAAACTTTCTTATTCCGTACTCCATTCTGCAATCTCTGCTGACTGGGTAGTTTGACGGTTGAGCTATTTTCACCATGGATGTAGTTATGCTACCTCGTTTTCGCCTTAGTCATCAAAGCTACCACAACATGCATATAAATCTTGGCAGCGACATCTGGCGCAGACTCTCATACATATCTTAACCCCCTCTGTGACCCGACTGGACGCGCCTCTGATCGGCGTCCGCTGTGACACAGTCAGCGGATGGCTCCGCCCCCTCTGCGGTGACACGAACCTTCAGCGCTGCCGGTGGCGTACGTGTATGAGGGTGTCGCGGGTGCTGTGCACGCGCGCGCAGTAAGCGCGGCAGGAGGGAGGACGTATCGACCTGCGAATGTGGGTACCCCTGTAGTGAATGTTCCTGCTGACTTTAGATATTCAGTATCTTAAGCCGAATTGTACTGACGTGGATATATGTGTTGTAGCTGAGTCGCGGCTGAAGCCTGGCATTCCATTCATTCCGATCGGATGTCACGGCCAGGGGACAGTGGGGAAACAGGGACATGGAGGTAAGATAGCCGCCTCACAAGAAGTAAATATGTCACGAGTGGAGAAAGAAAATGGTAGGTGCTACGCTTTCTGTCAAGGGCTTTCTCCTTGGGAGCACGTGTGTGCCGCGCCGGTAGGCAGTTCAGTTATTGTACAGTCTGCTTACATGAAAAAATCGTCACTCATTTGCATATTTTCCATGACCTTCGTACGTTCATCCCTTGAAGGGCTTTAAGATTTTGTATTGATTTTGCGACATCAAGTTCTTCATTTCATCGTATTCTGTTCCCCATTGTCGCTGAACGTGGGATACAGGTAGCGGGAGATAATGCGGCACTGGCGCCCGGTGATATAATGCAATGCTATGAAGGTGCAATATACTTAGTGTACAATGCCTTTATGGAATGTGCTCGAAAGTAACTGTCGTTCCATCCATTATTTTACAACAAGAGCGACAAAACGGCATAACCCATGCCGAGAAGTGAGCACGCTCCTATAGGAGTGGATATAAATATACCAGATATCCACACATACTTAGTTTGTAGTACCTCTGCTGTATGAAAAATCTCTATTTCCACACCGTGCATTGACAGACTATTCACCACTATCCTCCTTCGCCGCAAACCCATCCTCACCTTCCAGCACCACTTTATCGCTACATTCCTGCATTATTCACGCTCGCTCAATCCGTCCAGGCCCACCCAGCGCCTCAATGAGGATGTGCAATGCGCTAAATGATACCCGTCCCCGGGGTGCCGTTTCGATTCGCGCACAATCTGCTAAGCTCAGCCTAAGTGCCGGGGGCAGAGCCAGGGCACGTTCTCTCCGCCGCGCGGAACCCTGCGCCACAATGGTGTCGGGTGCGCCGCGCTCGTCGCCGTCCGGAATGGAACTGTCGCCGGCGGCGCTATGGCCCCCCGGGGAGCCATATCCGGCATTTTGCACGATGCTGCTTTATTGGCGGGCACATTTGACTGATTGGTTGGCTGGGAGGCCGCTAAGTGGTGCGACCCGGCCGACCCCGCCGACAGTGGTTGAAACTGTAGCCCTTTGTGGTGATTGAATGCCCAGAACTGTTGGCCTGCTAGTGAAACAACTGTGCTTCGGAGGTGCAATGATACAGCCAGGAGGTGAGTGCCTGATTAGATTGCTTTTTTCTTATTTGAAAGTCGCGTATTCGAATTGAAGCCTGGCGGATGGATTGTAAATGATGTTTTGTAAATGGGGAAATGGATTTTATCGAAGTGAAGAGACTATAGAAGCTGTTATTTTCACCGCCCCGAGAAGGCGGGTACACGTATCCACACTGTGAGCATCGCCCAACGGTTCGGAACGTATGGCTGTGAAATATTTATGACTATATATATCCTATATATGTATATTAGGGTGTTTCAGCCCACTATAGTAAAATTTTGTTTGTTTGGAACGAAGTCATATCGACTTTCCCCCAGCTTTATACGTGAAACTTAATCGATTGACACCCTTAAAAGCAAAATAAAAGGACATTTAGAGGTCGCGCACTTTTATCACCAAAAATCATTACGCTTGAAAGAGGCGCATTCTTTCTTGGTGCGCTTAGGTAGAGCCCTCCGGTGGAGTTCCACCACCCGGAGCAGGTACTGCTTCTGCTTCTCGTCCTTGACGAATCCGTTGAACCTCTTGATGAGGATGATCTCTCTTTCCCGCTGTTTTTGTCCTGAGTCGAAAGTTAGAGTCGTTGTGGCGTCCCATTTCATATAATGATCCTTCCCATATGTAGAAGGAGTATCGCAACAGATTCGACGCATATGTTCTAAATTCAACGTAAGAAAATATTTTAAGGCACATCAAACGATCAAACAATTACTGGTCAAACCAAAGGACAGGATAGACAACCGGAAAAACCGGGCCCAGTATACAAGATGGAATGTAATGACTGTCCAAAAATATACATTTGAGAAAGCAAAAGGATGATGGAAGTCCGACAAGACGAACACCGAAAATCTCGACAAAAACTAATCCGAGAGAATTGACGAGAGAGCAGCGGAGGCCACAGCAAAACAATCATTCAAAAAGGATCATTATATCAAATGGGACGCCACAACGACTTTAACTTTCGACTCAAGACAAAAACAGCGGGAAATAAAAGAGGCAATTTACTTCCAAACCACCACGGAACCAAAAATAGATAGAAATATCGGCAAAGTTACCATCTTCTCTGGATTTTTGGACCTTTTAAAACGCCAGCCAAACAAGAGATTGAATTGAAAAATAACACGTGTTTAGACCTAATAATTCTAAAATGATTCGTCATGTTCATAGCTAAGATTGTTCTTTCAAAGTTTACCCTGTCTTCGTGTTTTTCGCTTATTTAGGTTTATGTCATAGTGTTTTCTTCATCTCCCTTGAAAACGGGGGCGGGATGCTTCCGAAATCGGTCGGGTTTTATGCTCAGGCTAGTCTTGTGCAGTAATAAATGTTTTCTTTAACTTTAAGAATATTTCAGATGTGAAATAGAAAACCAAGCAAAAGAAAACCAGCGCCAGTATCAGTGTGGAAATGTGTACATTCATAGGCGTAGGAATAGGGGGCAGGGGCCATAGCCCCCCCAATATTCTTGATTCTTAACACTTAACCCTATGGCGTTGACTGGAAAGAAATGACTTCCAAATGCACCTTGGCTTCCCCAATATTCTGGACGTTCCTACGCTTATGTGTACATTTTAATAGATTTGATAAAAAACTGCAAAAGTGCGCGACCTCTAAATATTATCGAAATACATGGAAATTCGCACCAAAGCTTGTAAGCAGATGAGATTTGAGGGGAACGTCGATATGCGTCAAAATATTGCATTTTGGAACAATGAAACACCCTAATGTATATATTATATTATTTATATTATATTATATTGCTATATGTATATCCTTTTTCACATTCATAGAAAAGGCAAGGATGTTAAGGTGTGTTCAAAAATCACAGATGTAGGAGTCAGGCAGGCCACATCACCCCCCCTCCTTACTGCCCTCCCCCTTATTAAAGATTCGTAACCAATAAGCATATGGTGCTGATCGCAAAATGATTTTAAAATGCACCTTGGCTTTCCAATTCTCATTCCTTAAAGCCTTCCTGACAACGCTAGCCAAGCTGGGAATCCCGCAAGGTGAGTCCATAAGGTGAGTCCATACTACATTGGGAATGCATGTTCAAGGTAGAAAAAGAGGGCTGCTAGCGGACACTGGCTAACGCTCATACGTTTCGAATGCCACTTGCTGAAAGGCATATTCCTGGCATATCCTAGAATGAGCGAACGACAACACCGTCAACAATACCTCTACATATGGCGATTTTCTTCAATCTTTTCATGCTGAACTTTTTACCCAGGTCGGGTATGTCTGCTGAATGTATGACATATATCTGTCTGGCTAAACGAGATTGGTAGGACTAAAGCCTTCGACACGAATGCATGTTTGTGCCCTGTCTTCGGCCTGAGGCTATTATGGCATTGGCTTCGAAGAACACAATGCGGTGTGTCAACCATGCCACTGAATGCGTTTTCACCGAAAAACGATGGTTCTAGCTACACACACACGCACGCTATTCATCAGTATAGTTTTTACGGTGTTGATGGACATATTCCAGTATGTTTACACCAGTGGAGTGCATCAACACATACACTCGTCTTTAAAGAAACATAAACATGCTTTCCAGGTAATGGTTATGAACGCGACGACATTCATGAAATGTTAGTATGCACAATATACGATATGAACTGTGCAAAAATGTGGTAGCCTTATTTACCATCCCAGCAGCAATGTAAAGCTAGGTGTATAAGCACAGCCCCATAAAACCTGTCCCGTGTCTTGAAAAATGTTTGGTGGGTCTGCAAAATATTTTTTTTCGAAAGAAAAATAGTCCAGTCTCCAGCAGCCATCGCTGTTCTTATAAAAGGTAGCCCTATATAAGCTGTTTTGTACACGAGCTGTTATATGACGAAAACATGAGCTGTTATACAATTGTAGGTTCAAATAGAAAAAAGACTTTTTAATGAAAAGAAATGAGACGTGACATTTGCACATCACCAATAGCATTGACAGGGAAAAACTCTTGTTCTGTCTTCCAAATGGTGCCTTAACATCTAGAGTTTCTCCTGTAATTACTTGCAGCGAATCACTTCTGACTGTCGGGACTTCATAACACACCACCTCCAAAGTTAGGTATGTGGCAAAGACAACCTAGGACTTTGTGAATTGGATCAGCCCGAAAGCGACCAAAACAGCTGAGCCAACCGTCTCTTCTTGACGGGTATGAGAATAAAGTAAATATAAAACATAGCTGGCTTACCTCCCGAAACTTATGCTTTTCGTCTTACATTGAAATGCTAACTGTCGTTGTAGTTGTTGTCTAAGCCGATTTATATTCTACACAATTTGGATGCAGACGTCACATAAAGTAAATAGTTTTCCGAAGTTGCACATACTGTCTGTAGCTATTGCTAATGATGGCTGCGGTCCTTTTTTGGTAGTTGCATTTCATGAAGCAGGAATGATTGGGTAAGAAAGTGCGGATCGAGTCATTCTTTGTTCTGGATTAGTCTTCCCTCTCCGGTCTTTGGATTTCACCATAAAACATTATATTCTTTATTGGAAATTCGAAAATTAATACTTCGAATGGAACACGTTCTTGGGCACATTTCTGAACCCCCAAGGTTTCGTTCATTCTACCAAAAAAAAATCCAATAAAATGCGCCAACAGCCGTGTTTAGTGCAGTTCTATTGGGTTTTAGCCAGCTCGAGCCACTTTGCGTGCGCCATAGCACACTCGTTGACTGGCTCTGTGAAGTTTGCGTGTGAACAGACAAGGCCAGACTGGTGTTTGTCCCATTAAGGGCATCATTATCAGCGATGACTCTCGGAACGGTGGGGAGCAGCACGGTGCGGTGGCTCCGGGGTGGCATCGCGACCACTTAGAGCGAGCAACCGACAACTTCCCGATAACGCGCAGCGGTGGTCTCACAGCGCGCAGATTATGATATTCGATCTAAGCAAGGCGATCGATAGCTGGCGTTCTGCAACCCAACACCTGCCTCAGATTAATCGGCCCGACTGCATGCACCTCTCCAGATTGTCACTCGTGGAAGTGTGTTTTTGTGTCTATTGGGATACAGGCATGTCAAGTTATGAATTTGATGAAAACGAGTTGAATCAATGTTTAAGCGGAGATAGTCAGACCGAGGCTACGGAGTGATTGCTCCTTCTATTTTGAATCCATTAAGTGTGGCCTTTTGGGGATGAGGTGGCTTAGTGGAAAGCACTCTTGTTTTCTAAGTCACTGGTCCTGGGTTCAAGTCCCGGTGGAGCCTCTGAACAAGTCGATCTGATCCCCAAAATCCCTTCCACCAGGGTGAGAGTTGGCGACGCCGTATGACCCTGGCAGTTGGTGCGTCGTTAAACCCCAGCAGTTATTATAAAGGTGGCTTTTTAGTTTATCGTGAGGGTTTTAGAAGCATTTCCCGATGTTTGCTTAAAGGCATGACTTATTTTATCAATAAAAATACCCATTAGTATTTTTGATAAGAAGTCATTCCACAATAACCCGCCTGTGGGGGGTGAAGACCGAGCAGACACCCGATGTCTAAAAATCAAGGTTGAAATATTTTGGGTGAATCTTTCTTGCGACTTATCATAAGAGACCTGACATTTTCATTTTGGCATGACTTTGAAAATACTGAAGCTGTCTTGCAAGTCTAAAATGTTAAAGCTGTAATGATTGCAGCACATAGCTAATGGTTTAGGAATTATTTTGTCCACGGGGAAAATAGAGATATTTTTGTGTCTTATTATTATTATTATTATTTCAACCTTTTGAATATCGTATTTCCTAATATCGTATTTCTAAGTTTATACCATGCTTCCATGGTTAGGTAGATCTCTATGGCTTGAATATATAACCATATTTACGCCCTCGAAAAAAACGTCTCCGTTAATGTTAATTGCACGGTAGCCACCTTATAGACAACAACCATAGCAACATTTCAGCTCAAAAGTCGTTTGTGCTAAAATATATGCTTGAGAAATCTTGGAACAACCTTGAGTTTTCCCGAAAATTTGTTATCATTAAAAGAGAGTGCACGCGCACACATGAGGCGTGGCCCTTCAGCTGATATATGCAATCACTTTGTTCTGTTGGTGGAAATATACATACCACAATACAGCCTGATCGAGTCAGTAGCTTTTTAGATATTGGAAAGGAATGTACACATGACGTAGGACCATAAATGTAACCAATGCTATATTGTTCTTAGATCAGCCAGAACATATGCCGTAAATGTAATCACGATTGCATTCACAATTTTTTAGTTATAGCGTGTTAGTGAAATGAGCTCACCCCTTTCCCGTGCACCTGCGCGCGAGTGGTTTGACTTTGGATTAGATTGACCTTCACCTCTTAATTTGAGCATTTTTAGTACCCAAGTTTGGACCTATTCAGATCAGCCAAAACCGAGTTATGATGTAATAAATGACGGAACTATGATGATTTGACTTTCCCTCTGGTTATGCACGTGCCACGAGCTTTGCAAACACCCTATCCATCCCTGATATTTTCAGTCATTATGTGAATTGATCTGGATTTAACATGATGGAGGAAGTTAGAGGAAAACCTCAGGGATGCTTCTCGGCTGCGGTAATCATAAAGTTATGGAATACAGCACGGCGGCGGAAAACTCCTAAAACTATACAAAAACCAACAGGTCATATCCGGAATCAAAGAGCCGCTATCACCGACACCTCGCGTGCTCACACTGGCCCGTACGTTGCCGAGACAGGCCCATTCCAGACGGTCCTCGTGACCGTGGCCTCAGACCGCGGTGGCAGCCGGAGCCGGGCCCTGCTGCGAAGCGTGACGCCCCGTGATGGCCGCCCCGATCTCGGGTGACCGCCCCCGCCGCGCCGGGTCCGCCGCCCCCGCCGAGCACCCAGAGCGCAGCCGCAGCGCAGCGACGTGTCGCAGGGCTGCATACTCGGCACAACACAAAATGTACTGTTTAAAAGAAACATTTGATAAACGTGTCTCTGTGCTACCATGAGCTTAAGTTCATGCTGATGTTTTATTGTCCAAGCCTTACGAATGTTGCACCAGTCCCACATCTAGCGGCCCTGAGTGTGCGCCTGATTGCACAGATCCTGTAAGCTGCAGCGATCAGCAGCCTGCTGGGGATGCCGATCGTTGCAGAAGATGTCTTACAATGGCTCACAATAGTCGGGATGCATCAGGCCTGTTACCCGCAGTTCTTACTGCTGAGCTGGCTCAAACGCTCTCGTAGTCACTCGTCGCTTAACGTGCCTAAGACTGGCTGACTGACTTACACAAACACTTAAACTGCTGATCAATTCTGGCGCGTGTTCGAATCGATAATTTTACTTGTCAGGTTGAACCCTGTTGTCAGACTCCGGCTCGACTCTCGGGCGCGTCATGTCCGCGTCTCTGAAGAGGCCTGCTACCATGCATGCATGCATGCATCATGTTGATGCGGTGCAGCACTCGCGTGTCAGATTGCGCAGCGGATTAATCCGGATGGACTCGGCTTATTCAGCTGGTGATGGATCGGGCGTTTGAGGAGGCTATCTGACATTAGCCGTGTGCATGTTTAATCAGATACTGACACAGAGTGTGTGCGAGTGTGGCGCTGCATATGTATTGTGGGGCTGTATCAGCTGACGCGAGAAGAATGCGTGGGTGGCACTCGCGCGCGAGCAAAGCAGAAGACACGGATATAGATTAGCGTGGAGAGCAAAGGCTTGGCACGTGCGTACTTTAGAACTGACGTTAGATGCAGTTAAGATGCTGTCTTCAGCGTGTTGCCCATGCCACCGTGCACAAGAGGGAATTGTGATGTTGGCGAACATTTGATTAAGTGAGCTACAAGACTTAATTCTGCTATAGATTGAGGCATCCACTCAAAAACTTGTTGGAACTCATCGAAGTTTTCACACAATCACTCATTCTGCATTATTTGTACCATGCGTAATGGTGCGTTTGGGAATGGTAGAACATTACAATTGAAATATGGAGACCAGTTTCTGTTCACACCAGTTCTCTGCAGCCAAGGCAATACGGTTGATAAATCCTGGCCTAAACAGAGGCACTGTTTCGGCCCCACCCGCAGTGGAAGGCAACACAGCCGTTACGCCGTCCGCGGTTCCGCACGTGCCCGGAGCGTTTGGTTTTTCTCCGGCTGGCTGGTGTTCAACAGTTGACAGCTAGACAGCTGAGCTGCACTGGTGCCTGCGGCGCGGTGACATGATCGCCGGAACTGGGCACTTTGCACAGCTGAATCGACGCCAGGTCCGCTGCTGGGAGCATTGTGGGTCATCGGAGCGGGCCGGTGACAGTGAGGTCGCCTCTCCGGTTCGTGACTCCATTCCCAAACGTTTTGTCCAGGATGTGGGACATATTGGACACTATGGGAACTACGCAGTGCATGGAGTGTGATACATTTTGATAATACATGATGTAGATTTAACAGAATAGCAACGGGATAGGGTGGTAATAAGCAGAGGAAGAGAACTTCAGCAAGGGCAGTAATCGAAAAGGTGAAGATAGTACACGTCCCAAGATAGGTGATATATCAAGGGTCAACAGGTAACAAAAATACGATGCTACCCATATTGAATAAATAAAACAACTGCTTGATACTAGACCGCTTAGATATCTATCAGTATCTGATGTGGGTTTTTCCAATGGTCGTACAGTGGTTTCAGTTTTCAGTGGTTTGTAATCGAAAACCTAGAACCATACTCTAGCAATCATGGAAAATTGCATTATTCAGAGCATTATTTACAATGTTGCAGTTGATGAAAGTAAAAAATTGCTGCCACAGTCATATTTGTTTATGACTCTGGGGCAGACAAATCAATTTAAATCAAAGCAAACGCCTGACTGCCAGAGCAGACCTCCTGGCTGAACCAGAAGAATCAAATGAAAACAATCAGTTTTGTCATTGTTTTGAATTCCTTCCACATTTAATTCCGCAGCTTCATTGATACATATTCAGAAAATTATCTAAAAATAAATTGGTTGAATTCCAAACATAATCATTCCTCCGAATCAAAAATGTTTTTGGTCGGGTGAGTGTTTTATCTGATTTAATGACACTCCGATAGTTAGATTTTATACCCATCTGGAATGGACATAAAAACCAAGGCACTTATCAACTTTTACATACAACTCTCATAAGCCTTCGCTAAAAAACGGATTAGACCCCCAGTTCTTTTTTCAGCGAAAAGTTTTTTTACTTTCAATGAGATACCCTCCAAACCGTCAAAGTCACTTAAAAATACTTTCTGTCTACCACTTGTGAAACACTTATTTGCTCCTTGGGGAAGAGAGTTTTGCCCCCTCTGTTTTGCGTTGGGGGCATAGCTGGATTCTCCCCCACCCCGTGGATGCACCCCTGTCGGTGAGGACATGCGTGGAGGAATCCAGTCAAAAAGGACGCATGGTGACGTGGCCGATAGATTGACACGTGTCGCTTTATTGGTTAATGTAAAAACACACATGGCACGTTTAAAAAATCAATTTTCGACTCCAGTTTGAATAAGCTAAAGGGAAGTGATACAAATTCCAGGCTTGTCTGACCTGTAGGATGTTTATTGATAGTTAACGCTGGGTTAGCTGACTGGTCCTTAAATCTTCCAATTAATGCCACGCTTATGATATGTTGGCAAATTGTCTTTGTTTGACCTTGTTTAGCTTAATTGTCCTTCCCTCAATGCTTTATTTGCTTTTTCTCGGGGTCAATAAGTCGATATAGGCTAGAGATACACTCAGATAGATAGAAAATATAATCAGTTTTTTTTGTTGCCTTAAAAACTATCCCTTTTCTCTCAGGGTGCCCTTCGTATGTAGTGGGCTCATCAACGCTGAAGCTCTGGCCGCGCCACTGATAGAGTTGACTTCACGCGGAATTTACGTAGATATGTGAATGACTGAATTGTTCAGTCGCCAAAAGATGCAGAAGTTTATCTGAGTCTCCTTTGTGCGAAATGTGACTTGGGTAAGTTTTATCAGTTGGTTCTACATGTTTTCCCGCAATCACGTGATGTTAGTCCCATGCAATTTTAATTAATCAGGTAGTAGGTTCATCTGTTGCTATTATAGCCATGATAACATTCTGAATGGTTCATCTGAATGCGTATGCAACGTTAGCCGGAGTTGTATTTCTAGTGTCGCAATATTATGCTTCTACACGTGTTTGCTACTACACCATGGTTAGTTTTGATAAATTATCATTTATTTGAAATATATTGAGACTTCTATAATTTCAAAAGCTACCTTGAATAATACACTCACTTCAGAACAAATTAGTTTGGGCCTTTATCACTTAGTGACGGGTAGTCACTTAGTATGGATTTGTCACTTAGTACGGATTCCCCTTTCATAGGACTCCCCCTTCCGTTCTCTTTCTCCAGCGCTCGTAACCCCACTAGACTTTCCAGTGTTCTTTTCAGGCATGCTTTTGGTTGAGGTAACCCCTTGAACGTTTGAACCACGTTTGAACAGTTCCAATGAACTTCAAGCGAGAAGCAACCTTTTCGGTTTCACTCTTTCTCGAACTTAGCCATAGCTGACCAATGCCAAACTATGGGTGCATTTAGAGAGAGGGAGGGGGACAACGTAATCTTGCTAATACGGTGGGCTAATAGATCCGTGTTCCCACTGAAAGAGCCCAAAATTATGATTTAGCCTCCATACTTAAGCTCTACCATCGACAAAAAGTGGGGGGATAGCCAATATTCAACCTGCTGCTGGCAAGAAACTTTCCTTGCTATAGTCAAAAACTCATCAGATTTGAACTCTTTGTTGCCTTTGCCACTGTTTGGCTATAATTTTTCTGATTTCTCCTTAATCTGGATGAAATTGAGATTTTGTAATAGAAGTTAGGGAAGGAAGGCCCTCTGAACCCTCTTTGCCGATGCGCATGCTTCCTTGAACAGTAGAAAACTCATCCAAAAATCCAAAATTTTTATTATTCAAACGTTTATTCGTAAAATGCGTAGAATAACACGGCAGCGTAAGTCTGCTCCTGCACGATCTTGTCCAGGAATTTGGCGTTGACTTCCTCGATCTGGTCTGGAAGCACCGTGATGTCTAAATTGGTGAGAAATTCCAGTATAGCATCCTAGCCCATCAAGTCACCGCACTGAGTGACAGTTGCCCCGTCTTGCCCACCCTGGACCATGTAGGGAGGCCATCCAATTTTAGAAACGCCTCTCATTTTCCTATGCATTGAAGTATTTTGAGACGATCTGTAAAGGTTTCATCCAGATATCTTCAAAACTGATGAAGCGCAAGTGGTCTTAAAGTGGGCTGTTTCAGCCCAATTTGTAGTTAAAGTCTCCATGTTAAACACCATTGGATAAGAGAGTAACATTAAACCCAGGGTGGCTTATCACCAACATCTGAGCGTAAACCTGTCCGGAAATCCTGTGACTGGGTTTTTCAGCCCTTGCGTCAGGGACTCCAGTTGGCAGTGGCGGGTACATGCAGCCCTTGTTCTTGTTTCCTGAGAACACGTGCAAGTGACGTCACCCGCGCAACACCGGAGGCGTTTTACAGTTTTAACCTATGGGGAGTTAAGAGGAAATACATTTCTTCCGCGCCTAAAGGGGCGTGGAAATCAAACTACAGTATCAATTTCGTTAAAAGTCAAGTCGTTGGAATGCTCTTGAAATCCTCTATCCAGAAATCTTTAGCCCTGTACCGTCAGAAAGCTCTTGAATACACCCGAAATCCTATAGAACTTGAACTAACCTGGTATTCTAGACCCTTTGATGCAAGGGGAAGGCTACTGGGCTCAAGCCCCTCTCTCCAAATAAAATATTGAATCCGCCACTGGCAGTTGCTTTGTCCAACAAGGGCACTGAGCTTTCGCCTGGTGAGTTGAGATTTCAAGGGAGTAGAAATATGTATACTATCCTATTTACTTTACGAATTTTCAGAGACCAACTTTGTTCGCGATGGGTTTCCGCTCCACGGATTCATTTAGTCCCCATTTTATATTGATGAAAATTGTTTTATCGGGATATTCTCTAACGCCCCTTCATGTTATGATTCGTATGAATTCCAACCATGCGGAGACGGATATTGTTATGTGAAGCCAAACAATTAAAATGGGTTTGAAATCAAAGCCCATTAGTCCATAAGCCCATCAACCCATTAGGCTTAAGAGTAGATTATGAAACCCTGAAGTCTGGAATCAAAGCATAATTCAAAATGTTAAACGAGAGCATGTTGTCCTATTTAGCCAGCTGAGTCGTCCACATAAGCTTGAAAAACCGTAGAAATTGAAAGGAAGGGTACTGGAAAGGTGTATTCATTTCACACGCACGCAAGCATTTGCCGTACGTTCATCGATCATAACTGAGAGAGAGCATGGTGGCGATATATTCCACGGATCTGGAAACTTGAATGTCCTTACGCATGAGCCCTGGAGGCTGAGCGTCTGAAATCACCATCATCATCATCGAATGTCTTCTGAGCTTGTGATTTTCCGGTTGAATTGCGAAGCTCTGTAGCCCCAATAGCTTTCCGTCTTGGTATTTGTGTAGGTCAGTGAGAACTATCGTCCTCTTTTCATTTTTGGTAATTTTTATCAGTTACCGTTGAAGTTAAATTCACATCACAATCGTCCTAGTGAACTGTACCCCCTAATTTGACCGTCTTGCTAAACTCAGACATGGATCCTTTGACTGTAGCTTTTCTGTTTGCGTCTCTTGATCGCCAGAATGTAGGCTCGCTAACACTGAAATTACTAAGGTCAGCACTGACCTCTTTCAGAACCGTCATGGTAAGGGCCGATGATGCCCTCCTTGAAAAACCGAAGCGATCGGCAACATTCGTTATGGATGAAGACACTAAATCTCTGGGTTAGATCTCAGCACGAGCAGCTTTTGCCTGTGACATTTTCTTCTGAAATTAGTCTGCATCTTCACCATCTTTATCAGTGAGGGAGTCCTTATAGGCGTCCTCCGGATCAAGATCTTCGTTTGAAACACCAAAGGAACTCGGGCCCTGGGATTTTCCATTCGCGCCCTGTTTCTTTTTCGAGCTGAGTTTCGGATATGATTCTGTTCATACATATTATCACGCTCCTTCATCTTACCCTTCTTGGATGACCTTTGATCACGCAGGAATCGTATTTTTTCTTTCTTATGGCTCTCGGGTCTTATCCGGTCTTGCAAAATGTTCCTTTCGGTACTTGTATAAAAATCAAACAGCTGGTCCAGATTTGCCTCAAAGCTCCTTCTATTCTTCATTTCGGTTTCAGTGTTCCGTCCCTTACGTTTCAACAGCTTCTGGTAGTTTCTGTAGAGCGGGGTTATTTGCCAGACAACGGTTTCTTTACCGACAGTCGGAATTCCTGATCTCTCCCAGAACTCAACGGCATCGTCATAAACCATCGATATGTGCCATATGATCGTTGTAACTTGATTTGTGCTCTCTGGAAGACAAGAAGTCCAGAAGTATTTGACAGCTTGTCGGAAGTTTGGATCCTTTTAGGTAGGAGCCGCATATCTCCCTGCTGTCGCCCATATTTTGAGGTCTTTGACGCTCTCCGCTTTGAAGGTTTACTCGACTGGCTACTGGTTTCTAGGCTTGATCGTGTTATTGCCATGAGCATGCTAGATCATCGATACTTAAATGATAAGATAACATCTGTGTCAAAGTTTGCTAAACACAAGAGCAGGAATTTTAGGGGATGAAGTAACGTTAATCAAGCCTCTAGTATGCTGCAATATTATAGTTCTAAGATCCCTAGATTTCAGAACATCAACATCTAATCGCAGAGTTTCATGCAGAGTCAACGCTCAGGTGTTTGTGATCACGTTCGTGAGGCCTGGTGTTACTCTCTTATCCAATGGTGTTTGACATGGAGACTTTAACTACAAATTGGGCTGAAACAGCCCACCTTAAGAACGCTTGCGCTTTATCAGTTTTGAAGATATCGGGATGAAACCTTTACAAACCGTCTCAAAATACTTCAATGCATGGGAAACTGAGAGGCGTTTCTAAAATTTCCAAAATTTTGGATTTTGAATGAGTCTAAATCCAAACAGTGTAATGTACAGTCTAACAGTTGAACAGTCTAATGTAATCTAAAGATAGCGAAATTAGTGCGGACAAAACGGTATTTTCCCGGCTAATAGTCTTTCACATAAATATAAGCCCTCATAAGTATCGTACCATGGCCCAATCAAAGTGGTTTGAGAATACAATGCTCAGTCATCATCATCATCGTAATCGTGCATTGGGGTTTCAGAACATCAGACTGATCATTATTATGATGATCACTCTGACCGAGCATGGGACTCTCAAGCCACCTATATTGGACGGAAGTATGATACTTATGAGGAAAGTTGTTTGTGGGAGGGACTGCACATATCCTGTGTTCCGCACAAATACGTTTTACCATGTATTCACAATTTTTAGGTCGAGCCTGATGCGCGAGAGCAATGATAACGTCTCCACCGCCACCTATAGTTCAGTGCCATCGCGTGTAACCGTGGAGGAGAAGGCAGCTGAGGTTAGCGGCTAGACCGCTAGATAGCAGGTGTCATGCCTACTCAGAGGAAAAGACAGGCAAATGACACAGACATGTCCCTGTCATAACCAGAGCTGTGCGCCACTCTCTAAATGAGAGTGATGAGCAGGCTCACTCTAAGTGAGACTTAACTCTGTCACCCTGAAGCGATTGGGTGAGTCAAAAGTATGTTACGCCGTTTTTTTGTATTTAAGTAAGAGTATTTCCTCACTTAGTTGCATAGCTCTTATAAATTTAGATGCAGAAAATTATGCTGCAGAGCCAGAAACATGTGAGAGTTGAATGGAGAGTCAACTATCGACTCATTTCCAATTAAAATGTATTTTTGGCTCGGCAGGATCTACATCTGAATCAAAATTCACGAAACTGTGGAATCGAGTGGATAGGTAGCTAAATAGCTCCGCATTAAGCTAAGAATAAGTTTGTTGTTTGTAAAACAAAATGATTATGCCAATCAGCCGGTCTGGCAGATCAATAAATTTGTTCGTTATGTTCAGGTCACTGTGAAGTAAAACCAAATATGGTTTGGAAAACGGTATCATTATTTTTCAATGGATTGAACGAATACGTCTACTTTTCCAGCAGAACATTACGTCATAGGGTAAAGTTATGGACTTAAATGCTCGCTTATTGTGGTGAATTTCCATTAAAAACGTATATTAGGGGACCATAGGGAGGTAGATACATGTTGGGGTCAATACATTTATAAAAACACGCCCATTTTCTTTGAAACCAGTATGTTCTTTCAGAGCTCTGTAAATTTGGTCTGGACCTAAGAACCTTGGAAATATCAGTGTGTTTTCACCGCAGTAAGAGCATACGAGCAATGGCTAGAGCAGACAATGGCCCGTCTTACCAGCAGCTTAATACTTCGGCCAAAAGGGCTATTCGAAATGACTTACGAAACAATATTTGTCTGAAGGTTTGAAATTCCCCTTTTGGGTAATTTATACCGCAATCTAAAGCCTGTAATCGCTCCAAAATGTGGACCAGTGACTGAGCCAGATAATTTAAGTGCATATGATCCAAACAAATATTTTACTTCAATAGGTAATATTACGCGAGACAAAGTGGATACACAGTTTAGATACTCGGGACGAGTGGCCATTAAGTACTCGCTTACCGAGGGTAAATTCAGCATCAGTCTTACCCCGGTGGCTTCGAAGGAACAGCATAAAATTGTTTTCTCGATGCCAAATAAAGATTCTCTCGTTCAATACCGGCCAAAGTTTTGAAAACCAGCTTCCCTATCATCGGGCATTTTTGTTGCGTATCTTTAAGTCTAGCTTTATTTCCGAAACGGTCCCTCCAAAACGGATGTCAGCGCTAATCATTCCGCTGCATAAATAATGCGATCCATCTATCGCAGCTAACTTCAGACCGGTCAGAATGATTCCCACTATATGTAAAATTGTCGAGAAACAGAATTGAATTAACTTTTGCAATACCTAAACCAACAGCACGTCTTGGCTGAGGATCAGCATGGGCTCAGATCTGTGTGTTTAACAGCCACAGCCCCTATCACCATAAGTGATGAAATTCTAAAAGCAATGGAGGGTTCATAATTTTTTACCTACGTTGATTGATTGGAGTCACTTTTTCGATGTGATTGAACACTTTTCACAGAATTAGAACTCTTGCAGATCTCTCCTGGCTTAATTAAAAACCATCTCGATGCCTATGTGAAAAAAGAGAAAATCGGAGATAAAATTTCTGAACACCTACTGATTGATATCACTTTTCGAGGTAATTTTGGGTTGATACTTGCGGACATCATTGGCAACGACCTCTCTTGTCATGTTCCAGATCACTTAAACGGGTTTAGGATCTATTGTATTAGATATGCAGACGATATCCAAATTGGTATCTCTGGGCCACGTGGACAAATACTGGACATACTAGAAAGCTTGGAAAAAGTCTTAGACATACTGACTACCTGGTTTCAACACAATGGCATGAAGATCAATTCTGGCAAGACAGATGTTATTCTCTGTGGTGACCGCAGGCAACTGAGTTACATACCTCAGCCATTACGGGTTAAGTTCATGGGTGAAAAATTTAAAGCCAAAAAAATGTTAGAAACTTTGGTGCTTACATAGACATAAATAATAATCATGGTCACAACATGTAAAATTTGTGTTGGACCAATGTTTTCGAATTCTCATAGCCCTGTATCATGCCAGACACTTTCTTCCTGTGGAGGTGCTCCCGCGCATCATTGATTCATTAGTGTTCTCTCATATCCGTTGCTGTATACAGGTTTATGGCAGAACAAATTCCGAATCCAAAGATAGAATCTAGAGAGTTGTCAATCTTGCTGCACGAGTTATACCTGGCAGAAGAAAATTTGACCATATTTCGGACGTTCTTAAAGATCTAACGTGGCTTGACGCACGTGAGTACTTGTATTATGTTGATTTATGTCTGATGCATACACTGAGATAAAAATTGAGTCCTTTTGGATAAACTGAGTCGGTGCTGAAAGCGAGTCTGGATTCTGGCGTCAAACTCGGTTGGAATCAGGCAGAATCAGGCTCATTGTATTCCCGTCGCAGACTCAATGTAATCTCGGACTGGATTGAGTCTAGCACGTAGTGTTTCTGAAGCTCATAGAATGATCACCGTAAGCTCGGGAATAAAATGTCTGATGACTGGTTTCAAATGATTCTTCGCTCGGTATAGAAAAACTCCACGGCATCAATGTATTCCATCAGCAAAATCGTCATGGAATCATTATATTCCAGCTCTCCACGAGACATGGTTTAGAAAAATATGCCCCTCCACTCAACACGACAACTGAATTCGATGCAAGCCTCAAACGAAACCGCCTCTTTTGAGTCTGCATTTGGCATAAAATTATTCTAGTAGCAAAACTGATGCTGGTATAATTGTAGCCCGTGTGGCATACTTTAGTCGTGCCTGGAGTTTCATTGGGTTCACTAGATGTTCCTCGTTAGTCTTCGTGTTTTTTTCTTAAATTGAAACTTTCTGTAAAGATGTTACTTATCGTGCTGTTGTGACCTTGCTATTACATTAACTTTGTCTAATGATAATGAGGGTAACCTAATTTGTTTACAGTACAGTAGTCTACTTCAGCCTCAAGAAAAGATAACATAATCATAACTTTGTATTAGGACACAAACATTAAACAACAATCACGTACACCATTTTTCGGACACACATGAAATGCCTTTAATGAACAGTTCTCTCCCATATCACCCAGGAGCGGTGGCTTACACTTCAAGTACATGCTGCTGTCGTCAGAGATAGCAGCCCTCGTTTACTTTGGATATACAGATATGATTGTAGACATGTTTGCTTCAAAGTATCCCGTCATGGCTGAAAAAATATCATTATGTGCACGATATTATACAGAATGAGACTTACCTCTGTCCAGCGATGGACGTGCGTTCAGAGGCTCCTGTGAAAATCCTTCCAATCTTTTTTAAGCGCCCCTAATCTGTGCTCAAAGTGAGCTTAAAACGATCTTTAGAACACGTGGGTGACTGTATCCAACAGTAACAGATGCTTCTCACTACTTCATCAACTTTGCATAGCAAGGGCTGTTCTGCGCGGCCAAACTTGGAGCTTCAGTGCATGTTGCCGTCATCTAGCTGACACACATGGACTCCTGGTTTTGGCCACCAGTACAATGAATGCCTGAACCTTCGCAGCCCCAGTATGATTCTTCACTCTCGCTAGCTCTCAGCGGAGTCTGTGGGTCATCAGACTCAGCTTAAGCTTCTCATCTTGATCCGTTATCACCGCTAGGTCTGTCGATGTGGCTTCTCCCGTAAACCATGCCAAATGCAGCGTGGCTTCTTCAGGCCCCTCAGGTCAAAACCTGAGTTGGATCGATGTAGAAGCACGTGTAAACGTAAATTGAAAAGGGTCTGCTATTCCCCTCAAAGTCCGCTCGGATCACGACGCCAAAGCTTTGTGGCCAGCTCTGCGTGCAATGGCAGGAACACTGAAGATGGCGCGAAACGGCTAGTAAGTTTTCTCAATCGCGGGTCGAGCACGCGCACACAATTTCCGGATACGCTTTGACGTGGGATCAAAATACACTGGGGTTTCGAATGATTCTGCAGCTAAAGCTCCCATATTCCTGGTTATTTCTGGTGACAGAATATATTGATTCCTAGCATGAAATGAAACTTTGATGAGGATATTAATAGCTCTTTGAATTTCGTGGCTAGAATAGGTCGAGCACCTATGGTAAGATGATGCTTTGTGGTGTAAAAAGGATCCCACTTGTAATACCATATTGGTATCATATTAAGCTTCTTCCCACCATGTTTAGAAGCCGAGAACCATTTTAAGCTGTCAAGACCTACAAAAACACGTCCTGCTGTGCTGGAATTATGCTGGGAAGAGGATCTAATGAGAGCAAGCATGCTCAAATGTTCCTTTAATAAGGTTTCATGGCATCATTTTATGCTTGAGCAGACCGTGATCCGGATTAGATAGAGCACATAGGAATAAAAATTTCTCTCAGTGTATAGGTTGGTTACTTCTGCAGAGCCCATGTCACTTGCCTCTTGATTGCACTTTAATGGGGACCAATTGAAACACGAAACAAGACAGTCAGAACATTTTGCATTGTCAAGACCACGAAACAACCATGGCTAAGGAAATTTTGTTTATTGTGGATCTCAGCTGTTCAATGCATCATGCATGTCTCTCGGATCTCCTCATGAAATGTGTTACGGTAATTTTAAAAAGAATTATAAGGCGAATGTTGCATGGTAAGTATTTTGTCTCTTTACGTGCATCATCGTACCATGTTTACTTTTAGACACTTAAATTTGTACTTGCATTCATGCTATTTTTTCATTGTAATGTGTATTGACGAGCTGCAATAGCACTGATGTTTTTATGTTTGTGATGACAAGGACTTCAGAATAGCCCTAAATGTGTGGAAAGGTCGGCTTCTGCCAATACATAGGTACATACATACATACATCAGCACACAATATGCCAGGAAGTGCATGTTTTGTTTGAGTCGAGAAAGGGTGCTTCACAAGCTATTGTATAACAGTGGTTGACAGTTATTATCACTTAAAGGGAATGTGGCACCTTCACAACGTGATTTTAACTGAGATAGCCAAGTTGTAAAGCAGGTCGAAAAACCCGGTACTCCATATTTCATTTGTCTTGGAACTCGATATTTCCGTAGAAAAAAGCAAAAACCTACCTGACACCAGCCCCCCTCAGCCCCCGTCGCCGCCGGCCATTGTTGTGAGCTACTGGTGTGACGACATATGCCGACGTCACGATGAGCATCAGCCAATCGAAGCCCTTGAAGCGTTTCAAGTATGGTAGTGGTTGCCAGATCGTGACATCATCCACAGGCTGATATTTATTTCTTTTTTTAGAGGAGTATTTTTAAAAACAAAATATTGAGCTTATTGTACATTTTTCAAAGAAATCATGAGTGGTTTCATTTTTTTTACTAAAAGTACCCCTAATTACACTAAATTCCAGGATTCGACCAAGGTGCCACATTCCCTTTAAATTCACAAGCTATGGCTATACCGGCCTGCCTCCTTTGCGGACGATTGCACGTTATTTGTAATTATCTTTAAATATGTAGATTCCCAATTAATTGATGTAATGCTCAATTCTCTTTCATTGGCCTTAGTGCAAATATGAAAACCATTACTGCTCTATTATAGCAATGTAAAATCCTTCAAAAGTGGAATATTTTGCAAAGAAAATGTCACCGTAGGATTTTTCCAAAATACGACCTTTTGAGCACAGCTGAGCGGAAAATTGAAATGTTGAGTCAACTAATGTTGCAGAGCCATTTGACAGAACGATAAAGGTAAAGGAACACACTGACAAGTTGGATATTAAATATATATATATTCAAAAGCAAGCACACGGACGCGTTTCTTAACTTCTTCAGCGTGTGTTTGAAGGGTAGAATTAATTAATTCTACCCTTCAAATTTCTACCATTCTTCCATTCTACATTTCTACCATTCTTCCTCTAGAATTAATTAATTCTACCCCTTCAAACACACGCTGAAGAAGTTACGAAACGCGTCCGTGTGCTTGCTTTTGAATATATATTTAATATCCAACTTGTCAGTGTGTTCCTTTACCTTTGAGTCAACTAAGATAACTCCCGGCTTTGCGATGTCTCTAATTCTGAAAACTAACCTGCGGCATTTTAAACACAGATTGACCGGTGCATAACACCCTCGTGTCACCAATTTCGATATAAGTTAACATATATGAGCATCTTAGGCGCTAAATTTACCTGTCAAGAATTTAGCACAATGTGACCTAACGTTACTGGGATATAAGAGATTTTCTTAGTGGGTCAAAATTTGAGCAATTCTGGCCCATTGCGACGGCAGGGGTCAACGGATATGGTCCAAACTCGACTCCAGAGTACAAGGCAGGGAGGCACAACCAGTGCTGTTTCAATTTTTCCGTACCATTTTTGGTTACCCAACTTTGAGAGGTTCCCATCGAATCCCTCCCCCAGACGGACGTGTGTACAAAAATAACCCGAGCGGTGCCGGGTTAAACACCATATATTCCCACAATCTTAGCAATATTTCCCTCAACAGTTTCCTCTGCTACCACTACTGAACAAAACTTCAAGGGCAAATGCAAATTTGTCTAACAAGATGGATGGCACTCAGGATACAGGTGCCAGTTTTCGTGTCAGCCCAGCAGCATGAGTAAAAACGATCTGCCATAAAATGAAACCAGCACTGCTGCGTGTTCTTCTTTTGATTCCTGTCTGCATGAGGACAGGGGTACTTGTCAATTAAAGCAAATAAGCTTCCGCGCGACTCATGGAGCAACACTTCTGACAGAAACAAGCAGGCATATTTTCTGTAATGATGAAGCAATTGCAAAGAGTTATACAGACAGAAAATAATGAATAAAGATATAATTTTCTGGCTTGAAACATATGTGGGCTACGGTCAAAATGATACATTTCAGTACACTACATGCAGAAATTCATCGAAACCAAATGATGGTTTCATGGAATCGGAGGAACTGGTTAATTTTCTAGACTTGTATCTAACATTTAGAGCCACAAAACTATTCCCAGTCCCGCGATGGTTGCTCAAATCTCCCCATCCAAGTTCACTGTTCTCAGCATCGATGATGCTGTTGTAGGGCTACCTTTACACTAGTATGCTACCAATCCTCATTTGTATAGAACATTTTAATTTAATGCTATGACTGGTGATCAACGCCAAAAAAGAATGAACACACTACCAATCTATCCAAATCCGGGCCGAGGAACGTCAGCTGTTTAAACTCGAGAAGAGAAATACAAATAAGCTAATCGTGTTTATTTTCCAGTCCTGGACGTCCTAATTGGACGGTTTGCTTGCCCTTCGCGTGCACAGACCAGACAGAGGATAGCAAGCCGTTTCCGTCCCAAACTTTGGTTGGAAGTCAATGGATGGCCTGTTGTAGATGTAATTAGGCAGCTGCATTTGAATTTAAATGGTCTTCTGGCACAATACAGGACAATTGATGCAATAATAATGCTTTAAACCTGATATACTTGCAAAACAACTTCGATTTTTTCTATAAAATCTGGCCTAACACCTAAAGTTAGGAATTAAAGGAACGTCAATTTTTTAAGGAATGCCCATTGGCTGAACTACACAGGGGAACAGGTCAAAATCTACCCGCCTCCACTTTTGACAGGTGTTCCAATACTGGAGCCGGAAACAAGCTATAGAGCTTTGCAGGTTTTTGTATTATTTAATTTCATATATTTTAGTATATAAAATTGGAAAAATCTGATCATACTCAAAAACGTTATCGTTTTCCAAAGTACAAAGTGACCATATTGGTCAGTAGAAGGCAATCCAGACATTGCAAATTATTATGACCCTCTACAAAAATTTCGAATTCCGCCAGATCTACTTGAAATTTGTACCAAAAAGCTCGTTTCTACATTGTGTCAAGATGGATCAACCTGAGCACGCATAGGTGTTGGAATCACAGATGACTGCCTTACCCTTTTTCCACGTCGTGCTGGGTATTACCCAGGCGCTACCAATTTATGCATTTAAGCTTACCCTTTCAGGTTTCAAGGAGGAAAAATACAGCTTCAAGTTTCAATATGATCGAAATGTGTTTTCCTGACTGGTTGACTGGTCTCATTCGTCCGCCGTCAACCTTTCATGTCCTTGCGACACCCAACTGTAGACCTCAGTCCAGTGTATTTCACCGACCCTGTACAATCCATTCTGAAGTCACCCCTGTTGTGTTCATCAGACATTGGTTTTGCTACCGTGTTCACCGGGGCTCCTCTGCCAAGCTGGTCACGTGCCTCGTCCAAAATGCAACAGAGCGTCGATTTCACGCCTGGTTTAAGTCTCGTCGCGTCGTTAACGACTTTGTCGTCGCGACCAAAGCGGCGTCCGCCGCAGCGCGGAAAATGATTCGGCTATTAGCGCTGCGCAGGCTGACGTAGAGGCAAAATTTTCTTCTCACTCTGGCCACCAGTCAGCTCTTTATTTGATCGTGTGTTTTGCAGGAATACTACAAAACACTACATGCCTGTTACCCCAGGTGCATGAGTAGTCCACACAGGGCACAGTTTCAGCAGTACGTTCCATCCATAGAGTGCATATAAGCCATTTAGATAAATTCAAAACTTACCAATGACGGTAAACGTACTTTCATTTGGACGATCTCCGTTTTATCCCGGATACATGAACAGTCTGTTGCTGCCTTTTAGCGGTGACAACTAGTTTGAGTCACAAGTGCCGTAACAATGAAAATTGACTTGTGAATGATGAAGAGAAGGAATTACAGTCCAATAAACCACACGTTCACTATCTGATTTTATTCGTCTAACAAGCGATGCCAATAAAGATTCGATGACACTTTCCATTCAGGGAGCATGCTTCTGCAGTCGTACTATCCATCAAGTGATTACTATCAAAACCTGGCTACATGATCTCAAAACGTACTTATGACGTTAAACGCACTTTCCTTTGCCCTGTCTCTCTTATTTATGACCAGCCGGTCCATCGCAGTTCCGTTGCACGCTCACTCGAGTTTTGGTAATCATCCCTTGTTTTGGTCGAACAACCATCCTTTTCTAAGCTACACGATACGGATTTACCTCAAAGTCTTTATTCTTGAAAATGAACGAGACCGGGTGGCAAAACCCCACCAGACGCCTGGTTACAGGCGTCGATCACCTGGGATACATGAGTAGGTAGTCTGTTCGGGGAGGAACCTACAAACCGACTGAAAAGTCCATCCTCTTGAGAAGGACAATAGAATACGTACCAGATACCCGGATAGTACGCTCTGAGGCTGCTCATGTACCCCCGGTATATGTATTCATGCATTATTGTGGTAAAACGAACACCATTCTCATATCATGAACCATCTGATCATTGAAAAACGATAACCGGCTTGAGATGATTATATCTCACAAAATGATTGATATATTTCTCCTTTATCTGTCGCCTACCGACGCAGCGCAGCGATAGAGGTGGTCACTAACGCCGTGTCAGACCTGGCACAAACATTTATTCCACAATGAAAAATATTTGAATGTTTGGTCCATGGAAGGTAGCCATTGCGACATACATATGTTCGTATACTCCTCAGCCTTCTTCATTTCCTGATCATTTAACGCACACACAGGAGAGATATGTGGATAGGGAAATCAGTCCATCCTCAGTCCCTCATGTTTTCATTACATATAGACCCTTCCAAGGAACTGGCTCATTCCAAATGAGACGGCCAGACAGGTATGAGGCAAACGGGTGTGGTATTTTTGTCAAGGATTGTTGACTTTGTTTTGTGTGAGAACCATGATATTTCATTTTCTTCTGAGCTATTAAAAGCAAAATTGTAATACAAACTAATTTATTTCCGTACGTCGGGACGTCGGCGCTGCTGCAGAAAAAATCACACATTTACGCATCCCATAAATTTTAACCTTAACTACTGAAACTAAGAAAGTGGGAAAACGCTCTCACAGGACTATTATGACGGCTCCTCAGCACGGGACGTGGGACACATCCAGCCTGCAGACCTCTCGCAGATCCTCGCGCCCTACATCCGCCGCTTTCTTCTGTCTGAGACGGAGATGGTCGGGACTGACGCGGCCGGATGGCCTATCGCGCGCGCTGCTTATCGGCCCATCGCTTCATTTCCGCTGGCGGCGACCCTCGTCGACCGCAGGATCGTCGGAGCCGATGATCCTGACACAGCGGCTGCGGTGAGACGCAGGCGTCTCTTTACGTTGGCTTTTGTCTTTTCTTTGACCGCATGTTGGAATGTTTAATCTCATGTCTGGTATGGGCCTCCTATTTCGTAGCGTAAAGGCCAGAGAAAAAGAAAATGGCCCTAGGAGATATACCTCATGCTGGCACTTTGAAAACAATTAGTCATTTTATCTGAACAAAGGTTCGCTTTAACTTATGTTCCCACCTCTAGCGCCCCCAGGAAATTATGAATACAGTTGGTATCTTTCATTTACCTGAATCAGAAATAGTAAAATTCCATTGAGTGCACATTGCCCAGAGTTGATATTACACAATACACATACTTGCATGGAAAAGGGGGCATGATGGCCTCGTGGTTAAAAGAAAGTACACGGCATTTGGCCATGAAATTTTTTCTGCAGAGCTCGTGATCCATATTCTGTAAAACGTAATCAAGTTTCGTAGAACACAAACTATTTTGGTTAAGAAAAATGGGTGGGTACAATCCTCCGTTGCAAATTAGACAAAAAGTTGTCCTGTTCAGTTATTCACTTAAAAAACTGGCTCCAAGGCTGCACCTAAAATCAGGTCTCCTAAGAACGGCCGGGATGGACATTATACATATTTCTGGCTCTAATTATCAATTATTGACGAAAGCATTCGGTTGTTAACTCACCGTTCTTCGGCAAAGTCAGAATGAGAGCAGGTATGTGAAAATACCACCCTAAATCTAAGGGTTTAACCTTTGCTGAGACAAATAAAAGATTTTCACACTCTCGGGTAACAATTCGAACTCTAGAACGTCCTATATACTGTAATGAGTGCTGAACCAGCATGCGTTGTTGCAGTTATTGGCAAACAGTTGGGAAAGCCACCGTCTTGTTCAGCTATCTCTTGATACGTTACGACGCTTGCAGGTTAGCAACCGTTTGGCCCAAAAATTGTTTCATTCAATTCTCTCGGCGGTAAAAAAGTTACGATAGTTTTGTTGGGTTGTTTGGTTGTTCTACATCGTGAGCAGTTACTAATGAAGTTTAAGAAGTGCCTAATTTCCTGGTTTTTCATTTTTTATCAAATAAAGGGATCGATAATGAACTAAGTTGACCAGGAAAATTACTTTTAGTACTTTTGGTAATGCAAAGCAACCGACAAGTTTCGGCATTACGCCATCTCCAAGAAGATTGCAGAATACCGAGACTTGTTGGGTGCTTCGCATTATGAAAAGTAGTAAAATTCATTTTCCTGGTCAACAAAGTTGTCAGCAGTGTCAGGGCTTCAGTGGGCGTCCGTTTTTAAGATTATATGACTCCCAGACTTATCTTGATCAAACTTTCCGAAACAAAATGAGGCCGAAAATGCTACTGCATCATATATGAAACATATATGTGACTTTGTTGGGTGAAAATACCACGGGGCAATTCAGAGCACAACTCGGCTAAATGATTATCGTTGAGATTATTCGCTGCAATTTCGTGCAAGATACAAAGTTGATTTCACCCTGGAGGAAATGCACTGACTGTAATATATTTCTCGGTCCATAGGCCAAAAACCAAGTTTGATGCGGTGATAGGTTTCTTCCTGGGGGGGGGCTTTCGAATATATGTCCCGAGCTCCTTCAGAAAGAACTTGATAACATCTTTAGGACATTTTTTAGACAAAGGCTTCCTCTTCCCCTTTCGTTGTCATTAAGACAAAGATCCCTCAAAATTTACGCACAGTCGAACAGCGTGGGTGTGGGGGGGAGGTTAATCGGGAGGAGACAAAGTAGTCCAGGACAGGGCCAATCATTGTTTCTAATGCTCAGAACGTAGAACTGGTGTCTGAAGCCGAGCACCCAACTCTTTCTGTCGTCAGTATCTGGAACAAAAATAGGTCAAATTGTGAAGGGTAGCAAACGACACCCGGTAAGCCACAGCTGCATAGTGTATAGAACTCCCAGTGGCATTGTGATAAATCATACGATGAATGAACCCGTAGAGGTATCAAGAAAAGGATGTGTGAGCACAAGTACGATCTCAGGGAGCATAATCTGTGGAATACGTTGGTTATAAATTCGGGAAGAAAGGCCATTTACCTGATTGGTGGATAGCAGTGACAAAAAGCGACCGAGGCGAGCAGTGGAGGCGGCATGTCAAAATCATATCGACTAACAAGGCGACTAATATATGTTGAAACAAAGTTTTTTCTTCAAAATTTGTAAGGTAGTTCCTCATTCCATCAAACACTTCCCCTATTTGAAAGAGAGAAGAGGGACGATTTGAGAGCTTTGGGTCCTTCTTTTCATCGCAATCGTCCCTGGCATTGTTCTTACAAAGTAGGTGAAAGTGGGGGAATTCAGACCACTTAATTTCGAAACACTCTAAAAATGAGTTTTCTTCATTTATATTTAATTAGATTATGTCTTGTCCACAGCCTGACATTTAGGCACAGCTCTGTGTAGTCAGATTTTGTGAAACTGAACTCATTTTTTTATGGAAGTGGCAAAAGATGAGACAATGTCCAAATTTGATCCTCAAAAATCACGGGGTAAATCGGACCACCCCTGGTCCAAATTACCCCACCGCTGTTGTAGATCACTCCGCCTAACATTGTCAGCCAAAGGTTATAAATACGCACATTTTGGGGGTTAAAATGAAACAAGGCTTGTTGAATCAAACACTGTATTGCTTGTATTAATCACGATAACAAATCACAGGATTTTAGTGCAGTACGAAACTACCGTATGGTCTATCTATTTCACACAGCCCAAACGTCACAGGATTATTTGTACAAGAAAGTACTTCGGTAAATATGTACCTATTCACGTTGAACAGCATCTTCCTATCCATGTCCATCCGGTCTCATCAAAACTGAAAATCCTGTGCGGCGGAAATTTTTCATTGTCTAGTTATTTGTCTAACATGTTAAAACTTCCCCACCGCGACTCTGTTGAACGTCCTCGCCTTAGCTGCAGATATCGCTTCCGGTACTCTGAGTGCAATGGATTTCGCCCCAAAAAAACCTCCAGCCAGCCCTTACATGTGGGACCAGTTTCCCTGTTGAAATTGTGCGTTATATAATTTCCTTCTGCCAACTGAAATTTCAAGAAGAGGACATCCCTACGTGTAAATCCAAAGAAGCACGCTTCTACTTTAACCCTCGCCCCGGTGGGGGCTGTTTGAACACTCCCTTAGGTTTTTCCGGCGGCACGAAAAACAGCGGAGCGAAGCGCCGCCGTACTTAGCACACCTTATCCTTGATCCATTCCGCAACTTTCCTAAACATTTTAAGCTTAAGTCATCTCAGGCCAGGTCATCAGTGCAAGTCAAGTGACCTGCCGGATAGACTTTTTTCTGGAGGGTGTCTGGAAATTGAAAGTTCCCTTCACATGCCTCCTGAGTGTAGACTTTGACACATTTTGTGACTTCGCTGCCTTTTGATGTCCAATTTTACCTGACTACCATATTTATGGCAGCTGCCATATTTTCCTCGGTCCACTGCGGACCTTCCGTATTCTTTCTGTACTGCCGTGGCATCGCTGAAAACCAGACAACCAATATCGCTTTCAGTTTTCTCGTCAATAAATACTAACACTTATTTCCTATTTGCCACAATTTGGACATTGAGGTAACCCGGACTAGCTATGGTCCAGATTACCCCATATTGGGTTTTCGGAAACAGTTTGTCGCCGTGGGGAATACATTCAGGTAATCACAAAAATAGCTATAAATTCCGAGAGGCTATACTAAATTGCCTTTAAAGCACCTGAATGATATTTGCAAACATTATAAAATGTGATTAAAAAGACGTCATTTCATGACCTCTTATTTAAGATCAAAAATAATAAAAAACAAAAATTCTTACCTGGAGGTTTTCTCCTGCGTCGCAGTTCAACTAAGCTAAGAATGGAAGTTACCCATCCGAAGACAAATGTAGATTACGTCTATCCCACCTGGTGATAACGTTAGAAAATGCGGAAACAAGCGTGTGTCGAATTACCCCGGTGATCCAGATTCCCCCACTTTCCCCTATTACATTTTCAGGAGTCCTTATTCATGGTTGAGTATGAACAAATTTTGTGGCAATGCAACGTTGACAGAGAGGACTCCAAAAATTAAAGCTAAGTTTTAGGATCATCAATTAAAGGGAGTGCGACACCTTGGTCGATTCCAGGAATGTAGTGTAATTAGGGATATGTTTAGCCCAAAATCATGAAAACATTCATTCTCTGAAAAATGTACAATGAGCTCAATATTTTTATTTTTTAAATGTTCCTCTGGGGTGAAAAATATATATCTGCCTGTGGATGACGTCATGATCTGGCAACTACTACCATATTCAATAGGCTTCAAGGGCTTCAATTGGCTGATTACTCACGTGACGTCAGCGCTGCCGTCACACCAACAGCTGACAACTCTGGCCGCCTGGCTGGAGTATATGTGGGGTACATTTCAGGTAGGTTTTTAGCTTTTCTCCACGGAAATTGTGAGTTTCAAGACAAATTATATATTGAGTACTGGATTTTCCGACATGCTTTACAACTTGGGTATCTTAGTGAAAATCACGGTATAAAGGTGCCACATTTCCCTTAATACAAAAAGTGGTGTTATGCGTCAATAGATTATGCTTTCTTCATTTTTTTCGACGGAAGTGCGCTTTCCTGTTTTCGTATGGGGTCGTTATTATTACCGTTGTCATTTTATTATTATCATTATCGTTATTCAAAGAATGCTCAGTGTTAACCACCGCCTAGTATGATCTATAGATCAAACTATAGTTTGTATTCTAATTGTGATGTGACTAGATGTGCTAACCGACTATGTATGTTGCGTGTTTCTGAATTGCATTTTAATTGCGTTTTTTACTACATTTTCTAAATGTGAGCCTCCAGTCAAGCTAATCTGCTCCAACCTCAGCTCAGCATGTCTTAGATTAATTTCCCGTTTCCCGTACCTCCTTTCCACTCGCCAGTATGAGTCTTTTGCTGCATTTTAATTTTCTCATTCACAATCCCGCACTGACTTTTCATAAACCGCCGTCAAGTTAGAAAAGCGAGTGGCCAAAATAGCAAAGTCATACCCCACTGAAACAATCATTCATGCCTTGCACATTTTGTGCCCAGCCCCTCCGAACCTTGGCCCTTCCTGCACCGGTAATATGTAACTACCTGTGCGCGGTCGGCCTGATGTCATAAGAGCGGCCTTGCGTCAGGCAGAGGGCGGGCCGCGCGGCTCAAAGTCTATGTTTGCCGTGCAATATAGCTGCAGCGGCGCCTTTCAGATACAACAGTGCCGGCACTGTTATATCGGCTGGCTTTGTCTACTCAGCCGGGCTACAATGCGCCGACACTCTGCTGGGAAAACAAGCCTATCCTATCAGATAAAGTCGACGTGGGCGGCGCAGCGCTGTTGGAAAGCTAGACAAGTTCTGGGTCCTAGAAAGTAAAGCGACAGTCATTTTGCGATAGTCGATCGATTTTTAGTACATCAGCGATGACTCATTTTAACTGACAAAAAACGTAGCCTACGCTACCGAAGCGTGATGAGTTGCGAGCCTCCTTCCGTATCAGGTAGAACCGCCGGCTTTTGACATATCTACATTTAGCATGCACCCGCTGGGGCAGCGCTGACAAACAGGTAATTGCTGTTGCCGCGATAGCGGCATTGTGACTGGCGCAGTTAATGGTGTCGGCGCGGCGGCAGTAGAGTGAGCGGATAGTGTTACGTGTGCCGTGTGCAAGCAGGTGTTCACTGGCACAAAGACGAGAGTTTCAAGGATAAGGGATGGCGATAAACTGAGTCGCACGCTGTAAGACGTTGTTCCAAGATACTGTCAATAAGTTGAAGTTTAGAATAAAGTGCATCAAATGGTGCTATATTAGTACTATGATATGCTCGTGTGAAAATAACTGAAGTTACCAGAGCGGTGGCGTCATTTGTAGTGATTGCCTACTGCTTAGAGTTGAGATCATGTTTGAGAGAGAGTCTAAGTTTCAGTGAGACATCAGGTTTCCATAAACACGGGTAGTAATACTTAAAATATCAAACCTAAAAAACGGAACACTGAATGCATTTTGGACTATTTGACGTTTGTCATAAAGACATTTGTTTTGTAAAATAAACACGCGATTGACAGGAGGATGAGTTCCCGCCCCCTGGTTTTCAGATGGCGAGCAAACACTGGTGTGCATCGCGGCTGTTCTTAATATACCTTTGCTCTTATTCTTTTCGGAGCTTGCGTTGAAATTTCGGGTGCAGTCTACCTCAGCCTAGATCACCAGTGGAAGTCAAGTGATATCATCTCTAAAAAAAGTTTGATATAGCATGAATAAAAATAGGATTATTCTATGGATCTGAAATTCGCATCACACCCACCGGGTACTACAAACTAACTTCCCGGATTTTTTACACGATAACCTAAGTTCAGGTACAAGTCATGACCTCTCCATTGTAAATGCGAAGTTAAAAAGGATTTAACGCAATAAACTTGTCGAGAACGGATATTTAGCGTTTATTTTGATTTCATGTGGTTTATATTACCTCTGCGGCTCTAATGACATGCGTTTTGACTGAATTTGATCCTGAGTTAACCTTAGGTCGGGTCCAATCTTAGATTTTAGATTTGACCTAGCAATGTCATTATATTTGATGCGGCTTGCTGAGATGATTCCATGAGTTTTGTTGTTGCTCCTCCACGTCAGATGCTATGAAGGAAAACCATCATTACCCTTACATTCTAATATATCTCTGCGGTGACATATTTTGACCTCTAGTAACTTTGAATTTGACGTGATAAGAAGATTAATAGGACACTTTCATTAGAACGTATGTCAAGCTACCTAAAACCGTTTACTGTTTTTTGCTAACTAGGGTTGTTTTCGGGGTCTTTGGGGAAGGGGTGGAAGGTTGAGTACCCACGAAGGTGGCTCAGTCCCCCGTCAATGCGCGAGTTTAACCATAGCGAGAAGACAGACTGATCGAAATGTATACATCTATGCTTATGTTCCCGCGAGAATGTGAAATCCGAGATTTCATTCCTTCTGAAGGAGTTCGAAAACTTCTACTGTTCAAGCCAGATGTTGCGAAATCCCAGGCTTTACAACTTTCCTGTATTATATATGCATATGGGGATAAAGAAATGATGTAAGTATATGAAACAGAGCACATTAATCAACACAAAAAAATGTGTAACAATTCAGAATGAAATATCTCAATTTAAGAATACTACTATTGGTGTACCACAGAGGTCTATTTTGGGACGGATTCTATTTATGTTATATATAAATGATTTGCCGTTGATAAATGAAAAGATGTCCTGCTTCTTTACGCCGACGATACTACCCTACTTTTTAAAAACAAAGACCCAAAAAATCCGGCAGCATGTTGTTAATCTTGCTCTCCGGAACGTATCTGATTGGTTTCCGCTAATTATCTTTCTCTTAATGCTGATAAAACTTTCAGCCAGCATTACTCTCCATTTCCAAGTGAGCTATGGCTCAAAATATCATTGGACAATCAGGAAGTACAAGAAAAAAACGGAGTTAAATATCTAGGAGTTATTTTTGATCAACAACTAAAATTTAACGCTCATACCATGGAATAATTCCATGCTTATAATAATTATATTTGTACCAAAATTAGTCGATGCATTGGGATTTTTCATAGGATTAGATACTTCATTAACGAAAAAGAAGCTCTGCTTCTTTACAACTCCTTGGTTCATTCTCATTAAACTATTGCTGTCTGGCTTGGGGGTAAATTACTCATCACAGTTGAACCGTTTAATTGTGTTACAGAAAAGAGCGGTCAGACTTATTGCAAATGTCAATTTACCACATAGTTCTGAACCATATTTTGTAAAATTTAAAGTTTTGAAAATTAGCGATATAGCGAGATCCCAAATACTTCTTCTGCTACACAAGTTTCTAACAGTCTTGCTTCCTCGTTCACCCTGCAGTATGTTCAAAATAGGAGAAATCAATAATCATCAGACTCGGCAAAATGTGATTCTTGGACAACCATTTTCTAGCATAAATTATTGTTTGTTCACTACTCCCTCCCTTGGCCCTAAATTGTGGAATGCCATGTACCTCAATCAATTTCAAGTAGTTGCAGATGTGCCAGCAAGCAAAACAGTAAGAGAAATATCATTAACCCTCGCCCCACCGGGGGCCATCGATGGCCCCCCTAAGGTTTTTCCGGGATAACAGAAAAACGAAGAGGCGCAGCACCGCAGTTGAGGGCTCTACCTCTCACTGCATCATTTTCCCACCATCCCTGAAATTTTTACCCCGGGTCACCCAAGGTCAGGTCACCAGACGAGGTCAACCAAGGTCACCTCACTTCAAATTTAGAGCTCTGTAAGAGCTACATTTCGAATTCGATCAATTTGAAACTTCCTACAATTTATGGCCCCTCCAGTGTCTACAAGGTGTATATCCGGGATTTTTCGATTTCGTGCCCTGAGATCAGGTCACGAGGTGACCTCTCCCATTGACAAAGCATGGGGAAAAGCTGTCTTATGATCTAAAAGTCACAAAAGCGATTGAAAATGTTCAGCTTGATCAGAAAGGGGTTCTTGGACACCCTTTCACGGATTCCAGGGGCCATATTTGCCCTTTGACCACTCCAAGGTCATCCAAGGTCACCAGGGGTCAAAAACCGTATTTTGACAATAACTCTTGACCTAATTAAGCTAGAGCGCTAAAACAAACACCATCGTGTTTGTCTTGTCACTGGCTTTTATTTGATATACAACAAGGTCACTTTCTGACCTTTCGTGACCTCAGGTCATCTTAGGTCACAAGGTGACCTCTGGAGGTCAAACTAATGGCGGGAGGTCTTTATGTTCCACATAGCGGAAAAAGAACTGACAATTTCCTATCAAATGTACTTTACCAGACTTCAATAACTCTAATGGCATGAGAGTTATGCCCAGTTTGCTTAAGGATTGCATATTTGAGTGAAAATAGCCGATCTGGACCTAATTTGACCTCTGGAGGTCAAACCATTGACCTGAGCACTAAAACATGCAAAGTAATTTCTTACTGAATTCACGCGAGCTTTCTATTGCACTTTGCAGATTTGCGCTAACGCGTATATTTTCGGAGTTAGAGGGGGGCCATCGATGCCCCCCGGTGGGGCGAAGGTGGTGCTGGACCCCCGGTGGGGCGCGGGTTAAAAAGAAACTGTTGGATTTGTATATTAACCAATAGACCAGATCTTTTCGTATCTCCTCTTATCTCTGTGGTAGCCGAACTATACGTGTTTCATTCCGTGGCGAATCGTTTCTCTAGATTTGTAGTGTTAATAATTTTGTTATAACGAATAAAATAAATTGTAAGAGCTAGGCTGTTTCATATAAACACGTTAGGTTAAACACGTTAAAACAACCAGGTTAAAAAACACATTATTGATAAAGTATATTAAACCTGTCTGTGGTTCAGCACCCGGGGTCAAGTTGCTCTGTGGGGTTTCCACGCTTGACAGACAAAATATCATGCTCTCATCTTCAGTCACCCTCGCCTCATCATAAAAAAATTATCAGCACCCAGTGCTAGTCCGCACTCTAGATACGTCCGCACTGAGGTGTTCCCAAAATAATCATGCTCTCATCTAAAGTCACTCTCATCTCATCATCATCTGAAAGGACTCCGTTTCTCCTGGAGATCATCATAAGTGAGTATGGTGTGCTCTTGTAGAAGTTATTTCAGACACCAGTCGTATTTCGGTTATATTTTCGTAGCTTTCGAGGGTCATTCGACTATCTTCGTCAGCGAAAAGATTGCTTAGCCAGCGCCTAATTAAATACTATACAAGTTTGAAAAACATCGCAACACACTCGTGCTAAAACCTAACATTCTACTTGCTATTTCATTCTTGGGCAAGAAATAGCAAGTAGAAGGTTAGGTTTTAGCACGAGTGTGTTGCGGTGTTTTTCAAACTTGTATAGTATTGAATTAGGCGCTGGCTAAGCAATCTTTCGCTGACGAAGATAGTCGAATGACCCTCGAAAGCTACGAAAATATAACCGAAATACGACTGGTGTCTGAAAAAAACTTCTACAAGAACTGAATATGTCCCAGTCAAACACCATTTACCGCAACATGAGTATGGCGTGATTCTTTTTCCCTTCTTTCTTTTTTTTTGACATAATACCTGGCCAGACAATGAAGATGAGGAAAATATATCTTGGATAAATCATGAGCTTCCTTTCTTTGCCTTTGACGGACGGTGCGCATCAGGTTTTTCCTCGCCTACTGTCCTGAGGGGGTTATGGGAAGGGGCTCATACATGCGTAATAATGCTTTCATATCAAGCACCTCTCACCTTATCATCTAAAAGGCTCAATTCACGTTATTAGTACGTAGATTAAACATCTCTGTGGTTCAGCACCCAAGATCAGGTGGCTCGGTGGTGTTTCCACGCCTGACACACAAAATATCATGCTCTCATCTTCAGTCACCCTCACCTCATCATCATAAAAAAGTGTTTCCGCATCCGGTGTCAGTCTTCACCCTGGTGTTCCCACGTAGGACACACAAAACTCATGCTCACATCTTTAGTCACGCTCACCTCATCATCAACTAAAAAGACTTAAAACACGTCATCATGTTACGGATATTAAACCTGTCTGTGGTCCAGCATCCGGTGTGAATACGCTCCATGGTGTTTCCACGTGGGACAAACATTATAAAGAACAGAAAATTTCGAGAAAAGGAAAGTACAATTGAATTGAGCTGGAGAAGAATGAAAGACAGTGGACCGAAGGCCCTCACCTCTTCCTCACCCCCCGGTGAGAAATTCGACATTCAACTATGTTCGGGCTAAATCCGAAGAAACTTTACACGAAAGATTGCAAAGCTTTCAAAGGTAAATTTTTGTAACCCACTGTTGCAGAAAAAAGTGAATGTAACAATAGAATGTTTTTGTTTGTTTGTCATTTAATAGAAACTTAAAGCAAGTGGTTGGGTTTAAATATGACGACTCTAGTTTGGAAGCGTCTCAGCACGTGTAAAAAACTGACCCCGACTACGAGGTCCATCGTAGTGGCAGAGTGGGTGAACTACTCCAGTCGAAAGTAATACACTTTGAAAATGTATTTACCGCTTCATCTTATATAAAAATTCAGTAGGATGGATTATTTATGTATTGATATGGTTTAAATTCATCATCCACCCATAGCCTACTGACCAAAGCTGCTCATTTTGGGTGATTTCACTGACAGAATTGAGGAATATTGCCTTTGAATCTGCGATGAAGAATACTTCACTGCTGATTTGATCCTGGTGATACAGTAGTGCTACCTTCTTAGGACGGCGAGCTAACATAGATGAGTCTAGAATCAATCCCGCCCCAATTTTTCATCTTCCTGACAAAATATGGGCAACAAAAAATGCCACGAAGAAGTTGAACTCATCTCAAACTGAGAGCAATTGGTTTGCCAACCCTCAATCTTCTAAATACATATTTTCACAGCTGGTGGAAGCTGATGATTTTCACTCGTGGACAATTTGAACAGTTTCAAAATAATAGAAATTATTGTGGAACATAGCTCACGGGGGACTTTATGGCCAAACTGCTATGAAAAAGGCAATACTAAACTGTGCAAGCGCACTGTTGCAGTGTATCTGGTACGACTTTGTATTTTTTGAAGCTAGAATGTTTTTAGTTCTGTCTCATGATGCATTTGCCCTTGGTCGCCTCAACGTGTGGGAAGCAAAGCTACCTGTCAGAAGCAGATCTAGCCGTAATAATTGAAGGGGTAACCCGGCTAAAATAGTAAAAATTGTGTTTTGGATGAAAATCAGGAGAATTTGTCTTAAAAAGGGTACACTTAAGCCTGTTTCCGGGTTATCGCTAGATTTTCCCCTCGTCGATGAGCCCATGATACCTCCCTGAACTCCCTGCCGCCTGCACTTCTGCAGGTGGAAGAACATCGAACGCATAGCATTTGCAGCCGGGCCAGTAAACACTTACCCATTGAATTCACCGACACTGATAGGGATTGTTGATCGAAGTATTAGTACTGACATTCATTGTCAGACCTCGGCGGATGGCTAAGAGGGGGAGGGGGAGTGACGAGGCCTTATAACGAAAAAAAGTTATTGTGCAGGTGTGAGAGTTTGAGGTTTATATGCCTATTTGCCTCACCTCTGCCCTGAATCCGCCTTTGCTGGCGGTTGCTAGAGTATGAGGCTGCATGTCATCCATTTGCTCAGAAGTGGAATCAATCCTCTCGGAAGGAGCACTTGCCATTGAATCACGAGAGCCACTCTCGGCAGTAGATTTCGGAACATCAAAACATCAGACGTGTCTGTGCGCAGACTTATTGAAATCAAAGTAAAAATGGCCATTTCAACTGCAAGTCACGATTCGATCTGTATGAACGAGGGCATATGGAAAGTGTAGTCTTAGCAATATAAACCAAACAGAATGTGAATTTTAAATCTATGTTAAAAATAATGTACTATAGATAAATAGCCAGGCATTTACAAAGTCAGGGGCTATTCTTTAACGTCAAAAAAATATTTGTTATGTACATTGACATATAGCACCTTGAGAAAAACTAGTTCTATAAATGAGGGATGTGTTTTTGATGTGCTTTTGATTGTTCATACTGACGATTTTGCCTTGTCATCGAAACGTCTATAATAACGAAAAAGACAAGCATAAGGTAAATCATAAGTATAATTATCTTCCATACACCATCCGTTATATCAAGAGCATACCGACAATATATATATATATATATATATATATATATATATATATATATATATATATAACTTTTTAAACAAGTGCAGCCGCTTCTGTGTGGTGTTTTTGTATTTGAACTGTAATCCATGTGTTTTATGTACTGTTGTATATTTAGGTATGCCTTCGGCAATTATGCCTCCTTGAACTTGATCCTATCTACTGTTTACCTATTGCTGATGATGTTTCTGTTAAGATACAAAACCGGTCCAATATATATATATATATATATATATTTATATAAGAAACTCCACGGTACGTAACCAGGAAAGATCAAACCTAGTTTAATTTATTGTGAGGGTAACAAAACAGCAGCAAATTAATTGTGAGGACGTTCCATTTGTTCTCAATAACAGCTTCATTTCATGCATATGTGACATTTCTACAGAGCACAAAGTTTTAGAAATGCTTAAAAGGTGCTCTGAGTCCTCTCCCGACTCCATTTCATATCAGGGCAATGTTTCTGGTATCCAAGCGTTCCATAAAACTTTCTCGCCAACACAATCACCTCGCCCCATTCAGACACCAACTCTTTCTGATGCTGCTGAAATCCTATTCTGGGGCATTATTTCAATCAGAGGCGTCGGAGTCGTTTCATTGTAATCTCCGCCAGCGAGGCATTACGCGACTATCTGCCGCGACAAAGCGCCGTCGTCATGGCAACACTTCCGGTCTGTCTCATCTGTTATGAATGGCGCAGATTTCAAAGGATTGAGCGGTTAAGTTTTCGCATCAGGCAGCGCTGCCAAAAGGGTGTCGTCGGGTCGTGCTTTCAGCTGATAATGCAGGCCTGGAATTGTTCGCACGATTTATGGTCATCACTTTAGGTATCACCGCTCGTTTGAGACGAGTCACTGTGAATTAGCCAGGGGCTCAAAGGGCTATCTCTGCCGCTCGTTGTGGTGGCAGTGGGCTGAAAACTGGACTCAGTTGGAGTTTATGCGGCAGTAAATGGACCGGGGCCAGACCTATTTACAAGATAGCAGCGACTCAGTGAAATGCTAACTTCAGAGGCGGATTCAGTGTTTCATTTGGGGAGGGTGGGGCTATTGGAGTTCAGCCTCCCCACCCTGGACCAGCCTCCTGCCATGCATTTACTATATTCGTGGGGTTTTGAGCCTCCTGGCCCCCTTGTAGCCGGCACTGCCTGACTTTTACCGAAAATGTCCAGAAATATGATAATTCAGATCATGTCAATACATGTAAGCAATAGTTTTTTTTAACAATTTCACAACTCTCGAGGAGAGTCCTCCTTTTGACAAGGGCGTTTTGCGTTTAGCTGTTCAGGGTGTCACTCACACCTCTTGAAGAAAACCAAAAGCCTCGTCAAAGCAAGACAAGAATAAATACAGAGCATGGGCATTAGGAAGAGCATTATGCCTCAAGCACATTTTCTGGCCGGGCACAGAGTCCATGAGCCCAATTGTTTCCAACTGCGCTGAATGGCCAGAAGACATTCCTCGCCCTCCCGGCATTCCAACCGGTGTTCCGGCTTGTTTGTCACACCTAATTCGATTGGAGCTAAACCAATAATTACCTTTTCAGCAAGTACCGTGCTAATTGATTGGCGCGCACACTGCGGGGCCTCAGAGTCTGTAGTGGCCCGGCTCCACTTGAGGGCGCTGCGCCACTATTGCGTCACTCTCCGCCGCAGCCTCACAATTGCATTTTCTGTACTTGGCCGTCTCAAGTTGTGGTCTGGAGCACCGGGACTTGGGCGGAGGCTAAGGGGGAAAATTGTAGGTTGAACAGAGGTCATGTGGTATTCCCAGAGGTGGTTCAAGAAAAATGAAGCAGTGCAGAAGAGTTGGAGGATGACTTCATAGCCACCAGTACATTTATTGTTGTTGAAGGCCAATGCAAAATACTTCTATAAAAGTTGCATATTCAATATTCGCTGTTCACTAAGCCGGGTCAATGTAACCCGTGTTGGGTTTGAGTGATGCAGACGCAGGTGAAGCTTTGAAGGGGAGCTGGGATGCTTAGCTGGAATGCGGCGGGCGTGCATTCAATTAACAGATAGAAATTTCCACCATTTGGCTTACTTTCAGAGGTGCATTAAGTTTCACAACCATCATCTGTGTATCTCTAAAGCACGAAACACCGCATCGACAGTGACCTTTCATTTGCATTTTGCTAACAAAGCTGCACGCTTTCAATTTAAAGGGATTATACATTCCCCTGACGTTTGGAACACAGGATTATGTTGTCGGGGTCCGTCGCCATCGACTTTTTGGAGAGGGGGTGGGTGACAGACTCCAACATAACAATGACCAGACAGGAAAGGAGAGGGGTGAGCTTTGGGTTTGGAGCCCAAATTAGATATGTTTTGAACGGCGCTGGCAAGAAATACTCCAGTCTTCGACCTGGGCTAACGCCCCACCGGCGCAGGAGAGCCGCATGACAATGTGCTGAAAGCAAACTATATTTCGTTCTTAATGTATCTCTTCATAAGCCTGCAAGTCCGTTTTATCATTCTTTTCTTTGAAATAACCAATAAAGAGTACGTGGTCATCCCCGGATTCGAACCGGACCTACCTGATCAATAAACGGACCCTCTAACCACTAGACCACCGTGCCACACCACTCGCCCTCCCACTAGCTGAACAGCTGTGACCCGTCAGGAGGTCACTGGCTGGTACAACTCCGCCGAATATGCGGGGCCGCTGGCGCCGGGTGCTGTGCTTGTCCCGAAAAGGCACGATATAAAGGTGCTTCTAGAAGACGAACCAAGCAGTCTTTTGGGCTGAAATTACTTGTATCGTCGAGCTAGGATCCTAAGCTAGCTCCATGCCAAATTTCTTCCACTTCCATCCATTTTAAGGACTTGAAACCATGGTGAGAAGCAAAGGTGGTCCAATAAATTTAGCATCTTGTAATACATTTTGGACTAATGACTCGAAAGCCATTAGAGATAGGTGGGTAGTATAAGTGAGCGAAATGACCGCACGTAACTTTCCCATTTAGTCATGTCAGTTCTGAGTTTGTGAGTGACATGAGCTTGGAACCAGGAAGATACAAATAAAAAGTTTTTTGACTCTATTTCTATTTATGCCTATAAAACAAAGAATTTCACATTCAAAATTTCCATCTCCAAATATTATCAGGCGGAAGCAATGTTCTTTCATTATTTGAAATGAAAACTCAAATCGGTCAATTAGATTGTGAGATATTAACGTTGAAATGAAATGAACCAAAATTCAGTCTTCCGGAAGAACTGTAAAAAGTAGGTCAAAATTTTGCGTTTTGCACTCAAAACTATGCCTAAGCACTATAAAATTTGCCTAGCTACCCCTAGGTAACTGCCTTTCAGCTAACTGAGGTCTGTCTTCTGACATTTCGAGCGCACAAGTCGGCCATCAACTTTTAGCAGGTTTTTTGCTCGCGTGAGAAATGCCGCGTTTCCACGCAATAAATATTGTCGGATCAGCTCAATTTTTCCCTCTAGCTGGCCCTTCTTATCCTTTGAAAAGGACATAAATTTCAAGTTCGTAGCTTAAGAAGTAAAAATTAGAAAAATATAAAACAGAATAAGTTTGAGCCAAAATTTCTCAAAAACTATTTTGGATTTCGACTCGGGGCTTCAGTTTGGGTGTCTGGAGCAGAAGGGCTATCACCCTACAAAATTCCAGAGCTCTGACATCAATTCTCAGGCGGGACAGACAGACAGACTACGACGAGACCGGTAAAGTGACCAGAATAGAGCCTCTTGAGAAATCTCAATGCGCTTCGCTCTATGGATTTCGTCATGCGGCTCTGACAGCGAAACTAAAATTGCGAATATTTGTGTAGATCCCTGCTGGTGGCAGGAAAAATACGTGAAAGCTAGGTCGAGTTTCACAATTTTGGGAGGCATCCACGCTATTCCGTCGGTTGGAGGGACAGGTGTACTATATAAGTGTACAGGTGTATAAGTGTACTATAACCGCCCGTGACTGGTGCAGATCAGATGTGCCAGCAGAGCCACTTGAGGCTTCTGAGGAATGGGTCTTGAGTAGCTAGTTTTGTGTTAAAAAACCATGGCTGGATAAATGTTCACTTCTTTAACACCCAGAGCTTCAAAGGTGGGTCTCCAAAGCAGTAGTTCGCGGGAAGTTCTTTGCTGAAATGTAAGCAAATGCAGGTGAGTTAGGTGGTTATATTTAACTTTTTATAAGACGTTCTGTGCGAGGCACCTTCGCCGGAGAGAGTGGTGCTGTAACACCTTCACGTTCACAGGAGAGGTGTCACACGCACACACGTGCGCTCTCGCTCGATGCTGCAGCGGAAATGACCCGGGGTCAACGCTTGACCTGGCCGCCAGGCGGCAGTCGGGGCAGAGCCGGAAGGGCAAGTTATGTGGGCAGTAATAAATGCTCAGTGAAAATAAGTGCGGAGACTAATTAGTTGTATTCACATTTGACAATAGAAGTTCACCACATAAGCCTAGAAATCGAATAAACCTATCTTTCAGAAAATCAGTATCCAACCGGAAGACTTGAGACATCTGCTAGCCGGCAGAGGCTCACGATGACGTCACAGGCTGCGGCACAGTGACGTCACCGATAACATTAGTGGTAGAGCACTTCGTCCAACAGTAGACACAGGTCTACACCTCATCCGACCTCAAAACACAAACCACTTAAAATTACCTATCCGGTGAAACCAAACAAATCATGTGATCAATGTCGTCAGTCGGGTCATTCCAGTGCTGTAACATCAAAACCAAACAGGACTTGGGAAACATTTCGTAACTTCAGCTATAGGAAAGCTTACTTTAGAAATAAAATCAACACTAAGCCTCTAAGTAGCAAGCTGTGCTTCACTCAGACGATTGACTTAACTCAGATCAACGACAGCTCATTCTGAGCAAATTATCCATTTGACAGGAGTAAACTTGCCATATTCCATAAGACAGTCATTAATGTCTCAAAAGATAACAGCAAAGGCTTAACTTCGTAGCGAATATCATCTTACCATTTCGGGCATCACAAAATTCCGTTGAGCCAGAATATAACATCCCAAATTACATGACAGAACAACTAAGCCACTAAGAGTGTCTGCCAGGGGTGCTGTAAGCGACAGTTTGCAATAAGACTGGAAACGTTATAAAACGGTAAACCCAAGTGAAAGTCACAAAGGCTCAATGAAACAATATATAATTATCAGTGACTGCGATCAAACCAATTCACAATGCTTAAAAACTGGTTAAGTTGGCTTCATGAGAGCGTTACCGCTTGAGCCCATTCAACACGTAATCACTTGCCAAAAGTGATTACCAGCTTCACCCGAAAAAGACAATTGCAAAATGATCTGTACAAACGACTTTACAGCGGTAAATTATAGACCGAATAATAAGCACTGTCTGCGTGTAAGTGTGACTTACGGCAATATGTTGATCTCTGGAAAGTCAATCACCAGGACAAAATCCAGCAATGCTTTGAGGGCAGTAGTGTCCCCTTTGGAGCGCTGTAGTAGATAGGTAGCGTGGTATCTGACGCAGTATGGTGGTCACATGCGTCTTACAGCCGCTGGCAACCAGCCTCCATCACTGGAACTGTGTGTAGCGGTGCAGTATAGTCACAGGCGGCTTACAGACCCTGGCACCAAGCCCCCAGCAAATGGGGCTGTGTGTAGCGGTGCAGTGTAGTGACAAGCGAAATGTGAACTGCGGTGCAGTATAGCGACAGGCGAAATGTGAACTGCGGTGCAGTATAGTGACAGACGTAATGTGAACTGCGGTGCAGTATAGCGACAGGCGAAATGTGAACTGCGGTGCAGTATAGTGACAGACGAAATGTGAACTGCGGTGCAGTATAATGACAGGCGAAATGTGAACTGCGGTGCAGTATAGCGACAGGCGAAATGTGTACTGCGGTGCAGTATAGTGACAGGCGAAATGTGAACTGTGGTGCAGTATAGCCACACGCGAAATGTGAACTGCGGTGCAGTATAGTGACAGACGTAATGTGAACTGCGGTGCAGTATAGCGACAGACGAAATGTGAACTGCGGTGCAGTATAGTGACAGGCGAAATGTGAACCGCGGTGCAGTATAGCGACAGGCGAAATGTGTACTGCGGTGCAGTATAGTGACAGGCGAAATGTGAACTGTGGTGCAGTATTGCCACACGCGAAATGTGAACTGCGGTGCAGTATAGTGACAGACGTAATGTGAACTGCGGTGCAGTATAGTGACAGGCGAAATGTGAACCGCGGTGCAGTATAGCGACAGGCGAAATGTGAACTGTGGTGCAGTATAGCGACAGGCGAAAGATGAACTGCGGTGCAGTATAGTGACAGGCGAAAGATGAATTGCGGTGCAGTATAGTGACAGGCGAAATGTGAATGCGGTGCAGTATAGCGACAGGCGAAATGTGAACTGCGGTACAGTATAGCGACAGGCGAAATGTGAACTGCAGTGCAGTATAGCGACAGGCGAAATGTGAACTGCAGTGCAGTATAGCGACAGGCGAAATATGAACTGTGGTGCAGTATAGCGACAGGCTAAATGTGAACTGCGGTGCAGTATAGCGACAGGCGAAATGTGAACTGCGGTGCAGTATAGCGACAGGCGAAATGTGAACTGCGGTGCAGTATAGCGACAGGCGAAATGTGAACTGCGGTGCAGTATAGCGACAGGCAAAATGTGAACTGCAGTGCAGTATAGCGACAGGCGAAATGTGAACTGCGGTGCGGTATAGTGAAAGACGTAATGTGAACTGCGGTGCAGTATAGCGACAGGCGAAATGTGAACTGCGGTGCAGTATAGCGACAGGCGAAATGTGAACTGCGGTGCAGCATAGCGACAGGCGAAATGTGAACTGCGGTGCAGTATAGCGACAGGCGAAATGTGAACTGCGGTGCAGTATAGCGACAGGCGAAATGTGAACTGCGGTGCAGTATAGCGACAGGCGAAATGTGAACTGCGGTGCAGTATAGCGACAGGCGAAATGTGAACTGCGGTGCAGTATAGCGACAGGCGAAATGTGAACTGCGGTGCAGTATAGCGACAGGCGAAATGTGAACTGCGGTGCAGTATAGCGACAAGCGAAATATGAACTGTGGTGCAGTATAGCGACAAGCGAAATATGAACTGTGGTGCAGTATAGCGACAGGCGAAATGTGAATTGCGGTGTAGTATAGTGACAGGCGAAAGATGAACTGCGGTGCAGTATAGTGACAGGCGAAATGTGAATGCGGTGCAGTATAGCGACAGGCGAAATATGAGCTGCGGTGCAGTATAGCGACAGGCGAAATGTGAACTGTGGTGCAGAATAGCGACAGGCGAAAGATGAACTGCGGTGCAGTATAGTGACAGGCGAAAGATGAACTGCGGTGCAGTATAGTGACAGGCGAAATGTGAATGCGGTGCAGTATAGCGACAGGCGAAATATGAGCTGCGGTGCAGTATAGCGACAGGCGAAATGTGAACTGCGGTGCAGTATAGCGACAGGCGAAATGTGAACTGTGGTGCAGTATAGCGACAGGCGAAAGATGAACTGCGGTGCAGTATAGTGACAGGCGAAAGATGAACTGCGGTGCAGTATAGTGACAGGCGAAATGTGAATGCGGTGCAGTATAGCGACAGGCGAAATATGAGCTGCGGTGCAGTATAGCGACAGGCGAAATGTGAACTGTGGTGCAGTATAGCGACAGGCGAAATGTGAATTGCGGTGTAGTATACCGGCAGGCGAAAGATGAACTGCGGTGCAGTATAGTGACAGGCGAAATGTGAACTGCGATGCAGTATAGTGACAGGCGAAATGTGAACTGCGGTGCAGTATAGCGACAGGTGAAATATGAACTGCGGTGCAGTATACCGGCAGGCGAAAGATGAACTGCGGTGCAGTATAGTGACAGGCGAAAGGTGAACTGCGGTGCAGTATAGTGACAGGTGAAATGTGAATGTGGTGCAGTATAGCGACAGGCGAAATGTGAACTGCGGTGCAGTATAGTGACAGGTGAAATGTGAATGTGGTGCAGTATAGCGACAGGCGAAATGTGAACTGCGGTGCAGTATAGCGACATGCGAAATGTGAACTGCGATGCAGTATAGCGACAGGCGAAATGTGAACTGCGGTGCAGTATAGCGACATGCAAAATGTGAACTGCGATGCAGTGGTGATCGAGCGTGGTGCAGTGAATCACAGTAATGTGTATACATTAAGCCGGGGCGAAAATACAAAATTTCTGAGAATCGTTCCAGATTAGTGAATTTTGTGCTGCTCGGGAGAATGCTGATCCGAAACAGTAAAAAATTATCACACAATTTAGCTTGTATTCAGCGGCTCCTGGTTCCATAAAGCCCCTATCTTGTATTTTATAACGCCCCTGATCAGGATGCCACCCCCCCACCATGTGCCTCCTCCCCTCCCCTCCCCTGATCGAAAATCAAGTATTCGCCTATGTTAACTATGCCCACCATTAAACACCGGCTCAAAAATTCATTTATCCTCCTGGGTAACGTCCTGAGAAGGCCCTCCTTCGCAGTGACTTCGCAGTGATAAAGCTTCTTCTTTCTACCTGGCCAGAGGTCATTGCCAGGAGGGGATTTTTCCACCGGCTTCCCACGGATAAAGTGTGATAAAAATGTAAAAATGTGATAAAAATTATGTATAACACAATATCATACGCTAGTTAACTGGGTGATGACCTATTAGGGGCTCTTCATATCACCCTTTGGATGGGGAGGAGGAGGGGCAGTTGACCAGCTTCCTTTAGGAACGGATCCAGGATTCCGTTAAGGAGGTGGAGGGCGAACTCTTAGGGGGTGGTCAATTTACCACCCTGGGGGCCTTTTGAATCATGAAGGGTACCTTTGCGACGCTAGTTTCTTTTCTGTTTGCGGTGCCGTCTCAGACAGCATCAACTAAAATAATAATAAAATGCGTTGCCGGGGAAAGCAACATTTCTGAAGTACTTCTACCCAGACTATTTTCTAAGGTCGGCTTCACGCAAGGACTATCTTTGGAGATTTCTGCGTAGAGCGGTTAGTGATAAATCCTAAATTTTATACATGAAGGTTACTCTTTATATACACGTTATTTACACGGGGGAGGGCATAAACATGATTTTGAAGATGCCTCCCGCGCAGTGTTGTCTCAAAGATGACGTATTCATTTTTTTGCAGTCTGGAGAAGACGTTGTTTTAGTGACACAGCGAAACAATCATGCAATAGGGTCAGTCAAAAGTGACTGAGTACAGTCCATGTTGCAGTGAGCCGCCCTTGGGCTGCACACGAGCGGCCAATCGTGAAATACAGGCGCTCAGCCACAAAGTAGGGAGCGGCCAGAGGTGAATGAGGAGCGGTCCACTTTGAAGTGGGGCAGCGTTAGACTGTGAAATCCATCAATGGTGGAGAGCAGGCGCGCAACCATGCAGAAGAGGGAGGCCAAAAGTGGGCGAGGGCGGTTCATGTTGCAGAGAGCCATCCTAGGACTGAAAAAAGAGCGGTCAGCCATGAAAAAGGGCCGCTTAAACACGAAGCAAAGGGGGGCGAAGGTGAATGGGGGCGTTCCACGCTGAGGTGGTGCGTGCTAAGGCTGTAAAAGAGCGGCCATTGGTGTAGAAGAGGCTCATAATCCTGCAGCAGAGGGCGGACAAAAGTCGATGAGAGTGGTCCATGTTGCAGGGGGTGCCCTGGAATTGATAAAGGGGTGTCAGTCGTGAAATAGGACATACAACCACTAATTAGGGGGCTGCCAAAAGCCAATGAGGGCGGTTTACGCTGAAGTAGGGTACCGAGGAGTACGCCGGGGCAGTAAGTTCAAAGTCAGGGGTGGCTCACGGTGGGGAAGCCAGCTTCAGGTGGATTATCATTTTCGCTTAGGCCCCACATTTACTGTTAGTACCCAGCCTGTAGCCAATTTCGAGCGCCTTCAGTGCCCGAAATCGGCAGGGGCAGCCTCTGGGTCCAAGGGGGAGACCGCCCCTTTGCTCCCTTGGAGCCGGCTCAGCATCCGGGTTCCCCAGGTCAGAATGTTGAGGGTATAAGGGAGCTGTTCCGCCTTTCGTCCGGTAGCTCCCGCTCAGACCGGTCTGAGTGTAGTAGGATTAGTTGTTAAAGCCGGCCCGATAGAGATTGCTGTCCCCCTCACGTGCATTTGGACACACCCCTGCAACACGCAACTTGTTGAGGAGTCAGCACTTAAGTCGGAAATGACTAAAGTGAGCCTGCCTCATTGATCAAATTACTTAATTCGGAAAATATCTAGCCACTTTTGCATTTTAAGTCGGCATGGACTTGTTGACTTGGGAGTTCTAAGTCGTATCAGAACCAGATTCGACTTTAAAACATGATTAGAATCGAGGGGACTAAGCGATGTCAAATCATGAGGGGAGGGGGGGTTAACGACACAACAACTGTCAAGGTTATATTTGTGACATGGTAAGTCATTTGCAAGTCTAAGGTTTTACCTGCAAAATCTTTCTGCGGTTTTCAAAGGCTGCTTTGGGATGGAGAATGTGTAAAAAGCAATGCTTTTTGCATATTTGCATAATCCATTACGGATGATAAATACAAAATAAGACGGTGCTTTTGCGAGCTGACGCCATATCCCCGCGCCATAAAAAATAGAAGCTACGCCAGCGACGCCAATCAGCTCTTCTGGTTTCGACTCCCCGCTTGTGACTTTGAGCCTCAGTTTGTTTATTTATGTGTTTATTTGGTTAGCTTCGTACACTTCCACACATGAGGTGGCTTTTCAAGCGTCGTCGTAATGGACATGAAGCAATGCAAACTGTGGAAGGAGACGGTTAGGAAGAGGATAGATGGGAGTAGAGGAAGGTAGAATACTACCTGGAGAGGTCGCTGCTGCCCATGGCGCTTGCGCTTGCTGCCTCCAGGTAATTTAAGGATGAGGAGGAGAATAAGGATAAGGATTTCCGGCTACTTCACACACAGACAGACTCGCATATGAACTGAAAACAAAAAGTGAAGAAGATGAATATGAAATCGGTGATGCTCGGCTTCGTATTCGTTTCATTTTCGTATATGGTCCAGAATGAATTACTACTTTGTTTTTCTTTGAATTTTGTTCATGTTATAATCTTGATATTGTCTCTGTAACTTTATTTTTTGAATCAGATAACTTGACCAAAGTCGTCAGCACTAACAAACCTTGAAGAGGATGGAATTTTCAAAAGCCGTGCTCCAGACACTTCTTGTCTCACTTCTTGTCAGTTCAGGAAACTTCAAAATTTTGGAAATCAAATTCAAGGCTGGAGTAGTGCCAGTGATACTAGCTGAACTAAGAAACAAATCGACTTTATTTCGTACGATAGGGTGTAAACAGGGGTGTAATTTTCTATTCCCTTGGGGATGCTCGAGTACCTTCAATCCTAGTTTGAGCAACCCCAATTCTGTTTTGAGCACCCCCAATGCACGTGTCACCATCCAGCATTGATACTCTAGTTCATGTGGTCCCGTCTTACCAGTGTCCCTGATTCATGCCACTCCCGGCTCATCACTGCCGCCGTGATTCATGCCGCCCCCGGTTTATCATTGCCAACCCAACTTGTACTGCCCCTGTCCATCTGTGTTACCCCGGCAATCACTTCTGTCCCAAGCTTATCACTTCTGCCCTGATTCTTACCGTCCCTTAACCCCAACTCACCATTCCCGTCCTCGGCTATCACCTTTGCCCTGATTTGTGCCGCCCCAGACTCATCACTGCCGCCCCCGGTAAGCGCTGCCGCCCCCAGCTTATAACTTCCGCCCTAATATGTGCCGTCTCTAGTCCATAGTTGCCACCCCCGGTTCATCACTGCCGCCTTTGCCTTATCTCTTCTGCCCTGATTCGTGCCGCCCCTGAATCATTACTGCCGCCCTGATTCTGGCCGCCGCGGTGTGTTAGAGCAAAAAAAATAAGGGGCGCTGGGGAAAATAAAGGGCATGTATGGATACAGTGAAGTTGTGAAATTTGTTTGTTTTTTCAGAACAGTGCACACGTTGTTTGGTGTGCTCTCGGTGAGCTTTTCATAAAGTGAGTAAGTCCTTGGATTTTGTTTCACTTTTCATCCACTCTACCATTCCGAAGGTATCATTAAACTGCCAAAAAACTATATGCTTTAATCGTAGATAAATCTACAACTCGGAATGTAATTTTTAAAACCTGTAAGCAGCTTTAGGATGTCGCCTACAAAGCAAATATGTTTCGAAAATGCTGTAGAATACCTTCCCACCATTAAAATGAAATATTCTTTGTACTGTAAAAGGCGTAAAGCACCGATGAATAGCAGATTTGGTGCAATGAAGGGTGCCGCCCCCGAATGACTGGGTGCCGCCGCCCCCAGTCGATTGGTTGAGGGGAGGGGTGCCAAGCTCAAGTCAGCGAGCCAAAATTAGATGATAATAAAGATAATACTACTAATAATCAAATTTGGGGGACGGAGGCGGCAGCTGGCAGGGTTTAACTGCTGCGGTGAATCAATTTTTCACCTTCAAAGAGGCACATACCTTGCGAACGGTAAAAAGGCTTAAAATGATCTTACTGACAAACACGTCCTGGGAGGGGGCAAGGGGTGGTTTGGCCCCCTATATTTTCCTTTGGAAGGCCATGGCCGGACTGCCCCCCCCTTCCCTCCGGATCCGCCCCTGTCTGTGTTCAGCTTCTGTCCAGTCATCGACAGCTTTTTACCATCTCTGTTCCTTCCGGTGTTATCTTACACTGAAGCTCGCAAAAACTGTTATTCCGACTGTGTCACGCGGAACTTCGAGGAAACCACCTTCTTCTCAGAAACTCTCCTCCCTTTGTCGCGCACGGTCATCTAAGACAACCAATCCCATTGTTGGACACAATGTAGTGGGCGGAGCGTACCGGCAAGACAAAAGCCCATTGGATTACAACATTGTTCCTGACACAGAATCGATAAGAACAGCTCGCGGCCGTTCCGGCGGTAAGGTCGATTATGTGTGGTGGCGATATGGCGAAATGAGCCGACCGGCGTGGGCTTCTGCTGCGTTGGGCGGCGTGGCGGCGGATGTGGCGCCTCAGACGTGCAGGCGCCGTAACGGGAGAGGTGTGGACAGGAGCGCCGACCCGCCTTCCCCGTACTTGTTTGACCAGTCACGGAGGGAAGCTTTTGCACAGGTACCGGATCTCATTCAGTAAACCATCTCTGGTCGCCTGATAAAACGAAGCTTTTCCGCAAGATACTGAGGGATTTCCCGCAGGCAGACTTCAGGAAGTACACTCGACTCGAGAGAGCCTTTAATACGGCAGGTCACTGCAGAGTAGAAAGTGTTAGTTACCTTTCTAGCCGTGGCTCGCACATCGCAAACTAATTGAAAGGTTACTACGACGCTTATTTCTGCAATTCATCCTGAAGCTGCGCTGGCCGATACCTCCGTCTTTTCCCCGATGCTGTCTACAAGAGAGCCTTCAGATGCTTAACAGCTGTGGCAACATCACCGGCAGCATCGCCAGCATCCCTAACCCTGCAGTCAGGAGCGGCAGCGCCATGCCGGAGTGCCACATCAAGAGACCGATGAATGCCTTCATGGTGTGGTCCCGCGGCCAGCGCAGGAAGATGTCGCAGGACAACCCACGCATGCACAACTCGGAGATCTCCAAACGGCTCGGAGCTGAGTGGAAGATGTTGTCGGAGGACGAGAAGAGACCCTTCATCGACGAGGCCAAACGGCTCAGGTACGCCAGCGAGTGTTCGAAGCAATACATGTTTAGTGATGGTTTATTTTAAATATCCCTGATATCGTTTCCCGAAGACTGGTCAGAAAACAACGATGGAGGATGAACGCCAATTTTTACCCGCAAAGAAAGAGAATACGTTTTCGAACACAACGGTAGCATACGTTTTGCCACGACGCAAACATAGGTGATATTCCTACTCGCATCATTGATGTGTTCAAGTAACTCTCATTGGTCCAATCGGAATTATTTTCGCAAGAAAAATCGGATAAACTCTTGTTTTTTCATAAGAATGAAACGAAAATAATGATTCAACGAGGGAAAATTTATTTTTGATTACATTCCGGATAATTTTTTGCTGCCACCCATGGTCTCAAAGACAACTGCCTAGAGACTGAATTCATCTAGCATTTGATACCTTCAATAAAGAGTAAGAACTGTCCCCGTTCGGCATTGTTCAGCATGGTGTTTTTCATGTTTCCTATCTCTAAGTATTCCTTAAAGGGATTGTGGCACCTTGGTGGAATCCTGTAAGTTAGTGTAATTAGGTGTACTTCTAGCCAAAAATAATGAAACCACTCCTGATTTCTCTGAAAAATGTACAATAAGCTCAACATTTTGATTTTTCAAATGCTCCTCTAGGAAAATAAATAAATATCTGCCTGTGGATGATGTCATGATCAGGCAACCACTGCCATACTTGAAACGCTTCAAGGGCTTCAGTTGGCTGATGCTCATCGTGACGTCAGCATATGACGTCACACCAAAAGCCATGACAACTGTGACCTGCTGCTAGGGCTACATGAGGGGTACACTACAGGTAGGTTTTAGGTTTGTCTACGGAAATCACGAGTTCCAAGACAAATGATATATTGAGTACCAGGTTTTCCGACTTGCTTTACAACTTGGCTATCTCAGTAAAAATCATGTTATGAAGGTGCCACTTTCCCTTTAATCATATAAATTTGTGGATTTTGGGCACACAAACTGCTAAGATCATATGGAAAATTATTGAATGATTGTACCGATGATAGGTCGTGACGATGGTAATCATGCTCAGTACGAGAGGGACGGTATGGTCGGACATTTGGTGTAACACTTGGCCAAACGGCCAACGGTGTGACGCTACCATCCGATGGAAACGCGGGCAAATATAGCCGCTCCAGCTGCAGCGCCCTAAAACTCTAATCATCATCCATCCGATGGATTATGTCTGAACGCGTGGCTCAAGTCTTCAAAACCTGTATCATTCCTAACGCCAAAGGCAACAAATGACCAATAGCTTGAGTTCGGAATTTCTAATTTTTCTCATGTTTAACAGCAAGCTTTGTGTGCCATTTTTTCGTCCCGTTGGCCCCAGGGCACCAGGATGTGTCCAACTGACACTCTCGATGTCCATGATATGTACTTATCATTCCAGGTATACTAACCAAATAATGACAATTTTATCAGTCAATTTTCCTCCCTATCTGCATTATTTGACTGGTTAATGCGATTCTTCAGCCTTGAACAGATATGAAAATGGCCACAGCTCCTTTTTCAGACGACTCACATAACAAGATCTGGACAGGAACAACTGGCGATTTACTCAAAATGAAAATATGTTTTTCAGGCAGGGGAGACCACTGTGAACTGGAGATTCTAATGTCTTGCTAACTTCCGGTTATTTTTCATAAGATTACTTTGTGTTTAGGTACTTGTTTCGATCCATGTACGTTTCTACCCAGAATAACAGGCGTTAGATCATAAAGGAACAATTATTATTTTATATACGAGAAAAGGCTTCACATAATTTTTCTACCACTTTTCCCACACCCGGGCCAAAAAAGATGGCAATAGCCATGTCTTGATTATTGGCACACAGGCGCAGTAAGTTACCAGTTTAGATAATTCTAAACCGATAGGGGTCGCTAAAACGATCTAACATCTTGTGACAAGATAGTGTCGCTTAAATGACTGGCACATACCTACCTTTAAGATCACAATCTAGTACGTGCAGAGCTAAGCATACTCGTTTTTTATTACTGCCCAGCTCTGGTTTGGCACCCAGACAGCCTCCGTCAATGAAATCCAATTCTCAGAAACATTATATTATGTTTATGAACTGTGACTATTCTTGTATAGCCTGCATTATTTTAGAACCCGCCGAGTGGAGCCATATAAGTGGAGACCTCCAAAAGGTTGTTTAGGATAAATAGACTTCGGCCGCATAGCGGAGGTAACATATAAATTTTTTGCAGAAGATAATCGAAGATAATTAACAGAGATAAAAATACAAAATACAATAAGATCACAACTTCATGGACAAAGAAAACATGTAAGTATGGATTGCCATTTTATGTTTACATTACTTTTCGAAAAATACAGATACAGACGGTGGTCTCAACCGCATTCGCTTTGACAGAGGGCGAGTACCACCCCTAAGATCTCGAGAACCACGCTAGATAGGAAAAAACGGTAAACGGCGTTGGATAGTGTATTCGAATCTCTAAAACCATTTTTGACTGGTCACATTTAAGATCACTAGAGGTCAAAGCATGCCACCATAGAGATAATATGTCAGTGGAGGTTTCTCAGTCATAACATCTGAACTAGTAAATAAAGAACAAAACACTCTAAGCAGTTCGAATTCCGTAGCGGGCCGAATCAAATGATTATTACAAGATCTTGCTAGGCCAAATCTAGGATTTGACCTGACCTGAGGTCAGGTAAAGGTGAAATTAGGTCACTATGCATATCACCATAACTGTAAGAATAAGACGAATTCAATACAAAGGAAAGACGAATTTTCAATAAACGCTGTACCACCACCCACTATTATGCTATTCAGTTTAAACAATTTGTCCCACGTATTTCAAAAGAAGAGGTCGTGGCTCCTACCTGGCCTTAGGTCATCGATATCACAAATTCCGGAATATATGTTGAAGTGCGCGATGGGCCCATTTATTATGATAGGGGTTAAAATTGGATAGATTCTCTTTGTTCTTAATAATTCTGTCTTATTTTTTTGGAGGCGAGGCCACTTCACCCGCACTTGCGTCCTGACCTTAGATGAACCATCCTTAAAATTTTGTTTAAGCTGTGAAAATGATCAGAAAAGGTATGACAAATGCGGAGGCACCATGCGCCGCCATTTTATCATTTATCCGGAAAATACCTCCGTCAATGCGTGGCTTAAAATTTTTTAAAATAAAAAACAGCATGAATAAAGTTGTGGATTCAAATTTCTGTAAGCTTTCAACCTAAATTTTAGATCACCACGCATATCTAATATCTCGCAAAAAAGATAGATAGGGTAAGTCTATATTATAAACAGAAACCTTGTACAGGTTCGCTCTCCTCTTTAAAACGTGTGTAGTGGCTCAAGGCTGCTGACTGCTGGAATATCAACTCGATGACTGGCCCGCGAGAATGGAATTTAAGGCCTTGAGGGGGGCCGGGGGAGGGACTAAGGCCTCGTTTAAACACATTTTGTAGCTACATCGGAGGTATTCCCGCGTGACAATTATTGAATTCCGCCGCGTTTTGAATAAGGGCAACACAGAGCATTTCCTTGTTCTGTTGTCAATTTTTAAGGCAGGCCTAACGGTTTTTCGAAGTATCTATGTGAGATGCGGTTGCATCCCATTGGCCCCACTCTTCCTTACGTCTATACAGGGGGACGTCAGATTTGATCACTCATTATGAAGAGCAATGTATTCAGTTGTCAACTTTTAGTAAAATGACCAGAATAAGACATCTTGCCCACTCATTTTGTATAACTAATGCTTTAAAACAAAACAAGCTAGAGCTCTGGTCCTTTGTAAGTAAACGTACCAATCAATAGTACATGTTTTGGAACCGAAATTAAAGAACGACATTTTCATACATATGTTTAAATAAGTCAATTTCGACCAATACAGCGACAGCTAGACTCCAAAACTCTTCAGGTGTTTAGACCCCCACTGGCACTATGAATATGGACGAAGTCTGTTTGAGTGCCATTTGCGAGTTTCAAAGCGAGGGACATCCGATCAGATTTGTTTCCGACCTTGGTAAGGCGGCTTCTGGCCATTGAGGTGCATCTCAAAGCATTCTCAGAAGCTTAGCGTAAGTGCTTGGTGGTAAATATTCTAGCGACCTTAGACGCCTCTCAAACTCTACACAGAGAAGAACATCACCTGCTGGGGCTGTGTTGAATGACGCCCAGGCTTTGGAATTACTGTTACTTGCCTAACTTCAACGCCTTGGCATGGTTTTGCCTGTATGTAGAGTTTCAGGCCTCTGTACCTACGCTGTGACATAGTTCCCCCTCCTTTATCGCTAGATGCCAACGGGGCGCCCTCTAGCTCGCGTTGCACACCTGTACTGACTGTTTGTACTCGGCATCCTGGAGACTTGTCTATAGAATGAGAAGCGCAGTGGCATCCTTAGATGAGCATCGAGCTCGGCCATCTCCGATTTGGGTCCTCGGGGCATGCCCAGGAGTGTCAAGGCGCTGCTGCCCATAAATTTGTCTTGGATGTAAAAGAAACCACACAGACCGTCCTTTACACTTGATTTTCAGCACAGAGTGACTTAGAACACAGGTCCGCTCGTCGAAGATGCCTCTCTTTCTTCCACAGCTGCATCCAGGAAGTTTTTACGTTACATCCGAAGTATTGTTTCTAAAGGCTTCAGATATACATAATTTCTGCATGGGAGGAAAATTCCCTTGTCTTCATTGTGTTAGGGCGCACCCACCGCGCTCAAAGGTGGGGAGAGTCCCATTTCTTCCGGGGGTGCGTTGTTAAAACATTATCTGTCATACCTGATGGCTGGCTTTTGAATATTTACACCGTCTAAATTACACGTAAAATATGTATAGTCGAGAGGAAAATTCCGTTGTCTGAATAGAGGAGAACGGGGCCAGTTACATTACGGGTTGAATGCATCAAAGGCTTATCTGGAAAACCCATAGATCAAACAACCATGCAAACAGACTCAGAAGAACCGCCTCTGTGTAAATCCTCACTGAAGAATAAATAATCTGGTAATTAACACTTAACCAGGCAAGAGTTAGATTTAACCTTCATAAAGTGCGAGTAAAAATTCATTTTCACGTTCAAACTCCTTCACACATACAGTGTGGTCAGAGATTCTTAACTTGACAGAATCATTATAGAGCATTATTTTGCTACTTTGATGATCGTCCGGGCTTAATGAATCATTGTTCTTGGGGCAGGTTGCAATATTGGTCTGTACTTCAAAAGTCTGGAAATTTTTCAAGGACGTAAAATATCAGGAGGAACGAACTTACATATGTCACGTTTGTGCAATTATCATGTTTGGTTAAGATGTTTTCCCCGAAATGTAAGCTTTTTAAAGCGATAGAAAACCCTCTCATTGCCTGTTCTTTAGCTTTATTTTGCACGTTGCAATTTGCCTCGGGTAGCTGATTCAGCCTGCTACCGAGGTGGGGTAGCTTGCAATAGCTGCAGAGCTATTTTTGGAAGGTCAGCAGTGCCATATACGTAAATGTACAAAACAGAAGTATACCATATTTTCTGAAAAATAACGCTATTTCAAATGACGGTCTCGAAAATTATATATCTATAATAGATTGTCATCATTGATTGATGATGTAAAGACGGATTCAACCAGCCCCTATCTCCCGTAATGATCTAGAGTGTTCCCAGTTTTCCAAGCCACCCATATGTGTGTTTTCCTGATCATCTTTGTTTGGCATGCGAGGGCTTGTCGAATTACCTAATTCGTGCAAGTTACCAAATCAGTTTTTGTTTCCCGATCATGTCGGTGTAGTTCCCAGCTTCCGACCTCACCTGAGTCCCCTATTCAATTTGATGTGTGCTTGGCTTCAGTATGTGCTCACATTTCTAAGAATATTGCTCATTGGACGCTGTTCGGCTTCGAACCTAGAAACAAGCCTCATCTCGCAGTTTTTCTGTGGTTTGCTGTTCGCTTTACTTCAGTATGTACTCGCATTCTCAGCTCATGCGTTTCCTATTTCGGTACCTACTGATGCAATTGGCGCTCTTTTCTTCTTTATGCCATTAAAGGGAGGATCCTACTTTTATAATGGGTTTTGATCTGAGAAAGTAATTTTGTAGAGCGTGTTGGAAACCACTATTGGTATATTTAATTTCACCCAAAGCTCTCGTTATAAAATCTCCCCCACCTTTAAAGTTCAAAGTAAAGGAACTTAATGCCTTAGTTGAAACCCTGAGAGAATACCTTACATATGGTTGCAGTAATCTGATGGCGAGTGGTTGTCCATTACAAAGCGTCATTGGGCCGAAATGCGCCCAATGGCCGTAACACACATCACATCCCCATCCCCTATACTTGCCAAAATAAGTATCAATTGTTTTTGTCAAAACCTCACTCTGAAATTCTTCATTTACATCAGGCACATGCACAATTTTTCCACCACTGAATAAACACGGGAGCCGCAACGCCATCTGTCGTTCAGTTTTTGCACCCGTGCTTAACAAGACCGAGAATGGACGGGCAGGCCAAGAATACGATTGCCGCCGCAAATGAACAACCATATCTGGGCTCATAGTAGTACCGAGGGGCCCGTGATCGAGACCGTTACGCAGCGGAGGAGGAACGTGGCCTGGGCCATGACTAGATAGTGAGGAACCCTTGTCCTTAGGACAGACGGTGCGTGGTTAATAATAATATAAATAAATAATGCGTGGTTGAAGGGGCAAAGGAGCGGGCAACATCCGAGTTCCAGCAAGAGGAGTAAAAATGACAAAAATGGTACGTCAAACTTCGGCCAAAGATGTCGAAAACAATGTACCAACAAGACTGCTTCCTCCTTGAGACTCCACCAGGATACAGAAATGGTGCACTGCCACCGTCCCAGGCTTCTGGGAGACAAGGGTGAGATGGAGCAACAGTCCCGACAGCTCGCCAATCAAAACTATTCGGTCACTCTTGCAGGGAAGCATCAGATCACACTCGCCTTCATCAAACAGAGCCTGGTGGCTGGCCTGGGGAAGGCATGACACAGTACCAGAACCGAAACGCTGGACAAGATTTTGCCTGAGACGCACGACCGTATGCATTGTTGTTAAAGAATAAGTCGGGAATATAGCGACGAAGAAACTATAGTCCCATGTTTGTTGGTTTATTTCTGTTACAAGCACAGTTGTTGATTAGGAAGTTAATTGTGTGACGCACTATATAAAGAAGTGCATCAAACACCCAATGATTTTTTACAAACTGGTTTTGCTTGTGGTGACATCTTCTTGCGTCAGGAACAAAAATATCAGATAAAAAATTCTTCAGAAATGTATGACGGGCTAGGGATGCCACCTAGCACCTAAAGTTGTTAATTTTGACCCTTTTTGGGAAGCCGTTGCATTTCCCGTAGAAATGTTCTTATCTTAGAATAGGATCCAGTTTCGACGGAAAACTGTTGCGTTGGTCCCAAAGCACCTGCATGGCCAATTTCATGCGTTTTGCCAACCAACGCCCAAACGGCAAACGAAAAAATTTCTCTGGATGAGGCCCTCTTTATCCCCAAAGGGAGTTTTGTTCAGTATAGAACGCTTCAAGGGTTGCAAAAGTATGTCTCAGCGACGATGCAGGGCGCCGCGACTAGCACCTGGAGCCATGAGGCTTTATGGGAGGTTCCCCACAAAGTACATTGGGTGGGTTCATTACTCAGACACACGAGGTCTGTGTATGGTCATCGAGGCGCCGAACATAGAAATAAACTTTCAAAATTCAAGCCGGTTCCACCACCGGAAGATGTCCCCAAAACCATGAGGCCCATCAAGTGGACCCCATAAACTTGCTCTCCCTCTCCCCGTGCATTGAAATCGGTGGTGGAGCCCTAAACAACTGAACACCATTTGATTTTTTAACATCAGACCTGATCCATATTGCCCATGCTTTTAGGAAAACGTACATTGCAGGAGCTGGGGAAAGGTAAAACTCCTAGCCCTGGTTCTTTAGTCAAAGCTCAACCAATACAGCGGCAGCATTACTTTTAACATGTTTTTGTCCCATTGACAGTGATTGAGTTACGTTTTCTTAAATATTTTACATGCTCGAGTAAACAACTCATATAAATCATTGCGAGATGTCAGTTCTGTGGCTTCATCAAAAAACAGCAGCTCCACCGATCAAACACTGCTGAGTCAACACCTGCCAATCAGGGCGACAAGAGTAAGTGACGCAATGACAGGGGCGGCCGTCAAACGCCACGGCGCTATGTTATTGAATAGAGCAGCCGGCGCCGCAAAAACATTGGGCTCTGATTTCAGTGCTTGGCTTCAAAACCTCTGGTTTTAATTTTGGTTTTATTAAAAAACTTCCCATGATGATAAGCAAGATTCCTTTACTTTATATGACACATGCACATTGCTTTTTTCAAGGATTTCATTACGATGATGCACGCCAGCTAAAATCTTATCAGCTTGAAAATGATCATTTTTGAAATACTTGAATGCATTTACCAAATTTTAGACAGACGTTTGCTTCTCTGCACTTTTACGGGAGGGGGATATTTATAATATTTAAAAATGAAGTCATGGAAACACTAGCCGCGAAGACTGGTGTTCCGGTTCCAGCCATGGTTTTATGTTCCTGGCAAAGAACATGAAAATGAATCAAGAAGCCGATTTTCCACGCCGTGAGATTAATTCAGAAATTTTCGAAGTTTGATTTCAAGGGAAATTCATTACAAGAGCCATTGGTTTGTGATATCTGTAGATATTGCACTGCTGCACTTAAATTGAATTCTACGAGTAGCCGACTTAATACCATCCTTCATAAACCCAAATCGGGGTGGAAACCAAGAGTTTTGCTATTTTTGACCGAGCTTCTCACGCGCTCTAAATTTAGCGATGTTAGAAAAGGATATCACTAAATAAGCCACTTACACTTTTAAAATCCGTTCTTTGTGTAAATATCAAGGTTTATATGGCTCTAAGACGTCACGGAACCAAAACCTCCAGCTTCAAAATTTCTACTTTGGGCTTATTCGAACATTTTCGAGCATACAATACCGGCATTTGGGTTTAATGCAGACATTAAAAAGTCCATCTTCAGTGCTGTATCGTCGCAGAAGAACGTTTCTGCGCGCTGCCCATGTTTTTTGGGCTATACCCCAAAAAAGGGTTGGAAAATGCAGAAGCGATTGATAATCGGGCTGCTTATTCCTAAATCACCACGAATTTAACAAATTCATCAGTCAGTGAGCCGAGCGTCAGGAGCTGACATGCTTTACATTCTAGTTTATTTAAATGTCCCTCTTTCTGTTTAAATTTTAACGAAACGTATCTCAATAAAATACGAGACTGAGAGCCCATACCAGGAAATGAATATGTATGACAATCAAAAACCCCATGGAGGCGTCGGAACATGATCTAAGCTATCAACAAGTGCTACCAAAATAGGTACGAGAAAGCTGCTAATGCATTTTTGTCATTTAGGCTTTTATGACATTTTTGTTTCCATGTTTTGTTTTAAGTGCGCTCGTGGTTTTTCGGGGTATCTGTTTAGAACTATTCTTATTGTGCTTGTTCTAGGTCTGTAACATCGGATGATTTTTTCGCTATTCCGATGTGTTATGTATTGAACTTTTTTCTTTATTGGGGTCATGTCATCGGTGATAATTCAGAGAAATACAAATAAACACAGATGATAAACACTGCATTTCTCTTTCGCCCACAGAGCCCTTCATATGAAAGAACATCCAGACTACAAGTATAAGCCTAGAAGACGTCCAAAGCTGGCTTCTTCCAGCGTGCCGAAAGCCGAAACCAGGTTCGCTCCTGCAGTATTTGTTGCACACAGGGGAATATGGCGTTTTCAATGACGTATCCAACGTTTCGGTACCACTTGATGCGCTACTGTGCATTGAGAAAGGTGACTCGCAGTCTGAGGCGGGAGAGCGCTTCTCAAACTCGGTACGATTTGAATCTGGGGCAAGGTGTTGGGTCATAAATGCCTGGGAAACACTTTGTTCCACCCTTTTAAGCCTTTTATTATAAGAAGTTCTGCTTTCGGCTCCAATGGACTCAATGCTGGTCCCTGCTTGCACTCTGTCGGGCCAACTGAGTCTATCCCGGAGCTTTGTCAGGACAGGAACGTGTTGGAAAGTGTTTTGATGCCTAGAACGCACCTGCATTCGTTAGGACTATAGTTTTATGTGGTTTTACGAGAATCCGAATTAAACGTTCAAAATTGGTTCAAAAGCACTCATGAGTTTCAAAGTTGATGCCTCAAATTTAGGTGGAGCATTTTTATCATGTGACCGTTTTTCCGTATTACATGCCCACGCCTGTTCAGAATTGCCAGCAGTCCCATTATATATACAAGTCATGCTCCCTTGACTAGCGCCGACGCTGTTTCCGCAGGCATCCTCTGTGTTTTCCCGAGTTGGAGCGGCCGTTGTTCGGCGGTCAGGACAGGCCCGTACAGCCGCTGCCGCCGCCCTGGCTGCACCCGTGCCTGGCCGGCCGCGAGCTGGAGCTGCTGGTGCGGCCCCCGATCTTCCCCAAACCCGGAGCCGAGCTGCGGATGGCCTGCGCGCCCCACCCCGGCAGCCCGCCGCAGCTGGTGGCGGCCGGCCCTCTCTTCGATCCGATGATGCTTCTGCGATGGCGGCTCGGAGCAGCCCGCTTCGCACACGGACACCCAGCGGTCAGAATGGAAACTCAGAGTTACCTCTGGTCGTCACCAGGCGTTCCAGTCAGAGTTGACCAGCAGCAGAGGAAGGAGGAGGAGTCAGACGAGGAGATTGATGTACTGAGTGTGAAGGACGCCTGTGATGGTCCTGTTGACCTGTCGGCTACCTCTGGGGACGGCAGTGGCGCGTGAAACTCGCACACAACACTAACCTAAAGGCATGCCTATACGGGGAGGTAGGCTCTGATAGGAAGCTGCGGTACAGAAGGCGAACGTGGAAGGTCATCAGCATGGGATAACTCTCCTTTGTTCTTCAGTTAAACTGCTTTGACCTCAGTTCTTCAAATAGCGCCAGTCGGAGGTGGTTTTGGCCCAAACCTGCTTGAAGAGATTGACAATTAAAATGACATAGTTCAAATTTCGCTTTGTTCTTCCAATGAAATCAAAACTATTTACATCGTACAGGTGACAAGAGAAGGGAACATCATGCAGTGCCCAGCCGCAGGTCGGCCAGGACTATTGCCATTCCTCCCCTTTTTCAAGATGCTGATCTTGTTTTGGCTCTGTGTGGTATGATTAGAGAGTGACTTCCGTGCAGTTTAACACGCACAAATGCTATGTTCCACCACAGTGAGAAGTCGTTGGTGTGTTCCAAACTAGAATGGCGGTGGGTGATTAGAAAGAACTACAGCGCTGGGACGAGGAAGGACTGAAGGAATGCCTGTTTTTAGAATATTAAAATCCCACAGAAAATTAGGGCGTGACTGATGAGCACAGGACATGTGTCTTACACGGAAGTTAACGGCGTTTGTTTATGCTAGCTTGTGGGATTTTCGGTTGAAATTGAATTGAATTGGAGCGTTTTTGCTTTAGACTGATATGCTTTTTAGCACGCAAGCACACAAATGACAATACGATCATTACACTCGGACACCAGATCTTAAGAACTTCAATCAAGCAAGGCTGGCAGTTTCCGTCTTCTACAAATAACTCAGCTGTTTTGCATATCTGAATCATACGCGTCGGAAAAGGGGGGCCAGGGGGGCCAGGCCCCCCACTTTTTGGCCAAAAATTTCCTGATCTCAGTCAAAATAATAGAAAGCCGAACATTCTTATATCCAGCCGCTGCGGAAGGCAAAGAGGAGCCCAAATTCGTACAGTTTTTGGTACTGATGTTGAAAGTTTTTTGTCAGCATCAGGTTGAAGTTTGGCTGGCCCCCCCCACTTTTTTGCCGGTGGCGACACTTATGATCTGAATAGCCACAGTAAATTCCTGTTGACAAAAAGTAATGCCTCGTTCAATATATGTGACGCCACATGTCTGCAATGGGTCCTTCTCCAAAGACTGTCTCCATAGACTGAAGGGTGACGTGTTTTATGGCTAGCATTCGAAAAGTAGGTGTGGATTGGGCAATGCTCCGTTTATCGTGCTTCGGTGCTAGGGTGACGATGCAAGTATGATTCAATGCAATAATAAACCTGTTTGCACACCCACTGCGTGCCATGTTGAACCAAGGTAAGTTGAGTTTGCCGTGGTTAATGGGAATACATGTTTTTCGATTTTCCGTTTTTAGGAACGAATTAGTTGGATCACTGTCTGATACCTCGGCAGTGGAAGGGTGCATGTTTCAAGAGTTCAGAGATAACGTTTATGCCATTCACTTTCCACGTGGGAAAGCTCATGCCAGTAATATGCGAGATAAATTTTCCCACAGGTCAGTCACTGTTTTACACTGTGGTTCTTGGGCCCAGGCAAATGACAAGACGCATCCACAGATTCTTTAGAAAGGTTCACATATTTTAGCCGCAAGGCTATAGTTTTTGAGCTGGTATTACATGTTTGTATCGTCAGTTAACAAGGCTTTTTGGCATCTAATATAGGAGAAAATTAAGTATTAATTAATTTCCTACGAGAAAAGAAACACGGAACATGCAAATACACGGTCAAAAAATTAAACGTTATGTGATTCGAGAAAACGTTAATTTAAGAACAAATACCGACAAGAGGCTCGACATGTAAAACTGATAAAACCTTGGGGATAAAAAGCCGAAGCACAAGGCCATTGCAGAAAGTGGACCTTGCAAGAACTTGCAAGCGGAAAATGTGAAATACCATGGTAAAATCTGTGGCAGCACCTATGCACACTTCACAGTCAATAGTAGCGCCTTATTCTTCAACACAGAGGAAACAGCTTTTGCAGCATGGCGTCAGGCAAAAGCTAGTCGAGTGTTGTAAAGCCTGTATCTCCAACTGTGCAGGAGTAGGTTCACCTCACCCAGGACCCCTCACCGCGCGCCGATAGACAGCACAAAACAAAGCGACCGCCCCCGTCGAGACCAGTGAACGCTGTCAGAGCCTGGACACGCCCTGTCAGAGCCTGTCTCATTAACATCAGGAGACGCGTGTTGTCCTGACGCCTGTTTGACTCTCAACAGGTGCTAGGAAAGACTGTGATGAACAGGAAATATTTACTACGCGCTCATTAATAGTCAAGTGGAACGCATTCTCCGAGTAACTTAACGGTTCCACCTCAAATGAACCAGAACATTCCAGCATTTGTACAGGTATATAGGTTTCAGACCTGACAAATGTCCGAGCTTTTAGAACGTCGGGGGGCGTCACCAAGAAGAGGCAGTTAGACGGTCGCCCCTCCCCCCCCTGAGGGCCTGGGAATCCCGCTGGGGATAAGGGTCACGCTTAGCGAGGCCCGCCCGAACTGTGCTCTGTGACCAGCCGTGGAACTGCATGTCAAGCAACCTCTTAAGCCCTCTCCAGCAATCCATTCTGTGACAAACAGGGCTCTTTTTAACCATCGGAAACCTCTGTAAAAAGAGAGCCTTTTAAACAACTGGTTCACAGGGCTCTCTGTCGGCAATAGGCCCCCTTCGGGCAGCTGGGTCCTCTTTAACCGATAAAGCCGTGATGACCAGCAGGGTTATATGGGCAGCAGGGATTAGTGCGACTCACAGGGCCAGCTAGCCAACGGGACCCTGTCTGATCAGCTGAGCCCTCTATAACACGCGCATTAACGGGGGCGGGTACGCCTGTCGGTTTTTCTGGAGACAGCATAAAAACGGCGGCGCGTAGCGCCGCCGTACTTGCCAGTCTTATTATTTGTAAAACTTCTTTCAAAATTTCAGTTAGGTCATCTCAGTTCAGGTCACCAGTACAGGCCAAGTGACCTGACCTCAACTTCATTAGATTGGCCTTGTCTTTGCAGTTCTAATGACATAAATTGTTACCTAATTTGACCTTGACCTGACCTCAGGTCGGATCAAATTCCATATTTGACCTGATTTAAGCTAGAAAGACCATATTGTACATCGTTCGATTCGGCTTGCTGCGAAGATTCCAATGGTCTAAATTGTTTTGCTCCATCCTTACTTGTTCAGAAGTAATGACCGAAACCTTCATCTACATGTTATCAAGTTTTGAGGTACATGATGTCGAAACCTTCAGCCCCATGGTAGAGGGGGTAAGGATGATGAAATTTATAGAAATCAACGAAAGATGCTGATTTGTAATGAGGAAATGCACTTCCCGGGAACGAGATACTCTGAAATAGACCCTACTCAGATGGTGGGGTCGGAGCCTCCGAGACAAGTCCCGTGATGGCTTCGGAGAGATACTTCTATCTAAGATATCCAAACTTGCAACAATTTGAACACAATTTAGGTAAATAAACTGTATAAAGCATAAGTTTATTTCTAATTTTAGTCGCTGTTCAAAGCTTCCAATTCCCGCCCTGATGCAGAGGAAATGCCCGCCATTCAGCATTCACCGCCACAAGCTATCCCAGCAACCGCGTCGGAAACACGCCAGTAAATGCAGCGACATTATATTAGACGGGCCAACAGACTGACCACGTGGTGTATTTGCACTACCTGGAGTTTCGCACTCCCATATCTCCGGCACATCCCTCCACACGGCAAAACGGCCACCAGTGACGCGGCCGTCAATGCGCATACACGTCCACCGACAGCATAGGCGGAGCCAGGAGCTCCGATCGGGGGCACATGGTTGTGGGGCGCCATCCGAACCGGGGGTCGCCACTTTTGGGCGGCGAAACCTATCAGATGAACGCAAAATCCTATCGCGGGGGAGGGGCACCGATAATCGCATCTAGGGCGGGGAAGGGGAGCAATATTTCAGAGGATTCCATCAACTTTTCAGGGGGCACTGAGAATCGATCAGGAGGGGGTAAGTGCCCCCTTGTCCCCTGGATCCGCCCATACTGGACAGTCATTCGAATAACACGGGCGTGGGTACAAATTAATACAGTTGAAGTATGCGGCTCAGCGTTTGAAACGGAAACAGCCAACCATACCCAGGTCACGACAGACAATTGGCCATTGCTTAACCTCGGAGAACACGAGTATTCAACGTACAAGTCTCAGGGCAGTGCGGTAAACCCCTCTACGGTGTTCATGTGGTTGTATGTAAGTGAATATGTGAGTGGTAATTGAGAGTAAATAAAACGGGAGCTATTTATGCCTCATCTAGACACTAAAAATCACAACAAACACATCAACATATGTACGCAACAAACACTGCTATGAACACAATGCGCAAATGGTAAGATCGTTTCAAACAGGTGGCACGTCAACAAGTCTAGGACTGCGTGTGTGTAGTGACATGATGCAAGTACAGACTCACCACAAAATGCGACGAAAAACTTCACACAATATCTGGCATTCAAAGTTACACTACCTCCAGACTACTCACACACGCACAACACTATCGTTTGCACTATATAACGTGACCAGTTCTGCCCCACAGCGCCGCCTTTGACTACTCTGAACAGCGCTTGTGCAATAAATAGATGAGGCGGGCTGGCGACAGGTGAACTCTCTTCGTTACGATACTGTTCCAGCTGCTGGCTCAGGCCAGCCCCTGTTCTAGCAGCCGGGTCAGATTAGATTCTGCTCTAGCAACCACTAAGGGTGAGACTGCCCTAGCTGAGGTTAGGCCCTGCCCTCGCAGATGGTTCGGGTCAGACCCTGCTAAAAAAAATCCGGTCAGACCTGCTCCGACAGCTGATTCGGATCAGACCCTGCTCCGGCAGCTGTTTCGGGTCAGACCATGCTCCGACAGCTGGTTCGGGTCAGACCTGCTCCAACAGCTGGTTCCGATCTGACCTGCTCCGACAGCTGGTTCGGATCAGACCTGCTCCGACAGCTGGTTCGGGTCAGACCCTGCTCCGATACCTGGTTCGGGTGAGACCCTGCTCCGACAGCTGGTTCGGATCAGACCTGCTCCGACAGCTGGTTCGGGTCAGACCCTGCTCCGACAGCTGGTTCGGGCCAGGCAGCTGGATCCGCAGCTGTGAGTCTATTGCTAACGACAAGGCTAGTCGGTGGGCTCCTCTGAGAGGCAAAACAAGGCACCGTGTCCTCTCAGGCGCATGGAGTCACTGCGGCTCGGTCTGCGGCTCAGTTCTCAGGCGGGAAACAGCGGCACTCGCCAGCGACCCCCAACGGACACACCACAGGCTAAATACGTCGCAGCGCCCGCTATATGCTGGGTAGTGTAAACGCAGCTGCCGAGGGTGAGTAGGAGCACCAAGGAGGGGCGCAGTCTGACTTAGCGCAGGGAAACGGCGGTAAATGTTTCAAAGGAAAATGAGCCCAGAAATCGCATTCGTGGAAACTGAAGTGCACATCTAGACCACAGGTTTCCGAAAGTTTTGCCGGGAGTGTTGGGGTTTCTCATAAATTCTCACTTCCTATCCCAGGTTCAAACCTACGAGTCAAATTTGCAGGACTCATTCCTTTCAGAAGATCCATCGTTATTAACAGTTTGGTAGCGACGCCGTGTCCCCTTCAATCATTTTGGCTGGGAAAAGAAACAATTTAGCCTGATGCGCCCAGCTGTTAAATCTCATGTGCTTATGCGCGAGAAACACTCGGTTGTAGCTTATACCGGCACAAATATTTCATATCGATCGCGAGGGATTTCAACAGTACATCATTGAAAAGAGAGGGACACAGGATATGCGCCTTAACGCTGGGTGAAACCGAGAATTCCCACTATGGTTCAGGTTATAGTCCAGTTCAACAGGACCACCCCACATTTTCTAACAGGCTCGCTTCCGTGCACTGTTCTGAACCAAAGCCCTAAGGCGAGACATTACATCTAGACTTAATCATCTTTTACCGCTCTAGCTTATTGTTCCGAAATCAATTGGTCGCGCTACACTGCCCGCGAGCTGTCCTCGGGCGTTGCCGATCCGCTCCCAACCCACTCCAGCTGGTATGGGTCACCGCAGACCTCACCACCGCCCCCAGAGCCAGACTGCTGCCACTAGCCTCTCCGCCGCCCTGTCCGACACACCGACAGTGAGCACACCCGTCAGCACCCCAGCAACGCTCCACCAGCAGACCCAGCCTCGCCCGCCTACATGTGCTTCACCGAGTGGAAGAACCAGTCGAGTTTAGTGGTCCAGGCGCCGCCATAAGCCTCCGAGAACTGGTTTTGGAAGTACTCCAGCGCCGCCTCTTCGCCCACCTCCACCTGCAGCGTCTTTCGCAGGTAGTTGACGTCATCGGCGGTCTGCAGCACACCAGGGGGCTGTTACAGGACGCTGGAAATAGGGCGGCAGGGGTAGAACACTGGGTGGGAAAGGGTGCGCAGAACAGATGCGTGGGGGGAGTCAGGTTAGTCAAACGTTGGGCACAAGCAGGCAAGTCGAAAACGGGGGGGAGGGGGACAGGACTAGTAATTGCGAGTTAGACCTCAACCTCACCCATCAGGGGATCACCGTCCCAACAATTATGAGACTCAACTTTTTTGCATTTGCTCTCTTACCTCTGTGGACCTAGGTAATTTTCCAAATTAGATTGTTTGCCGAGTGTAACCGAACGGTGCCTCGTCCACGGACGCTTTTGAGCCAATCGGGAAGAAATAATATTTGCCTCTATCGTTCATGTTATGTGATGAAAATATGTGTGGTGATGATACCGTGGAATATGATACCGTGGAATGGTGAAATACCGTGGAGTAAGGCTCACATTAGTATCAAAACTCACACGATGTCAACATTCAAGGGGAAAGGGAGTAAAAGTTCATAAGAAGGCAAACAAAGGCATGTCCAACTATGCAGGAACCATAAGAAATGTTCTAAAACAACTTTTTTAAATAATACATAGTCACCAGTACCAAAAGCAACTTAATGACAGGAAGAATAACAATAAGCTGAATATTTTAAATATATATTAATAGTCATATCTAGACAAAAAGTGTGGGGAGAGCGACATGCGATGGTCACATGCTTCAGTAAAAAATTGCATAGGGTGAACTTTTGGGGGACAAAATATCGAGGTCATCACACATCGCTTCCATTTCCGGTGTCAAAATTTAGTTAAGCGATGTAAAAATAAAAGTACTTAAGCCTTGAAATCATCACACAAAATTATCATTCCAGGTGTCAAAATTTCAGTAAAACGAGGTAAAATAAGCCGTTGTACTGCGCGTGCAGTTGGAAAATTTAGGACATTGTCCGAGGAAATCTACAGCAGCAGCAGCAGCAGCAGCAGCAGCAGCAGAGGGCGCGTGGGCCTCACCTGCAGCTCTGTGATGCCAGTGCTGAGCATCATGGTGAAGAGCGTGATGAAGAGGTGGCTGTGTTTCCTCAGCGCCAGGTACGCCTTGCCGCACAGCTTCTGGAAACTGGAAACAACGCGCCAGTTATGGAACTGAAGGCACCAGTCCCAGATATAAGGCTTGAGCCCGGGTGCAGAGGCAAAAAACTCAAGCTAAAATATCCAGTGAGTGAAATACTCCTAACTAACAATATTGTAAGGGAAATCCAAAGATATGACGTGCTATACAAGATATATTGTGCATACCTCCCTCAAATATTATTTCCAGACATACCTACACTGTGCCATATTCGAAGCGGGCAAAAAAACTATTGGAAATCAATACAAAGGGTTGAATGAGAATACCGAAGAAGGTGCAACTCCATACTTCAGTGGTTATAGGAACATTCTTTATTGAAAACAATTTATTCGGTCTTATGTCTGCTGAAAATGGCCAAAAAACCCACAATTTCATATTATTTAATACTATTCTGCTGGAGTTAAAAAGTCGGTATCTCTGCACGTCGACATTATCTGATTAACGTTGTGTTCTAGATTAATCGTCGTTATTGGGGTCACAATATTAATAATGCAAATGAGACGTTTCTAGCTAAAAGAGGCTGTTATTAGAACCCTAAGTGAGGCTTATCAATTTCTGCTATTTTTCTTGGCATACATGTATTTCACATTTGAAGCTAGCCATTGAAGACAATTACACGCATTCACAGTCACAAGGTACCAACGTCACGTTTAGCACGTAGGTTTAAAAAAAACTCCAAGCGAAAAAAGATCGCGCAAAGGGGACCTGAACATTACGGCACTTTATCAGGGGCACATCATACCAAATGACCACCCGGGGAGAATGGAGTTGATAGGGGTGAATTTGTGTTTTGGTTTTCTCCGCGAATAGAATATTCTGGGACAAACGAAATATCAATTAAGTGGATTCTCGGCATGCTCTATCACATAGCTATCACATTTCAAATCCCGTTATGAAGGCGTCACATTCCCTTCAAAACCCTGATAGGTGAGAGGAGAACTCAACTTGCCCAAAACTCACCATTCCCAGATGTTTCCTAATTTGGCAATAGCACAATAAAACAACGAATCACTTCGCCTAATTACAGACAGCAATTAAAAAAAAGAAGAAAAACCAGGTTATGACAATCATTGATTACTAAAATAGGTCGATCTGCCACCTTCTAACGCCAAAGCTTCGTGGATCGAAAAGAAAACACAAATACGTACTGATGGATACCCGGGCCTATGCTCGTATGCACACTCACTCCTGGAAGGCCTTGCTCTTCTTGGGGTTGTCCTGTCCTCGTGCAATGACGCGCAGGAAGTCATCCGTCAGCACGAAGGGCACCCGCTCCCGGGAGATGCCGAACTTCTTCTTGAAGTGGCCCAGGAAGTGGCCGAAGTCGATGTGGAAGATCTGTCGATTGTAACTGATTGTAACTGTTAGGTAAATACGGCACCAGACAGAAAGAGACGCCACTCGCAGTGCTAACTTAGCAATGGAGACCATTGTTGGGTTCCGTCTCTGGAGACATATCACGCATTCAAGTTCGGCACTGGACTCACTACGTCAAATAAACAGCAGACCAAAACACTTCACACGAGGAAGCTCGTCAATTTTATATTCATTGCATATTAAATACCAAATGATTACCCTTTAAAGACCACGTCAGTTTACAGCCGGACCCGCCATTAGAGAGGAGCCCCATCGGCGCCAGTTCTGACCTGGCCCTGGTGGTTGACCATGATGTTGTCGGGGTGTCTGTCCCCGATGCCCAGCACGAAGGTGGCCACGCAGTAGCCGGCGCAGGAGCGCGTGAAGCTATCCACAGCGGCGTCGTACAACCGGCCCGGGTTCCGGTCCCGAATCCACTTATGCAGCTGGGTCGAGTCCACCTGCACACAGCACGGCATTCTGGGTCTTACCGGCGCTGGAGCCGAAAGGTGATTACTGGGCGCTGGAAAAGTAGGTATGTGGCAACCGCGTATGTGTCTCATCTCCTGTTGCAGATCATGCGTGGGAATTTAAACAGATGTAGTACGTGTTCCAGAGGAAATATGTTTGGTTAATGACTAACTCAATGCCAGTCAATATCTAACGAGCATTATCGGCACAGGTTCCATGCCCATGGGAGCTATGTCGTCGCGCAGGCCGGGCGCTCTCAAGTCCAGACAATTCATCAAAGCAACAATCACAGCCCGCTCCCAGGTCCCACCGAGGTCAGCGATGGCTTCACTTGAAACTGCAGCGTCCACTGTCACTTTTGTCAAGCATTGAATCAATGCTGACGACATTGTACAGAGCTCCGCTGGCCTCCGGCCAACGTCCCCGGTGAAAACACCGCTACCACACAGACAATGATACGCCTATATTCCGTTGATCCAAAGCCTTGAATTCCAGCACTGACGCATCACCGCACGGATAATAACGTATTTTCGAATTTTTTTTCATTTATACCCAGGCTATCCGAAGACAGACCCTGGCTGTGACATTGTTCATCATTATGCCATGTTTACACACTATACGTTATTCAATCTTGTTACACTCTTAGTCTATTTTCAGGCGCTGTCGACGAGCATGAAGAACATTTGTATCCGCTGGAGAAGTTAAACACACAATAGCTGATTTACACATCATCATCACTGAGCATTTATGTGAGCTGTTGACTTCCATCTCTAATCCCCATCTTCGCTAGGGAATGTACCACGTTCACTCCCTTCTCCTGTCTCAAATACCTCCACACGTGCCCGTGGCTTCGCCATTGTCGGCACTCACTAAAGAGCGGCACTGCCTGTGAGCTGAGTTTCTGCTGCACTGTCGGGCGCCAGTCAACTGTTCTCTCTCTCCTCAGAAGTGCGGACATGTGGTTACAAATGATACAGCACATGCTACCGGGGAGGTAGCGATGTCCTCGGGAATGCTATGTTTACATGCTCGGGGCATATTCGGGCGACAACTGATCATAAAGGCCAAGTTTACGTCTCATCAGTCAGTTTTTCGTTCCTCTGCAGGCAACTGGACAGCGGTATTTTGAGAGTTCTTGGAAGCATCGATGGAGGGACAAATATGTCCCAGCTGGTAGGTGCAGGAGCCGCCGAGGCCCCACGCGACAGGATCCTGTTCAATGGGCGCGACTAATTGCGGCTCAGAACCACCCCGCCAAGCTCAATGCGGCGTGGCGTGGATACACAATTATACATCCTTCGCTGTTATTCGAACGCTTGTTTTCCAACAGGATGGCGTTGCCATGGACACCAGCAATTCTCTGGCTTCGTTTCCAGTAACGCCCTCAGTGGCGTTTACACAACACAAACACATGTTCGCTCTTCCGTCAGGTACAGACTGAGTGGGACGGTAGACAGATGTATAAGTGGAGGCATCAGGAGTGGTATTTCCGGCGTGGTTTACGGATCATTGTTCAAGTAGACGATGACGACGAGACACGACAGAGACAGGAGCATTGTGGGCGTGTGTTATGTATTGATTGAAACAAACAGAAATATCCAGCTCTATACATAACTCAAAGATATCATAATAGCAATTGCTGATGCTTAACAACACATTAACTGCCAGGGTTATACGGCGTTGCCAATTCTACCTTGTTGGGAGGGATTTGGGGGATTATATCAATTTATTCAGAGACTCCGTCGGGACATGAACCCGGGACCTATGGCTCAGAAAACAGGCGCCCTACCCAAGCCACGCATCCCTTAAATTTAGCACAAGAAACTTCTTTACTTAGCGTGGAGCGGGTGCTTAATATTTGGAGACACCTCTGTAAAATTGGATAACCCTAGCAAATCTCCTACCCGAAACTGAGTGGATCACAGCTTGGGAGGAACAACTCCTACCAGGTCAATCAACACACATCAACGACAATCAGAGCTGTTCGGAAACTAGGCAATTTGGCGCCCTGGCACTTTTCTTTTCAACATCAGTATGCAGGAGGTGCCGGCGGCTTGGACTGGGACGCTGCGTGGACTACAGGGAGAGAAGAGCCAACAGAAGCAGAGTGAGCCCACCTGAATGGCAGCCAGCTTGCTCGCCTCGCGTTGTATCCGGTACACTGTCTTGGCGTTTCGCACTACCTCGATCATGCCCATCTGGAGGCACACAGCACGTGTAACACAACGGGGAATACGGACAGGCAGAACGGTGTGGATCAATATCACATCAATATCTAGCGATATATAAATTTGACCTATCCCATGCCTGGAACTTTTTCAATATTGAGCTGCATGAACAATCGATTCCTTACCTCACATTCTAATTCGATCGAATTGTATATATTTAAGGTCAATGATTTCAAAGATACCAATTCTAATTCTAAATATTTTCCTAGTTCTAACGCAATCCACGGTAAATTTTCGCCCAAGCAAAAAAATATGTAGCGTGACGTCATTTCTGATCCCGGCCGTCCGCCACTGTATGGGGTTGGCGTGACGTCATTTCTGATCCCGGCCGCCGGCCACTGTATGGGGTTGTACACACTTCAAGCAAAATAGGAGGGGTGTTCTCAACTCAGCACAGAAAAAGTGTCATTTATAATTGCCACGATTTCTAAATCCCTCCAGTTATCACACCTTGGGCACTGACTCAGGCGTGGTGCAATGGGGCCGGTAGTCCGGCGAGTACATACAGGCCAATGACAAACTAGATGTCTGGTAGTTAAAGAAATAGCTTTAAGTGTCCGGACCGTTCTGACCGTTCTATTCTGCCGGCCCCTTTCCGAAGGTTCGGTGTTCTGGCCCGCACTGGCTGAAAATGTTTGCACATCCCTCCCTGGCGGTTACCATTATCATCCCCACAGTCTGCGAATACTATGTATATAGGAGCGTCGACTTCTCAGGCTATTTCTGCCAGGGGACAGACACCCCCAGCCGGCACCGTGGGCCTGACAATTCCTGGACAATGCTTCAGCTTCGTTCTGTGCGAAAAACAGCCATACCCTGTTATGTAGAAACCATATTTTCTGGGACTTCCTTATCCTGGGGCCCATGCAGCTGTGCTCATTTGGATTCGATTCTTAAAGGGTGGCGAGGGACGACCACACGTGCATCAGAACTGCCAGCCTCGCTCACAGTTCTGATAAACTTCTGGACATTTAAAACATTTCGGAGTCCCTCCAAAAGCATTTAACAACGGGGCCATGTTGAAGCTTCATTATTCAGACGACTGGGAGATGGGCTGTTTATACTTTTCAATTTTGTTTGTATTTTTTCCCAGATTCTACAGCATGTTACGGTCCCGTGGGAGCCGAACTACCACAGCCCGTCAAAACTAGCCAGATGTGCTAAAATAACAGCGGCCCCGCAGTGGGGCAGACAGGTGGCAGCCCGCGGTGGGGCAGCCACGCAGTGGAGCAGACAGGCGACAGCCCCCGGTGGGGATGTAAGGGGGCAGCCCTGCGGTGGGGAGGACATGCGGCAGCCCTGCGGTGGGGCGGACAGGCGGCAGCCCTGCGGTGGGGCGGACAGGCGGCAGCCCTGCGGTGGGGCGGACAGGCGGCAGCAGCCCTGCGGTGGGGAGGACATGCGGCAGCCCTGCGGTGGGGAGGACATGCGGCAGCCCTGCGGTGGGGCGGACAGGCGGAAGCCCTGCGGTGGGGAGGACAGGCGGCAGCCCTGCGGTGGGGCGGACAGGCGGAAGCCCTGCGGTGGGGAGGACAGGCGGCAGCCCTGCGGTGGGGCGGACAGGCGGCAGCCCTGCGGTGGGGCGGACAGGCGGCAGCAGCCCTGCGGTGGGGAGGACAGACGGCAGCCCTGCGGTGGGGAGGACATGCGGCAGCCCTGCGGTGGGGCGGACAGGCGGAAGCCCTGCGGTGGGGAGGACAGGCGGCAGCCCTGCGGTGGGGCGGACAGGCGGAAGCCCTGCGGTGGGGAGGACAGGCGGCAGCCCTGCGGTGGGGCAGACAGGCGGCAGCAGCCCTGCGGTGGGGAGGACAGGCGGCAGCCCTGCGGTGGGGCGGACAGGCGGAAGCCCTGCGGTGGGGAGGACAGGCGGCAGCCCTGCGGTGGGGCAGACAGGCGGCAGCAGCCCTGCGGTGGGGAGGACAGGCGGCAGCCCTGCGGTGGGGAGGACATGCGGCAGCCCTGCGGTGGGGCGGACAGGCGGAAGCCCTGCGGTGGGGAGGACAGGCGGCAGCCCTGCGGTGGGGCGGACAGGCGGAACCCCTGCGGTGGGGAGAACAGGCGGCAGCCCTGCGGTGGGGAGGACAGGCGGCAGCAGCCCTGCGGTGGGGAGGACAGGCGGCAGCAGCCCTGCGGTGGGGAGGACAGGCGGCAACCCTGCGGTGGGGCGGACAGGCGACAGCCCTGCGGTGGGGAGGACATGCGGCAGCCCTGCGGTGGGGCGGACAGGCGGAAGCCCTGCGGTGGGGAGGACAGGCGGCAGCCCTGCGGTGGGGCGGACAGGCGGCAGCCCTGCGGTGGGGAGGACAGGCGGCAGCCCTGTGGTGGGGAGGACAGGCGGCAGCCCTGCGGTGGGGAGGACAGGCGGCAGCCCTACGGTGGGGCGGACAGGCGGCAACCCTGCGGTGGGGCGGACAGGCGGCAGCCCTGTGGTGGGGCGGACAGGCGGGAGCCCTGTGGTGGGGCGGATAGGCGACAGCCCTGCGGTGGGGAGGACATACGGCAGCCCTGCGGTGGGGCGGACAGGCGGAAGCCCTGCGGTGGGGCGGACAGGCGGTAGCCCTGCGGTGGGGCGGACAGGCGGCAGCCCTGCGGTGGGGAGGACAAACGGCAGCCCTGTGGTGGGGAGGACAGGCGGCAGCCCTGCGGTTGGGAGGACAGGCGGCAGCAGCCCCGCGGTGCGGCGGACAGGCGGCAGCCCTGCGGTGGGGCGGACAGGCGGCAGCCCTGCGGTGGGGAGGACAGGCAGCAGCCCCGCGTTGGGGCGGATAGGCGGCAGCAGCCCCGCGCTAGCGACTCGGGACGTTGCACCAGGAAGGGGCATTTTCATGCTTCTCTCGGTAACTTCTGCAGATTTTAGAGCTTTGTAATGAACCATGGAGATACAAATTCTCGTTTTTTTTTACTGATTGACTAAACTGACTGACTGAAGGGAAGTTAATGAGGCAGCATTGACGATTTTGAGGTCACAACCCCATTGGACGACCAAATATTCCGCACTCATTCAAATAACAACCACTTAAAATACAATTAATCACTCATCTGTAGCCTCAATCTAAAGAACTCTTACCTGAAAGGACCACCCTCATAACGAGCTCCAGCAAGCACCACCAGACCGACTCGCCCTTAATGCGAAGCTGAGGCACGGCGCCCTGACACCAACTCACCATACTGCCTGTGGCCAGGCAACTGTAGGGCATCATGCGGAGGTCCAGGCCCTCCTGGTCCCAGGTGTGGTCCATGATCTTGATCACCTGCAGCGTTAGCATGTCCTGGCGCAGATCTGAGACACAGACAACAGGTGACATGATACGCGGACGCCGCAGGTCCACACAAACTCCCCAACTCCGTGGATACGTGGAAAAAATTATATTGAAATGCTTTGAAAGATTTTGCGATTTCTTTTGGGTAAATACACCGGTTGAAATTTTGCAGTATTTGTTCCATTATTCGCGTGACCTTTGCGGAAAAGCAGAATACGTTATAAGTCTCGACGAACACACACCAGTACTGCTTAGAGGTTCTGCCCTTGATCCCAGCGTCCCACAGCCGGGACCAGGACCAGATACTGGTCCGGCCGGGACTTTGCTGGAACCCACTGGGTTTGTGTCAGGGCGTTGCCGGAACCACAGCATCTTGAATATTGCAGTCTAATTGAAGCGTTAAGCGCACACATAGCATTTGTAATTGAAAATTTACGATTCATGAGATTGACAGTAGTTTCAGGGTTGACAGACACTCCAGTATTAAAGGATCGAATTTAAAACAAATTAAATTAGCAAAGGAGAATACATTTTTCCTGGCATCACACACCCACAGCGATCGCGGCAGCTCTGCATCCATGCATTAGCCCACGAACGGTGTGGGGATCCCCACGGGTGTTTAACACGCCTGTGTCGGCATCGGAAACTAGTGTCGCTCACGGGTCGTAGCTGTCGCCGATTTCACACTGGCTATATCCGTAGATAGCTTTCACCCCAATATATTGTGAGTCCGCTACAGCTGTGGTCCCTGTCATCACGGGCCCATCTCAACAGCTACAGGACTTAATCCGACCCCACTCTCATCAATGCACTGATTTGGAGAAGAAGAACGGGCTAACCGTTAAGCGCTGTTTTCCTGTTAAATGTCAGCTCTGAGAGGAACAGAAATAGAACTCACGGGTTTATTTGAGTATGAGCTACGCGACTGATATCTCACATTCGAACCCAAAGCAAAGCGAATCAGCATTTTGGTTTCATGACACACCGACTGCTGAGGACGTATGGCGTCAGAAACTCTTACCGAGTTGGGAGGGCATTACGGGGATCGGAAAGACTGCAGGATACCCGCTCTGGGATTTGAACCCGGGTCAGCGCAGTTGAAACCCCCTGCCACCACATCTCATAAGCTCCGAATCCACGAACCCATAAAGGTGCCGTCCTCCCTGAAAACAGACGAGCTGCGTCGCAGCGGGCCGTGCGTACCGTCTCCGTTTTTGAAGATGATGGCGTTCTTGGTGACCTGGTCCCTGAGCAGCGGGTCCTCCACGTGGCGGACGGTGAGGTCGGGGTTGGTCCACATCAGCCACAGAGGTCGCCGCGCCGAGTCCATAATCCGGGACTCGTCCACCTGTCGGACGCGCGCCGGTCAGCCACCCCCGCAGACAACAGCGGATCCAGGGGGGGGGCAAACCAGACAATTGCCCCTTCCCCAACCCCCCGACCTCCGCCGATTTTCTTTAAAATTGTATATTTTTCACGACTTGGGCCCCATTGTCCCCCCAACCGTACGTCTGGATCCGACCCTGGCTGAAGGTAATGCTTTACTGGCTTCCCAGGCCAGAAGTCAGTGAATTTAAACTTACCCAGCAAGCTCACAAAACCGAGGCGAGTAACCCAGAGCTTTACAAATGAATTCAGATCTAATAATTTCCACATTACCGGGCTAAAAATTGCCAGATTGAGTTTTAAGCTCAAATACATGGTTTAAAATTAAATTAGAAGACAAATTTAGCGCGTGTTGATTCAAATCACCCACCACTTTGTAAGGGATTTGCAACTGCACAACATTACGGAGACCGCACTCAAATACATATTTCCACACTTTCGGCAAAAGTCGATGAACAAAAAAATTAATCACGCTGTGTTATTTGAAACTCCGTTACACGGACTGCACATTTGGTGACGCCACTGACCAGGATGTCTCCCAGCAGGGTCTGCGGCGAGAGCGGGAGGGGATGTTTTGCAGCGACTCCAGGTAGTCGCTCTGTTTGACCCGCTCACACAGGTACTTATGCCGCTCCTGGAGAGGAGAGGGCACAGGTCATCGCTCTGTTTGACCCGCTCACGCAGGTACTTATGCCGCTCCTGAAAAGGACGCACAGGTCATCGCTCCGTCTCATTTGCTCGGACAGGCACTGTCCCCGCAGAAAGCAACTACTTTGTCGAGGACTTTACTTCTGAAGCTCCTACAAAAGGGATGACTTTTTCGGTCTGTTTTCTGCTTCCAACGGCTGCACGAACAAATATATTTGCTGAGGTAAGACGGCGGCGCCAGCTCTTCCCTGTTGGAAGGACTCTGTGAAGTGAAATTACACCTAGCTCTGAGAACTCGCCAGGAATTGAACCCAGGCGGGCCGCGTGGACGGCTGGCACGCTGGCCTCGTTCCACCTCGGCCCATCCGGGAGAGAATAGGTCGGAGCTCATCCGCACTCACGCACTAAGTGGGTACTTGTTTCGTTTCTTCTAGAAGTGGACACGGACCAGCGCCGCTGTACTCACAGCTCGTAAAGGTCCTGCATCGAGCTAGCTACGACAACACTGATGGAGCAGCAGCGGATTGAAAATTCACACATGGACAGTCAATTTATGTATGGAAATGGGTATTCGGCTTTAAAGCATAATCTGGTAAAAAGTCCAGCTCAGGGAAATATCACCGTGCGTGTATATGTGTTATAGGGAATGTGGCACCTTGGTCGAATCCGGGAATTTAGTGTTATTAGGCGTACATACTTTTAGTCAAAAATAATGAAACCACTCACGATTTCTCTGAAAAATGTACAATAAGCTCAATATTTGGTTTTTAAAATACTCCTCTGGAAAAAGAAATATTAGCCTGTGGATGATGTCACGATCTGGCAACCACTACTATACTTGAAACGCTTCAAGGGCTTCGATTGGCTGATGCTCATCGTGACGTCAGCATATGTCGTCACACCAGTAGCTCACAACAATGGCCGCCGGCGACGGGGGGCTGAGGGGGCTGGTGTCAGGTAGGTTTTAGCTTTTTTCTACGGAAATATCGAGTTCCAAGACAAATGAAATATGGAGAACCGGGTTTTCCGAGCTGCTTTACAACTTGGCTATCTCAGTTAAAATCACGTTGTGAAGGTGCCACATTCCCTTTAAACATATGAGGTAACTCGGAAAAAATCACACAACTCAATGAGAAAACAAAAGGTTGCTTAAAACAGTGCACTGCATATACTTTGGCAATCATAAGAAAAGCCACTCACGAAATTAACGTAAAAGAAACTGACCCATGACCAAACATTTAGACAAAATAGTTCTCCTATTTCCGTTACGCCAACTTTCCTCGGCATTCAGAGATTGAACTACAGCATACTCTAAGAAGCCCTCATTGACCGGGTCCAGAGAAAGCCTTCCCCAGCAGCAACCTCTCCCCAGCCGGCGCTCACCTTCGGCGCCTCGTCCTTCCGGTCCTTGAGGCTCTGCGTGAGTATGAATATCTTCTCCAGGCACTGCACCTTCTTGTTGAGTGACTTGATGTGCTCCTGCCCCAGGCCGCGGCAGTACGCTTCCAGCAGCAGGTCGAACCGGTGGTTGACTCCCGTGGTTAGACGTTCCGATCTGAAGCAGCCCGGATGCCATACATTACAAACACTGCAACAATATTAAGGTGGCTTTTAGGGTGTTGTGGTGAACATGAGGCGGTTACATATTATGGAGGGAGCTGGTAAGGATAAAGATGGGTGAAGATAAGAGAAATGTGCTTCTACCCGGAGGTGCCGGGTATACAATCGATTAAGTACGGAGATAATCACGATAACTTGATGTGATGGATAGTGCAGCGAAGCGTGGCGATTACAGTGTGATGCAGTGACCCAAAATAGGTTTTGCGCTAGGGTGTCGAGTGGAAAATTCAGCTCGGAATGTATGGCGAATGAGTGGAAAATTCTCCCCAAAGTGTATGGCGGAGTAAAAAATTTCCAATTTGGGTACTCAGGTGGTAAACTCTCAGAGCCCTTGTTTGAACTGAAGGATGGATATTTCCTTTAATTTTCTCAAAGTAAATATTTTTAAATCGTCCCCAAACAGCATTGTTTGACTATTCCCATGTGAAAAATTTGGGATAAGCAGGTAAATCTTTACCAGCTGAAACCCCCTGATGCAGTCACCAATTTATTTAAAGAGTTGGTGAATTTCCACAAATAAAAAACTTTTGGGGGCCTCTGAGACCAACCTTCGGGGGAAAGAACTCTGGGAGCCACCAAGACTGTTGGGGGGGGCTTCCCTAGACCAACTCTTGTGCCCTCCTCTCCTCTCCCACACGACCAGCTTTAAAGGGCCCCTGAGACGAAATATCGGGGCCCCCTTAGACCAACTCTGCAGAGGGGCCTCCGAGATCGGCAGGTGGTGAAAAATTAAAAGGGATTTTTTCATGCAATACCTAGTTCCAAAATTAATTATCTAAGCATACACTGTATAGTTTTCCTGTCCGGGACAACGCCCCTCCTATAACTATACCTATAGCTATCGGAATTTTGGAGGCCACTCCTGACCTCAATCACTGCACCTCGCATACACCTATGCTAGGGCCCAGTAGAGCCTTGGTTTACACTCAACTAACCCAGACGAAACTACAAACTTTCTATCATGGCAATAAACTCTTCCAGACTCTTGCTAGAAGGTTCTTTTCTTTACCTGTCAATTCCCCTGCTCCTCTTCACATATATACTCACCTTCAAAAAGAATATGCTGCTTTCTATCAATATCGAAGCTACTACAGCCCCTCCTTTCTGTTGTTTCTTCCTTTCGTCTACAATCAGCCAGGCGCGGCGGGTTGCGACAGCGTCAGAGCAACTACTAATTTAAATTTCTGATAGCAATCCGCTTGCCGGTCGTATGAGCAACATAATTTGCATTTCAAAAATTGCTCTAAATTAATTTTCTAAATCCTTATAGACTAGAAAATTATACAACTAAAAGCACACCAAGAGGAAGACTAACAATGTTTTGTCAATAAGGAATACGAAACCAGCCTTTCAAAAAGCCTAAAGATGCCGCTTTTATTTACTAGATGTAAAGACGGCGATTTGGTAAGGTCACGCCGTAGACCAGCCATACAAAAAAGTGCCGATGTTTGAAGGGTAACTGGATGCATTCTTGATGCCCAAAAAAATCATTTCATGAAAATGTAGAGTTTCAATGTATTCAAGTACCGGACACTTTCAGTTGAACTTAAATAGCAGCGTATTTATGCCTAGGGTGTCGTAGGGTGTCGTGAGTGGATTTGGGTGTCACAGGGCATGGACGCAGCAATGAAGGGCTGATGTGGATAAAAATTATTTTATTTGAAATAAATGGTCAATTTTCCACCATACAATGTCAAAAAAATATGCTGCTTTGCATACAAATTTCAAGATAATTGCTTTTAACAACAAGATGACCAAAAATGGTTTTTCACTATTCTCGGTACCAGAAATACAAAAACAACTTTTCAAGGACGTTAGCCTAGAAGTCATGTGCATAGATAAACTGTTTTCCAGAAATGTATCTTTCAAAGCGGTCAGATCATTTTTTTGGCAGCACAAGGCTAGGGTGTCTAATTTTCCACTCACCAATTTTGTGAGTGGTGGAATTTAGTGGCGGTTTTCACCCATTGGAACTTTCTCCGGTGGGGCAGGGGGCACTGAGCGTCTTGCCCGCGCCAGAATTTCGATTAAGTTGTTCCACTGAAATCAGTGGATATAAGGATGCCAGGTATAATTGGCTAGAAAAATAGAAATCGCCAGATTTTCTTGCAGAAGAGCCAAAGAAGCGTATAAGAGCCGAGTTAATCTGGCGATCTTTTAGTCGATTCTGCTGCTCTCTTTTTCCAGTGGACGTTGGTAGAGGAGGCAATGGAACTGGCCTTTGTAGTAAGTATTGTTGAGAGTAAAATTAAATAGTAGTAAGTATTGTTGGAAGTGAGAGGAAAATTCAGCAAAAAATATATAAAAGTGAGTGGAAAATTCTGCTTGCCTGGGTGTCTTTCTGCACCCAGCACCCCAGGTTTTGGGACACTGGTGTGATGTAATGTCACAAAGAGAAATTTTTCGTTAATACAAGCGAAATGAAGAAAACGCTCTCCCAGGTTGCCAGACTATCCAATACTACAAGCAAAACATGTATGTGTACAAGAACTGCACCAATCGTCATTTTCATCTGATAAAAATACAGACTAATTCCCCCGGGGAGGGGTAATTTGTTCCTCCTGAATCCCTTCCAAAAAATGAAATAGTTCCCGAGTCCATGCTGGCCCTCAGTAGTTGTGCATCGTTTCCAGCGACTGTCGGCTATTTTATACTGATCTTTCCACAGCCATACTCGTGCTTATTTCCACGATAGGGACGAGGCAAAATTAGCACGCATTAGGCACAATGCACAGTTATCTAACACCAACACAGAGCGTATTTCCGAGCGCACGACACGCAGGCCCCACCTGAGGTGCCAGAAGAGGAAGTGCCCGATGGTCTTGTTCCTCAGCGCCCGTTCGAGGATGAAGCGTGTGAGTGCGTTGTCCAGGTGAGGCTCATGCCGCAGCGTGTGTACCAGCTGAATCAGGTACTGCAAACCAAACGACGGCGTCAACGCTCTTCATGCAAACAAGGCTTGTGCTTCTCGTGACATTGTTTTCTAGAGACGCGAGGCGATCAATGATCAAGCAAGCAGCTGCTCAAACTGACCCGAATACAGAAGGGGGAAAAGGGAACGGACGGCAAAGCTCCCTGAGTCATCAGCAGGAGCAGTCTCGCCCGCAGCTTTCCCCCACAGTCTGGACAGTGTAGGAGAGCTTGTCCTCGGAGAGAGATAATTACCTGAGAGAGTTTGTCGTCGGTCAGCACCTTGTTCAGACACTTGACGGAGAACTCCCGAACCTTCAGATCTCGGTGTTTGCTTCCCAGCAGCTCCAGAGCAACCTCCACGTCCACACACGGCCAATCACGCAGCAGCAGGTAAAACTGTCGACCAATCACAGCAGCTCTAGTGTGACCTCCACGTCCACACACGGCCAATCACGCAGCAGCAGGTAAAACTGTCGACCAATCACAGCAGCTCTAGTGCGACCTCCACGTCCACACACGGCCAATCACGCAGCAGCAGGTAAAACTGTCAACCAATCACAGTAGCTCTAGTACGACCTCCACGTCCACACATGGCCAATCACAAAGCAGCTAGCAAAATGACGAGTAATTAGAGAAATCGCCACAATTACGTAAGCAGCACACTAATTTTAACAGCCAAAATTGAAGATATAAGGCTCCCAAAAATTCGGAAAACGATCCACTTTATAGGTTGTTGCCAGATTATGGGAACAGGGAGCTTGATGTGCAACCAATCCATTTCGTTAAATATAGAACGAAAGAAAAACCAAACGTTAAAAAAATCTTCACTGCACAGTGCACACATTGGCAATACACACCACTTTCGAACATATTATCAAGCCACGCACAGACAATATCCCTAAGAGGTTCAACTTCAGGTCCAACAGAATCACACCCCGGCTCTTCTACTTGCAGCAGACAGACCACTCGACCTCAGCATGCCCCTCTGGCAGTGGCTAACCCCGGTCTTGGAGCCCACCTGCGCCACGTCGCGGCTACAGTCCCACTTCACGGCGTCCAGCAGCTTGGGCAGCGCGTGCGGCATGTGGACGCGACAGTAGTGCCGGTACTTCCACAGCAGCTCAGCGTCCTGGACCGTGATGTCGGAGAGGGGGTCCCGACACGCCACCTCGCGGATCCGCTGGGACACCTCCACCGTCATCTGCGCAGCGGCAGACCGGGTGTGTGTGGGTGGAAAATGAGGGCCTACGGAGAATGCCAAACGCACCACTTTGTCCACAAATAGTCTAACAATGTATTCAGGTCCTGTTCCTGGCTGCAGTCAATCGTTGGCATGAGTGTTTGAACATGCCAGCCCCCAAAACCAGCGATCTCGGTAAAACAGCCCGGCATCCTGGATAGGCGGCGGCGCTAACCTTCTCTTCGGGCAGCGACTGTCCCTCTGTGAACTTGCCCAGCTCGTACACCCTCTCGTCAGAGGGGAACTCCACCGGCTTGGGGTAGGTGGGCAGCTCCACCTCCAGCCAGGCGGCGTTGGGGTCTTGTACCGGGTTAGGGCCTGGAGACGGCGCACACGGAAAACAGTGAACGGTGACGGCCAACGTGACTGCTGGCAATGCTCCAGGGTGGTCACGCAAAACACTGGCATTACGTGGACAAACGGACAAATGCTTGATGACAGTTTCAACACAGACAAAGCTCACTTATTTATTGGAATAATTTCACATATAGTCATTGTATATACATGTCAAAATGAAAAATACATCGATGTTTCAGAAAAACATTGCAGTACAGACATGTGCTGACTAGGTTAATAGAAACAAAACATACCCGCACACATAGATTCAGGCAATAATAATACAAACACATTATTATTATGGAACATTATATTAATCTCCCCGTAGCATCCACCTTAGCTCCACGGTCATACTCTAAGTCTAAAAGCAAGAAGTGGAGAGAGAACGGTGTAGATATAGATATTACGAGACAAACTGAAACACCACGGAGAGACCTGAAATATCGCACAACATTAAGTCCACTAGTGTCACTCACCGACAGTTTCGAGGGGAAAGAGCTTCTCGTTCTGGCCCTTGGGGACTGGCCAGAGCTGTAGCTTCTTCTTCCCGCACAGCAGTTGTCTCCGGTAGTCGAACAGGGCCACGTTACACCACGCTAGCGGGAACCGTTCCTGTCGAACGGTGCTATGTTATAGCGGCGGGAACCGTTCCTGTCGAACGATGCTATGTTATAGCAGCGGGAGCCGTTCCTGTCGAACAGTGCTATGTTATAGCGGCGGGAACCGTTCCTGTAGAACGGTGCTATGTTATAGCAGCGGGAACCGTTCCTGTCGAACAGCAGCAGGAACCGTTCCTGTCGAACGGTGGTACGTTATAGCACCGGGAACCGTTCCTGTCGAACGATGCTATGTTATAGCAGCGGGAGCCGTTCCTGTCGAACGATGCTATGTTATAGCAGCGGGAACCGTTCCTGTCGAACGGTGCTATGTTATAGCAGCGGGAACTGTTCCTGTCCAGCATTATTACTTTATAGCAGCGGGAGCCGTTCCTGTCGAACCGTGCTACACTTCACCAGGCGAGAGGGAACCACCCGTGCACCCACACCCATCGCCGTCGGAAATGAAAATGCATATATTCATACACATTGCGGCATATCTTCAACTATCCGACGTACCATGACCGGTTCCGTTCGAACCGAAATCAACTTCGGAGGATTTAAAGCAAAACTGGTTTATATCACTAATCAAGCATTCAACTGACTGGTCGTTGAATGACATGGAAAAGCAGCGGACAAATACGCTGCACTGCTTGCATTCAGACCGGGACCGCCCGGGTTACCAAGTGATACCCACCGTGGGACACGCCTTCCGTGTTCCATCTGACCCAGTGGAGAGTATCCTTAAATACCCCCGCTAATACTCCCTATGATTGAGCATGGGCCAGTGGAAATTGCTCTAATAACATAAAATATAAAGTGAAAACTTTTACGGCACACCCATTATCAATCCTCTATTTTGCACGATTGCTTGGCGTTTGACACTCCCTGAAGTCCCGCACCTTCTCTCCACACATCCAGCTGGTGTTTACCTCCTTTTTCTTTCGTTTGCTGACGCCGATGACGCCCATGCAGAGCCTCGCCGACGGCGGTATGTCCATGACCAGCGTTTTGAAGGTGATGGTTTTGCTCCAGCGCGGCACGCGGTCGCCGGAGACGGCGGGGGTCTCCTCCCTGTCACAGAGCTCGGTGGCGCCCGCGTACAGACCCACCGTCACGTAAAACTGCCGACCGAGCGGGGGGACGGCGTCAGCTTCGGGCTGCTCACAATATAGCTGAAGTGTCCGCTGGTTTCTCCTACATCATGGAAATGTTGCATACATTTATCAGAAAGCATAAACTTGGTGAGTCTCATCGAAGGTTGAGTTTTTTAAGGAAGCACAATGACTGACCACAGGATCCCCATAAACAAGTTCGATTATTCCACTAGTAATCAACTAAGCCCAAATTGTGTATCTGACCACTTTCCACTCATCTCTCCGACAATCAGGCAACTAATCAATTCCCACGTAAAACTTGATTCCACAACTCGTTTTATATCTTCGATAGACATACTTCCCAAGCCCAGAAATCTGACACCAAGACCCCAGCTTCAGTCTGCCCCGCCTCCTCCGCCCTCACCCTGTCCACATCGCTGACGTTGAGGTACTGCACCCCGCACACGGTCATCATGAAGTGGTCGTTGATGTTGTAGAGGTTGATGGAGTCGCGGGGGCCGGAGGGCGGGGCGCCCTCCTGCGCGGCGGCCGCCCGGCGGGCGTACATCGGCTCCAGGTGGCTGCTGGACGGGATCGTCTCGCAGATGGCGCGCCGAGCCAGTAGAACCAGGTGAGGCGTCAGGTCCTTGGCGATGCAGGTGCGGATGTACTGCGGAACAGCACAGGACGATCAGACGGCTGCGCGTAATGGGGATATTTGACAACCCCTGACTAGATGAGTCTGAACGGCAATCAGACGGTAGCGATGCAGTACCTGAGGGAAAGACCCATCAAAACGGCGTGGGGAGAACAAGTTCGAGCAGTTTAGTGGCTAAGAGTTATTCGAAACACTTTCACGAAACATGCAGGACGTTAACGTATTCGCTGACAGCGGCGAGTGTCTAACGGAAGAGTAGGCCAGAAAGGTCCTGTGAGCCGCCAATCGCAATTACCTGTCCACTCCCTTTCCATGCACCCCCCCCCACCAGAAATCTTCGCTAATTTTCTCGGCCACTACAAATCATAAGCAGCTGATTTTTTTCTTAAAGCCCACAGCAATACACACGCCCCACCTACCCTGTACTGTGAGAGGGGCTTCATGGCGGTGAAGTACAGCTCCTTCCCAACCACCTTCAGTAAGTATTTGTCTCTCTGCCCGCGCGCCGACTGCAGACTCTTGGAGTCGGTCATCCGGTACATCTGGTTGTACACACGCCGCCACGCCTGACGACATCGAGAACGTCAGCGGCCACGAAGGACAACCCACAGCCAGTCCGGGCGCCAATACGGTGCGATGAGACTCCGGAGCTTAACTCTCTTCTGAATACCCTAGCATTTCCTCTAAAAATGTCATTCTTCATTAGGCAGCACGACCGGTAAAAACCTGTGAATACAGCATTCGATAGGCGGCAATCCTTATCCCCACTACCGTTTCAATCCACGCCGGCCTCCTGACGTGACCATGGTCGTCATCACCATGGCCACGTCAAGACCATGACGTGGTCGTGCACGGCACCCACCTCTTCCACCAGTCCGTCCGGGTAAAGGTCTCCACTGACGTTCAGCTGAGTCGTCTGCATGTCGTCCCCAGAGACCAGCACGTTCAGCATCACCAGGTCTGTGGACAAACAAGCGTGACTCACAAGAGAGGTCGACGCGGCGCAGTCGGTCAGCGCGCCCCAGCTCGGCCCGCGGCATTCTATATGTAGAGGGTGTCGCGGGTTCGAGTCCTCCCATAGGCAGGCTTTGGCGGTCTGCTCTTGCTCCAGCCCAGCTTTCTACCCTTCCCCTAGGGTGCGTCGTTAAAAAAGATACACACGGAATCAAGCCACGGAGTCTAGCGGAATATGAGGACATTTGACAAGTTGCCCATTTTAATCAGAGAACGGACTAGAAGTCACCAGAGCACTGTGCTGGCTTTTCAGATCAAACGGAGGAACAGATACTTGAATGTGTCAGATCAAATCGATTGACGTATCGGCCGTGATTTTATATCGCAACGGTTTGATTTTACAGTAAAATGGGATGAAAACCGCCTCGAGTGCCTTGAAATAGTTCAGAAAAACCAGCTGACCTACCCTCCATTAGATCCTTTTTTAGGGATACCTCTTGCAGTATGTCGGCAAGACTTCCTTTACCAACAAGAATCCACCTAAGTAATGGGGTGGTGGTTTCGTTTTGGATGTAACAGCACGAGCCGATGTATGGCCAAATACAAGCTGCGGACCCTGACGTTGGCCGTCAAGGGAGCGCGGGAAACAGCCTGAACGCTGGCAACTGGTAATGCTGCACAGTTGCACAAGATAATCTTATAATGTAAGAAGTCCATAATTCAGAGTTACTTTACACAAACTTCATGCGCGTTGGAGCGATAGGAACGATATGAAAAGGATTATCCAACCGGTCCGTGCATTTGATCCAAGAAAAGGTATGGAAACAACTATAGCACATTAAATTATGGCATTTCAGGCAACATTACAGAAGAAGAGACTAGAGCTAGATTTCATGCCACGTAAATCAACACATCTTTGAAGAGGTGACTTTTACCACTAAATCCAACGCGAAGACTTATACATGCACAAGTCCTAGGGCAAACCCATCCCAGGAAATTTCATAAATGGGATGTAAATAATCAACAGGCCAGACGAACTTATCAGTAGATTAACAGTAGAACACATACTACCGCAGCCACTACAGAAGACGTGCAAACTTATTCCATCACCACGGCATACCTACTCCAATATCTACCACAACTGCCAAACACTGGAGCAGAAGAAAGCCCCAGCAGGCACACTCGCCGAGTCCGACAGAGCAAGTACCGGAACCACTGAGAGCCGCGTGCGAAGTCTGCCACCTAACTGGTCTTACTGCTCTTGGTGAGCTTTTCCCGCAGGTTAGGCGCCAGTTCGGGCGTGGAGTCCAGGTCGGGAGGGTACATGAACATCAGCCTGGTCTCGTCGCTCTGCTCCCGGTCCTTGATGGCCTGCTCGCAGAGCCGCACCATGGCCAGCCGGAACTCGGCCACCTCGGGGTCGCGCATCTCGTCCAGCTCCCGCACCTGGGTCCCGATACACGCGCCTGTCCACGGCCCGAGTGAGGTTAGTACTGAGTGATAGAGCTGGGCAGGTGCGGCCGTTCTAGAATGCCTGCTCCGCCGATTGTGGTGGAATTGATTTGGTGCACGAGTACAGTTTTTACAGTACATGACAATTTATTGTGCATAAGTCTGAAAAAAATATCGCATACTTCACACAATATTGTTCATATCAAAGAATCTGCATGTTTTTTCGGCTTGCAAGCGAAATTTTAACATAAAACTCAGAATACAATGTGTGTGACCATCTATTAAAATGATTCTAAAAGGACACATCGACATCATTTATCAACATCACCCATACCGGTTCACTTACTGAGGTACTGGTTGAACATTTTCTCGTCCTTATTGCCGTGGGGCTCCCTGACTTTGAGGTAGGCCACGTGCAGCCTGAGGTCACACAACCTCCGGGTCTCATCGTAAAAGTCCTCGCGCACACCATCTTGTGTGACTCCTTGGAAAATGTACTGTCCGGGTTCACCGAGAAGATGACCAAACGGGTACTCCTGCTGGTTCTTAGCCAGCTTCCAGAGATCATCTGATGGAAGAAATCATTGTAGATGCAAAAACGACAGACCTAAAACACAACCACCTTCCACAAATATGGCAGCTTCTTGACGAACAAACACAGATATCAGACCACACCTCCTCTTGATCCCGTTTAACAGTGTTTACCTTTGAGTCTGTACAGAGGCTTGTCCCGCCGTGCCTCCAGCGGCACCACGATACCATTGGGCAGCAAACAGTACACCGTATTGTGCGCTGGCATAAAGTTGCAGTTCCATAGTTCTCCCGACGATGGCGGCATGGTGATCAGCTTCTACGGCAGATTCAGCTGAGGAACACAACAGAATGTGGATCAGGTAAGAAGGCAATATTGAAAAAAACATGACTCGTGACGTGTTTTCGGGCCAGTGACCCAAAATAGGTTTTACGCTAGGGTGTCGAGTGGAAAATTCAGCTCGGAATGTATGGCGAGTGAGTGGAAAATTTCCCTCAAAATGTATGGCGGAGCAAAAATTTCCCAATTTGGGTACTCACGTGGTAAATTCTCAAAGCCCTTGTTTGAACTGAGGGATGGATATTTCCTTTAATTTTCTCAAAGTAAATATCTTTAAATCGTCCCCAAGCAGAATTGTTTGACCACTACCGTGTGAAAAATTTGGGTTAAGCAGGTAAATCTTTACCAACTTAAACCCCCTGATGCAGTCTCCAATTATTTTTAAGGAATTGGTGAATTTCCACAAATAAAAAACTTTTTGGGGGCCTCTGAGACCAACATTTGGGGGGAAAGAACTCTGGGAGCCACCAAGACCAACATTTGTGGGATGAAGATCAACTATTGGGGGCTTCCCTAGACCAACTCTTGTGTCCCTCCTCTCCTCTCCCACACAACCAGCTCTAAAGGGCCCCTGAGACGAAATATCAGGGCCCCCTTAGACCAAGGGTGCGTTCTTTGAAATATTCCAGCCTGGAATTCCAGGAACAGTGACGTCACAGCCGTTCTTTGAAACTTTTCCCGGGATTCCACGTGGAATATTCCCGCCATTCCGCGCGGAACGGTGGGAATAGAAAAAGCAGTCCAGCTCAAGATGGCGGCGCCCATGGATGCATTTCGTAATAGTAAGTTCGTGGACTTTGAATATTTATCTGCTTGAAAGGTCTATTATATGTTTTTGCAGGATAATCGGAACCTAATAATAACACCTAAATAAAGGCAAATGAAAGATGTGCGCGTGCACAAGCCAAAATAAATAATGAGACTGTTGCACCCCGCCATTTACGCCGCATTCCAGCCTTGTTCAAGAACGTTCCACAGCTGGAATCCGGGGAATGTCACGACGTCACAACCCCTGGAATTCCACCTCGGAATAATTCAAAGAACGCAGCCCAACTCTGCAGAGAGGGCCTCCGAGACCTGCAGGTAATGAAAAATGAAAAGGAATTTTTGCATGCAATACCTAGAGCCAAACTTGATTATCTAAGCATACACTGTATAGTTTTTCTGTCCGGGACAACGCCCCTCCTATACCTATACCTATAGTTATCGGAATTTTGGAGGCCACTCCTGACCTCAATCACTGCACCTCGCATACACCTATGCTAGGGCCCAGTAGAGCCTTGGTTTGCACTTAACTAACCCAGACAAAACTACAAACTTTCTATCATGGCAATAAACTCTTCCAGACTCTTGCTAGAAGGTTCTTTTCTTTACCTGTCAATTCCCCTGCTCCTCTTCACATATATACTCACCTTCATATGAATATGCTGCTTTCTATCAATATAATCAAAGCTACATCCTTTTTTTCTTTCGTCTACAATCAGCCAGGCGCGGCGGGTTGCGACAGCGTCAGAGCAACTACTAATTTAAATTTCTGATCGCTTGCCGGTCGCATGAGCTTCATAATTTGCATTTCAAAAATTGCTCTAAATTAATTTTCGAAATCCTTATAGACTAGAAAATTATACAACTAAAAGCACACAAAGAGGAAGACTAACAATGATTTTTCAATAACGAAAATGAAACCTGCCTTTCGAAAAGCCTAAAGATGCCGCTTTTATTTACTAGATGTAAAGACGGCGTTTTGGTAAGTCCACGCCGTAGACCAGCCATACAAAAAAGTGCCGATGTTTGAAGGGTAACTGGATGCATTCTTGTTGCCCAAAAAAATCATTTAATGAAAATTTAGAGCTTCAATGTATTCAAGTACCGGACACTTTCAGTTCAACTTAAATATCAGCGTATTTATGCCTAGGGTATCGTAGGGTGTCGTGAGTGGATTTGGGTGTCACACGGCGTGGACGCAGCAATGAAGGGCTACTATGGATAAACATTATTTTCTTTGAAATATATGGTCAATTTTCTACCATACAATGTAAAAAAATATGCTGCTTAGCATGAAAATTTCAAGATAATTGTTTTGAACAACAAGATGACCAAAAATGGTTTTTCACTATTATCGGTACCAGAAATACGAAAACAACTTTTCAAGGACGTAAGCCTAGAAATCATGTGCATAGATAAACTGCTTTCCAAAAATGTATCTTTCAAAGCGGTCAGCTACTTTTTTTGGCAATACAAGGCTAGGGTGTCTAATTTTCCACTCACCAATTTTGTGAGTGGTGGAATTTAGTGGCGGTGTTCACCCATTGGAACCTTCTCCGGTGGGGCAGGGGGCACTGAGCGTCTTGCCCGCGCCAGAATTTCGATTCTGTTGTTCCACTGAAATCGGTGGAGATAAGGATGCCAGGTATAATTGGCCAGAAAAATAGAAATCGCCAGATTTTCTTTCAGAAAAGCGAAAGAAGGGCATAAGACCCGAGTTAATTTGGCGATCTTCTAGTCGATTCTGCTGCTCTCTTTTTCCAGTGGACGTTGGTAGAGGAGGCAATGGAACTGGCCTTTGTAGTAAGTATTGTTGGAAGTGAGTGGAAAATTCAGCAAAAAATATAAAAGTGAGTGGAAAATTCTGCATGACTGGGTGTCGTTCTGCACCCAGAACACCAGGTATTGGGAAACTGTTTCGGGCCCAGCCGATTCTATAAATTTTACCAAAAGAAAAAAATGAGCTGAATGTGACACTGATATTGTCAAACTGGCACACAGATAGAATGAAAACTGTTCATACAATCAGTAACAGCTGACACAAGCAGAGACAGTGCAATGCCTAACACCACATGCAGAGACCATTCACTCATAAATAAAGCAGATCAAGTATGTATGGATTAGAGATTGGTTTCAGGTGAGAATTAAAGTAATCTAATGTTAAGCAATTCGTGTCTTCCATACAAACTAATTTAACAAACTTAGATTAATCAACAAACTAATTAATGAGGCAACACAGCAAAAGTAGAGTAAAATGTACAACAACCAGACTGATAATGCAAAAGAAGTCATGAGAGGGTGCGGCAGACTCTGCGGGCAACGACATGGCTCACATGTTATCCGGCCACTAAAATCCACAATGATCCACAACTATGTAAATCGGTACATTCAATGACAAAATAGTCCTTGGTGGCTCAAACCAAAAGGCGGATTATATCACCGGTCAACAACCAAAGTGGATCCGGCACGTGAACACCTGTTTCTGCCTATTTGGCAAAATTCGTGCTTAAATTGCTTCAGACAAATACGAAATTCCTAGTACTAAGATATGCGTGGAAAAAATAAGGCTTTAAAGGTGACTGTTCCATATTTGTCATAGATTACACTGGTCGACAGCCAAAATGAGTCTGGCACGTTAGCACCTGTTTCTGCCTATTCCGATACCGCTGATTTCAAATTTAGTAACCGTTTTTTGCCATCGGACCTGGTTTCTTCCCCAGAGCATACCTGGTGTATAGCCCCTACACTTTCCACACACAGTCATGGGCCTAGCCTTTTGTGGAAAAATCTAGATCAAGGACGTCGAGAACCCGGATTAACTGCACCCAGACAATGCAGCTTATCACTACATATGTGAATTTATTGCAACGGAAGACTACCTCACATTCAAGTGCATGAACATTATACATTGAACAAGGTTTGCGCTCGGTCGCACAAGCTCGCCGGTATTGTAGACCGAGACGTGACGTCGCAACATTATAAGATGAGGTTTTATGTCAGTCACCTCCCTTGAAGGTCGAGTCTAAGTCAAGTCACAGGTCAAGGTCATACCACAATTTCAAGGTCATTGACCGTAAAGCTTTTGATCGGATGATGCCGCCTAATATGACGTATACCATGTTATGACGTCATAGGCTAGGTCACTCAATCTAGAGCTTAAGGTCGCAGGTTCAAGACAAAGGTCATGGGTCAAGGTCAAACATTATTTCTCACCCGACGGTTGCCATAGTGCTAGTTGCAGTATACGTCATAGGCAAAATGTAATATTTTGACGTCAAAGGTCAATGGCCTTGAACGACCTTGACCTAAAATTTTCAGAGAACATTGCCTCAGACCTTCCTCCGTTACTTTAGGTCACTTTCTCTCCATATACGGCTTCTCATCGCATAATCACGGCATTTTCCAATGCCTACCCTGCACAGACAGAATTTAACCTGTATGGCTTCATTTTACTTTGAATATATTGACCTAGGTCTATGAAAATCAGCTTTAAGGTAGAATACCTTAGCCTCCACAAACACCTAAAAACGTTCATTTTCCTAGACCTTTTGGGTTTTGCACTGTCAATGTCACTGATGCCAAGTAGGCTTGCACAAAGACGACACACAGACACACTGGATCTCAAAATTCTGATCCGATACGACATTTCTGCTGCCAGATTTGTGTTCAGCGCCACACATTACCTTAAAAACGGACTATTTTGTATTGGATCCACGACAAAAGTTAAATTTTGTTGACCAGTGTATTTGGTCAATATGAAATGTAATGCCCGCAGACGACTTATTTCTTTGAGCTTTGTCTTCATGACTGGACCCTGTGCCTGTGGTTGCAGCAATCCTAGCAGAATCCTAACCAATCTCCTGCAAAGGGTCTGTTCCAACACCCTCTATGAAAAAGCTGAGGCAAGGTTGCTAGATTATTGCCGCATTACCTTAGACACTATAGTAATATCACAATTTATATTTATTCTACATCCATAATTTGACGAAACTAGTCAGTATACACCTTGTCCACTGAGAATGTAACATTAGTTAGTTACTTGCAGAGACAGGTTAGGAGGTATGAACTGTTGAGTCTGATCTAGACAGTCTCAGAACATAGGACGTGACGTTGCCTAGAAGAACTGTACGGATGCCTGGGGAAAACCACACAGACAGCCAGACAGACAAACACACATAAACAGCCCATTTATCACTATCCGAAGGACACATTCATAATCAAAACGCCCCAAACCCGTAAACCAGCCGGGTGTCACGCTGTGAAGAGCAGGGGCAACCAATAGATCTGCCGCTCGGTCGTTGCTGGGTCCCAATGCTACCATTTCCACTGTACTAGCTCCTGTCTTAATCTGTATCCGGAATTGTGTACATCAGGCCGGCCTAGACTTAAATGTGTTTGAAGAGGGGGCATGAACCACGTGATCGAGCAGAGCATTCCAATCATTTATCACCCTAAGCGCAAAAGCATTTCATCGCACTAGGGAAACCGCACGGGGTTTCACCAATTTGCATGTATGACCCCTTGTTCTTGAACGGTTGTCCCGGTTGAAGAACACTGCAGCATCTAGGTCCATGGAGCCCCGTAGGGTCTGGTAGACCCTAATCATATTGCCCCTTCTCCTATGATAATACAACGAAGGGAGCTCTATTTCTCTCAGTCGTTCAGTGTATGATAGGTGTCGCAGTTCGGAGACCAGCCGAGTGGCACGGCGCTGGACCTGTTCTAACTTCCCTCGTCGGTTGAACGGCCCCAGATACTCGAGATACTCGAGATGGTCAATAACATTGTTTGACAATAAAGTTTGCTGAGGGAATGGGCAGAGTTTCGCCCCACTGAGCAATTGATGCCCCACAATGCTGTCATGCAAAGGAAAAATGAATCTCCAATGTATTAGCAATGAGAGATACCCTTTTTGTTTTGAACACCAGAATATGCTCAAGCAGTTCAGGTGATCACCTCAACCTGAACCTCCTTCATTACGAATACCAGTAAAATAATAATTTGCAACTAAATTTTCCACTCCTTCTCTTTTTGCACAAGCCACTAGATGCCCAGTATGTGTCAAACAAAAATAGAACATAAAAACTTTGTCTTGTAGTTTAGCCTTGAAAAGTGCTCTGAAATGGCGATTGAGCTGTTTTGACACCATCTTTCATTGCTGGGCATCAAATAACTGTCAGCTTCAACAGTATTCTTCTTTGAAGCTGGTCTGCAAAATGTAGCAGGTGCCTGACAAATGACAAGCCATCTGTGGGAACTCAAATCCTGCCCCTATTGGGACAGAAATATAGTTCATGTAACATATTTCTATTTCCACTGGGACAGAAATGTTTATGCTGTACTCATTCTTTCCTGCTTTTATAGAGGTGCTTACCTAAGAGGTGCTTACCTACTTCTTCACAAATATGGTAGAAACAGGGCAAAGCTTGCTATGATAGTAGGACAATACAGAATATCACAGAATGGCACATATCATAAGTAAGAAATAAAAGGATGAAAAAAATACTATTGTCCAAAGAGTCATAACTGCTGACAAAATAATTGGGCTGTGTAAAGAAAAACATTAGTAAACAAGTTATACAAATAAAGAATATGAGTAGACTTCATCAATGATGCTTTGCTTTTAAGCCCTTGCACATACTTTTTGTAAATAATGAAGAATGAGTTGATGATGAATACAATGCTAACTGAAAATGATGAAAACATTCACATTTTCTGTACTTGTCCTTTATTGTTCCTTCATATATTTTATATTATATACACATTATTATATATACACATATATTATATTATACACATATACTGTCAAGCCCTGGTACTTTACCAGCTGTACATGATTTTAATTGTGTACTTTACAAAATCCCCCAATTTCCCTTCCAAAATTTCAGATAAAAGTATTATGGAAGCTACAAATGTAGCAGTGTTTATAAAACATTAAGCATTCAACAGCATACACATTATTTGTTAGGCACAAATTCTTTTTATCTGGCATATATTTTTAATTTTCCTGACATGAAAATTTTAAGATCAATCCATTGCTTAAGGCTTTCAAGCAGCATTTTTCTCTTCTTTTCTCTTACCTTTTCATCAGTACCTATCAGGGGCACAGACTCAGAAGCATTTGGGGGCAGCTCATGCAAATGTTTTTTAAGAAACTGAGCCAAAATTTTGCAATTAGGGAGGAACATGACCACTTGCCCCCCAACCCTCTCCATTCACCAGTGGTAGCTCTGTCTGCCCCAGTGGGTTGGTGCTACCAGTAGTGTCAGTGTCTGCGCCAAGCTTTCCTTACCTTCCCCCGACATGCAAACACTGTCCCAAACCACTATGTCTACTACAATATGCTACTCCTGATATTTTCAAAACCTAACCTATCCTGCAGACTGGCTTTCAACTAGTGTGGATCATTCAAGTGAGCGAGTTAAGAAGGAATATTGTGCCATGACGCAACCCAAATTATTCGGTAATGGTGAAACAAATGTCACAGGAACATGCCAGACTGTCACCTTGGGAAATTTTATCAAAATATCCCTATATTCTGAAGAAAATCCTGACATGATCATGCATGATCTCACCCACAGGACGCACCCACGTGATCAGTGGTGTGCTCGTGTGATCCCACCCACGGGACACGCCCACATGATCAGGGTATTATGGTAGTAGGCAGATCACATCCCACGGTTCAAAAGGATCACATCAGAATGTCCAAAGTTCAAAGGGTCTAATGTTCATAGCTTCTACCCTTTGAAAGTTACAACCTTTGAATAAGAAGTCCAATGTTCAAAATGTCCAAAAGAGGCGTGCTCAGATGCATGAGAGTGGGGTGCATGATGCCGCAGAGGCGTGCTAAGACACATGATAATAGGAGGCCATGAGGGTTAGGTTAGGTTAGGTTAGGTTAGGTCAGGTCAGGTCAGGTCAGGTCAGGTCAGGTCAGTTATGTATGTCCTTGGTCCCTATTTCCTAACCTGGGGATATTGCCCCTCTTTCCAGAAGCTGAGTGCACCTCTGGTCTGGGTACCACTTTATACTACTCAAACCCTCCCTCCCTCCGTCTGTTTCACATCTAGGGATTTTTGTGCAGAATGTGGGGATATTTCTAAAACATCTCCCAAAGTGGTAGCCAGACCAGAGGCACACTCAGAATCTGGAAAGGGGGCAATATCCCCAGGTTAGGAAATAGGGACCAAGGGTATACACAACTGACCTGACCTGACCTAACCTAACCATCATTGCCTCCTATTATCGTGTGTCTTAGTACGTCTCTGTGGAATCATGCACCACACTCTCATGCATCTGAGCACTCCTCTTTTGGACCTTTTGAACGTTGAACTTTTATTCAAAAGGTCTAACTTTCAAAGGCTAGAGCCTATGAACATTTGACCCTTTGATCAGTGGACCTTCTGATGTGATCCTTTTGAACCGTGAGATGTGATCTGCCTACTACCATAATAACCATGATCAGTGGCATGCTCAGACAGCTAGAAAGGGGAGTTTATGCACAGAGGTTAGATTTAGGTTATGTTAGGTTAAGTTAGGTTAGGACAGGTCAGGTCAGTTGAGTATGCCCTTGGTCCTGATTTCCTAGTCTGGGGATATCACCTCTCTTTCTAGAATCTGGAGTGTGCCTCTGGGTACCACTTTACACTACTAAAACTCTCCCTCCTTCCGTATGTTTTGCCTCTAGGGATTTTCCAGTGTACAAAGTATGGCATTTTCGACGAGATCTCGTCGGCGCGAGTGCCCTTGGAGACAGGACCGAGTGGTGTGAATTTTATCAACCTGGTGCGAATTTGCAAGGTTAGTGACACTTAAAATAAACAAATAATGGCTGAATGGCTATTAAGACACAGGAGGGGCCTTATAAAAAGCCCTTAATTAACTGACTAATGATTGAGATAGCATTGCATTGCAGGGGTAGGAATGGGTGCATTTTTCCCTGGTATGTGGCATATTGGTGCGAATTTTTGGAGGATGGTGGTGCGAGAATTTTAGATGGCTGGTGCGACTCGTCTGGCCTGCTGCCATACTTTGCAGACTGGGGGATTTTCTTGCAGAATGTGGGGATATTTTGAAAACATTTCCCAATGTCAATCTGGGGATGTTTTAAAAACATTTCCCAAGGTGACAATCTGGCATGTTCCTGTGACATCTGCTTCGCCAATACTGTAATTGGTATTACACCAAAATTAAATATCTTATTTATTATAACACCAATAACAATTCCTCTTGACTGCTGGCTCAACTAGATTGATGGCCATGAGTCATTGAAGTAGCCTACCACCTGATCAAGGCAAGGCACAACTATTGTAAATTAATAACTGTGAAATAAGCATTCTGTTTTTTATTTATGACATGTCAAGAAGCTTCAGTCAAGCACCCACCTGGACAAAATGGGCTATGATGATGTTCCTGCAAGGCGAAACAGAGTGGGTTAACTTCAAACCATCACTACATTTCCTAAAGTTTATCTGAAAGCCAAACCACAGACGATCTACGACTGGGCACAGCACATCACCGGAGAAAATCCGTTCATTCCCTTCAACGCCACCAGCAGTATTATATTTATCAAGGGCTTTGACAAGGCAATAGAGCGCCACCCTGGGGCTTTGAGAGAATATTTATGTGGTGCTGCTTGCTGAGCGTCGCACTAAAGGGACGATGACCTCAAAAACTGTAGCCCTGTTTTTCTGCCGAACAGAACGCAAACTAGTATGCCGCACGCATGCGCAATACGGTATCTTGTAGTGCATGATGCCATACTGCGCATGAGTGTGGCATACTATTATGCGTTCTGCCGGCAGAACAACACGCCTTGTGTTTATTTGGATGACATATCTAGACCACGTACCCTGTTCCTTTTTAGAACCAAGTTACTAGCAGACTTTATGTGATTAGTGCGATATTCAACAGTGGTATGTTTAAATCAACCAAAGGGGAGAATTTCGCCTGTCAGTAGGTGGTCTAGCACATGGGAAGTGAGTTTTTAATCTGGTATCTACGCCTGCACCAGCTGAAAATAAATAAACCCTTTAACTTAATAAGAGGTTTTAAAACTAGCCTTCAGAAATAGTCGAAGGATGAAGTATTTGACCTGCAGGATATATCCTACTATATATATATATATATATATATATATATATATAGTAGGATATATACATAACCCCTGGATCCGCCACTGCACCACCTGGAATGTACATTATAGTGGGTTGATTTTGCATTTTTATTTTTGACTCCCGCTCCCCGGGAAATTTCTGGTGTCTTGGCAGTTGGCACCCAGTGACCACGAATCAGGCCAAAAAAAGTTTATTAGATCATTTTTGGTGCTGGCGAAAACGAATAGTTTGCAGCGGAATAACATGATTTTTTAGCTAAATTGTTCCCTGCTGCTAGGAAGGACAAATTAAAAATTAGACAAAATACATGCTGATTGACTCGTCTATTGCCTACAAAATAACACCATTTCAAAAGGTCTGTGCCCCTCCATAATCTCGAAGCAAGAACAAATGTTGCGCAAATTCCCGCGTATTGCGTCACGCTGGCCACAATGGTACTGCCGCTGGGCGTCGTTTCACGGCCTTCTGAGCGGCGCTGAGTCTCCAGGGCCGATTGGGCATATTGGTCCCATTGGTCCTGCTTGCAGTCTACATTTAACATGGAAAGTATCTGACTGCCAGAGGTGCAGAAAGTATGCTGGCTGTCACAAACTCAATGCGACGTATGCCTCCTCTGTCACACAGAGCTGGAAATAATAATTGCCTACTCGAATACTATTTCCAATATGCTGAATGTCCTCTACCTGTCCCTTACTTTTTGCAGCAGACAAGGTTCTAGCACCAAACCATTACAGCATGAAAGTAGTAAACTGAGTTTTCATTTATAGATCATGTTTTTGTTTTTGGAAGGAAAATTCCCAATTATGGGTCATTTTTTCCAGTATTGGGGTCATAACTATTATTGGCAACTCTGACTGCAGTTTCCCCCAATGACATGCATTTCCTTTTTTTAAGAAGTTTCCATTTTTGGAAGGAGTGTTTCCAATTGTGGTCCATTTCACCATGATTAAATGTAGCAATTATCATGAAAATAATTATTATTGGGAACATATATTTTAATGGGAACGTACACACAATTGGGAAACCTAATCACAGCTCCCCCACTAAACTTCTACCTCACATATCAACAAAATGGACAAAAATGTGAATGTTAACATAGGATTTGGATCTACCTAAAAATTTTTGGTAAAGTGTACCATAGGTAGCATTTTTATAAACATATCCAAAGCTTAAAATTTGCCTCCCACCCACGATTATCACCTGCCTGGTCATTTTTTCTTGCAGTAAAAACTCTGAGGCAACTAGCCTGCATAGATGTAAAATTATGTCTATTGGCCTAACAGGTACAGAGGTATTGGAATTCACATACCAAAGAAAGATCCAGTGTAGTCAAAATCCTGCTTTAACTCCATGCAGTTCAGGTCCTGTGCGTTGCTTACTACGACTGGTAGTAAGCAACACACCCTCAACCAGCGTTTTTCGAAGTCTCTTTCTTTCTGAGATTTGCTGTGATTTTCTGAATGAGAAGGTCTACTAGGCCCCCCTCCAGTGCACGTTAGTGCCACTGCCAGGCCCCGCTCCAGTGTGGGTGTTAACACTTTGTGGAGGACTGCATTGGCACACATTTCCTATCTGTACAATATTGATATGATAATTTGATCATGAAATATCACCTGAAACACTGTTGTTGCCAGCCTGTTGCTGGCGCCAACTCTCCCAACTTCCTCCAGCTCCAAATCGATACCAATCTAGGGCACAAGCAAGCCAAGGAATGAAAAACCAAGTTTGATATGTGAAAGTGCGTCAGTCTTACAGTAGCCTACATTCATCTTGGATTAGCCATGGGCAGCAATATTTATTCTAGCTAGTTTTAGCCTGCACTTATCTCAGATATAGCTAATAAATATGCCCTCAAAAAATGCGGCTTCCCACCTGTTTGAATTTTTTGGCAGGCTCTACATCTCATAAACATTTCTCGAACTTGTATTGTCGCTGTTGCGCAGTTTAAGTAGAAATGCTGCCCAGCTATGTTTATTTTTTCACTCATTTAGTACATTTCTTAGTAGCTTTTAGGCGTACTTAATACTAAATTCGAAGAAATAGGGGCCAATAAATTGAAGAGACTCAAACTATAGATATGATTTAACCTGAAAAAATGGGCAGAGAAGTACTTGATAAAGTATCTGCGTTACCGTTAAGGCCTTAAATATGCCCTTAATCGTGCATTTCTCGAAAAAATTGACTGTCACATTTCCGGTATCTAGGCGACAACTTTCTGGCAACTACTAACAATCGGCACCATTGGGCTGCATGTTAAAATCTGGCAACTGTGACAGCGGTTTCCGGGTTTTCTGCAGCAGGGGTCCCTCGTTTTAGTAGAAACTGAAAACAGTACCAGTATTGTATCATTATTGGTAAGCTGTGTAATTGAAGAATAGAGCTGCTAAATTAAAATATTCGCTACACGCTTGCTTCTGTATTTCGAAAATATGTGGTTTGATTTGGAACCATAAAGTCAGGATCGCTGTTTTGTCACAATTATGCACCTCAATTTTCCTAAATGTGTCACAAACTCCAGTAGCCGAGTTGGCAAGTTTCTGCACCTCTGCACTCTCGCCTCCACATGGTTCTGACCAGTTCGGCTTTTTGCTCGTCACGAGCAATCCGAATATTAGCTCTGTAATCTTGAAAACCCGCTACGATAGAGCAGTCCTGGATCGAAAGGCTGTGCCAGCAGGGGTACGACATTTTCTTCGTAAGGCTTCTGAGGAAATATCCGGACAGAGAGCAATGCTAACCGACTTCAATAATGATTCCTTTCAAATACAGCCAAGAGTGGATACAATGTACTGGCATAGGATGAAATTACTTAAAGTCAATCAGCACTCCCAGCTTTCCAGAAATTATTGACTCTTCGCGCCAGGTTAGCCATACCATTTCTAAAAGTGGCTGTTTCCTCTCTGAGCTGTCTTTCCTGTCAGTTTCGGGACGAATTCCAAATGCCGAAAAAAGCCAAAGTTGCATATTTTTTACGTCTGAACTCCTCATTGATCATTCAAACAGGAACGGGGCGGTTAAACGCAGAGTAGAGGTAAAGAAATCACATAATTAAAATAGAATCACTTGACGGTGTCATCAGGGGCGCAGCCAGGGGAGGGGGCACAGGGGGCACGTGCCCCCCATCGGTGCCGGGGTGCCCTTTTGATTGCCAGGTGGTGTGCCCTGTTTGGGCCGTGCCGCTCGAAATTTAGTGCCCTACGCCGTTGAACCTAGATGGAACTAGACCGCATTTAGTGATTTTAACTATTGTTTGACAATTAACTCGCGCCCCACCGGGGTTTGGTGCCACCTTTGCCCCACAGGGGGCATCGTTGGCCCTCCTCTAACTCCGAAAACATGGGTGTTAGCGCAAATCTGCAAATAGCATTAGAAAGCTCGCGTGAATTCAGTAAGAAATTACTTCGCATATTTAAGCGCTCAGGTCAATGGTTTGACCTCCAGAAGTCAAGGAAGGTCACGATAGTCTATTTTCACTCAAATATGCAACGCTTAAGAAAACTCGGCATAACTCCTATGCCATTAAGCTATTGAGATTTGGTTAAGCAAATTCGATAGGAAATTTCCAAACCTTTTTCCGATATGTGGAACGTAAAGACCTCCCACCAGTGGTTTGACCTCCAGAGGTCACCTCGTGACCTAATATGACCTGAGGTCACTAAAGGTCAGAAAGTAACCTTGCCGTATATCAAATGAAAACTAGTGACAAGACAAACATGATGGTGTTTGTTTCAGCGCTCTAGCTTAATCATATCAAAAGTTATTGTCAAAATACTGTTTTTGACCCCTGGTAACCTTGGATGGCCTTGGAAAATAATAGGAATCGGACTTTTGTATACTTGTACGGACTGTAAATTCCAAAAGCAAGGAATCTTCAGTACAGGATCAAGAATATGAATATATCTCTCCTATCCTGCTATCGTGAGCCTGTGTCTGAGAGAGTCATGTGGCGATATACTGCTGCCCATGCTCGATCACACAGAAATAATTTATTACAAGGTACAAGCTAAAAATTGTGTTTCTACAAGTTTTACCATTGCAGAACAATAGTTGCACCGTAGTTCAATTACCGAAGTAAAACAACCCTGGTTACGTCACTAGCATAAAGCAATGCAATTACTACGGAATGACAACCTTGCCTTGTGCCACAATAGTGCGCGCCTCGTTCATACCTGGTTCATACCTTGCTTGCGCACCAGCGCTGCACTAACTGAATACTAGGCGTTGTAGTGGCATTGTAAATAGCTGGTAGGTAAAGCTAGGGCGTTGTTGCATCCTTGCTCGGCCATTGTCGTTTGACTATGGTTTCAAATACCTGCTCGGGTTACGGCCGCCATCTTGCTTTCTGTTTACCCGTGGCAATACACAGTGGCCTGGCACGCATGCCGAGTAGGTTAGAATAAATGTGACTTATTTTAATCAATCGTGGAACTTTGGAAGCTGTCTGGAATATTTGTCAGTGATCTGCGAGTGGGAAGTATTGTTCTCTGTTCCAATAGTTGAAAAGTGAGGCATTTTGGAGTGGTCAATCCAGGTCCAGGTAAGTAGGTATGTGGTTACTTCAGGCATGTATGCCATGTTGGTATTAAGGCTCATATTTTCGTGTCAAAGGAGCACAGACTATTTGATCATATGGCTTAGGTACCTGCAGTGGGTAGAACTTAATTGTGCCTTATGGGCCCGTTTGAAAAATAGGGTGAGTTTGGCTCGAATATGATCTTGTTGGTGTCATCAGATGGATCGGCGCCTGATGAGTGATGCTGTGTTTTACCGATATGGGTAAGACAACGCGCGGGTTATTTTCTTGCTTGAGAGGTGGCTCAATGCTTAGCCTTTTTCTACCGATGGTCTTTCGGTTGCATTTGGGACCAGAAAACGCTTTTGCTTTCGCACAGAGACTGAAAAGTTCCTTTTGAAGCAGAGGTAGGTACAAGGGGAGGGGCTAAGAGGGCTCAAGCCCCCTTCCACATCATGAAATGTCAGAGTGCCTAAAGTAAATGCGTAGTCGGATGCTGTCCAGACACTATGGCGGGGAGGCGCAAGCGCCCAAGCTTCCCCCTCCCCGAAATGAAGTCCTGGATCTGCCGCTGTTAAAAAGACGTAATCCGAGTCTCGTTTTACCTTTATAATAAGCCTGGTAACACCCTTGTTCCCTCCCCGTTACGCACTGGTAAGGCGGTTGTGTAAGCAAGGTTCTAATCTCGTCACGCTCTTGTAGGAAGGCTGCCGTTGCGTACAAGGCGGACACAAGACTTTGTTCTACCCTTGTTATGGGGTAATCATGACCTAGTAGAGGGCTTGTGGGGACGTTGTCAGCCATTGTCTTTGCCATGTAGGTTAACCATAGTTAAATTACAAGGTTTGTACAACGTCGTCTAGGAACCATTGTCGTACTATGGTTCTACCATTGTTCTACATGGTTTTTCCTTGCATTTCTCTTGTTTTCGTGGCACGGATTTTGAACCTACAAGCTTTGCGTTTTACCCTAGTAATTTTCCATGTAAACAAGGGTCTGACAAGGTTTGCCCTTGTAAAAATTTCTTTCTGTGCAGCACAGAAATAATTTATTACAAGGTACAAGCTTAAAATTGTGTTTCTACAAGTTTTACCATTGCAGAACAATAGTTGCACCGTAGTTCAATTACCGAAGTAAAACAACCCTGGTTACGTCACTAGCATAAAGCAATGCAATTACTACAGAATGACAACCTTGCCTCGTGCTACAATAGTGCGCGCCTCATTCATACCTGGTTCATACCTTGCATGCGCACCAGCGCTGCACTAACAGTGACCCACAATAGGTTTTGCGCTAGTGTATCGAGTGGAAAATTCAGCTCGGAATGTATGGCGAGTGAGTGGAAAATTCCCCTCAAAATGTATGGCGGAGTAAAAATTTTCCAATTTGGGTACTCAGGTGGGAAATTCTCAAAGCCCTTGTTTGAACTGAGGGATGGATATTTCCTTTAATTTTCTCAAAGTAAATATTTTTTAATCATCCCCAAGCAGAATTGTTTGACCATTACCATGTCAAAAATTTGGGTTAAGCACGCAAATCTTTACCAACTGAAACCCCTTGATGCAGTTTCCAATTATTTTTTAAGGAATTGGTGGATTGCCACAAATAAAACACTTTTTGGGGGCCTCTAAGACCAACCTTTGGGGGAAAGAACCCTGGGAGCATTTGTGGGATGAAGATCAACTCTTGGGGGGGGCTTCCCTAGACCAACTCTTGTGCCCCTCCTCTCCTCTCCCACACGACCAGCTCTAAAGGGCCCCTGAGACGAAATATCGGGGCCCCCCTTAGACCAACTCTGCAGAGAGGGCCTCTGAGACCGGCAGGTAATGAAAAATGAAAGGGGATTTTTTCGTGCAATACCTAGTGCCAAAATTAATTATCTAAGCATACACTGTATAGTTTTTTTGTCCGGAACAACGCCCCTCTTATACCTATACCTATAGTCATCGGAATTTTGGAGGCCACTCCTGACCTCAATCACTGCACCTCGCATACACCTATGCTAGGGCCCAGTAGAGCCTTGGTTTACACTTAACTAACCAGACGAAACTACAAACTTTCTATCATGGCAATAAACTCTTCCAGACTCTTGCTAAAAGGTTCTTTTCTTTACCTGTCAATTCCCCTGCTCCTCTTCACATATATACTCACCTTCATATGAATATGCTGCTTTCTATGAATCTAATCAAAGCTACAGCCTTTTTCTTTCTGCTGCTGTTGTTGTTTCTTCCTTTCGTCTACAATCAGGCAGGCGCGGCGTGTTGCGACAGCATCAGAGCGACTACTACTTTAAATTTCTGATCGGTTGCCGCTTGCCGGTCGCATTAGCTACATAATTTGCATTTCAAAAATTGCTCTAAATTAATTTTCTAAATCCTTGTAGACTAGAAAATTATACAACTAAAAGCACACAAAGAGGAATACTAACAATGTTTTGTCAATAACGAATATGAAACCTGCCTTTCAAAAAGCCTAAAGATGCCGCTCTTATTTAGCAGATGTAAAGACGGCGTTTTGGCAAGTCCACGCCGTAGACCAGCCATACAGAGAAGTGCCGATGTTTGAAGGGTAACTGGATGCATTCTTGTTGCCTAAAAAATCATTTAATGAAAATGTAGAGTTTCAATGTACTCAAGTGCCGGACACTTTCAGTTCAACTTAAATATCAGAGTATTTATGTCTAGGGTGTCGTAGGGTGTCGTGAGTGAATTCGGGTGTCACACGGCGTGGACGCAGCAATGAAGGGCTGATATGGATAAAAATTATTTTCTTCCCAATAAATGGTCAATTTTCTACGATACAATGTCAAAAAATATGCTGCTTAAAATACAAATCTCAAGATAATTGGTTTTAACAACAAGATGACCAAAAATGGTTTTTCACTATTCTCGGTACCAGAAATACAAAAACAACGTTTCAAGGACGTAAGCCTAGTAATCATGTGCACAGATAAACTGCTTTCCAAAAATGTATCTTTCAAAGCGGTTAGCTCATTTTTTTGGCTACACAAGGCTAGGGTGTCTAATTTTCCACTCACCAATTTTGTGAGTGGTGGAATTTAGTTTCGGTGTTCACCCATTGGAACTTTCTCCGGTGGGGCAGGGGGACTGAGCGTCTTGCCCGCGCCAGAATTTCGATTCAGTTATTCTACTGAAAGCGGTGGAGATAAAAATGCCAGGTATAATTGGCCAGAAAAATAGAAATCGCCAGATTTTCTTTCAGAAAAGCGAAAGAAGTGCATAAGAGCTGAGTTAATTTGGCGATCTTCCAGTTGATTCTCCTGCTCTCTTTTTCCAGTGGACGTTGGTAGAGGAGGCAATGGAACTGGCCTTTGTAGTGAGTATTGTTGAGTAAAATTCAATTGTAGTAAGTATTGTTACTGTTGGAAGTGAGTGGAAAATTCAGCAAAAAAATATAAGTGAGTGGAAAATTTTGCTTGACTAGGTGTCGTTCTGCACCCAGCACCCCAGGTTTTGGGACAATGCACTAACTGAATACTAGGCGTTGTAGTGGCATTGTAAATAGCTGGTAGGTAAAGCTAGGGCGTTGTTGCACCCTTGCTCGGCCATTGTCGTTTGACTATGGTTTCAAATACCTGCTCGGGTTACGGCCGCCATCTTGCTTTCTGTTTACTCGTGGCAATACACAGTGGCCTGGCACGCATGCCGTGTAGGTTAGAATAAATGTGAATTATTTTAATCAATCGTGGAACTTTGGAAGCTGTCTGGAATATTTTTCAGTGATCTGTGAGTGGAAAGTATTGTTCTCTGTTCCAATAGTTGAAAAGTGAGGCATTTTGGAATGGTCAATCCAGGTCCAGGTAAGTAGGTATGTGGTTACTTCAGGCATGTATGCCATATTGGTATTAAGGCTCATATTTTCGTGTCAAACGAGCACAAACTATTTGACTTAGGTACCTGCAGTGGGTAGAACCTAATTGTGTTTGCCTTATGGGCCCGTTTGAAAAATAGGGTGAGTTGAGTTCCAATATGATCTTGTTGGTGTCTTCAGATGGATCGGCGCCTGATGAGTGATGCTGTGTTTTACCGATATGTGTAAGACAACGTGCGGATTATTTTCTTGCTTGAGAGGTGGCTCAATGCTTACCCTTTTTCTACCGATGGTCTTCCGGTTGCATTTGGGGCCAGAAAACGCTTTAGCTTTCGCATAGAGACTGAAAAGTTCCTTTTGAAGCAGAGCACAGAAAGAATTTATTACAAGGTACAAGCTTAAAATTGTGTTTCTACAAGTTTTACCATTGCAGAACAATAGTAGGACCGTAGTTCAATTGCCAAAGTAAAACAACCCTGGTTACGTCACTGGCATAAAGCAATGCAATTACTACGGAATGACAACCTTGCCTTGTGCCACAATAGTGCGCGCCTCGTTCAAACCTGGTTCACATCTTGCTTGCGCACCAGCGCTGCACTAACTGAATACTAGGCGTTGTAGTGGCATTGTAAATAGCTGGTAGGTAAAGCTAGGGCGTTGTTGCACCCTTGCTCGGCCATTGTCGTTTGACTATGGTTTCAAATACCGGCTCGGGTGCGGTCGCCATCTTGCTTTCTGTTTACCCGTGGCAATACACAGCGGCCTGGCACGCATGCCGTGTAGGTTAGAATAAATGTGACTTATCTTAATCAATCGTGGAACTTTGGAAGCTGTCTGGAATATTTGTCAGTGATCTGCGAGTGGAAAGTATTGTTCTCTGTTCTAATAGTTGAAAAGTGAGGCATTTTGGAATGGTCAATCCAGGTCCAGGTAAGTAGGTATGTGGCTACTTCAGGCATGTATTCCATATTGGTATTAAGGCTCATATTTTCGTGTCAAACCAGCACAGACTATTTGATCATATGGCTTAGGTACCTGCAGTGGGTAGAACCTATTTGTGTTTGCCTTATGGGCCCGTTTGAAAAATAGGGTGAGTTGAGTTCCAATATGATCTTGTTGGTGTCATCAGATGGATCGGCGCCTGATCAGTGATGCTGTGTTTTACCGATATTGGTAAGACAACGTGCGGGTTATTTTCTTGCTTGAGAGGTGGCTCAATGCTTACCCTTTTTCTACCGATGGTCTTTCTGTTGCATTTGGGGCCAGAAAACGCTTTAGCTTTCGCATAGAGACTGAAAAGTTCCTTTTGAAGCACACAGAAAGAAATTTTACAAGGGCAAACCTTGTTAGACCCTTGTTTACATGGAAAATTACTAGGTAAAACGCAAAGCTTGTACGTTCAAAATCCGTGCCACGAAAACAAAAATACAAGGAAAAGCCATGAGAACAATGGTAGAACCATAGTACGACAAGGGTTGCTAAAAGACGTTGTAAAAACCTTGTAACTAACTATGGTTAACCTACATGGCAAAGACAATGGCTGACAACGTCCCCACAAGCCCTCTACTAGGTCATGATTACCCCACAACAAGGGTAGAACAAAGCCTTGTGTCCGCCTTGTACGCAACCGCAGCCTTCCACAAGAGCGTGACGAGATTAGAACCTTGCTTACACAACCGCTTTACCAGTGCGTAACGGGAGGGAACAAGGGTGTTGCAAGGCTTCTTACAAGGGTAAAACGAGACTCGGATTACGTCTTTACAATAGCGGCAGATACAGGACTTCATTTCGGGGGAAGCTTGGGCGCTCGCGCCTCCCCGCCATAGTGTCTGGACAGCATCCGACTACGCATTTACTTTAGGCACTCTGACATTTCATGGTGTGGAAGGGGCTGAGCCCTCTTAGCCCCTCCCCTTGTACCTACCTCTGCTTCAAAGAACTTTTCAGTCTCTATGCGAAAGCTAAAGCGTTTTCTGGCCCCAAATGCAACCGAAGACCATCGGTAGAAAAGGGTAAGCATTGAGCCACCTCTCAAGCAAGAAAATAGCCCGCACGTTGTCTTACCCATATCGGTAAAACACAGCATCACTCATCAGGCGCCGATCCATCTGAAGACACCAACAAGATCATATTGGAACTCAACTCACCCTATTTTCAAACGGGCCCATAAGGCAAACACAATTAGGTTCTACCCACTGCAGGTACCTAAGCCATATGATCAAATAGTCTGTGCTCGTTTGACACGAAAATATGAGCCTTAATACCAATATGGCATACATGCCTGAAGTAACCACATACCTACTTACCTGGACCTGGATTGACCATTCCAAATTGCCTCACTTTCAACTATTGGAACAGAGAACAATACTTTCCACTCGCAGATCACTGACAAATATTCCAGACAGCTTCCAAAGCTCCACGATTGATTAAAGCAAGTCACATTTATTCTAACCTACACGGCATGCGTGCCAGGCCACTGTGTATTGCCACGGGTAAACAGAAAGCAAGATGGCGACCCTAACCCGAGCAGGTATTTGAAACCATAGTCAAACGACAATGGCCGAGCAAGGTGCAACAACGCCCTAGCTTTACCTACCAGCTACTTACAATGCCACTACAACGCCTAGTATTCAGTTAGTGCAGAGCTGGTGCGCAAGCAAGCGATGAACCAGGTATGAACGAGGCGCGCACTATTGTGGCACAAGGCAAGGTTGTCATTCCGTAGTAATTGCATTGCTTTATGCTAGTGACGTAACTAGGGTTGTTTTACTTCGGTAATTGAACTACGGTGCAACTATTGTTCTGCAATGGAAACCTTGTAGAAACACAATTTTAAGCTTGTACCTTGTAATAAATTCTTTCTGTGCAGAGGTAGGTACAAGGGGAGGGGCTAAGAGGGCTCAAGCCCCCTTCCACACCATGAAATGTCAGAGTGCCTAACGTAAATGCGTAGTCGGATGCTGTCCAGACACTATGGCGGGGAGGCGCAAGCGCCCAAGCTTCCCCCCCAGAAATGAAGTCCTGGATCTGCCGCTGTTGTAAAGACGTAATCCGAGTCTCGTTTTACCCTTGTAAGAAGCCTTGCAACACCCTTGTTCCCTCCCCGTTACGCACTGGTAAAGCGGTTGTGTAAGCAAGGTTCTAATCTCGTCACGCTCTTGTAGGAAGGCTGCGGTTGCGTACAAGGCGGACACAAGGCTTTGTTCTACCCTTGTTATGGGGTAATCATGACCTAGTAGAGGGCTTGTGGGGACGTTGTCAGCCATTGTTTTTGCCATGTAGGTTAACCATAGTTAAGTTACAAGGTTTGTACAACGTCCTCTAGCAACCCTTGTCGTACTATGGTTCTACCATTGTTCTACATGGTTTTTCCTTGTATTTCCCTTGTTTTCGTGGCATGGATTTTGAACGTACAAGCTTTGCGTTTTACCCTAGTAATTTTCCATGTAAACAAGGGTCTGACAAGGTTTGCCCTTGTAAAAATTTCTTTCTGTGAGGTAGGTACCTACAAGGGAAGGGGCTGAGAGGGCTCAAGCTCCCTTCCACACCATGAAATGTCAGAGTGCCTAAAGTAAATGCGTAGTCGGATGCTGTCCAGACACTATGGCGGGGGAGGCGCGAGCGCCCAAGCTCCCCTCCCCGAAATGAAGTCCTGGATCTGACGCTGTTGTAAAGACGTAATCCGAGTCTCGTTTTACCCTTGTAAGAAGCCTTGCAACACCCTTGTTCCCTCCCCGTTACGCACTGGTAAAGCGGTTGTGTAAGCAAGGTTCTAATCTCGTCACGCTCTTGTAGGAAGGCTGCGGTTGCGTACAAGGCGGACACAAGGCTTTGTTCTACCCTTGTTATGGGGTAACCATGACCTAGTAGAGGGCTTGTGGGGACGTTGTCAGCCATTGTCTTTGCCATGTAGGTTAACCATAGTTAAGTTACAAGGTTTGTACAACGTCTTCTAGCAACCCTTGTCGTACTATGGTTCTACCATTGTTCTACATGGTTTTTCCTTGTATTTCCCTTGTTTTCGTGGCACGGATTTTGAACGTAAAAGCTTTGCGTTTTACCCTAGTAATTTTCCATGTAAACAAGGGTCTGACAAGGTTTGCCCTTGTAAAAATGTCTTTCTGTGAGGCCGGTATTCACTAGCGAGAGCGATCGTCTGTTTGGTTTATGCAACACCGGTCTAATTTCATCAAGTGCTATGAAGAAAGTAGCGTAACTAGAGAGCCTACAAAGTGGTGTGACACTACTGTAACGATGAGCGAGTGTATTGATGTTAGTGAGATAAGGCTGGGGAATTGGCGCTTGCCCTTCAACTGCGTCATCAAATTTCATTTGAAAAAAGATAGTGGCGCCTTTCAGGCAGACAATTATTTAGGGGCATAGTCCAAAATCTGGCGACTGCAATTTAATCCTGTAATACGTTTGCGTCATCTCGTTTACGTGACACCAGAACCCTGGGTTATGCCGCTCTGTTGCTGATACTAATCCGGTACGAATGAACTTACGCGAAACCTAAAATACCTATTTTTCAGAAAATCCGAAGCAAACTATCCCATGTGGAGCCCAAAGAGCTTCTGTAGAACGCCCTTGGATAGCACAGGCGCCCTCCAAAGGATGAAGGTACCCCCTGGGGAGGAAGGGGTCCCGTCCCGAAAATCTTGCATCCCTTTTCGAAAATGGAATCCGCCGTCTCTATCTCGGATATCCCCCAAGAGTCCGTTTCGGGGCCCCAAAGCTGGTTTCGGGGACTCAAGAGTTGGCCTTGAGGGCCTCAGTGTTGGTGTCGGGGGGGGGGCAAGTGTAGGTCTTGAAGAGCTCGCAGTGCTGATCTCCATGGGAAGGTCGAAGAATTTGTCTCGGGAGCACCGCAGAGTTTGTCTCTGGGTCTGAAATACATAATGAAAAGATAGATAAGAAAAAGGCGTATTGAACAAAAAAGGATATTGCAACAAGCAAGCTGGGTAAAGGCAGCCAGGAAAAGTAAATTGATTGTCAGAATAATGCCACTTGTTTGCAAGTTTGTCAACCACCAAGTAATACCGGCAGCCCAATTTCTGCTTTCTTTCCTGTCCTGTAAGTTTTTCCCGTGCCTGGCCAGGCGATTGTTTTGCTATAATCGCACTAGTCTGGGAGCTTGTCTTAATGTGATCCTCTACCTAATATCGTTTCCTTACAACAGCTGAAGTATTATCTCCAATAGGTCATATATTTGATTCGTAATAGGCAAAGAAAGAACTATGCCTACCGGACATAGTTTCCTGAGTAGACAGTTAAGTGTTTGGTCATCGCTTAGACGTTAATCAACTATGACGTGTTAAATGTGAAAACATATTTGGGGGTGTTGAAATAATTCTTTTGGCCTTTATTCATCACCAAAAATAGGTTGAAATGTTTTGAGTCATTTTAAAGAAAATGTGACGGATTCTCTTTCAATTGATGACCTTATCATGATCCTGTGCCTGTAACTTTTGTTTTATCTTGAACTGTAGGTGATCAAATATTTGAGTGCAATGAGTGCAAAATTAATAAAAAAGTGTCGTCTTTCAGTAAATTCATAATCTGCATTTCATTTGTGCAGCTGCATTATTGGGCACATGGGTCGTGCACTGGTATTACGGTCCAACCTTGGTATACGTTTAACACGCGCATTGACGGGGGTCTGAGTCATCTTCGCCTTGACGGGGGCCGGGTACCCGCCCGCCCTAAGATCTAAAAAAACCGCGCTAGGTAGCGAAAAAGGGTAAACGGTGTTGGACAGGCCATCCACTTCTCCATCGAAAATATTTGAATCATTTTTTCAGGTCACATTTAAGGTCACTAGAGGTGAAAACATACCGTAGTTGGGATAACATTCCTATAAATTAAGTTTTTCGGCCATTACATCTGAACAAGTAAAGATAGAGCAAAACGATTCGAACTATATGAATCCTCGCAGCAAGCCGAATCGAATGATATATGATATGACCTTGCTAGGTCAACTCAAGGATTTTACCTGACCTGCGGTCAGCTCAAGGTCAAATTGAGCATACCGGAACAGATTTTAGAGAACTCTGTGGGGCCATTATGTGATATGAGTTTCAATCTGATAAGTTTACCCTGACTTATGGTATCTTAAACTTTTTTGGAGGTCAGGTCACTTGACCTGTACTGGTGACCTGACCTGAGATGACCTAACCTTAAAATTGTGAAGAAAAACAAGTTGCACAAATGATAAAGTGAAGTACCGCGGCGCTACGCTCCACCGTCTTTACGTTATCTCAGAAAAAGCCGAGGGGGGCGGGTACCCGCTCCCCGTCAATGCACGTGTTAATATTATTGGCTTCATTAATACTCTCTCCTGTTGGTTGCCTGCGGGTCGTTGAGAAAACAATCGCATGAATAGCCATGACACGCTCAAAAACGAGCAGTTGACACAACTCAGAATTTTTATTTTATCTTTGGTCATGCGGAAAAGGCAGGACATAATTGCTCGTTGAAATGTGACATATATTCCCAACGAAAGTATAGAGTAGTTAATCTAAATAAAACATACGTCTCGACATAAAATGAACCTAGTTTTTATGATGCATAGGTTTTTACCTAAAGGAAAACCGGAAGAGCGCGCACAGGTAAAACGCGACTATGGCCATCTTAGACTGGATGCAGATCCAAAGAAAAATATGCATTCTAAAGTGGGATCCAAAATAGACCTTCAAATCTTGAACCGTAAAAAACTCGTACTACAACAGGGGGCACACCCCAAAATAAGTTTATGCTTTTTGCAGAGTTAAAAAAATTGAGGGGGCACACCTAGGTAGGGAGGCACACTTTCAAACCTTGACCCCTCCAAACAAAATCATGTTTGGACCACTACGGCCAAGAGCACCACTACCTTGAGGTGTGGTCTATTAGGGGGGGGTGAAAATTATTATTATTAAAGTCCTTATACTATTAGGGCGGTAGTGGTCAGTGCAGCTGGCTTCCACGCAGCCGACCCGAGTTCGAGGCCCGGCCGGCGGCTCCCTGAATAAGGAGCAAGCTGGCTCCCGAGAAACCCTTCCAACAGGGAAAGAGTTGGTGACGTCGAATGATCCTGGCAGTTGGTGCGTCGATAAGCCCCAACAATTATTGTAAAAGTTATTCCGGTCCTCCTTCGAGGAGGCCGGGCCGCCCAGTCAGGGAATTCGCCCCCTTCTTGAGCAAGTTCTGGATTCGCCCCTGGTGTGACGTGCATAATGCTATGCAGTAATAAAGGTCAAGAACCATGGGCCAAGGTAAATCCCTCTTTTCCCGCACAGTAGTTGCGATAGTGTTAGTTATAGTGCGTGTCATATTGAAGGAATCATATTGTGAAGTCGTAAGTCAAAAACATCGAATTAACTTGGCATTTTAAGTTCAGAAATGTTATCTGTACAGGCAAGTATTCTCAAAAATGTATTCCCTGTATGAACTTGTTCCCCTTTTGATATACTTACGGTTTTTTCCACATAATCACGGCTTTTCTCAATATGTCCAAATGACTGCCAAAATGTGATCATTTATGACATCTTTTGACATTGATATTAACCTAGGCCCATTTGTAGGTCCAGGACTTCATTTCGGGGGAGGAAGGAGGGAAGGAGAATAAGGGGCTCGAGCCTCTCCTGCTACTGTCTGGAAGCAATCTCCGGCTATGCATTAACTATAAGCAATGCGACATTCCAGCCCCCCTGTATAAGGGATATTGAGGAAACGTAGGGGCGCAAAACGGGATAGCCAATGCTCGAGAAGAGAGGAAACGCATATCCTGCCCCCCCCTCCCCACCCGCACCAGAGGCGGATCTAGAATTTCGCTAAGAGGAGAGGGGAGGCCTCAACAGCGTGGTATTCACCATCTGGAGGGCGCTTTCTCCGCAGTCCAATATAACAGGTGAGTGCTTCAAGTTTTAACGGGAAGCAGTGGACCAAATTCGGCCAAAGATGGCGCCGCCGTGAGGTGAGGGGCGCGGGATGGTCGGACGGAGCTCCCCTCCTGGCAGTGGGCAGGCAGCGAACAATGGAAAACGCCGTATGTTTTCATTGGGCATTTACCATGATTTAATCAGTTGGGCAGCATTTCCCTCTCATCTGAGAAAGTATTTTTGCCCAATAAAGAAACACATCAAATCCCCCTCCCACCAAGAACGAATATTCCGCTCCGAATATCTGATACTAGGCCTTGATCCTTCATTTTTTCCCCATCATCGCCCAGCCTCATGCGAATTCTATCACTGTCCTGCTGAAACGTCCACGTTCAGGTAACAGTTTATTCATCGGCTGATTAGTGCTGGAAGATAACAGCTGCTAGCCCGGGCCCGGGCTCAACGTGGCCGCCGTAGGTGTAATAAATAAAAAGCGGCACTCAACGCCGAGAGTCGACGCCATCCTCCTGATGTCCATTTACTCAAACGCCATACAAAATTACAAATAAAGTGCATCTCCGATAAGGCCTTCCGCTGCCGGACTGGCGCTGCGGACGGGATGGTAGTCCTCAGTTCCAATTCTGCCCGCTAGGGCGGCAACACAGTAGGCTATGGTACAGACTTGCCAGTCGAGCGGTTCACTACACCTAGGCATACGGTATGCAGCTGTCACGTGCGCCCGATCGGTGCACCCATTCCCCGGCAGTGCGTAGCCGGCAGACACAGACACATAAGCTCTCTGAGGCGCCCCTGGCACAGCTGGTCAGCGTCCGTACACGACTGCAGTCCGTCGGCACCAACACCAGTCCACACAGTCGCGCACCAGACGCCGGCACTGTCACGCGCACGGTCACATGGTAAATGCAAAATGAATCACAAATAACAACAACAGCTCATCTCAAACACGGTCACTGACATAGTACAGAACAGGCGCGCACACTACAGTAGACGACTGGCGGCCGGGTCCTCGGCTAGGTGGCGCGCGCCACGCACCCCCGCGTCCTAATCTCACGCGAGCGGAAATGTATCACAAGTAACAACACGTTGGCCGGCGGCGACTGGCACCACCGGCGAATCTACGCTGACGCTCAACAGGGTCCTACCGTCGCCCGCCGCCGCTCAGTTGTGTGTCGTTTCGTCGCGGCGGCGGCGGCGGCGGAGGCCGCTTCTTCAGCGCCGAGCGCGGAGAGTCATATAAAGGCTGTGGCGGCGGCGAGCTGGGAGAGCCATCAGAGCCTCCGTAGTGCTGCTCCAGCCACGCGCCCACGTGCTGCTCCTTCCCGGCCTCCATACCCTGGAACGGGTCGCGGAAACCGAGCACCTCATGCGGCGACTTGAGGTCGACTTTGCACTTCTCGGCGACAGTCCACTTTTTGTGCATAACCCTCTGGAGGTCGCGGAGGAATTCACCTTGCGGCGGCGGCAGCGCTCCCGAGGAGAGCCGCGTCGTTTCGCTCCGTTTGGGCGGCGGTGGCGGCGGCCGACCCCGCGCGTAGATGGGGTTGGGGGGCGCCTGAGGGGCCGGCGGAGGCGGGTGGTCCGACTCCAGCACGGTCGCTTGATCGGCGAACGAGATCTTCTTGACCCTCTTGGCTCCACCTCCGCCGGTGCTGTAGATCGGCTCGATGTTGGGCATCGGCGGCGGCAGGTTCGTGTGCAGCTCTGCTGGCGGCGGCGATTCTCGCCTATATATCGGCTGCGGCTGTTGGTAGTGCTGCGGCATCTGCTGCTGCGCGTGTGGCTTCTGTTGCTGCAGGTGCTGCTGCTGCTGCTGCTGAATGTGGTGCGGGTGCTGGTGCGGGGGTGGCCGTGGCGGCAGCGCAGCACCCACTCTCTGAGGCGACTCCAGCTCACGCGGGCTGGGCGGCGGCGGCAGGGACGTCACGGACGACATCATGAGCTCCTCGGGCGGGGGCGGCAGCGAGGCCAGACTCAGCATGCTGCCGCTCATCTCGGGCGGCGGCGGCAGGCTCTCCGAGTCGCTGTCGCATCCGTCCAGCACAGCCGGCGGCGGCGGCAGTGGTGGCTCCATCTGCGCCGGGGCGGGGGCGGCGGCGGGGGCGGGCGCCAGTCGCGCTCTCACCGTGTCGGTGCTGCGACCGCTGTCGGAGCTCCGCAGACTATCCGACCTCGAGTCGGCGCTCCGACCGCTGCCCGTGCTGCGGAGACTATCCGTCCTCGAATCGGCGCTGCGGCCGCTGCCCGTGCTGCGGAGACTATCCGACCTGGAATCGGCGCTGCGGCCGCTGCCCGTGCTGCGGAGACTATCCGACCTGGAGTCGGCGCTGCGACCGCTGCCGGTGCTGCGCAGCGTGTCGGTGGTCTGGCGCTCTCTCCGCCGGGTCAGTGTGCCGTTCAGACTATCGGCGTCCCCCCGGACCTGCGACCCGGCTGTCGTGTCGGCGTCGTGGGGTTGGAGTCCACCGGCGACCCGGCGGCCTCCGTGGGGGAGGCGTCCTCCGCCTTCACCAGCAGTCTCGTCGTCGAGGTTAGTGGCAGCTTGGGCGCCATGGACGGCTTGCGTTTGATGGTGCCCTGTGGGTGGTCGCTGTCGAAGGCGTTCTCGGAGGACTTACTGCTGCTGCTGCCACTGCAGCGGGATAAAACACTGTCCTGCCGGCGCATCGGCGACCGCGAGGACGAGGAGGTCATGCTGGAACCTGCAGCGGGGAGGCAATGGGAGGGTCAGCCGACGCCTGTTACAGTAATCGGTTACAATCGGATATCAGGTAAGCAAGCAATACTAACATAGATCGACATAACTCCTGCTTAAACTAGTCTCTGCAACGTGCCATTTTTATGCTCAGGAACCAAATATACCAGAAACAGTTGAGACATTTCTGAGCCGGAATGCATAATCACGAGACCTGTTTACATCCTGTTTACATATGATATGATGGGAGATATTTACCTCTCCTTTCCCATTCAGCAACACCTCCTCTCACCTTCGCTGAGCATCTCGGCTTGTTCGGCCAGAGCGGCCAGGCTGGCTTCGATGCTGGCGCCCTCTGCCTCCGTCCTGGCGGCTGGGGTGCCGGCCGAGGGCGCCACTGAGGCCACGCTGAAGCTGCGCAGGTGCGCCAGCCGGTCGATGTCGTCCTGCGCCAGGTCGTCCACCAGCTGTCTGTAGTTCTCCTGCAGCTGCTGGCCGTGCTGCCGGGAGAAGAGCAGCGTCAGAGGTGGCGGAGAGGCGCTGCCCTCGCCTTAGCCACTGGTGGCCTGGAGGGGAGATGTAAGACCATGACGCTAACTGTGAGAATCAAAGTAAATTTGGACACGATAGGTTATAATCTACTGACAACGAGATGCAGGACCTTGACGTTAGTTTAAAAAGTTAAACTACACTCTGCAAAATCACACCAACAATCTAATCCAAACGATTTACAGATTGCCCCCCTCCGTCTGCTAGACGTTTATTATCGTAGTTTAGGAACAAGCTTCTTCATGTTTCTTTGTACTAACCACTTCTCACTTAATGTAGAGAAAAATATCATAAAATTTGTAGCCTAAAGCATAAGCCTCAGAGACCACAAGAAGGATTTAAACTCTCATATGAATAAGTTAACAGTCTCCCATCTGTCCACACACGTTTTTTTTACAGCTGTACCCACTCCATCTCATTTCACACCAGTCCCATCCCCGGAGCACCGTGCGAGCCTGAAACGGCAGGTTGAGGGACTGACCTTGGCCAGTCTGACGCCCATCATCCACTGGTGCATGGTGCGAGCGTCGTCGGCGCAGAGGTAGCGGATGTGCTTCGCCGCCTTCACCTGGATCTGAGGGTGCTTGATGGCGAAACAGAAGTCGGTCGGAGCCTTGTACTTCTTCTTCCACCCAACTCCATAGTACACCTGGTGGTCAGAAGTAGCTGGGTTTTACAACTGCAACGGGACGCCAGCTAAGACACATCTATACAAATCAAAAGAACAAGGCGGCAGCTTTGTCAGCGGGAGAAGTGTCGAGTTTTGAGGATTTGCATATTCCCATGGGTTGCATTATATCATTGGCACGCCAGGACGAGGCGCGCCTGTAGCCCAGCTTGCAGCGCGACACGTTCCGGTAGGTTTCACGGAAACGGGGCTGATATCATCGCCCTGCTATGGAGCTCAGCTGAAATCACCCCTGCTACAGGACCTAACAACACTAAGGTCGGCAGAGTCGGGCCTGGAGATGGCTTCTCGGCGCAAAAAGAGCTTGGATTTAGGCACCTTGCAGCGTTTTTGCAATTATCGAAAAAAGTGTGATACTTTTGTTACCAGTGCGAAAGGAATATAAAATCACATGTCTCGGAGGCGAATGGTGCTTTCTACATGGGATGACTGCGGCCAAAGCCATTCTTCTCCGGACAATCTCCGACTCAGCGTAAACCAGGGGACTGATAGGTTACTTTTTACGAAATGTATTGAACCACAACTTGTGACACGAAAAATACTGCACCAAATTTAATCTGTGTTAAACTTTGATATCTGTTTTTTGGCAGTTTCAAACATGTTGACGTCAGGTTCCACCCTTACCTGATTCACGTCCAGCTTGGCCATGCAGACCAAGTCTTTACTGCTCTTGACTTTCCCCTTCGGCGAGTAGTAAATTCCCGAGCCTCGCAGCACGAAGTGGTGTCGCTTCCAGGCCTTCTTTCCCTCGGCTTTAAGCCACAACTCGCTTTCAACATCAGGGACCACCGCGCCAGAGGCCGAGAAAAACTCCTGTCCAAAACAGCGCTGTCGTTAGCGGTTGCGTTGTGAAAAGGCTGGAAAGACGACAAACAGGTCAGCCGCGCTGAAAATCAAACTGGATAACGCGTCGAGGAAGTTTCGGTAAAGTTTGACTGAACAGATAAGCCTGTGCAGTGTTTCCGACTTATGCGCCATCGTCGCAGGTAGCGCCCAACAAAAAGTTTGGCGCAAATACTTCCTCCCGCTTTGAACGCCGGGTGGACCAATTGTCAGAATTCCGCAGAAACCACGGCGGCGCGATTCGATTTGGTCCGACAGTGTCTAGAGCGGGTGCGGTGAAGCGTCTGGGATCGCGGAAAACATCCGGAGTCTGGCGTAGGCGCCTGGCCGTTTACATACAGCGACAACACACAGACGGCCACTCGAGTCGGTCTCCCAAACACCAGCGGCGCTCCAGCCAGGGGTATCGATCAGACTGATCTCTGACATACGGGACTGCCCGCCACACAGGGGAACAAAGAAAAACGCCACATCTAATGGCTACCATGAACAATATTGTTGACGAAACGAACATGAATTTGTATTGGTAATTTGAAACGAGTACGATTTTAGCGACCATTGGAAAACGACAGCAAGTGTATTTTCGAGTCTCAAATACATATTAGAAATACAATTAGTAAATTCATACAAAAGAAAATAAGACCAAACGAGATGGCCTCCATCCATCACCAAAATATTTCAACATCTGTTAAAACCTTAAACATTTTCGGCCCTTTTCTGTTTCGCCCAGAGCCCGGTGCGAGGTCCGCTGTTGTGCGGCGGTTTTGCAAAGCACGTGAACGATGCAGATTCTCCGCCGCTGCGGCGGCAGATTGGACCCAGGTTCCAGCCGCCACAGGGCACGATAGCTCGTGATTTATGCAAACGGTGTGGCGCACAACTCCCACACTGGGCTGGGCCCGACAAAATGCGACGACTTTAGGAGAATCTAAAAGCCTATCGTTCGGCTAAAGCGGTTTTTGCTAGCAAAGGACGTTAGCCGTAATCGTGCCATAAATATCAGTGAAATGGACACTGCGTAGTTCCCTTAGGAGTAAACCAGCCCAGAAACGCATCTTATATTGCCCTTAAAAGTCCGGGTCGGAACAAAACAGCATGAAATTTAGATAAATAATAGATTTCCCGAACCACTTTTGTACATAAAACATGCAGTTACGCCACACCAGCAGACATATCTGTCTTATAGCGATACATGCAAGATAAGTCACATGTTCCTCTATGTCTCCATATTACCTTCCTTCCTCCCCCCTTCTTGGTCTTCTCTCTCTCTCTCTCTCTCTCTCTCTCCACAGCTCCCCTTGCACTCTGACCTTATCACAACCCCACGTGGGTGCATCAGCCACTACTCCATACCCAGCAATCTCTTTCATCCCTCCTCCTCCTCCACCTCCCTTTTGTTTCCTTCCCCTTGGTCTCTGCCCAGGGCCGCCTCTGACCTCTATCAGCTGCAGTCGGCCGTCGTCGTCCATGCCTGCGGCGCTGGGTCCGGCGGCGCCCGGCAGCAGGTAGATCTCGGGACGCGCGAACAGGTCGTACTTGTCAGGCCGCTCCTGGAACAGGATCTGGTTCTTGCTGTCCCTCGTCCACAGCATCAGGTTGTCCACCAAGTTCTCGTGGTCCTCGTACAGCCGCTCTGCGGGGACGGACGGGGAGGTCTGAGACACTCGGTGGATGGTAAGTATCAGAGCAGTGATACAATCACACCACTGCAGTGGTGTGATTGTAAACGGGCGGCACCTTCTGAGGCGTTTTTCCTGTCGTGTAGAGCAAGCGTACCAGATGACATTTGGGCACGGATTTTTTAAACTTTCTGAGAAGAGAAACAAGGACAAATGGATACAAGGTACTACGATTATGGATCACCACATCAAAATCAACTATACAAAGTAGAAGGAGCAGAACAGAACAAAGTTCGCGCAATATTTCTGTCCCGGTGCATAGCATAAGGCATTATATCAAATTTTTTCTCGGAAACAATTTCACGAACATAGCGTTCTCCGACTTTTGCATCCATTTTCAACTTTACTCTGGGCGAGAAGGCCATTAGATGACAAAGAACAAAGCATATCATATATCTTGTGACAACGACAACGATCGAGAACGGTTAACGACATATCAAATTATGCATTCTTGTGGTTTAAGAGGGACGGGAAATACTAAACTCTAGCTTGATGGCAGGGTGCTGCGCAGTGACAACAATGACTTCAGCGGACTGAAGTTCTAAAGGCCACTTCTACGACACGTAAACTTAATTACAGGCGGTGGTATCTGCACACTCAGGAAAGGCGCGGTGGCACAAACACAGAGCGCACCGAGTTTGCCAAATATTGTTGGCAGCGGCAGTATTCCACCAGAGACAGCTCGGCAAATACAGCTGAGCAAATGAGCGGCCCTGACCAAACACAACAACCCACAATAAGCGAGGGCTGTGGGCGTATTACCGCGCAAAAACTGACAACTTCGAGTGAATAATGCCACTTTTCTGCGCGCTGAATTGGATCTAAGGCCTATAAGCTTCTTAAAGCCAGCTTCGGAGCGAGACTGAGCTAGAAAATAAGGGGAAATAAAAAGGAAAACGTGATAAAGATACACCACGGAAATCAGCCACTTCGCACGCCACAATGATACTTCAAAGCTATATAAACTACTTCAAAACTCACCCATAAGAAGGTCGGGGATAAACTCAATGATGGCCCAACGGGGTTCCATGCGGACATGATTCTTATCGGCCAGCAGACGTGTCACGTGACCGCAGCTCATCTTCTCGTCCACCAGCAGGCTCTTGGTGCTTCCGTCGCCTGTGAACGCCTTGATGAAGAGCTTCTTCACGTTGGCTTCTTTAATCTTCTCCAGGGCCAGCTTAATTTTCTCCGCTTTGATTCTGGCTGCCTGGTCGGCCTGCAACGGAGAGTGGCGAGGTAATGAATAGAAGAGTGACGTGTTGACACGGCGCCGACAGAACCGGCCCTTTCACTCTGATGCCACGGCTCAACTCGATTTGAATAACGGATCCGGGAAGAGCTCAGGTCTGCAACTGCGATCCACGCATTACCATCTGGAAAGCGATACAGCCTAGACGCTGAAGCGCCTTAAAACCAAACACACACACACACTACCATCTGGAAAGCATCTGGAAATCACTCTCAGTTTCGGATTATGAGTGGGAGTTGAGCATTGAAACTGCTTTGCGTGGACATATGGGAGGACGTAGCCAGGATTTCGCTCAGGGGGAGGCGCCCCGAAAAGGGCCCCTGCAACAGCGCCAAAAGGGCCCTGATGGGTAAAAAGAGTCCTGCTTGTTACAGAATCGTAACCTCGGGGGCCCTTCGGGCCCCTCAGGAGGAGGGGGCTGTCCCTGCCGCCCTCTTGGCTACGCCCCTGTATATGGGCTCCAGTAAGGTAGACGTAGCAGTTTAGAACTGTTGGCCGCGTAAGTCACACATAAATGAGTGTGCATCCATATGGAACAAAATAAATAATTATATTAAAAGAATCTCATCAACACGAAAACCTGGATAACAAGTGCAACATACTCTCTCCAACAGATCGCCTGAAGACGCCTCTGATTGCTCAGTGTTTACAAGATCTCTACACATCAAACAGCACCATCACAATGTCAGTGCACTAGCATAGTGATTAAGGTGTTAGGATCCTTCACACGCATATCCATAACTTGTGCGAGAACAAAGATTGCGAACAACAAACCAAGATGAAAAACAATCGGGTCTGTAATTGGGGACGGGTTGCATGTGCGTGCCAGAGAATACGATGTGCAGAGTTTGGCATAATAAAAAACACCATCCCTATCAATAAAGGCATTCGCAATACTCAAGCCGGCCATACCATCCCATCTATGGCGAAACAGGCCTGACTGGTATCACTCAAGCGAATAAACAGTTAGCTGTATTCCTAGATCCGAGATGGGCGATGAAATAATTTTGTTCTTCAAAACAGCCGACTGATCCCGAGCCCCGTGTCATTTCCAAGACATATTTATGTCAAATTGGGTTCATTACTGTTGGCCATTTTCGCATTAATTGGCAGAATTGTTGAAGAACACATACTTCAGCTTCTCAGGGATGCAATGCTGGAGCGACACAGGGGAGATCACTCTCCCCGTACGTTTCTTCAAGCGATAAATATATCGGTCCAATTGGGAAAAAGTCTACAAATTTATCAGGGACGAGCAAAGGAAAAAACCCAAGTCCTCATTTAAAAGTTTCAAAGTAGTTTCGGGTCAACAATGACATTAAGTTTCAGACAAATCCCGATTCCTTCAATGTGCCAGGTCTTACAAGGTATCATTTTGAATCGCTGCCAAATCTTGCATCCAAGGTTGTTCTCCTTTAATTTTTCATCCCCAACGCATGACTAAATGTACGCCAAGCGATTACTCAAGAATTAATTGCAACACCGACGACCTCCATTTTCTCGCCTCAGGTTCAGCAATTGACCACTACTTAAATATATCCAGTACAGTCACTTCATTCACAATCTATCAGCTATAAACTAATTTGTAAGGATATTTCCCGGGGTCGGCCCACGGTGAAGACCAAAGCTTACATCCACTCATACGCAGCATGTCCAATTACAACACAGCTCGATTCCGACGCTTTAATCTTGCGAACTATTTCCAGCCCGATCATTTTCAAAGTATAAAGGCGCTAATTACGCCGACTTCCAACTGTCACCGACGCCCGTTAAGCAGACCCGAGCTCGCCTTACGCCCGCTTCAGACAGGAATGCGGCGCTGCAGAGCAGTGTTGATGGCCACAACTGGCGGCGACCGCATCAGAGGGGCCGCAGCGCGGGCGGCCCTCCTCTAACGGCACCGGGGTACTGATGCCGCCCCGAGCAGACCAGCCTCAGCCGATAGCCACATCTCAGACGCCAACTAAAACGGCAGTGCACACCCCCGCAGGGGTGTCTGCTTAGACTTCCGTTCGAGATTCGGTTGTGCAAATATTATTTAGGTGGGAGCAAAACACGCGTGGACCTACGGACCTACACAGGGTCAAAAACTCAGTTTAAGATCCCGAAAGCACAAAACCTGATTCCGTTTTATATGGGATCAATGGTCGAACCATCATAATAACTGAGCATAACTGAGCAGCGGCAACAGTTCTCTTAGATTGCTTGCGATGCAGGCCGGTTGCTATGACAACATACCCCGCCGCCAGGAGTCTGCAGATGCAGCGCTACAATGCTGCAGCTCCGGTGACGAGACCTGCAGGGAAGGCACCTCCAATGGAGATCGCGGGCCGCTTCCGCTGGTTTAGACCGAGTGAGCAGATCTTCTGTACACCCTTGGAGCTATTTTACAAACAAGTCGACAAATCTTCCAGGAAGTAGTGAACGTAATAATGGGTTCAGATCCACCAACTATAACTTTTTGCATAGTTGATCCCTGCCAAATATTTCTGAGTTGTTTAGTCACGATGCGGTATTCGCCGCTCTAGAAACTTTTCTCTTTCTCATCTCAACTGCTCCAAATTCTGAGCTGGCCGCTTGCGAAATTGTATCAAATTACAGAATCAACAGTCAGGTTTGGCCTCAGACACAGAGTTTCAGGTTTCTTATTTGTTCCTTCACCAGACAAACACGTGCGAATCGAACCCACTGTCGGTAACCACAGGCGGACGAGGGCTAGAAACCTCATGGGCCGCGTTTACTCTAACCCCTCCACTCCAGCCTCGGACCTGGAGAACTTCATCTGGACCCGGAAAACATCATCTGGAGCATATCAAGCTACTCTAATCGGACCACCTGCGAGTGTTTCTCCTGTCCAGAGTGGTGTTCGGTCCGATCAAATACACATGGGCGACGGCGGCCAGCACACAAATTAAATAAATCTCACCAAACTGAGTCGGTGGGCGACGCTGCCTTTCACACAACTGCTGCGAAGGGTGCGTGAGTGTGTACCACCAACTTAGTGTCGCCTTTAGAAGTTTAATTACTGATGTCGACTGACTTATCTAAAGCAGCTGGGCCCATTGTTGCGACTTGGGATTAAGTTAGACAAGGGCCAGTGAGTTTAAAACCAGTTAGGCCGAACACTCAGATACATTCCAACAATTTGGAATCTAATTCAGGAGTTCGGAAGCGCTCCTTCTTCTCTTGGGAGACACCTGCATGCTTGAATGTTTCTGCTTCAAACGAGTTTTTCAGAAAAGTTGTGAATTGATACGTTTACCTAGGGAAGGAGCGATTTCCCCAATGTGAGAGCTTTCGCGTGTTGTCTGCATTCTTCTGCTGATTCTTTCTTGCGTTCTTCTGCTAATTCTCTGCACGTTTCTTGGTATTTATATAATAACCTTCACCCTCCCTTTCCGTTGAAAATGTCCATTCCTGTAGGACTTGTAGCGGCAATAAGTTACCAGTGCGGCTCGCCTGTCCTCTGGCCCGCAGCGGCCGCCTCTCGCCGTCCCGCCTCTCGGGCCGGGACGGCGCGGCGGTCCGCGTGTTTGTACAGGCGGGCCCAGAGCCCGGCTCGGCGGGGGCCTGGTTACGCCAGCTGTCCGAGGTGGCCGTCGATCTGACATCACCACGGCCTGCAGCCGAGCGCCGCGCGGACGCCGCCGCGCCGCAAAAATACTACACCTCAACGGACTGTCAGTGACACAGTTCGGTCCATTTACGGCCGCGCTGACTCAAAGTCACCTCACTGCGTCTGGTCGATGCACAGCAGGGCTGATACTCAGAGCCTTAAATAACCGATGTCGAATTTTCGGACCATGCTTATCTCCCCAGACAGAGAGGGGGTTGCTGCAAGCCACAGCATCTACTCTCAAGGCCACGACTCGGAGGCAGGCAGCCCTGTCTGACCCCTGCCCATTCATTCGCCGCGGTCGGGGTGTGACAGCAGAGATGTCGCCCCACCAGATGTTGCCAGGCTCGGCGGCCGCGGCTTCATGTCGTTACGGTCGCAGCTGTATCACTTAGGAGGCGCCCACATCAAAGCACGGCTGCGCATCTCGGCGAAATAGTGTCGCATCACTCAACGCCTGCCTGACAATAGTGCTCTTAGAGGAAAAGGCATGAAGATGGTGGTGATGCTGCCAACGGGAATAATGCTTAGTATGTAAACTTTGTCGGTACATGACCTCATGGAATGTATGCTTATTTTCGTGGTGTTTTATGACTTGAGTTCCACCTCAAGAATGTTTCTGTCATCATGACAATAACAAAGCTGCATATAACCATGATGAATGCCATGCTGACAAACCAGTGTCTTGACTGCGGCCTCACAGACAGACAGAAATAAACACTACTAATCCTGAGGAAGGAAGAACACAAAGCTGACCGTACCTAAAACCCCTTGGTTCGACACAACCCAGTAAAACGGCCCCACCGAACCAGCAGTGACGTCAGCGTCAGTCCTGGCCACCAGAGTTGTCCCCAGGGGACGCAGCCACAGACGAGCGTCGGCGCCAGTCGGCCAGAGCCTCCGCCAGAACCCCACCCCACCACTGCTCGTAATACCCGAGCCCATAACGTACCCCGCGGCATGGCAGCCACGCCAGAGCACGCGCAGCGCGCAGCAGCCGCCACCCAGCGCCAATCCCTCCACAATCATCGCACGAATAAATCCACCTTCCACAGCACGGATTACGGCCGAGGGGACGGCTGCGACGAGCACGGATAATTTAGTGTGACGTGGGGCGTGTGGCGTCTCGGCGCATAGCGGCCAGGGCGGAGCACTCTCAGCCGACAGACTGCTATATAGCTACACAACTCTGCCGGATAAGAGCAGAGCTGGAGATGCAAATTCAGACAAGCGACGCGGTCGGCTCCAGGCGGACTCTGACGAATAAAGAACAGGTGGAGGCGGCTCTGATGCACACCTTGAAGGACGCCGTGACGGCTTTGCACTATCAGCAGCGGCTTTAAGCGGCACTCCACCCGTCCTGCGGATACTGTGCCACGCAAACCACACTCCAGCTCAGACCAGAGGTTCGATGGAAGCATTGTATTTTTTTAATATCAGGGAATTAATTACGTAGGTACTCAAATACCATAAAACATGTTAAGGTAAATTTTCCAGCGACGACGATACAACCAACCATACTTTGTCGCGTTTTTATTCTTAGATAGCCTGCTAAAACTATTTCACCACTTCAGTGACATCCACACGGACCCCGCTGCCAGCCACACTTACCTTGCTGACTTGGGAGGTGGGACTGGCGGCGGACCCGACCCCGCTGGAGGATTTGGAGACCTCGGTGCGGGCGCCGCTGCCACCGCTGCCGCCGGAGCTGGCGGAGGACTCACTGGAGAGCATGGACAGGTTGTCCGAGAAGGCCGAGTCATTGTCCGGGCTCTCTGTCCGAGCTCCTGCCGCACAACACAGACATTCACTTTTGGCTTCACACGAAAAGAAAGGTCACGCCAACGGGGAATGGGGCGAAATTCACTGCAGCGACCAGATAAGCACTTGTAGAAACTGAAAAAGCTCTCCGCCCTCCTGATGACTTTCACCATAGCCTGCACAAATAGCTAAGAATAAAAACTGCCCCCATAAATCCTCCAGCATCGCTAACAAGTCGGCTGGACAAATCACTAGGCCTTTAACGCAGCGCCATTAGTCGAGGAATTCTTCGCCCTCCACCCTAAAAGAACGTCTGCTGTTCTAATGTATTCCCCCAAGACAGCGTCATCCCAGAACCAACTAGCGACTTCCCAGGGTGTCACATCCAGTTCCAAACCGTGGCCCATGCCAGCAGCCTGAGCCGGCCCAGACACTTTATCGTTCCGTCTGAACCCTCTGATGGTTGTCACCTTTCTCATGCCGCTGGGTCCAGTCGACATCGGAGGGGTAGTTGACCTCGAACTTTGGTCGGGCGCCGCCCCCCATCGTCCTTCTGGAGGGTACCGACTGCAGCGAGCCGAGGCTGTCCTCGCCGCTACTCGAGTCTGCCAAAATAGAGAGGCGTGACGTCAGACGGAGTACGGATCACGAAACATCTTGCATCAGTTCTCCTCATTTCAAGAACCCAGAGGTGTTCTTCTGGGAACGACCGGGTGTCCCAACATGTTTCCAGGCGGATCTAGCCGGCTGGTTTGGGAGGGCAAACCAAAGTCGAAAACAAAAAAAAAAAAAAACGTCACGCAGTGAAAAATTGCGCAAAATATGCCTTTCGGTAGGATTTTCGGAACTGGAGACAAAACAAAAAAAAAAAACGCCACTGGGTAAAAATATGGGCCATACTTTTTTCCTATCCAAGCCCCAATATTTACACTAAACTTCACTAATTCTGTTGGAAGTTGAGAGTTGAAGCACCAAAATCTTGCTTACAAGCTAAAAAGAGTCGGGGAAAAAGGAGGTCGATCGCTTTGGGGGCCGAGCTTTTCCGTTTGGGGGCAATTGCCTTTTGCCCCCCTGGATCCGCCACTGCATGTTTCTGACACTGTTTCCTCGTAATAGTCCCCAGCAGGCGTCAATTCTGGTTTATTCCAAAACCAGCACTCACCAAAAGCATGGATTTAAATACAAAACGTATAAAACGCTCACAAATTTAATGCTGGTCTAGCCAAGGCTTACAGAAATTCGGCACAACATATATAACAAGTATCCAGGAAATGGATATTTGGTCTACCACGCACCAACCATGCCCTAAATTGAAAGAAGAGCACAGTGAGAGACAGCTCTCGGGTCTCTCCTCTACCGTCGCTCACGAAATCGCAACAACTGGCAGCTGCCGCCGAGCGTCACGAGACGGAGACGGCTCCCGTTCCCACGCGGACGACGCCTCATTCATAACGACCGCAAGCGGCGCCGTCTCGCTATAACGCGTTTCTCCCTTGCTGAAGCACGCACGTCCAGCCCGTCACTTACACACACATACACATTGTCGAGTTTTTAGTGGAGTTTTAGGTCACACGGACGAGTGAGTGGGCGGCCGGTCAGGCAACACCAATCATAATCAGACCACGATTACAGCGACCAGCCCGTCCGGTGAACCACTGGAGCATCGTCGCGCGGAGCCACTCACGCACCTACGCATACGCAACCACCCACCCAGGGGCGTTTCAACGCCGCGTGAACAATGTGCGGTCGAACGGTGATGCAACCGTCAACCAACCACGACACACGTGCGCCATGGTTAAGTTGTCAAACGTCAATCAACGGTGACGCTGTTTGTCAATCACACGCTATAGAGACGGTATTGATAGAAACGGTCTGTGAGCAGGATTGAATGTACGAGGGAAGTGTTCATATCGTAAAGGAATCTGCCGAGAAATGGATGACTGGGGCGATATTAGGAATGCCGGGTATGATAGTGGTTCCGTGGTGCCCGGGCCCAGACGGGAGAGGTCATGTATCATGCCTGGATGATGTAGCGACGTGATATAGTGTTACATGTTATCCCTGTGCCGGTGTCTCTGGATGTATATCGGTCTGTCATCTGAGAGAGGTCAAAGGAAAACGCCTCCATCTCTCAGGAGGTGACGCTGCCAAAAGATTATCCGCTGGGGCATAAAAAAGGCATTGGCGAACGGAAATCTGCTATCTCTGAGCATTGTTAAGAATGTGCAAAAATAAATAACATAGGACGAAACGAATACTTTAACTCGGTCTTTAACATAGCCCCACATTCACCTCAAAAGTGTTTCAGAATTTTCTTAAAGCATTCTTTGATTGGCGGCATTAGAAATATGTACCTGTCAACCAAGTATTTTGTCACTCGGCGTCGCGGAATGGTAGGACTCAATCCAACATCCCTGAGCGAGTAAATCTCCTTTTCCAACAGAGATCAGCGCTCCAGAGTCAGCTAGAGCCGGCAGATTGACACGCCGACCGGTTCTAATGCGTTATTAACGGCAGAAGCAGCCCTGACCCGAGCTGCGTCCCATCATCTGTCCCGGTGACTGGCGGGACTGCGCCGTATTGAGCTGTCACAAAAACCGTCCCCCTCGTGACGTAATTGGTATGGCTCCGCTAACGAGGTGCCCTCAGTCCAGTCATCCGTGAGAGGTGTGAAGGCCTCTTTTGTGCCCAGCTGCGGTGAATCACAGTCTGTGACCCACGCACAAACACAGGGAAGGGGACACCGATCGCGAGCTGGCTACTCTGGCTGTGCCAGCTTACACGGCGCTGACGGGCTGGCCCGGCGGTTGGTGTAGCCGGGACTACACTGCTGTGCTTAATCCACACATCCCATACCCACGGATCACCGCCGGACAATAAGGTATAATCAAAATCATAACACAACGGTTCTATACCTCTATCCGAGCTTCTGTTTCAGATGCATTAACATGCTTCTCGTGGAACATCTACACTAAAAAATTGTGATCTGCAAAAAATGCAAAAGATAACGATGATAAACATGAATATAGGCCAGCATAGAAGGGGTCGCAGGATTATAAATCCTGCGTTTTTTTGTTTCCAAAAGTTTGCATTCCTGTGTCAGTGTTATCCCAGGGAGACCCTAACCTCCCCCTACTGGATCGAGGAGATAACCAGTCATGGAACGTGACAGCCCAAAGCGTGACAGCCCAAAGTGAGAGTATGATCGAATTGAGGGCCTAGAATGCACAAATACTCAACGATTTAATACGCACACTTGCTGCAGCTGGAGTCCAAAGATGCATCGCTGCTGCTGCTGCTGGACCACTCTAGTCGAGTGGTTCCGGCAGCGACCCGACGTGTAATTTTTAATTATTTCGTTATGGGCGCCATATGACCCTGACGTCGGCGCGCCCCTAAACCCTAACCATGATGGTGATGATGCAAGATGCATCGTACTATCCTTTCCAGCAATACGTTTTCTATAGAAATTTGCATCCGCACACACTGCATAAGCGTATGCCACCAACTCCTCGACCATTCTACACGCAGCACCAGCCAATTTTAACCACCCCACTGCTTGAATACTAAAATATCGAGCAATATCGTCTAGGGAATCGACTACAATGAACTACTTCATACCGGTTTAAATGAAAAACGGTCCGGGAGGGCGACCATCCAGCCAATCGTTCGCTGAAGTCCAAACGTACATCTTACTAAAAACCCGCCAACCAAAAACCACCCAAAAACAAGTTTGGAAGCTATTGAGAATGACTGATCAGTTTAATTTGTACAATTTCGTCATTTTCGGATAGCAATTGCAGAGAGATGGTGCTGGAGCTTATCAATAAATGGCAAAGCCCGTAAAATACATCCAGACTGAATGATCCTAAACAGAAGCTACAACAAACCGGCAGCGACACGAGCATTGACAGGCCTTGCGATTATATAAACGTGCTTGGGGCGATACGCGTCATTTAGCACGGCAATGTGTCACATTCTGTATAGTAGCCTGGTGATTTAGGTTTTTCTTCAAAAGTAACGGATCGTTGTTCATTAGATGCATTTTTGGTGCTGATTACGATGCGCTCATCAGAAATGCAATTTTCGAAAAACTTTGGTGGCCCACTCGAGTTGAAGGTTTTCATTTTGCCCAATTTTCCACTTTTTGGCTCACCATCAACCCATATTACCAACGAGGTGGAAAAATTGCACTGGGCTGGTAGTTTAGTTCATTGGTGTTCCATTCGCTTTGTTTTTGTTGTTATAACTTGCACACATAACCGTTATTTTTGCTTATCATATCTGCTTTTAGTTAAGCTTGCACTGGCTCTCCATAGATGGCGCTAGCGGCGTGTCTTGGTAAGTGAATACTGATTTCCTCGGGGACCGGGAATGTGAACAGCAACGTGAAAGGTGAGAAACAATTGCGAATTGGATTGTATAAACGCACTTAAAGAGCTGTTTTCAAGCAGCACTGATGCTGTTAACACTGTTTCTCAGGTATTTTAAGCATGCCATGTCCAAATATGCTGCTGCTGCTGAAGTCCCGACCATAACCCTTTACCAATAGACGCAGGAACCGTGGGGCTGTGGTGGTGGCTGTTGCACCCAACTTTCAGAGTGTGGCAGCAGCTCTAACCCCGCCCCCAGTTTGAGCCGATTCTGGAACTTCTCTATTAACATTTAGTGATATGCCTAATCACCCCCGGCCATACCAACGCGGAAGCCCCTTCCTCCAGCCTACACCTTTCCTCCGACTAAAATAGTCTCTCCACCTATGCCTTCACCGACTGAATGCTTCCGTATTTGCGCCAAAAGACTCTGCAGCAACCCTACTTTGACTGAAGTGCGAGGGTATCAGTTTTGAGGCTAGTGACCTCTAGCCCAGTCTCCTCTGACATATTTAGAGGTCGTTGTGGCCCAGAGAAGAATTATTTTTTACGCAGACGGATAGGATTGATAATTTTCAACGTTGTGGTACAGCAGAAAAAATCGACCGGTTTGGCATTATGCAAACATTTTAATACAAACGTGACATTGGTCACCAGGTTTTAAGGACCGAAGAAAATATGCTGTATGAAATCCTAAAATTTCCAACGACTTCCAACGACTAGACGTCCTGCACTAGTTGCATTGAATAATTCACATACCGGCATAATCCAAGTTTTACGTTATGTTCTCTTTGCAGTTTTATGTTTCCTCTGAACAAAATTCAACATGGACGGACGGTAATATTTGCAAAAACAAAAGAGCCTGACCGTGAGTTTGGCATGTCATAGGGCACCTTGTTATGACAAGAATTGGACTCGTGGAGGAGCGGAGCAAAGATGAGTGCCATACTCTTATAAAAGTATCAATAACAGGGTAACGGCTGAGATTATGGATGTATGTGCAAGCGTATCACTGCCTACACGTGCAAAACAGGCCGTGCTGAAGGAACTAAGAGGGTTTTAGAAAGGATGAGAGACAAAAAGAAGCATGTAAACAGGTTTGGCAAGCGAGCTGCTACATCAACTGCTGCGATGGATTCGCTGATTGATATCAGCAGCCGAGAACGTGAGCCTGAACCAGTAGAAGACAGTGTATCTGGCCGACCAGCCAAGTGCCAGACGTATTCAGACAGGCAGCCTCGATCAGAAACACAGAGCGATGGCAGAGGAGAGTTCAGCGAGCGGGTCGAGCAGTCATAAGAGGAGCAGCCTTCCCGAGTCAACAGGCGACGGCCGAGACAAACACGCCTGGAAACCGGTGTTTCAGGTAGCGCTATCATCTGCTAAGCTATAATGACTTGGTAATCTTGATCAAAGGGATATTATCTGTGTAGAACAATGCTATTTTCAGAAACCAGTCTGCTCATAAATCCGATCAGAACACCCACAAGCTATATATTTATATATATTTTTAAACATTGTCCAAGTCTTCACAGTCCATAACTCACAAACCATAAGGAAGGATAGACCGTAGAAGAACGACAAGTAATGCCAACCATTTTTATGTTTTATGAGTTATGGAACCGTAAGGAAGGATAGGAGAACGTCAAGCAATGCGTACCATGTCTTATGGTTTATGAGCTATTGACTGTGAACGACTTGGACAGTGTTTTGAAAAATATATATATATATATATATACATATAGCTTGTGGGTGTTTTGTTAGAATTGTTGAGCAGACTGGTTTTGAAAATAGCATTGCTCATACACAGATAATATCCCTTTGATCGGGATTACCGAGTTATTATAGCTTAGCAGATGATAGCATTAATGAAACACCAGTTTCCACAGGCGTGTTTGCTGTCTCGGCCGTCGCCTGTTGACTCGGGGAGGTGACGGCTGCTCCTCTCATGACTGCTCGACCCGCCCGCTGGGCCTCCTCTGCCATCGCGCTGTGGTTTCCTGACCGAGGCTGTCTGTCTGAAGGCGTCTGGCACTTGGATGGTCGGCAAGAAATGTCTTCTGCTAGTCCAGGCTCAAGTTCTCGGCTGCTGGTATCAAACAGCGAATCCATCGCAGCAGTTGGTATAGTAGCTCGCTTGCCAAACTTGTTTGCATACTTCTTTTGTACTCTTTCTTTCCAAAGCCCTCTTAGTTCCTTCAGTATGGCCTGATTTACACGTGTATGGAGTGATACGCTAGCACACACATCCATAACCCCTGCTGTTACCCTGTTCTTCCATTCTTCCATAGGAATATGACACTCATCTTTGCTCCGCTCCTCCATGAGTTCAATTCTTGTCATAAGAAGCCGCCCTATGATATACAAAACTCACGGTAAGACTCCTTTATTTCTTGCGGATATAACCGTCCCTCCATTTTCAATTTCGATCAGAGAACTGAAAGGAAAAGATAACGTAAACACTTAAATTATGTCGATGATTATCGATTATCATATGATTATAGATTATTATCCAATGCAGCTAGTGCAAGGTGCGGAAACGTTGGAAAGCTTATTTTGTGATTTCATACAACATATTTCCTTCAGTCCTTAAAACCTGGTGACCAATGCCATGTTTGTAAAAAAATGTTCGCACAATGCCAAACCAGTCGATTTTTTCTGCTGGACCGCAACGTTAAAAATTGTGAATTCTATCCGTATACGTAAAACATATAATTCTTCTCTGGGCCACAACGACCTCTAAATATGTCAGAGGAGACTGGGCTAGAGGTCGCTAGCCTCAAAACTGATACCCTCGCACTTCAGTCAAAGTAGGGTTGCTGCAGAGTCTTTTTGACGCAAATACGGAAGCATTCAGTCGGTGACGGCATAGGTGGAGAGACTATTTTAGTCGGAGGAAGGGCTTCCGCGTTGGTATGGCCGGGGTGATTAGGCATATCACTTAAATGTTAATAGAGAAGTTCCAGACTCGGCTCAAACTGGGGGCGGGGTTAGAGCTGCTGCCACACTCTGAAAGTTGGGTGCAACAGCCACCACCACAGCCCCCACGGTTCCTGCGTCTATTGGTAAAGGGTTATGGTCGGGACTTCAGCAGCAGCAGCATATTTGGACATGGCATGCTTAAAATACCTGAGAAACAGTGTTAACAACTTCAGTGCTGCTTGAAAACAGCTCTTTAAGTGCGTTTATACAATCCAATTCGCAATTGTTTCTCACCTTTCACGTTGCTGTTAACATTCCCGGTCCCCGAGGGAATCAGTATTCACTTACCATGTCACGCCGCTAGCGCCATCTATGGAGAGCCAGTGCAAGCTCAACTAAAAGAGGATATGATAAGCAAAAAATAGCCGTTATGTGTGCAAGTTATAACGACAAAAACAAAGCGAATGCAACACCAATGAACCAAACTACCAACCCAGTGCAATTTTTTCCACCTCGTTGGTAATATGGGTTGATGGTGAGCCAAAAAGTGGAAAATTGGGCAAAATGCAAAACCTTCAACTCGAGTGGGCCACCAAAAGTTTTTCGAAAATTGCATTTCTGATGAGCGCATCGCAATCAGCACCAAAAAATGCATCTAATGAACAACGATCCGTTACTTTCTGAAGAAAAAACCTAAATCCGGACCAGGCTACTGTATAGCCAGCTGTCGATTCCAACGACATAACAGCGTGTTCACAGCAGGGCTGCTGTACTTGTGATACTAGAGCGGCCGCTTATACGAGCAGGAGGTCCATTTACCGGGGAGTTACTGCCGGGCCTGTGCGCATTTACCGTCACAACATACAAAACGGAAGCGGGGATGTATACATGTGCACGTGCTGCCTCCAAAACAGAAGTCGTTTAAGCACAGGTCAAGGACAAACCGGATCGATATTTTGCCCATTCCTGTGTTAAAAAACCTTTCTCTTGTCTTATGTAAAACCGACAAAGCCACAGCCAAAACTATACATGACATCACTATATCCTAAATGTCCCGTGCAAAATGTACGGTTTGACGTCGCCATGGCGCCGATTAGCGTACACGATCGTACACGATCGGCCATCAATAGCCCGGACCACAGGCGCCGCGCGAATGATGGGGCCGATAGTTCATGTGTCAGGACAGATCCGGATGATTTGTGTTACAAGCAGGCGCCCGGCCGCTGTAGCAGCGTTCCCGGAGAGCCCGTTGGGAATTAGCCCGATTAAACATTAATAAAATACGCTATCTACCAACCCGATGACCACGACACAGTTCCAGAATTTTCTAGTTTCGGTGTTTCATGCCAGCGTTACGGGCGGTGAAATATCACTCTGGCTTCGATGGTGTGAAACGCAGGGGTGTGAATTTATATCTCGTTGGGGGTGCCCCAGCACTTTCAATGAAACGTCGGGTTAGTGTTAAAATCCCTTCAAATTAAAGTGTTTACTATTTTCTGGACTTCAAATTGGTTTTCCTTGTTTCAACAGCCCTGTGTAAGGGCCAAAACAAAGCTAATATCATGCTATCTGTATTTAAGTGACGGTTATTGATATCGATATTCTTTCAAACTTGCCCTCCCAATGTTTTGAAATCCAAGCCTGTGACAGGATGCAAGAAGGTATTGCAGGAGGCAAGTGTGTAGCAAAAACAGAACACACCAGCACACCCATACCACCACTGTATGCTAGTTTATCTACGAATATGCGGTCATCCCAAGAGTTCATGTATTCTGATAGACTCCTTGCTGCAATTCCACAGAAGGAGGAAATATGTCTGCCATTACACCATTCAGTATTTCGGTCGGTACCTTCTGATGTGTCTCACCTGGTTTGCGCGCTGTGGGTGGGCCTGGTTTGCCTTTGATTTCGCGATCAAACTGGGTTTCCAGTGCGCACAGCTCCCCAAGGATGGCGTCTAGCTCCACGTCCTGCGACCCTGGGGGCAGCACAGCCTTAATCAGCCTCTCCAGCAAACAGAGCTCAGCGCGGACAGCGTGCATATACCGACTTCCCGCAACCAACGCGCGCGGAGAGCAAACACACTGGCTTCTTCGGCGATGCTTTTCGCGGAACGTTTCTTCACTGCAAACACGAGGAGGTTTGGAACGATGAAACGTGTGTGCAGGCAACACGAACATGATCTTACATCATCAGTGTCATCACCTATACTGGTAGCGAGCCGCAAACACAAGAAACATGCGCACATGTTCTCAACTTGTTGGAAATGGAAGCCCCTACCTATCGACGGATAATCTGCCTCGCGTTTACGTTTCTACATTATGAATTCTGACAAATGAGAGTTCTGAAAGTCGTATCCCACGATCAGGTGCGGAACGAGTGAAACCAACATTTGACCGGTCAACGGGAACATTTCCCGGAACGTTGTTGGTAAAATGTCAATTACCCCACTCTATTTATAGATGTAAAATTATACCTCTTTGGTGGTGCTTGGACACCCACAATGACACGTGAAAACAGTGCTAAGATACCCTTTGAGTTGTGTTTTCACTCTAAGAAGTTGGTTTTATGCAGTTCTTTAGGTCTGTGGGAGACAAAGACACGCCTTTTATCACGCCATCCCTTTCTATATTGTGACTATTGACATTCCTCCACCTTTGGGCAGCCAAACAATTTTCCAAAACCACCGCCCCTGATCCTATCCTTGTGAATTATAAATATCAGACATAACATAACGGCATGGGCGTCGAAATCGAGGAGGGGGGACGCGTCCGCCCCAATTCGAGAAACAAGGTTTAAGTCCCCCCATTTTGGGACACTTTAGCTGGTTTTGGGCATTTTATTCCCTTTTAACTGCGCAGACTCACATAAATGTGTGAACTGAAGTAAATCATCGTTAGCATTTTAGACAGTTAATATGTTCCAAACTCGCCTCCCTCGCCCCCTGGTCATCACACCTGCGGGATCCGTCCCCCTGTAAAAATTCCGTGGAAACACCTTTGAATAGCAGTAATACAATAGTTTCAAACGTCTCCAACACCTTCCTGGCACCCTCTAAAATACCCCAGGCGCCCACTCCTCCCCCAGGATACGAGTATCGGCGCGCACGCGATGCAATATCCCCCCTCCCCCCATGACAGGTCACGACACCAGCAAGTAACTCCTCTAGTCCTAACGGCGCCTGCTAATCCACCGCTGCCTATGACTATGCTCTATCTGGTAGCTGAACCTCCACCCGCCCCGCCGAGAGGCCAGCCTGAGTCGATGGGCGGTACCAGTCCACTTCAGCACACCGTAGAGGCGGAATAGGGCAACGAGCTGGGCCGGGCGGCAAACAGCGCGGCGCGACGGCCGAATTACCAGCGCCATTACCGGCGGCGGCGCGTAGTCCATGCATGGACGATGCCGCCGCCCGATAGGCTGGTATACGAGAAGCGGGCGCCGCCGCCTGCATTATGCATCGATAACGATAGAAAGACAGCGACGTAGTGGGATGAGGTGGGAGCCGTGGTACTCGACGTACTTACACGGCATACGGCAGGATATAATTGGGGGTGTTTGTACTGTTGATAGGAGTTGGAAGGTTAGGAATGACATTGTGTCTTTCAGCATATGACAAAAAACACGGAAAACTACTTCAGGCGTTCATAAAACGTCACGAGAACAAACGAACATGCAAAGCAAGCTATGGAATGTATGGCATAGTTTGCAAACAATGGGCTAAATCGCTATATAAAACATCATTACAAATTGTTTCCCTAATCAAGGGCATAGAAACCTCAACTCCTGAGCTTTTGATGATGATTTTACAACGTACTTTGCTTTTGTGAACATGCTGAAAGCTAATACTAATTCTCTCAAACAGGAGCTACCGTCATTTGAACATCCCGCCTGACAGGATATCCTTTGGCATTACCTTGAACATATTTCAAGCGGTTCTACTACCTGTGGAACAACATAGGTCCCTTGAGACCCTCAAATATATTCCTGACGTTAATTATATGCAGGCGATGGTAAACGAGTGTGTTCATGTATGCAGTGTACGTATCTGCACTCGTGAGTATGTGACACATCTTTGAATTTGTTTTTTTATAAATATTCAAGACCACTCCAAAATACGTATGCTTCATTTATTAAGCCCTCAAACCATTTTACAATAAGCTTGCCCAGCCTTCAGCGTCAGCTTCGACGCACGTTTTTACGTGACAACTACAATATCAGCATAACACAGACGTGTGTTAGGATCAACAAACATATAACAGTATTCACCCGAAACTTGAACGTGCGCTCAACATATGACTTTGAAAACTACCCTCCCCGCAGAGGACGTGTCCTTACCCTAGTGTGGGCGTGTGTTGGGGTCTTAGGGCGCTTCAGCAGTTTGGCTATATCACTTACGCTAGTGTGTGTGTGTGTGTGTTGGGGCTTTCAGGGCACCTCAGCAGCCTGGCTACATCGCTTACCTTCGAGGACGGCCATAGACAGCCGGTAGGAGTCGGTTCGCGGGGCATGGCCGTACTTCTCCACCGAGCTGGACGCCGAGCTGGGCCGACCGCCGGAACTGGACGAAGTGGCCGTGTCCACTCCCTGCAGGCCAACGAAAAACGCGGCGTCAGAACTGATTTCAACTCGGAAATGTGACATGACGCGGTGAAAAGTAGCTGAGAAAAGCCGAGCCTGCTGAGAGAAAGCAAACAAATTCAACGCCAATACTTCGCCAAGAACGTCACACTATAAGCTTATAGCCACGAGTCGTAAACTCGTGAGTAAAAATCGAAACATCTTAGGATGACACATCAAAGAGATACGAGTACAAACAAGCAAACACTTCATATAACTGTCATGAGAAACACGACCACTCCCACTTTTGAACGGGGCATGTTCGTCATCCTCCGGCGCTCCCTTTCTCACGGTATCGCACGCTGTTCATCCCTGCGGACCAGCGAGTCACCTCAGCTCCAGAGACACCACGCCGGTGAAAGCAGATTTGTCCTCTCACCAACCATCACTGCCGCGCTAACTGGCACGTCAGTGGGTATTAAGACTCCAGCTACGACACGCCTCCAGTGAGAGTCGGTCAGATCGTTCCGTGCAGGCTGTGAAATGACCGGCGGAGTTCCCAGCTCCAGTGCCGGCGCGCGCCCGCTGCGCGGCTGCCTCGGTGGACGGTATTGAGCTCGATGGACCCGTGATGGACGAGGTCCGCTGAGGCGGGAAACACCACGGTGGAGCGTTAGTCAGCCAGCACAGCCGACCCGTCATACATCATCGGCTCCAAATGGCTGAAGTCGTCCTAAACACCGGCCGTTTACGCGTGCTTTGTTGGGGCCGACGGTAAATCAGCATCGCGTGAATATCGTCTGTCTTCACTGCTGCCTCCAGGGGAACTCGCCACGTTACTGATTTACTCACTGGCTGGTGGTTTTCACCGTCCAGGTGGTATCAATCTTTCGAGCTTGCAACTTAAGTGATCTGCGCACTGGGCTCCGTAGTCAGTCCTCGCCCCAGCACAGCCGCGGTCGTGTCGGCAGGATTAGCGTCAGATATGGGCGTAAGTGATGCTCCAAAGGACCTTGCGCTATCAATTCTGGAAAGTGAGGTTACTTGACCGGTTGGTCTACAAGTTTGCATCACGCATGCAACAAAGCTTGACCAGGCTGTTTATTAAGAGCGAGAAAAGCCAAGGTAGTTGTACCGGGTACTGAAGGGTTACACAACAATCACTTGACGCATCCAACAACGCCAATGCAACAAACAAATTCAACCAGCGATGCGGGCCAGTCACTGGGTCTCTGTGCGGAAGTCTACCTCCAACCAAACAGTCATTGTGCACGCAAAGATGCGAAGAGACTGGAGCGGGATGACGGGGCGCGAGTGCCCCTCGCTTTTTGCATCCACCGTTCCATCTCCTGCAACAATTGCCGAAGCAATACCGGCAAGCCGATTACAGCAGTGCGTTCATTTCGGAACGGTGCGTGCCGCTCAGAAAAAGCAGCCCATTGACTGTGGCGGCAGCGCTTTTTTCGCGAGCAGGAAGAGTGGATCCCTCGGGACTCTCTGAGTGCTGCAGCGTCCCGCTGGTCAGCTGATAGAAAATAGACACAAAAGAGAGGCAGAAGCACAGCAGGCGGACAATAGTGCCCACTGGTGCAATATAGGTCACCGTCCCACGGTTGCCAAACAGAGCCTACGTGCACCGGAGTTCGACATTTGATATCCGTTCAAGACAAAGCAGCTAGTTTTTATCCTCCTGTTATCAGCATCGAAACTCCGAACGCCAGCTGCAAGTATACCAGCCAGTGGAGGAGTCACGACGGTATAACCGAGAGACGAGTGGCTGTTGCCATGGCCACAGACACGGCCCCACCACACAAGATTTATGCACTGGAGCCAACGTCCCGCGAGTCCATTAACTCCTTCATAACGAGCCCTGACATACGGGAGTGCTTCAACAGGCTCAGAAGCAGCCTCAGGTCTGGCAGAGGCACGCCGCGCGCCAAGCATTCCTGGCCATAGCCAACGGACGCCGGCACGCGTGACCTCTGACCTCTGTCACTCAACACCACGCCAGGGGTCAGCTCACGGCCAGCGGCGGCGGCGACCACACGCAAGTGGGCCGTGTTCAGCGTTCGACACCATTACGGTCGTCACCTTCGGGACTCGTTATTACTGGCACATTGTCACTCATCGTCTGAGTCGACAGACAGCCAAAGGTGAAAAAATCGGCGGTCTATTGGAACGGTTTGAGGGATAACAGACATATGGTGAATGCGTTGAAAGTGAAGAAGACAGAACAATAAGTCTTAGTCGGTCTCCTAAGCTATTTGATAAATATTTGACAGTGCTTGCAGGAGGAGATGTATGGAGCTGGGTTGTGACGGCGGGCAGTATTTTTGCCGTCTCTGGCGCCGGCCGGTTGCACGGTGCCTGCATTCCTGGCGCCGACCGACAGGTCTCCATCAGAGCCGTCCCCGCCGCAGAGAATACCTCGGACCCACACACCCTGGCGGCCGCGCCGGCCGCAACCCCTCAATCAATCGCCGCCGAAGGGGAAACCCAGCGGAAACTGGGCCCAGTTGAACAGAAACAACATGCATCAGCTACCTAGACCGTGACCATTCATAAGCCGTATGAGAAATGCTTTAATCATCGAAACAATTTCGATAAGTGATTCGCCTCTTTTCCAAACAGTGTTTAGTAGAAAATACAAATGCGAAAGGCAGACACAGGAATCGTGGCTGTTTTTGTAAAATTTCACCGACTAAGATACTGTGTACAAAGTGAGAAACAAGTGACACCATTAACTGGTACAAACCGAATCCCAGACCGTTTGTTTTTGGTTGTGTTCAAGGATAAATCTAGCCAGCATAATGCACAGCACTCACCAAACCCCAGTTCCTGTACTCCGACACCCAACGAATAAAGAAAAAACAAGAATCCGCGGTACACAAAATATACTTCCAGCAGCATGTTAAATAACATTTCGTCCCATTAACTCCAGAGCAAACACCATTCAACGTTCTCAAGTACTTGGACACTGGCTCTGCGGAGAAGGGACCTGGAAAGTACCCAGTAGGTTCAACACGCATTCCCATGCCGACTCCGCGGCGCCAGACTAGGACCACCTTCGCACGTGCGTTCAGGCCTGCTGATCCCGGCGGCGGATGGGAGGGGAGGGGAGGGGGGCAGCTGGTCACGCGCTGCCGTAGAAGGGCCGCCGCGGGGTGCCCAGCCGGCAGCGAGCCCTCCGTCACCGCCACGGTGGTGCCACCGTGCTGTGAGAGGCAGTAGATAGCTGCGTCCGCAGCACTGCAGCTGCTGAAGGAGACGGCGCCCAGTCGGCGCGGCCTCGCACGCACACTGCACCAATCGGATGATACATCACGCACCAGCACTGGAATTCCAGAGTCTACACACACTCGGACGGCGATCCGGCGGCACACCAGTCAGAGCTAGTCCAACAGAACACCGGTCAGAAGCAGGGCCACCGGGGCACCGGTCAGAAGCAGGACCGGCGGAACACCGGTCAGAAGCAGGATCACCGGAACACCGGTCAGAAGCAGGACCGGCGGAACACCAGTCAGAAGCACGACCGGCGGAACACCAGTCAGAAGCAGGACCGGCGGATGTGGGGGAATCTGCCGCAGCTGGCGCTTCCTGCAAGCTCTTCGCCGTAAGCTACGTATTTATGTCTCCAACACTTTTCTGGTTGCCAATGTCAACTTGTTGCAATCCATGAAACACAAAGTACCGAGGAGGGGAAATGCTGGTCCTTGTTCGTGTCGAATCTGGAACGCTCCGTCATTTTCCTCATTTGCTTCGCTGTGTCACTGCGTCAGAGGTGCCCGTTGGCGGTAGCAGCCAGTCAGGCGACCAAATGTGAACAGCTCCTGACAAATGGCTCAAAGCCCATTAGCCCAAACGAACCACGAAATACATATCTTCGTTTGGAGCGGTAGAACGGGGCCCCAGGCATCCGGCGGAGTCGAGCTGAGCCCGTGCGAACGCTGCTTCAATCCACTGAACCGGTAGTCCGAGCCGTTACCTCTCATCCAATCCATCACACGCTAACCTCCGTACCTTCAAAAGATCCTCTCCAGGAGCAGCCACAGCCCGTTGTCCCGTATAGCACCACAGCGCAGTCGCCACTCACTCACAACTGGCACCACAGCGCGATCACCACTCACTCATGACTGACGCCCCACCAGCGCGCGGCCGGCCAACGGATGCCGCACGGGTCCAGCCGGCGTTCCGACCGCGCCGCGCTGACGTCTGCAAGTCAACTGAAGGACGCCCACTGGACGGCCGCCGCCGCCGCCGGCCGCCCCAAACACACGGCAGCCGGCCGGGGCGGCACGTACTCTGGACCGGCGGCTCAGTGGCACCGGCAGCGCGGCGGCCGCGCCCTCGGCAACAGCCGGCGACGGCAGGCCGCGCGCGCGCGGCTCTGCTGCTGCCGTGAAAAACAGCGGTGGTCACCGTGTGAAGGTCCTGTGACCGGAAGCTGAATGAGTTGCTGTTGTATTGTGTAAACATCGTCAATCAGGCTGACTATGATGGACGTGAGAGTCAATGGATGACTGTGTACCGGAATCAATGGTGAGTTAAATATACAGGAGTTTCACCACCGTCGCGGTCGGGCTGCAGTGTTGACATCGGCGACGACAGCGCATGAGAAGGCTGATGCAATACACGGCCTTAATTAAGCCCGGCCAAAAGTATCATGGCCAGTAGATGACCGCCAGTGACCAGCAATATAAACCTAATCTATCGTAGCCATAACACGTCGTGTTTTGAACAGTTCATTTGTCGAACAAGCTCCATGGTAATCATCATTCACGCGAGATAGATGGCTTTGGACCAAAAGACCGAGCAGCCAAGTCTACAAGGTAGCCGGTTTACACAGCACTTCAGGTCGTTTTATGGCTCGCTCAGCTTCTGTGATGTTGGATTGTTCTCTCGATCGGCGAGGCTTGCTTTTTACGACCCGGTTTCCTTGATCATCTCCCCTTTTTATCGACCACCTGGCGGATCTTCCGCATTCTATATGAGGCTGTGAGCAACGAGCGCGCAGAACAATACAAACACAGAACGACAATTCCAACAACAGCCAATAATATGGACCCACACACTGTCGGATCCAAAGGGGGTCGAAGACGCCGTGGCCCCCTCCAAAGCCTGAAATAGTATCTTTTAGCCCCCAAAAGGACATTTTTTTACCTTTTTCTTGAAATATGCTATATTTTCGCGATTTTTCCCGAATTAGTCCCCCCCCACCAATGCTGCATTGGCCCCCTTCAAAATTTGCTCCTAGATCCGCCAATGGAGCCACAACCAATACCTCTGGTACGATATGCAATCCATCAACGCCATTCCTGACGATATATAAATCCCCCACCAATCGCACGCCACTGGTTCATAAACAGCCCCCTCCCCTCCCCGAGACGGCGCGTTAATCCGTTCCAGTCCATCTCGTTCAAGTCAACACCACCACCACGTCGGACACCATACGTTACGGCCGCTACTTCCGGCAGTGGCGACGACGGGCACCGGTGGCTGGAGGCGACAAAACGACTTCATCCGTCACCTCCGTCCTTCAATAGAGCTTACGACTAAGATCGAGGTTTGAGATGTGTTTGAACATGTGCGCTTAGCGATATGTATAAGTGCTCAGACAGCTAACAGACAAAGAAACAAACTGTGTCGTTTTCGCCGCCGGTGCGCCGTCGATGGCTTCAGGCCAGCTCCTCTGGCTGGCTGCCGGCTGGGCCCGTCTGACGCGGCCGGAAATGCCGCCGCCTGCCACCTCAGCTGCGCGTGTTGGAGGCCCGGCTGCCAACTGGTGCGACGCGTGCGAGACTGCCGCTGCCACCCCGGAGATGAAGGTAGTCCGCGGCGCCAGGCAGTCCGCTAGCTGACTCACAGGTGGGTCCGGTGACCTCACCTCATCGCCCACCGTCGCCGCGCCGCGTCGATTTGGCGCACAAACAAGTGCCCGGCCTTGCGATGGTGACTTGGCAACTGATGCTGCGCCGTAGGCATGTGTGTGTGTGTCTTCTTTATCTGAGATGTGGACGGGATGTTGGTGGGATAGCGGCCCTGGCTTGTTTCGTGTTACTTCTCCCGTACTTAGCCCACATCCAGGGCGTAATGTGGGGACTTCGCGCCGGGGAGGCTGGCGATCTAGGACGCATCCCCAACAAGGCTGGTGTCTTCTTTAGTATCTGAAAATGTCTGGAGATATTTCTCTCACTCGCCCGCTAAGGGCAACCATTTTCTTCTCTGCAGCTTCCTGATTGGTCTTTGTTATCCTCATAATTTAGTGTTTAGGTTGCATTGACTGCGGAGGTCATATTTGCGCCCATTATGCCTTTAAACTGTTGTTTTCAGCTCTCTCTCTCTCTCTCTTTCTCTCTCTCTCTCTCTCTCTCTCTCTCTCTCTCTCTCTCTCTCTCTCTCTCTCTCTCTCGCTGCCAGAGTTCACTCATCGCGGTTTCAGCGGCGAACGAACTGCGAAACAGCGTTCTCCAGATGGCGGCGGCAGTGCGTGCCGGCCCGTCCTCGGTTTGGCAGTGCGTGCTGCTCGGTCCTCGGTTTTCGCCCAGCACGTGCAGGTGATTTATGCTGCCGGTGCATGCTCCACAGCCGGTGGCAACGTTCCAGGTACACACACACACGCCTACAGAGAACCCCAAACCGCAGCCCGCCGACAGACAGCGCCGACGATGACGTCAGAGCGTCGTTGTCGATGACCTGCCGTCGCCGCCGACGCCGGGTCATCGCTCTCCGTCGTGTGTGCACTGTCTCGTGGCCCGGAAGCGATACCAGTCGCTGATTGGTATGGGAAGCGACTCGCACGGGTACAATATCCTCCATCGGCTCTGCCGCTGCGATGCCAATGGGGCGCGGTAGTCGAACGGCGGCGATGCGTCGGAAGCACTTGACCCGAATACACAACAATAAGCGCCAATATCCGGGTATAGATCGGCACAGGTACAACAGAAGCTCCATCATCGCACGCGGCGGGGCCGCTGCGCCCCGCAAGCTGCCTCCCCGCGCCACAGTCGGCGAGCTGCCTCCGCCACGCCACAGTCGGCGAGATGCCTCCCGCGCCGCAGCCGATGAGATGCCTCCCCTGCGCCACAGCCGGCGAGCCGCCTCCCCCGCGCCACAGCCGGCGACATGCCTTTCCGCGTCTCCCCACGCGGAAGCCTTGCGAGATGCCTCCCCTGCGCCACAGCCGGCGAGATGCCTCCCCCGCGCCACAGTCCTCTCCGCGTCTCCCCCGCGCCACAGCCGGCGAGATGCCTCCCCCGCGCCGCAGCCGATGAGATGCCTCCCCGCGCGGCGCGTCGACGGAGCAGGTGCAGCAGCCGTCACAAGCGCCGCCGCGCGATACCCACTGCCGGCGCGGTGGGCTATTTTAGCCTGGCCCACCTCCCCGCGCGGGTGCAGATCCCGGGCGCGCCGCCGCCGCCGCCGCCGGCGCCGGCAGACATCGAGGCCATGCCCTGGCGCCGCGCGGGCACTGTTTACAGAAACGGTACCCCGCCGGGCGGTGGTAGCGCCTTCCTCGCGGTGGCAGCCGTACTCTGGGGAGGTAGAGCCTACTACCGTGAAGTCTGCAGAGCATCCACATGAAATTGACGCCAGCACAACTGTGCCAATTTCAAGCTCCATAGAGGCGTAATAATTAGGGCAGCAAAGTTCCCGGCCGGCCAACCAGCGGGAGATGAGGATGAACTTTAAACGAGAGCATTGCGGCTGGTGAGACCGTCCGGAATAAGTCGGCGGAAATCCCTAACTGTCTTGTGGAGACGACTGCCTGCGATTTAAATCATTTATGTCTGCATGGGATTATGCAGAAGCTCCGCAGGATAGCTCTGCACTTTATTAGCCCGCCGCTGGGGCCCATTAAGCCCGGCAGAGAGCACCGCCTGTGCTCTCCAGCAAGCCATTTGCAGGGCTTAAACACCACTTACAATTAATCGGCCACCAAAGTGTTTCGCTTCAATCAACGACACTAGTTAAACCGACCAGAAAGGTCGGTGACATCGCTCCAAATTGCCGACACCCTACAGAGGAGCCGGCATCCTTCCAAATCACTGACGCGGTTGGAGACAGATCCAAGGTCACAAATGACGTCCGTTATGAAATTTCTTGTATCACGAGGCGCGGCCTTCCAAACTCGCTGTAATATCGGCATTCGCCGACGGCTCCTGCGACGCCGTCGCTCCAAACACGTCTCATCCCCGTCGCGCCGACGGTTTCATCTCCCGTCGCCGGCAGCCGGGAGTTTAAGGGAAAGTTCCAACATCGAAAATAAGCCCGAGAAAAGCGACGCACCCAACACCGTTGGTGGGACCGAAAATATATTTCCAATATCCAGAAAACGAAATATTTCGTTTCTAAGGTGTTAGGAAAACAACGCCTCGCTTTCAGACAAGACTGTGATAATTCTAGAGTGGATGAATGTCATATCTTGCCAAAACATCACAGCTTCGAGAAGAGATGATGCTCCCGCCACAGAAGTGATGCATCTTGGGCACAATGGCCCATTTCCAAGCCACACCACACGCTATACAGAACAACAATGACGGCGGGCGACCGCCGCGGGATTTGTCACCAGACTATAACGGCGGACCCGTTCTCATTTCCTCAACTGGCACCCACTGCCGGATGAATATAACTCTTCAGCGAATAATTCAAATAATTTCGGAGACAACAACTAAAACTAGAGACAACAGTCCTCCCAGTTGCAAGGGATTACAATACGTAGCCTGGTCCTACAGGGGCACATTCAAACACTGTTTTCCCGGCCGAGCCTCTGAATAAGTCGATCTGATTCTCGAAATCCCTACCAACAGGGTGAGAGTTGGCGACGCCGTATGACCCTGGCAGTTGTTGCGTCGTTAAACCCCAACAATTATCATCAAACACTTTAACTTTTGACTTTCGATGAATTCCTAAAATAACACCTTGGGAAACGTTAAATAAATGTGAGCGTCCCTAGCTCTCAAGCGCCGGTTTCAGCCACTCGAAAACCAGCGATGAGCTCACTGATGCGCCGGGAAGGGGTACGCTTGGTAGGTCGCTTGGCAAAACAGCCCCATCGGCGTTGACCGCCGCCGCCAGTCCTAATAAGGCTGTTCCGCTGCTGTTCAGAAGGCTGGCGGCGCGTTGTTTCCGGGCGAACAGGCCAGACTGTTATTGTAGTGGCCATCGCCATGGTACGGTGCTATGTTTATTGAAACAGGCTGTGGAGGACCAGGGCCGGGCAGGTTCGGCGACGAGTTTCGCTCCTCACCCCGGGTCCACACGATAGCGATCCCAGCGCACGGTGGGGCAATACGGCCAGTTACACGCCAAACGGTGGTTACAATAGAACACATTTTGACACAGAAATATTTAGCAAACATAAAAATGCGATGCAATTGTTCAAATCTTTTTTACAAAATTTTCCAGACGTTACGTACATAAGGAGGCCTCATGGTCCACTTCCGGCCAGCCACACCAGTAGTGAAATCGCCAGGCCCCGGTTAGGTAGTTGTATATGAAACGCTTGCCATGCAGCTGGGGAAGCGTGAAGCATTGTCTAGCCCTAGAGGGACTGACCAAACACTAATAGGTTGCGACTTAATCTAACAACCTACCTATATCTAAGCTCATCCTGCCGGCCGTCACCATCCTACCTGTATCTGGTGAAATTCTGAGCACCCTGTCTATAACCGACCAGGACGACACTCAGACCGCGGTAACCAAGACCAGGAGGGCGAATGTCACACACTACTGCCCCAATCACCCGACTAACCACGCCTCAATCGAATTCAGTTCTAAGAGAACACAGTCCGTACCACATGCACCCACGGTTAGTAGACACTCCTGCACCTCGGCCAGCGTGAACAGCGCGCAGTGTCAAACCCGACCGACTGGCAGCAGACAACTGGAGCGGGACGGGAACGGTATCTCAGCCACTAGCTGTAGCAGCCGCCCTTAACTAGATGGCCGCGGATCGGCGGCGACTGCGGCCTGGGTTCCCAGGCACCTCCTTTCACAGGAATGCCGTCCCGGCCGGGCCGGCCACGCACACGCAGCGCAAAACACCACCCTCTCGGCTGGACGATGACCGATCTGCCCGCACCCACCTCTCCACAGCGATACCGGACAGAAGAAGACGTCGGGGGTCCACTCGGATCAGCGCTGACTCAGCGTTGAACAATATCACCGGTCCGAATCACGATCTGAGGCCGCCCCGGGCACTGCAGAACAGAGGAGGGCAGTGCACAATAGCACGTGAAGACCACAACTGGCGTGTCTCCCCGCGATGAAAAACTCGCGCCGCGCGTCGGCGGCGACTCTCGCGGGGGTCGGCCGCGTCGCTGAGGGCATCGATCGTCGATGGCGATGAGTCACGGCTGGCGTCCGTCATCGCGCGCAGGACGATGCCGCAGGGGGACCGACTGCTGAAGCGGAGGTGGACCTACACCAGCTCGTACCGCAGCCGACGCGGTCAAACACCGCGTCTCCTGCATCTTCAGTAAGAAAATGTGACGCCAGTCTCTCAGCGTGGTTGAGTTTGATTTTTTTGCGATGATGGACTGTTTTATTATTTTCTCCTCGGGTCGGGTATCCTCTCTGGGGTGGGCGGCATCCATATATCGTGACAGGACGGGACACTGACACCAGCAGACGTGACGCATACACACCCACACGGATCACCGACGACACGCAAACAACGCCAGAGAGAGAGCGAGGCGGCATCAGGGTGAACAACAGCGCCGGCATCACCTCCCCAGGCCTCATACCAAGCTGCAGATTAGATCCAGCCTGCATAAAAATAGACCAAGATTAAAGCGCGAAGTTTTGGAACTGCGACCTGGAAACTTCAAAGAACTGTGCGCGAATCAAAGGCTGCGGAAAACTCGGCGCCCAGAGTCTGAAAAGCCCGGATGTAAGCCGGAAGCATACAGGGATGCAAATTACGGCCAACAATGCGAGCGCGCCGCGCCGCCTCGGGCCGTCGCATCGCTACCGACGCACCAGTTCAAACCACCGACTAATCAGGCCGCTTCTCTCATTACGTACTTAATTCACCACGCCCGGGAAGCGGCTCTAAATGCGAATGAGTTACGACTTAATCCAGCTTTCAGCGGCCGGAGGGTTAACGACGCCTGAACCAGCGGTACCGTTGGGAGACCGCAGTGCGGCCCTGCCCAACGACGTGGGTGGAGCTACGGCCGCTCTAGCTCCTCCTGCCAGAATAGCGTCGACTGAATTACGTGACAGGGTTAAAATAATATTTCCAAGAGATATACCGCAGAGAGTTTACCATGCCGTAAGTCACCGAGGACATATCTGAGTCGCTTTATTAGCGTAACACTCACGACAGCAGCCGTGCGTCAGTTCCACTAATTGACCGGCCAATCACAGACGCGAATGACTTCTGAGATCAGGGCCCGGCGAGTCAGCGGCACGGCCTTCAACATGTGGTCGGCCCCGCCCACGCGCGTGACACGCTGTTTGTGTCGTGACACCCCAATGGATGGAGCGGGGGAGGGGAGGAGAGGGAGGGCCTGGTGACGTGGCCGATGACACACGCGCTCTTTACGATCGGATATGCGCCGTGACAGCCTCATACATCCCGTTAAGCGATACGCGGTGACAATGCCAGTAACGAAACCACAGTCTTCCGGTCAGGATGCGACCTATCGAGAACCGCCTGTATCCGGTATGGTCGCAGCGGAATCTTCAGAGCCAGTCGCAGCCAATTCAATTCTTCTCCAAACTCGTCCCGCTCCGAAGCGACAGAACAGTCCAATTCCTTGACGCAGCCAGGCAGCCAGTTGTGCGCTTTCTCCGCCCTCAGGGCATTTACCACCACGGGCCTCTTCATTACCCCGATGACCACTGGCGGAGGTTCGTCGGCACCGATGCGTCGGCGGCGGCGGCGGGCGGGGACCGAGACCGTGTCCTACATCCCCCGGACCGGCTCTGTCGCCCCCTGAGAACCATTACGGAGTCGGGTCATTGCGGACTCCCGAAGGTAGGCCTAGAGGCATGGGGTGCGTCCACTGCCGGAGCAGTGATCATCAATAGTGTTGGCGGGGTGGGGGGGGGGTAGAGGCTGGTCGTAAGTGTTCCTCAGTGCCGCAGCCAGTGATACCACCACCGGCCTCAACGGTGGAACAGGGGAAGGGTCAGGGATTGTGAGTCAAGCCTAATCTCCTCGCTTATGAAAAGCTGCTGCCCTAAAACCAAAAGCTCTTCGGTCTTCAGACTCATTGTCATGTTCCACATCTACTGACGTAGAACACTTTCACTTTTCCCCAACTTGGAAGACGTTGAGTAAAACGTCTGATATAATTGGCGGGGGAAGCAGCTTTCAACACACATCGCTGTGGCTTCCTGACATTTGGCTCAGGTTTTTAATGCGAGGGCCATCGTGGTCAGAGCTCAAATACCAATGCAAGTGTCGCCAATGTAGGGAAAGGAGATGAAACTCCACTTGGGGCTGCATTTTAACCAATTGGCCCTGAAATGGCATGCCTAAAGTTTTGCACGTGTGTAAAACGGGTTACCGTTCAGTCAATGTGGTGCTAGAAATGTTAAGGTTATTTCCAATTTCAATTAAATGCCTCGTGTTTGATGCCTCACTGAGCGTTCCAGCGACCGACGTTGATGGAGTAAAATCTATAGGTATCGCAACTGTAGTGGTAATTATGGGAAGACCGGCCCGCTGAACTCCCAGGAGAAATTCCCGCACACATTTTCACGCTGAGAAGATGAGCTCTAACCAATGACACCACTCCCGCTCCATCTGCACAAGAACTTCCTCCTTCGAAGCGGTAGCACTCCACCCATCAGCAAATGGCCACGTGCGGTGAAATTCTTACGTCATTAACCGACAAGTTTGGTGGAAACTTTGGGCCAGAAGCCTTTCACAGTTCATAAAACGTTCAATACACATCTCAGCGAGCAGCCTGGCATCGCTGAAAGGATTCGCTCACTCAATAATCGCAACGCCGCCGCACGAATTCCATCAAAGGAAATGAACCACTTTGTCGAAATTCTAAAAATTACTGTGCATCAATAAAATAGGTCTGACAATCAGGAAAACAAATTTAATTCCCACCTTCAATGGTTAAAAACTCGTTGCCTATTGCCTCGTTTTCTAACTATCCTGGGTCGACGTGAGCATCCCGTGTAATTACGAAGCTAAGCTGAGCGGTCTACTTGCGGCATGTCCTCGTAACTTTGCAAAAACAATGTCATTTGCTAACTTTTATCACGTGACGTGCGTTGCGATATCGAGACAGATTGCTTAGTGGTTTGGAATCGAAACATAGCGCCTCTAAGTTTGAACTTCAAGGTATGCAGACATTTAACCCTCGCCCCACCAGGGGGTGGGGGCATCGATGCCCTCGATGCCCCCCACTAAGGTTTTTTCGGGATAGTAGAAAAAACAAAGAAACGCAGGACCGTGGTTGAGGGCTCTATCTCTCACCCCATCATTTTCACACCATCCCTGAATTTTTTTACCCCAGGTCATCCAAGGTCAGGTCACCAGGCGAGGTCAACCAAGGTCACCTCACTTCAACTTTTGAGCTCTATCAGAGCTACGTTTCTCAGTTGATCCATTATTGAAACTTCCTACAGTTCATGGTCCCGCCAGGGTCTACAAGGTGTATATCCGAGATGTTTCGATTTCGTGACCTAAGGTCAGGTCACGAGGTGACCTCTCCCATTGCAAAAGCAGGGAAAAAGCTGTCTTATGATCTAAAAGCCACAAAAACGATTGCAAATGCTCGGCTAGCTCAGAAAAGCGTTCTTGGACACCCGTTTACGGATCCCAGGGGTCATTTTTCCATTTGACCTCCCCAAGGTCATTCAAGGTCACCAAGGGTCAAAAACAGTATTTTAGCAATAACTTTTGACCTAAGTAAGCTAGAGCATTGAATCAAACACCATCGTGCATGTCGCATCACTAGCTTCCATTTGATATACGGCAAGGTTACTTTCTGACCTTTGATGACCTCAGGTCGTATGAGGTCACGAGGTGACCTCTGGAGGTCAAACCACTGGCGGGAGGTCATTACATTCCTCACAGCGGAGAAAGGTCTGACATTTTCCTATCCAATGTAGTTTACCAGATCTCAATAGCTCTAATGGCATAAGAGTTATGCCCAGTTTTCTTAAGCATTTCATATTTGAGTGAAAATGGCCTATCGTGACCTAACTTGACCTCTGGAGGTCAAACCATTGACCCGAGCGCTTAAAAATGCGAAGTAATTTCTTACTGAATTCACGCGAGCTTTCTAAATTCACTTTGCAGATTTGCGCTAACCCCCATATTTTTGGAGTTAGAAGGGGGCCATCGATGGCCCCCGGTGGTGGGGCGAAGGTGGCGCCGGACCCCCGGTGGGGCGCGGGTTAATACGAAGATATTTGGTGGGGGGGGGGTGAAATGCTAAGTGCCAATAGTGGTTTCTCGACACACCGTACAAAACCACTATCTCAGATCAACACTCATGATACGAATGTGGTACTCCCTTTAATGCACAGGAGGTGAAGGTTCCTCTAGAAAATTATCATATTGTGACCGACTATTTCCCTATCCCTTAACCTCCCTAAATCTGTTTGGTAGGCCAACAGGAGGCCCTGATTGACTACCAAATGTCAATATCACTAAATGTGAAAACATTGAATACCATATTACACCGAACTTAAATAGTTCAAAGCTTTTATCAAAGTTCCCTCACATAATATATCATGCACAACGAGGTGCTCTGGAAAATCACCACAAAGCGCGAGACACGCTCCCATTTAAGCCACCCTATCGGCATGGGCCGCGCCTGGCAGATGACCTTTCCAAGCCCATCAAAAATGCACGCTGCGAAATTGAGCCGTATCCCGAGTTCGACAGACCCACCAGCCAGAAGCAGGGACAATCCGCACGGCCTGCTCGGCACGCACTGGTGCACGGGCTCGTATCTTATGCACACGGCGGCAAATGGGTCAGATGGTGCGACCATCTGTGCACTGTATCTCTCTCCTGCAATCACGCGGCGCCAATATCCCGCGTCGGTATCGATTTTGTGCCGGGCCAGGACCGCGGCCGTCAGGACGATGTGACGGCTTCCGTACTGCCAACGTCTGCAACAGCTCGGCAGCTGAGATCCAAATCGAATTTAAATGGGATTCGGAAAGGCCAATTTCATACTACTTCTACCTTACACTTTCAAGTTGTCACTGTTGCCGGGGCGATGGCGACGGCCTAGCAATCACGCAAATACGTTCTAAACCTGTCAGAAGAGCGAAAAATTTCGCAGTGGGATAGTGATGGAAAACGACCATTAGTTCACACGAAATCCCATTCGGCGTGGCATCAGAACTGCGTGTCATTTTTCAGGCGGTGTTTCAAATCACCGAAACCACAGCGGGCTCACCCGAGTCATTCGTCAATCGTTCTAATACGACCCAGGCTTCACTGGCTCGGCGTCTCCGCCGAAAAGCCGGTTTCCATCAGAAAGGTTTCATTTATCTATCTTAGAGGAGACTGGATTTCAAATGAACATTGATGTGTTTCAAAGTTACAAGGCAGCAGCAGAAACCAGTCTGGAGAATTTGGCCGTGTATTCAGCACCACGATGAAGCGTTTTAACACTGCCCAAGAACTCCGTATTCAACCTGCTAGAACCACCCGTACCTCAGCTGGAGTTCAACTACTTGGTACCGCTAAACAGCTCGATAAACCCCATATAACGTCATTAAACCACTCTCAGCAACAATCACGCTGAGAATTCTCACGTGGCGGATTGAAGCTCACATTCTACCGTTTAAAAGTAAACACCATTTGAACTGAACTTCCCTCATCCTTATATGTGTTTGTTGGACCCGCCACTGGTATTCACAAGCAACCCAGCATATATTCGTCGGTAGGAGGTACCGCCACTTGAGCACGAGCGCCTCCGATGGAGCCCCCATCACACACCGCCGAGCCTTCATACTGACCGCCTGCGGCACTGGCGTGGCGCAAAATCGCGACGACGAAGCGGGGACATACCGTAAGTGCCGATCACGTCGATGGGGGTTTCAAAATGTGATTTATCGCCGTGGAGGATAGTGATAAACACGCATTGCATTTTTGTAAATGACCAGATGCAAAACTGGTGCAAACGCCGACCGTGCGTGGTCAAGGGTAGTGCATCAAAAGGCTAATACAATATTGCAATGATAATGCGTCGATGCAGCATGCAACTAAAGCTGCGCCAGCGCACCGTTGGCTGTGGCAGCTCCTAAATAATTACACCAAAACATGCATCACAGCCAAAATTACTCTGGAGGCCTGCACTGAGTGGATAATTGTCTTGACTCTCATGCAACATCAGGTCATTAGAGAAAAGAACAGGTCAAAGCGAGCACTAAAGCTTTCAAATCACCTAATTAAAAAAATCGGCTTCGGAAGCAGCCAAACCGTTCTCAAAGCTAACGGGTGCAGCGCCAAGAACTTGCAGTGAGCTGCCCGGCCTCTGCGGCGAGCCTACCCTTCCCAAGAAAAAGACAGAGTTCACCCATCAACAAACAGAAGCCAATTAGAGTAGACAAGCCGTGCACGCACCCCGCGTTCCAAAAACCCAGCACAAAAACGGCAGTCTGATATTGCAGACTTCCAGGGCAGCAAAAGAGGAAGCAGAAGATGAGCAAGCAACTGAAGAACTTCACTCAAAAGCGTGCGCCTTTGTTACAACAGAAGTTCCAAACATCACAATGTCATACAGTTTACAATGTTGCAGCGCTATGCGTGAAATGGGCCGCACCACCTGAAGCCACCTCCTACGTCTTAACGGGCCAGGCGACAAGCCAGCGGCCATTCGTTTTGTCAGTCTATAGTTCAGGATAAAATACGCACCCGCGTGCATTAACGTGTGCACCCCAGGGTGTCCCTGCGGTCAATTTCAAGCCGTCTCGCCGAACATTCCAGGCTTGTTAGCGTCCGCTTGTTCGCGAGCGCGGACCCCGCTGTGACGGAAGAGGAGACGAGGGACGGCGGGGGATGATATGCTGCCGTAGCGTATTCATCTGTCTGTTCCTCTGCAGGGCTCGCAGCGCCCGCCGACCATCTCTCGCGCCGTAATTTCTCCGCTACCGTTTAAATCAGACAAGTCCGGGCGCTGTGACGGCGAAGATAAGCGGTCCTAACGCGTGAAAAACAGGGCGGCGTAACCCGCGTCGGCACGTCTCCAGATGCAAAACCCAGCAGCAGACGCTGGGAAAAGCACGCCCGCCGACGCCGCGCCGCCCATTTCGACGCACCATCCAGTTCAAGTGGAAGGGGAAGCGGTGCTTATGCCGAGGAGGGGATCGACTGCACTCCACCAAGGGCATTAAGGACGATAAATTTACTACCAGGAAGCGACTGCAGTGGGCAGGATATCGGATGTTTACATGTCCACCGGCAGCAAGGCCGAGCCGTCGAGAGCAGTGGCCGAGTGATGGGTGACAGACGATATTGGCGGCGTCACTTCACCCGTACAGAACCCGCTCCCTTCACTGCTGGCCGGCGGCGATAGCAATTATCAGTGAGCATAGTGATACCCCTGCGCCTGCAGGGCCTGCTATGGTTACCGTTATAGTTGCGGGTCTGCACTGAAGCTCTGTGCATGCTGGTTTAAGAGCCCAGCTCTCGCCGAGGAGCCGGTTGGGCGACAGTCGCCGCCAATCACGAACAACGGTGACGCCCGGGGAACAATGGGCGGCACGGCAGCCGTGGGAACACCGCGTGTGCACCCTTTGTCCACCGGCCCGCCCCAACATAGATAACACCGCAATCGGCAACATCGCGCGCGCACACACGCACAGAAGCGCGCGTCCCGAGCGTCGCTCGATGATATCCAATAGCTCTCGACAAACAATGGGCCGCAATGAGGCTGAATACAGCCGACGAAGACAAAATGGCCCTAAACCACCGTGTTTACCCCATAAACAGGACGGCCCCAGTAGCAGCGCTGTCGCTGCCGCCGTTGTTTATTCTGCTGCCGCTGACGGCAGGCGGTCAGACCGACGCCTCAGGGCCGCAGCCCCAGCATCAACAACAGGCACTGTGATTACCTCGACGAAGCCACGGCCTGGCTACAGCTACGCTAACGTAGCAGAAATATCCGCCGGTGTGCCGCGAGATGTCCGGAAGCTCCGGACACATCCGGCATCAGCGTGAGTGATTTCAGCAGCGGAAATGAGCTCACCGTTGGGCCGTCTGACAGTTGGGATGAGGGGGAGGGGGCGATACATCGCCAGCGTCGCCCCCCGCTGCCACTGGGATGCGCCAAATGAGCTGCCGTCGGGCTCTCGTCACCCCGCGAACGCCAGCGTTGGCCCACACTAAGTTGCGTGCTTCCCAGAAGACGCGGATTTTCCCCAGCATTTGGCGCGCCCGCCAAACACGCTATTGTCAATGTCAAGCCACAAAGACGCGCCACTCGACACGCCAGACACAGTCTCCACCGGAGCCTCCTGCTTCCGGCAGGCAACTGACACTGAGACACTGTGTACACGGACATCAACAGGCAACCATAGTAACTGGTCCATCCATTAGCCGTTTTCTGGTGACATTATAAACGTTGCACAACAGACAAATCTTTGGTTTCCTATACACTTATTTGCCCTTCGACCATCAACTCAAAACCCCATCGCTGGTTAATCGCACGGTATTGCAGAATCAGAATGAAATAAATAATACTAATGCAAGGGAAACATTACGAAAAATCAATAAAAAAGCTATAGCACAGCTAGTTCAGCCGGCTCGCTGGAAGTCGTTTTTTCATGTGAGCACTATTTACTGACTGTTCGTGCTTGTTTCCCAATTTTACGCTCTAGTGGCAGCGACATGAGCCATAGTGGCCCAATCGACAGCGACCTACCTTTGCGGCGAACAATCTCCTCCTGATGCTGTTGAACATGATGCCTTGGGCCTCCGCACCGCAGCCTGACCTCAATCGGACTTAATGATGGTACTATCACCAGCTTGCCTCGATCGAAAGACTCCTGAACAACAACAGGCTAGGCGGGTTGAGTGACCGGCGGTCTTTTGAAGCAGCAAAGGGCGCGCGATCCGCTCACTAACCACCAAGAACGTCCCGTCTGCAACTGTGCTGGCAATCACGCCTCCGAACCAACCCACGACGAGAGACCCTGGGCGGCTTTTCTGAGGGTGTCTACCCGTTCCAAACGTCGAATTTACACACCAGCCGTCGACCTCTAGATCTCCACCGTCGGTCCACGCGATCACAGACCGGGGCGCGTCGGGAGCGACGGCACGCGCGCCCGTCGCCGGCGACAGCGGCGGCGGCACAGAGTGGCGGTCGATGGGGAGACCAGGGAGAGCAGGCCGGGAGCGCCCACAACACACAGCCCGGCAGCGGGGGACGCACGCGCAGGTGCCAGCCCTTCGGCAGGTTCACAGGGGAGGCCGCCGCTTCTGGAGATCTATTCACTCATCTGATGGGGTTCTGATGGCGTCTCACGGAGCTGTAAGACGATTAACAGATGCTGGATCCATTAGCGGCGATTGGGCTGCGCTGGGGAGTGCCGGTACTGCCGGAGTGGCTGCCCGAGCGGCGCGTGCCGGGCCGGTGGGGCTGACTCGGGCACGTGCTGGGTGTTTAGAGGGCAGAGGGGGACGCTGGGGTGCGGTGGGGTCTGACGACGCCGGTTGCCAGCTACCGCCTGGCAACAGACGGCTCCGGATCGTCGAATCGCCATCATCGCCGAGCCCGGCCTGACGGATAATCCGTTTTTAATGACACGCTCAAGCTGCCGCCCCGGAGACGCCGGTCAAGGTCGAGCTGCTGCTCAGACAGACGGTGGCAGGACGGCACCCGTGACATTTCTGCAGCGTTTCCGGTACGGTGACGCCTACACAGGGCTAAAAATTACACGCTTGTTTGAAAATTATTAATATTCCAAGGGCTAAGATGGGAAGCCGCAAACGAGTCCTTTCTCGGAATACATTTACTGATATTTGCAACATTCCTGGGCTTCTACTGGCAGTTTTGCGTTCATTGCATGCTGAGAAAGCATATTCAACGGCGCCATGAATGATAAAACGGGCTTCTGAACCTGATCCAAACGTCATTCCCTCACCATCATGGTAAGTTATGGTGGAGGTTTAAGCCATTAAACTACCATACAAGCTGTAAATTTCGGTAAAACCGACTGATCACACATTAACTGAAACCATAAAGCTGACTACATCACTTTTCAGTCCTCTCTGATGGTATCACAAGCTATATTAAGCCCTTCAGCCTCTTTAATGGGTTAAAAATATCCTGAAAGCAAGCCGGCCGGGCTTCTGGAAAAGAAAAATCAAATTTTAATATGGTGTCATGCGCTCCTCGCAGGTTGCCTACATTCATAATTTCCAGGTGTTGCATGAATATTGTTGCTAAATAAACGTGTTGATAAATAATCCTACATTATTGAGAAATGTGAGTGGCAGAGCACCCCACCAATTCATCACCGAAACAAAACTCCTAAAAATGAAGAACCAGACAGGATACAACAATCATTAACTTTATAACAAACATTTTTTCATGACTCTACAGTCATGCTGCCCTTACATCACTTGAGGAACAACCCCACCAAAGCAGCATTCGGCAGCTTCATCCCACATCCACCGCGCAGCCCACCTCTCCTATCTCCCAGCTCGTGTGACCCCCGCTTCACCCCGCTGCCGCTTGCTCCGCGGTGACATCAGCCTCTGTCGCCACGGTTTATTTTGTCAGCAGCAGCGAATTCTGTCGCTCCAGAGTACGAACGGATGTGGCCGGCGAGCTGGCGAGGTCACAGCGGGCCGGCGGGCTGCCGGTGGGTCATGGGCGGTGCGAAACGGGCCCCCGAGCGACGCGATACGGGGCCCCCGAGCGAAGCCATACGCGGCTGATGAAGTCCGACAAACACGCCCGAAGACCATCACGCCGTAAGGGTGATATCTCATCGGCGATTTATGGAGAGATCGACTGTTAGATCACATCCGATTAAGAGATGACTGACGCGATATTTTGTCCGTTAAGCTGTTTAGAACACTATTTGCTGGTACTTTAATAGGGTGAGATTTGACTGCAATGAAGGTTTACCCAACAGATCCGTATCTTTCACGATAGCGTGAAGACATAATGACCCATAAAGCTAATTGGCCGTGGCCGCCGGGTGCCAGCAACGAATTAGGTTTATGCTCCTCATGAAAAACGGATACTTAGACAGTTGGGTTTCAATCACGTGCCAACAGGTACCGTACCGCGGGCGCCCCCTATTTGGGTTAATCGCCCCGCTCGGTCGGGCCTGGTCAGCGCTAGCGAAACGATGCAACAGTACAATTGAAACGCCTCCCGAGCCAGGGCACGCCGACAGAATATCAAACAGCAATAGCCTTGTCCTTCATGGTTTCAAACACAACAGTCACTCTTCTGAGCGATAACGTTACCCGAAGCCGCAAGAAGAAGCTACGAGTCGGGTCACACGTTCAGTTGTCTGCTGGGAATGCCGGGCGGGCCACGCAAAAGCCGCAGCCGTCTCCCCGCACCAGCAAGCCCGCTAATCTCCTCAACGAACTCTAATGAGCTCAGCTCAGGGACAGTGTCTTCTTGGGAGGGGTCCTGAGCGCAGAGGAGGCACTGCATTGTGTAGCAGATGCCTGCATGTGCTGCACTAGAAGACGCGTCTCCTCTAACATGAAAACACCACCAACAAGTTCTAGATATCTGTCCCGAGTTTTTTTCCCCTTGAATGCCACTAGTTCGCCTATAATTCCGAGGCAGGCGCGGAAAAATAAACTCTAGTTCACCTATAATTTCGAGGCAGGCGCGGAAAAATAAACTCTAGTTCGCCTATAATTTCGAGGCAGGCGCGGAAAAATAAACCAACATTTATACTTTAGAGGCAGGCAAAGGTGCCTTGCACAGAACGCCTTATAAAAAGCCATTAACACCAATAGTATTAATACTAATAAAACTAACATCTATACCCAGTAGAGTACATAAGCCCAAATATAAATCAGAATCAAGCGGGGAGTGGTAAGGCCCTTCAATTTTGTACCAACATATCCTATCTTTTCCTAATACTCATCTTAGTGGGGTCGCACAGGTAAGGCAGAACACTTCTGCACTACCTAATAGATGGGTAGTGGGATTAAAAAAATAGTGAGGGATGTAAAAAGTGCACAAAACTCTTCTGAACATTTTATAACAAAAAGGAACAGCCTCGTGGGAGGCCAATGCACGCAATTCTATCAAAGTGAGGCGACTTTTTCACTTTTTCTCACACCTCTTTGTTTTCAAAGTTACCCTGGAAAGCAAACCAGCGAAATTACCTTCCGCATAATGAAAACTGCACCGAGCCCAAAACACCGAGTGATTGGCAGCAGAGGCTGTGTTTTCCAGCGAAAAGGAAAGGTGTCAGTCTGGGAATTGGTGCTGATAGATAGGGCGCTGCCCTGGGGCCACGCGGGGCAATTTCAACACGCATGCAGCACGGAAGCCGTCAAGACACGTGCCTTGCGTGTGCTGCATTCTAAACAGGGACCCGGCTTCAATATTGGCTGGCTGCATACTTGCTGACAGCTTCTGGAGCGATGTAGAAATGTTGATGTTTGATTAAATCCTTTGCAAGGACAAACACGTCCTCTCTTTAAAAACATTTTCATCAAACACGATACCATCGCGGCTCTCGTCGGGAGACGACGTCTTATGTTTAAATGGGGCGCAACCGTTCTAACTTTGAAGCAGCGCAATCTCGTTTGAAGCATTTGATTGGACCAACTTGTGCGCATCGGTTGCGTCTAAACTCGTAAACCGGTCGCGGAGTATACGTATCTGGCGCACGAGGCCCGCGCCTCTACCGCACTGTGGGTAAATCGCCACGTTTACGAGGGCATCCTATCGGGTTTGAGGCGGAGGACCGTTCGGCGCCAACGACCTCTGTCGAGCGCGCCACTGCAGACCGCTGATTAGATCACACCAGGTGAAATGGGCTGGGTGGAGCTAAACAAAGGTGGAAACCACAACCCGCTCCATCACACAGCCTGTTCAGTGTAGCTGAAGTCAAGCCTGATCTGATAGAGAGGGCGGTGCTGGTCCCGGAATCATTAGTTTTTTCTCGACTATGTGCGATTAACGTTGACACCTCTGATGCGGATGGAGATGGGTGGAGCCCCAGAAGTGTCCAGCTCTGGAGTCGACCGTTCAGACCCAGACGCTCGGACCTGCCGCAGTAGCGTCGGGCTCTGAGTCGACCGTTTATACCTGCCGCACGTCAGTCGACCGTTCAGACCTGCCGCACGTCAGTCGACCGTTCAGACCTGCCGCACGTCAGTCGACTGTTCAGACCTGCCGCACATCAGTCGAACGTTCAGACCTGCCGCACGTCAGTCGACCGTTCAGACCTGCCGCACGTCAGTCGACCGTTCAGACCCGTCGCACGTCAGTCGGCCGTTCAGACCTGCCGCACGTCAGTCGACCGTTCAGACCTGCCGCACGTCAGTCGACCTGACGCACGCGGCGGCGGGCTACCTCGCAAACCATCTAAGAGCCCGAGAAAAAAGGTCACCCTCCCATCACCAGATTAAAATCGGAGGGTTTGTTTTAACGCAGACACCGCTATCCCCCATTGGTTCGTTTCCGTCGAACCCAGTGCACCAAGTTAATCTCAGTAAGCGCAGATGGCAAAGAGCGAGAGATAGAAGACGCTGCAGCAAGATGAAGAGATGAGAGGACAGCGACCCGCCTGTCAGACAACATCGTCGTCAGAGTCTTATCAGAAAGTTCATCGTCACGCTGAGCCGACGCATATTGCATTGTTGCACAGTGCAGGCGCGCCTGGCGGGGTTTCCTCTGCTGCGTCGCGCTGAGAACACCGCTGATTAGACATCTGCTGCGTGAGAGCAGAGAGATGTTTCATCCCGCCAGCACGCACCTTGTCAGAGGTACCTGCGCCGACTAGGCTAAGAATGCCGATGAGTCTACAACACAGCTTTCCCAACTTGGTCTGGTGAAGAGCCAATGTGGCGTTCATCCTTGATTAATAAAAAACATCGAATTAAAAGATTCGCTCTCCGAATTACAAGTCGCCTCTTCATTAGCACAAGTATCCGCCTCCCGCACGGCGCGGGGCGGCGTGACTCAGCTCACAGAGCGTGACTCAGAGCAGCACCGAGCATGGGCCCGGCACCGCCGCTCGGTCCCCAGAACTGGCCGTGCTGAGCCCCCCCCCCACCTGACCTGCACGCGTCGCCCCGACACAATGCACCGGTCACGCACACACCAGCGTCTGATAAGGACCGGTGACGTCACTCTTCTCAGAGAATGTCCGGATGTGTCCTCCTATCGAGGCCCAGGACTTTCCGGCCAGGTGAGTTGCTATTGACTATACCAGACGGATTCTAACGAAGAGCTTGTGCCAGTCATTTCGTCTCAGTGACGTCACGAACCACCAAAGTGGCGAGTTTGGGAGGCCACTGATATATGCCTGAAACCTGATGTGTCCCATTCTCTGCCCTAGAACCTTGTCCGTCTACTCTCCGAGTTTCTTGCAGACTGCGTTGACGCAGTTTTAGGTTAAAGCTCAGAATCGGCACCAAGTATCCTATGATGGCTCGGCCATTTAATACCAATATCAGAGAAGCGCGCCCCTAACGACAAACCGTTTTCAGTACTCTCTAATACCCAGTGACCACACACCACGGCTTCGATCAACATTTCCTAAGCTGACTAAACCGCCTTCCCTGTAAGATTCCAGGAATCTGTCCGGACACATCGGATGACCTTGCGTGATATTCCAGGCCGGCATCCTTTTTAGTCGGGCCCTGTGTCCAGCACGAGGGGCGCCGCTGCGCAGCTCGGCGAGCTTTGGCCGTGAGTAATGCGGCAGAATGGAGGCTGGCTGGCGGCTGGGGACGAGCGCAGCGCCAGGTAACGCCACGCCGGCGGTACTCCGCCCCAAACACCTGTGTGCTCGGGGCCTGGACTGGTGAGCTGGGCCCTGCACGTGCACTCCAGCAGTGCCGCGGCGGCCCAGCTGTGGCCCGAACTACTACCACCGAAACGTCTCGCTGAAAGAAACGTGCGACCAGAAGGAATGTAATCCTTCCAACATTATTTCATTTTACCCTTGGATTTCGTTAGAATTTTGCTAGAGCTATCGCTAACTGGCGAACATAACCAGGCATCTTCATCAATACACACTTTTGGTTCAGCGTATAACAAATACGCGTATCGTAAAATCTGCACGATTTTCCAGCACGGGATAACAACTCCGCCCGGCTACCAATTTCAGATCAAAACGAACATGCCAGCTAAGCATTCTACATACCTGGAAGGTCCCGCGTCTGAACACGGCACAGTATTCTATCCGGGACCAGACGGCCCATCAATTTCGGCCGTCGCCGGTCCGCTGCCGCAGCGGCGGAATTTGGAAGTGATCGGCTCTGATTGCGACGATTTTTCACGCGGCGGCGACACACTCGCCGTGGCGCGGCATTGAGCAGTCGCTGCCCGACAGAACAGGACCGGAGTCACGATCCAAATTTGGGGGCGCACCACGCCCATCTACATGCACTAGCGGATCCAGAGGGGCGGGGCAAAAGGCCATGACCCCCCATGATGACCAAATTTTGGCTGATTTTCTTCAAAAATACTGTTTTTTATTATTTTTCCCGAGTTCACTCCCCCAACGGCGCTCCTGCGTCCGCCAGTGTCTACATCTAAACCTACTGTTTCATTATGTAAAATTGTCATCAGAGCAAAACTATTACAAGTTTTCAACTTAATAAGGAAAGTGGTAAGCCTGCCAGAAACCCGATCGAATTTAGTGCTGGGGGACGACAGCTCTAACATGATTTGTCACACCAATACAGCCGCGGCGCAGGATATAGGGCGTCATAAGTGCCCCTATCGAAAGCAATATCCTCCACATCAATACACTCAATGTGTTTTTATTAGTGCGCACATGTCACTAAGCGCAAGCTTGGCTTGATTTAAAACAAAGCCGAGGGACGAAAACACAGCAGTGATGGCTGAGAGATGGAGGTGGGTTCCGCAAGACGGTAAAAGGAGAATATCGGGCATTGAAAGCGCGATAGCCGGGACAAAATGGGTGACTGAAATATAATGTTGAATGAGTACATTGTTTGTACTATACAACATTATTATTAGTAGTAGCACATACATCATTCGATGATAAAAAACTCATTACTCTAAATCGCTGGACAGTTATCTGATAATAGATATGAATACATATTTTCAGCATCTCAAAAACAAGGCAGGCACCATTTCTTTTTCGGAGTAAGAACCTACCTACGACAGGGAAGTTCGCTCATTCGCTGCCTTTAATCTCACATGTGCTACTAAGTCACAAGACGGCAGGATCATTTTCACCCGCAATCCGCCGCTGCGTCGGGAAAGAACAAAAATACCACCTGCCACCGCGTCAGGTCAAAAGCTACTCTCCCAACTGCAGACCTATTGACAGCTTCTTATAAACACTGCGCGCTGTGCTGAGCGATGGAAATAGTTCCGACACTGACGGATGAAGACTGTTCCCGGTTCGGCGCCACAAGCGGACAAAGACACCGGAGCTTTAACTCTGGAGTGTACGGCAAGTTAATACCGCTACCAAACGGATGAGATATCAATCTTACTGTAATAAAACTGCGCGGAAGCTTTCGATGAATTACTGTCCAAAAGGATGCAATGCAAGGCGATTTATCATATCTACTGCCACCCAGCCAAATTCGCTATCAATAGATGACTGGAACGATTTATCATGCGAACAAAGAAGCTGTATATAATGTATTCTATCGGTCCAATCTCATCTCATCCAACAATTTGTTTCCCTTGGTTGGCGCAGCACTTGGTCAGCGCTCCAACACCGCCTCTGACCGCACCCCCTGTTTTCTGAAGCAAGCTAGTCTGAGCTGAGTGTGCGCACTCCTCGACATCTGTTTATAAGCCCGAAGGTCCGCGGGCAAAAACCGGCCAGCCGGTTAGGGCAAGCGACGCCCAAATATACTGACCCGGTCCAATATAGAGCGATGACTTGCAGGACCGATAGCTGTGTTGGGTTCCCTTGCAAACAGATTGGCAAAGTCATCAGAGGAGAAGAAGGATTGGGATCAGTACCCCTCCTCTGTACACCTCATTCGTCACGGAGGAGCGCGCCACACAAAGAACCCCACTAATGGATACCACTGTCCCCCTTGGTTTAATTAAACCTGGTGCACCGTCGCCAGCGGCGTTAGTGGTGACTCATGACCGGCTGAAGGAGACACGTGGCGGCCTCTCCAGCACGTGTCCACCACGTGCGATGGCCAGCCAGCTCTCTGTGGCGTCGCCGGCACGTTACGCACGGTGATTACCTGCCTGCAAGAGCGCACGGTGACACTGATGACAGGGCGCCGGCGGTATCGCGCGCCGATCTGGGACGGACCCCAAGCTTTGTGGGCTGGATAGGATTGCAGGCGTGTTCCAGGCTGACTGACGGGACTGGGCGACCCGCTATTGGACAGTTCGATTTCATCTGGAATTCCAGCGATCTTCTGCAGCGTCAGAGCGACTTTTCTCTCAAACCGGATTGCTTGCAGTGGAGCAGGGATCAGCTCATAACTAAGTACTTGTCAGTACATACATAATTTTTTCAGGAATATACTCCGGTAACACTGATTCGTTTAAACAGCATATATTAAAATACCTGAGCCAGATATAAAGCCTCCGTACAAGGGCGTTGACAACTATTCTTTTCGATGGGGGAGGGGGGGATTCTGAACTTGCGACAACAGTGGGAAGGAGGAGGCGAAGCCAAAACTCAATAAATAGTGGCCCGGGAGAACGCCACCGGGGTTGTTTTAAAATAAATTTGGAAACATTTGATATGCACCTGTTGATAATCATACGACCGAGCGATAAAATAAGTTGAGTGCCGCGATTTTGAAAGGGAACATAATTCCTGGTAGGCCAATTGGTGGAGCCAAGTCTCCTTATCCCCTCCGATTTCAACATCCGTGCTTCTAATTAATGCACCAATTCATTTCGACTCGTCTTGGCCTTGTGCCATATCTGCACGGTGTAAGAATAGCAATACAACCGAAGGAAAACTGGAGCCGTCTTCCAGCTGGCTACCTCCACTCCCTCTCGTGGGACATGGAACATCCTGTGATTTCATCATGCCCAGCCTCATCCGTCCCGCACTGCAGGCGTGCCCGTGTCGGAAATCCTCCGGCCGGAGGTGCCCCACACGTGGTCACAAACTCTGCACGAGCGCCATTACATCGCGCGAAAGAGACTGACGTATATGTGTACAGCGGCCAAGCACCTTCCACCCATTAGCGGCATGATGATGAGATCGGTGTTTGATTAGCTGCGGAGGATGAAACGGCGCTGAGTTAATGATGAAAGATGACCATAGTTAATGCTTATGAGCGTCTAGCTGTTTTTCGTAGCATCGATAGCATGCATGAATACAAATGATGGCTGGTTTGACAGGCGAATGAAGGCTTGATTAAGACCAATGACGCGCGATAGGGAACCCACCTCGTCGCTGTCATATTCGCTGTCGGAGCTGGGTGGAGGCGAGTAGGAGAGCCGACACGGACCGCGACCCAACATCCTCTCAGCCTGCTGCTGAGCGGCACACCAGCTCTGGCACAGTTAGTTCACTCTGCTCCGACGCCAACGACGGAGCACTGGCCGACGCGGCAGGTCACTGGCCCGGCAGCCTGCCCGATCTCGTGTCCGAAGGTAGTAACTAACCACGCTATCACGACAGTTGGATCTGTCACGCGATCAACCGTTCACCGTCAGCGTCCCGGCACCCTAACAGTCACCAGCTTCTGAGCCCGACCAACACGTGCCGCAGCGCCAGTCGATTCGCCAGGCGTCAGTTGGCTCCCTCCATCACAGCAGACCGTCAGTCCAAGACTGCCGAGTTCCGCACCCTGTTGAGGCTGGCGGCGGCGGTGAATCAGCCGGTCCGGTCGGCTATCGAGTGGCGCTCCCCCGCGCGCCGCTGTGTTGTGCGGCCCCGCACCCCCACACGCGGTGACGTCGGTCGGCGCACTACCCTCGCCGCTGATTCAGGGTGGCGCCGCGGGAGGCGCGCGCAGGGGGCGCCACCATACGCCGCCGCAGCGCCGGCGCACCGGCCGAGATGCCAGAAGCGACGAGCTCACCGATCTGCCCGGCTAAGGTACAGAGGTTGTCCCCTAGACGTCATGGGACATCAATGGGACATATCGTGCTGTTATGCTTAAGGAGATAATTTTTTATATCAAAGAAATGTCAAATCAGCCAAGATTTAGGCCACACTTTTCCGAAAAGAAAATACCAACTTCAGCATCACTTGCGTGGGCTCCTACAGAGCATCTGGGAGCCACCTGGCGTCAACACAGACGATGTGCGAATCAACGCCCTCTGTCGCTCGTCATCAGACCACTCATGACAACTGCTTGTCTATGACTGGTCAGGGCATAAATCAACATCAACGAAATATTATCAAGATATAATTGATCAGATGAATATCAAACACGATGAACATTAACGCCAAAATAGTTCAAGTTTGCACAGAGAACAATAGTAAAAACAGGATATAGTGACACCATTGAAATCGGGTTCTCGGTAGGTAGGTACGCTTCCGTTTAGACGCTACGCCAAGAGTGCAGTCATACGATCATTTATATTATATAAGCGGATGAGTGTACCGCTAGTACATTTTTGGACAGCCATTTTCGCTACTTTGGCTGACTGAAACCACTACCCCTACCAGCGCTACTTTTCAAAATCGGGAAACCGCTACCCGCTACTCCGCTATCGCTAATTTCGCTACCAAATAGTTACCAAAAATCATCATATTTGTTCCTTTTTAAACAAGTTTCATGCAAAACTTCCTCTTTTCTGTAAACTGCGTGAAACGATTATCAGTTTTCTTCCAAGATACGCAAACCAAATCACACAGCAAAATACTTCCATTCAATTTTTACCTAAAAGTTTATTCAGGTAGTGGTCCTCTTAACAGGAAGTCGGTAGCGGCAGCAGATTCGAATTATTTTGAACCTGCTACCCTCAATCCTGTTACTTTTTGGAGATAGTTACCGTTAACGCTACTCCGCTACCATTTGGAGTCCCAAAGTAGCAGAGTAGCGGATTTAAGAACGGACCGCTCTGCTATGTATATAAGCATAAATCCAATAAACCGTCCCCCAAGTCTGGGATTTTCAATTGAAATTCACATCAAAATCTTGCCTTTTCCAAAAGATCGATGATCAACTCCTTACGGTTTACCAAATCGATAGGATGACAGCCTAGCCCAATGGACGAGTTCTAGAGCCAATAATGATACCAATTTGACCGCCAACCATCCTCAGCTATACCATAGGTGTATACAACTTGGGGTACTAAGCTCAGCGACATTTTCCGTCGCCCGTTTGCCACTGTTCACTTAAGCACTAACAAACAATTATTCTCGACGAGGACACGCTAAAATGTTCCACGCGCGGTTTAAAGGGATTCACGAAAACTGTTAAGTCACAGATCCAGACGGGTGGGTGGTTTCGACGAAGGAGGGCAACAGGGCTCACAGCATGAACAACTTCTGTGTGTGTGTTTTCCGAAAATCAGAGAATATTGCAGGATTTGGGGAGCTAATTTCCTGTCCCTCCCCAGATCCACCATAGATCTTGTCGCTTCAACAAATTGGATCTAATTGTGTACCATATCGCGGCATCGAAAACTTTATGATGACGAACACAGTCGCCGGAAGGAACAGTTAAAACACTCTACTATCACAGATAACTAAGCCGTGAGTTATGGGCCATGTCAGCACACCGGACGACCTCGGGCCCGATCCCGGACCTCAACATCTCCCACTTCCCGTCCATCATATCCAGTGTCACCACCGACGAGACCTTCACGCGACATCCGCTTTTCACGATTAGAACAACTTGTTCTCTATTTTTGAGCTGTGTGGAACATATTGCGAGATATGAATGGAAGTAGTCGCCAAGCCGTTGGTACTATAACATCTCAAGCGTTTCGGATAGTGCCCGGTTTTGAGCCCACGATTATCATAGCTAGCTCGGAACGAAGCGTGAATAATCATCCCGGAAAAACAAATCCATAATTCGTTAAGCAAAACAAATATAATGGCTAGATCTGTATTCATAATGTTACGAATGCGTGTTTACCATTTCGGGGTTGCATTCCCCAAAACAAATCTTATGTAGCCTTTAGGGGCGGTGTGCTAAAAGTTCCCCACGGACATATATGATCATAGTTTTCCAAGGAGCTTGGAAATCACAGCTTGGCTATAGCAGAATACCCATCAGGCCAAGACGCGGACGGGTGGGTGACCTCCTTCGATGGCGCCTGCCCGCGTCGTCGGGATTAAAGCACAGCGGGGAGGGGGATAAACAGGGGACGGGGTGCCTCCCATTCTGTGGAATGTCAGGACACCCGGACCCTCTGAGGCCGTCGCTAATCGGCTAAAGCCACGCCTCAGCGACCGGCGTGACCTTTGTGGAACAACAAGTGATTTGATTGATTGGGTATTTGGGTCTGCGCTTGCCCTGCTGGGATGCCTAGCCTTGGCAGCACTTCAATTACAGTCTGCTTAATCTCATATTGTTCGTGCGTACAAAGGTAAAAACAGTCACCCAACGCATCAGAAACTAATTATGACATCCTGATGTGGCTACAATTTGTGTCAAACAGCTATGCTGAAAGCACAGTATCAAAATATTTGGCATAGGATCACCTTCGATATGAAAAGCGTGGCGAAATGCACAAAGCTCTTCCCATACTAGGCAGCTATCCTAACCGACTGATGGTTTCGCCAAAGGGCAATAGCGAATCAAGCTCGTAGGAGCAGGAGTTGAATTCTACGCTAAACACAATTTTCCTGTTTTCGTTTGCTCTTCGCGTCGGACCTGTGCACTTGCTACCTCAATAGCCATGCATATTTCAATAGCAGCAAATTGTATCGAACTTTATAACGTTAAAATTTTTCCCAGGATAAGATTAACCTTTGTATTTCCTTAAGTAATTCCACTGCCCTTCTAAACGTAAATCATTTGATATCATGTTCAGCTGATGTATTAATGAAAACAAAACATTGGGCGCTCATAGTATTTCTTTACAGCTATTCCCGATTTCTGGCTGGGCCAAATTTAAGTACCTCTAAAAGCAAAGCTGCTTCAAAGGTCAAGGCGAATCAAACTGGAATACTTATTCTTGCACATGCCCTTATGTTCCGCCTTGCAGAGCCCTGATCAATTACCTACAGTGAATTCCACGACTATCATAAGTAGGTATCTGAGAACTCCTATAGAAAGTCCACAAATGCAAGACCATTATGTGGTCATTTCCTATAAGGCAAGGGCAATGCAGCATGCGGTAGCTTGTATTTTGGGTTTATTGTCAAAGCTTGGTGCGTGCGGTCACCAATCAAATTACATAATCTTTCGCGGCCATTGACGCATAATGCATACAGAACAGGCACTCGGACATAAAAACCACAATCCTGAGCCCACATGCCCTTACTGGCGGAACGCAGGGACATGGGCCCGAGCTTTAGTGAAAAGGGATTGAAAGGCGACAAATCTTAACTGAATTGCCCAACACTGCTTGCTGAACGACGTTATGTGAAAGCCGCAATGACTGGTCATAAAATTTCCGATTTTTTCTCATGAACTCATATTTCATATTTCACTCGACCAAATCGCTTATTTGGGCCTCTGCAGACCTCTGAAATCACCAACGACCGTAGCACACACAGGCTTGCGTCGTGTCCACACCTGGCCCGTCGCAGCACCCTCAAGCTCGCACGATATGGAAGGTGGCGCAACGGCGGCGACAGCGGCGCACCGGCGAAACCGCGGCGTTCACAGCGCATTGGGCGGCGTTGGGCCATGGAATTGTCGCTGGGGAGGCTGTCGGATGAGGGTGTCGGCGACATGTATTATGGAGAGACGCGCCGCATCGAACAGCGCCGACGAGCGATGGTGACAGGTAGGGTATTAGCCGGCCGCATGCCTCACTGCACCCAGTCACGTGAGAGCCCCCACAGAAAGGCTGCGCATGGAAAGTGACAGTGTTGTTACACGGCTGGGGCCTCTATTTACATATCCCGCGGGCCGTCTATCTGTGTTTCCTCTCCAAAATCCAGCCGATCAGCCGGCACTGTCGAGGCGAGGCGTCGGTCGCTCCAACTCGGATTATAGCGCTCAGGCAGAGCTCCGATTTCCCGACAGCCTGCGCGCACTGCCACCTATCCATGCGACTGCGAACTACTGTCGGTCGCAGAAGCGAGAAGAGCGACTGGTTTTTGCACTAAATCGAAATATCGATTCGTACCAGCAAAAACGACAGGCCAGTTGTGGAAGATACACGCAAAGTCTAGGAGGGTTAATGGAGGGCCGGAGGTCACAGGTGGTCCTCTCTATTCCCCCTACCCCAACAAAGCCGTAAATCGAACAGAAACACCTGTGCTGGTTGATATTTGCCGTTTTTTATCCCACAACTGGTGAAGTGGCAGAGGTCGATAGAACCTGAACCGCTGAACCCGTTACGAAAAACCGGTGCGGCAATACGGTAGGAAGCTGCTGTTTTGGCACAGCGTGACAAAAACACTGTCTCCCAACCAATGCTCCGCAGTGTTCATAAAAAGTTCTCGCATTCATATGTGGCCAGGAGTCACGCAACGTCCACCCTCTCACAAAGGGCCATCGTGGCGTCGGCGGCGGCTCGGTAGATGCACTTGCGGTGGCGTTTTCGCCAGAAGCAAGGTCATTTGTCACAGTGTGCACCGCTAGCAGGCGATACTTCCCATCAAATAACGGGCAGCTGACATGACAGCGGATAGATCTCTTCGTGAGCACAACAAGTTATCACCGATTCAGAAAGCACGCTCACGAAGTGCAAAGTAGAGGCTTGCACCTGCTTTTGTAACCAGAAACGGTCCATCGCGTCGCTGGACTCGTTGTTCAAACTGGAATATAAACAAGGTAACACGATCTTATCGCACGACAACAAGTCTTTAGCATACACGAGACACGCCGAACAGGGATTATATATCAGAGCCGAGGCGAAGACACAATCTGTTTCTCGCTGTCAGAGCAAACAAAAAACCTTCACTCAATTCCGCTCTAACGCTGCTACAACGATGTCCTCGACGGCTAGCTGCTGCAGCCGTAACCCCGGCGTCGCTGGCTGGCGACATGGCCACCTGCAGCGCGACGACACCTCCACCGGCGTAACGCCGCAGCGGCCCCACCATCTGCTCATAAACAGCTTTTTACCCGGTCTCAACACCTTAAAGCACGGCCGAGCGGCGGCCCATTAATCCTCTCTCCCGCCCCTTGCCGCTGTCCTGTCGTCTGCGACGAGAGCCCTGATACATGGGGTGTGGTGGGAGACGTTCACGGCGCGAGCGTGATTTAGAGCGCCGGACCTGTCGCACAGCCAGAGCGGCCCTCTGATGTGCCTCTGGGATGGATATTTGGTAGCTAGGAGCAATCAAGAGCTGTCTACCTGGCAAGGTAGATTCGGACTTTACCTTAGTATCCTTGGACATATGTGGCCTATACAGACATGGAATATGTCAAAATGTCAGATCTATTACTGTATATGACCTCGATGGATGTTTTTGAAACGTTTTGTAGCCTAGACCCTGTTATGCATTGTATCAATTTCCGCATTTGTGCATCATGAGAATTTGAAGCGTCATGGAAAAGGCACTCGTTGAACAATTCATGTTTGCTATGCATTACATTTACGACTTCTCGATATCCCGTCACATACAACATGGGTCGTTATCAATTATATGGGATCCTCCCAAAGTATCCTTGTCACGCGACTTCAACATTTCTTACTGAAGCCAATTTCCTGACAAAACAAAACACATGGATTCGTACATTGTAAGCCCATCTTAGTTATCACATCAGCCTTAATTCCGTTTAAATGATGCCTTCTGCAATGCTGACCATGTTGTCCACGAGTCTCTAATACGTTAATAATGAAACGGTGATTGATCTACGATTTCTGTTACCCTCCAAGCTTCGGAATTTTGAGGCGTTTGGACATCCATTTAACTATGGCACGCAGCGCGGACAGAGGGTGTTCCGGTGGACTAAGAAAGTGTGGAGGGGAGGGGGCAACTAATCCCTTCGCCCCTTAGATCCGTTCCTGTGGTAAGAAACTGCAATATTGTATAGCCATCGCTTGAAAAACTGGCACCCGGTCCCCCCTTCATCCCTCCGCCAGAGCCGACGCGTAGGCAGCAGACAGGTAAACGCACGCAGCGATGCCTCAGTCGGATGACGCAGAGCCGCTCTGCTCAGGTCGCAGAGCTTCTGCTAAAGCAGACCCAGACAGTCGCCGCCGCACGGCCCGTTACCAACGCCCGAAACTCGAGTCCGCGCAGAGCTGGGCGTTTCACAGACGATGACTAACTCATCAACGTGCGTGGGGGCTCATTCCTACGCAGTGACACGTCTTTCGTATGGTTTCTGGCGCGGGTGACGCACACGCCGCGAAACCGAGCTGGGCGGTTGGTGAGGCTTTCTGCGCTCGCAGCGGGCGATTTCACAGAATCATTAGCGTATTTGGGCCAGCCAGATGGCGGTGAGAATTCTCGCGCGAATTTATTGCAGCAATTCGGCCTGTGTCGCTGCCAGCAGTCTGCCTGGGAATGGCGTGCACTGGGGTGACCGTCAGAAGCCGATGACGAACGAAAACGGCTTCTATTTTATCTGTTGTCTGGTTTGACGCTCTCCTCATTTGGGGCAAGGGGTGGGGTGCAAGAAAACCTCTTCGGATTTTTGCGACGCATAAAAGGCTGGTTTACTTCAGCGGGAGCTAGGTTACGTCCTCCATTGTGTATAGTTCGTAACAATACAATGGATAGTGAGCAATAACTTGCGGTGAAAGCACACACAGGAAAATATCCCTCTTGGGTATTTTTTTATTTAGAAAATACAACAATGTCCTGAAAGATAATAAAGCCAACAAAAATGTCTTCTGTCTTGCATAAAAGCGTATCTGGTAAAAACGAATCCTCAGCTGCAGGAAACAGCGTCGTTAGCCCCCTGTTATTCCCCAGACTCGAACACGACACCGTAACTGTCAGTCTGTGGTCACAAGCGTGTATCGCACGTCAGCGCAAACAAATCATCGACACCGACGCCGCAGTGTCGCCTCCGACACAAACACTCAGTCGTCACCAGCTCGGGACAGCCCACCGACGAACGTCAAGCGACGACGGAGACGCGGCAACACCGGGCGTGGGAACTCCACCGTCAGAAAATACTCGCACCCAGAGTTTTGAATTATACCGCGACTGTCATTCCAAGCTTTCAAGTTGGAGAGTTTGGAGTCAAGGGCTCACCGATTTGTGTCTTGAGTATCACATAAATCAGTGAACTTTGTTTTAACTGGACACTAGCGAAACTTAGCGAAATGTCGCAGCTACAAAACACCTGCAGGTGTTTTCTACCTTCAAAGCTGGATTTTTGCCACTGCAATATTTGTTCAGCCCCATCAGTTAACCCCGCCCAGTTTAGAAACCAATCATAGGTTGGCTTTCCTCCGCCGGCAGCAGCCGGGACAGCGTCTGAGGCGAAACGTCGCGGCTTCCACTGCCGTCATCGCCATCATCGCCGTCGACGCTGAAGTGTTGATCCGGCGCCAGGCATCAGCGCGCCGCATCGTCGTAACGACACCGCCAGATCCCCAGCGGGCCTCCGACGGCCGCCACGTGTGCTGGAAATGTTATTTGGCCAGCCTCCTGCCGTCACCACCGCACCGCCGACACCGACGGCATCCCAGTAATCAAAACATAACGGGCGTCATGATCTGGCGCCGGCGCGCCGCCGCCGCTGCCATATTTATCGTCTAATCCGGCGCAGGCGCCGCATTCGCCGTGATGCGGCGTATACGCCGCGGCTGGAAAACAGCGGCGAGAGCGGCGCGGGAGCCCAGGACTGGGCACAGCGATTTATCAGGCCGGAGCGAAGCCTGCGAGGTTCAGAGAGCGCCAGTTTAAGAGCACTTGAAGGCTGAAAACGCGCCGTATCTCCGCTACACGCGAGGGTGCGCGCCCGATTTCCATAGCGGCCATTGGATGCCGCGGCGATTTATTTCAATCGCTCCTCGATTCATTCGTTCCGAACGACCCGATAAACAGTCGGGTAAAAACGGATACCGCTCCCCAGCGGCGCTGAAGAGGCACCCGGAAGGAACGGCGCGGTGGAGGATGAGCAGAAGGATCAATTGGTAGCCGGCCAGTTTTTCTCGGCTGTCACCGCAGCTATGAACTGTACTAAAATAAAGAGGCGACGAAAGGCCCTGAGACACACGGGACACTTCGTCTTAGGAAAACATGATGTGGGTTCGATCGGAATTGACCCAGAGTCTCTAGCAGAAACCAGAAATGTGTCCCTTCTTTAGCTTCATCTGCGACGCAATCCATTTGTTTTCAAGGATTTCCGTCGTTTTCTTCATTCTTCTCAGTTGGTTCTCTGTTGCCAATTTGTCCCGACAGCAGCGTTCCTCATCGTGTACCTTGCGGCACCACACACCAGACCAGCTTCCAGACGCTCATCGCCAGTTCTCTCTTAGTCAGAATGTCTGATCCATCACCGCGGACCGGGGAAGCTCCAGACTAGGACACCCCTTCTCAGAGGGGGTACGCGTCGATCGACAAAACCAATTTGTCCGGAGGTGCCGGAGGGTAGCGACGGCTTAACCGCTTACGAATTCCTGCCCGGAAGACTGAATTCTGTGCGGCCAGCTTCTGGTGGCGGTAATCCTCATCAGACACTCCCCTGCGAGGGAAGGTGATCCCTCACCGGGGAAGAGCGTGCAGGAGGGAGAGGGTGGCATCTGGCGTTGGACAGTGATCCCGTCTGACGGATGAGCTCGGAGACTGCGGGAGGGTGGGGCATTTATCAGGCGGACAGATAGCGAGCGGGCTACCTGGACACCGGCTGGCAGGTAATGAACTCAGATAAATGGCGCCCCTAGCTAGCCCAATGGCAGGCAGGCAACACACGCTAATGGATTGATGAGACCATGAGCCACGTGGGTAAACGGCTTCAATTTGGCTTTAAAATGTTCAGCGATACAACAAATTGGCTGCAAAAACCCAACAGGCATACTACAACGTACTTGCCACTCTTCAACTCAGTTGCCACTCGATCGATGAGGACCACGTGTTCATAAATCAAAGACAATACCCGATGGAGCAAAACAAAACCCACTTTCAACTGCCAATTGTTTGAATGGCTGAGGGTACGGGCGAAGAACAGCCTCGCTTAGGCCGTGATCAGCATACCAGTTTTCCCGGATCTAGCTGGGCCGGTGACACGAATCTGGGAGTACCTATCCAGCCGCGATGGGGTCACGGACCGCACGTGAGGTCACCGCTCTCGTGATACATAAATTGGAAACCACCGGGGTAAAAACAGACCACTTCTTACGCCATTTAACTCTTCCTACGAATGAAAACTCAAGTTCATAGCTTCCTCATCAAAACGCTAAAAAACGAGAGTAAAATCAGAATGTAGCTTAATGATTAATCTACCTTTTAATAGTAAAGTCATGAAATACCAATGGAAGCGATGAGCATTAGCAGGGCATGGCACCTGACCGCCACTGACGGCGTCAGCTGAGCAGCAGGAGCACGTGACCCGCGCACAGCTGACGCGGCCGGCGGCGCGACGCTGTCACAACACAGCCGGCTGTCAGCCGCGCAGAGCTGGCGCAGCTGTCGCAGAGGCGCGCCCAGTCAAACCAAACCGGGGGAGTAGTCCAAATTATCTTACCACAGCGGCTATTCCAAAAATATGAGCCGTTTGGAATTTACAATGTATGACCACAGCTTCACCAAGACACTTCAGCGTGCTGACCTTAAAATTACCCCACCGCGTCCTCTGTTCTCGCCCCGCCCCTGGCCATGTGTTTGGCAGCGGCCACTTCCGGGCCGGCACCGGCCGCCGTGTTGAACGGTACCGTCCCCTGCACCCGTGCACCGAATCAGTCTCCCGGTCAGAAGTGCCTCCGCCGTCAGCGCGTCCACGGGGGAAGCCGTACTTCATCCCTCGTCAGCACAGGGGAACCAGTACTTTACCCCTCGTCAGCACAGGGGAACCCATACTTTATCCCTCATCAGCCCAGTAGGAGCGAAGTGACTCGACGATGAGGGGTTCAGTCTAAGTTGTGTGATTTTGATCCTTCTATGGTACAAACGGATAACTGAACAAAGAATCGAAAGCTCAACACGAATCGAGAGAAATTGAAACAGACTCGTCCTCAAATCATTTCCAAAACTCAAAACTGTTGGCGCGAGTCCTCAAACTGGAAATCAACATGTTTCAACCATGAGACACTTCTGACGCTGAAATTCCACTTGAAAATACAAACCCAAAGAGTGGTATGACAGGCCAGGGGTGTTTCGCCGCTACCCTTCCAAAGTGCAGCGCTTACAAAACAGGCTTCCAGTACTCTACATGCCGCCTTTAATCTTTTAAAATTTCAACGACTGTAGGCTGGGACCGCCCCCGCAGCTCGCGGTGCGGGCGATGTTCACTGTCGCAGCTGCAGCAGCATATGACCCCCCCACACCTCCCGCCCCCAACGCAGACGCGACAGCCGAGCACGCCCCAGGTGCGCGTATTTCGGGAGCATTGCCTGGGGGTGCGACAGCGGCAGCGGGTCCACGCCAGCTGATCAGGTAGTCGGACAAGGTGGACGGTACGTACAGGTGAACAAGACTGTCACGTAAGCTGTACTCATAGGATGCTGACTTCGTCCAGCGAACGCAAGTAACAGTTTGCTTGAAATAGTTGGAAATTTGAGACAGAAAACTGCGGTTCCAACTTCCCGCCGCTTTTTGGTGTGCACGGCCATTCTCCAAAACTTTTATAGCTATCATGCGGGAAAACTTTGGGGTAGGACACATAAAGTAAAATAGGGCTAATTTTACCCTACAAAAAAAACCGCTAAAAGGAGATCAGCATACGTACTTTTCCCTCGGGATAAAGACCACTGGCGGATCAAGCGGCGAGGGGAGGTATTCACCTGTTAACACCCTGCCCAGTTTGCCCGACTTTCTCTGAAAACAAACCACAGTGTTTGTTCGCGATTTTGGACTCTGTTGCCCCCCCCCCCCACCCCCAAAAAGCGGGCGTAGATCCGCCACTGGCGCCGTTAGTCATAGGGTGCAGCCTGTTCGACTCCCGCGTCGAAAGCGACGGGGTTCGACGGTGATTACTGGGAGTGTCTGCTGACGCAGACCCGCGGGAGACACGCGCCGAGCACGAGCTGACGCGAGAAGGAAGTGTTCGCAGGCCCGCGGGAGACACGCGCCGAGCATGAGCTGACGCGAGAAGGAGGTGTTCGCAGGCCCGCGGGAGACACGCGCCGAGCATGAGCTGACGCGAGAAGGAAGTGTTCGCAGGCCCGCGGGAGACACGCGCCGAGCACGAGCTGACGCGAGAAGGAGGTGTTCGCAGACCCGCGGGAGACACGCGCCGAGCATGAGCTGACGCGAGAAGGAGGTGTTCGCAGGCCCGCGGGAGACACACGCCGAGCATGAGCTGACGCGAGAAGGAAGTGTTCGCAGGCCCGCGGGAGACACGCGCCGAGCACGAGCTGACGCGAGAAGGAGGTGTTCGCAGACCCGCGGGAGACACGCGCCGAGCATGAGCTGACGCGAGAAGGAGGTGTTCGCAGACCCGCGGGAGACACGCACCGAGCACGAGCTGACGCGAGAAGGAAGGACTGCACTGATGACTGTACTGGGGATGAGCGGTTTCGTCGATATCGCACCTGCTTATGAGAGCAAGGTCCCGGGTTCAAGTCCCGGCAGATTCTCTGAATGGGTGTAATCTGGCGCTCAAAAACCCTCCCAAAGGGGTGGGGTAGCCTTCGCTGTATACGCTTGGTAGTAGGTAGGTCGTTAAACTTCCACAAGTATCATGAACGCCTACTGTAACATGTCAAGTTAGCGCTGCAATGATCAAGCTAGTACGAAATAACCCATTTGCGGAATTGTTGAGCAACAGAAACAGCTCCCCGGTTCTTTTCGCGTCACTCGTACTACGCTCTAATTCCTCTCCGTTTCCGAAGCGGAAGACGAGACGGCGGCTGCGGTGAGGAGTTGGCCGGGACACAAGAACAAACAGCGGCATCAGCATAGAGATGAGAGTCTAACGACCCTCGGCTGTTTGGACACAGCCTCGTTGTGACAACGGATGCCTTCGTTCCAGTGCATGGGCCGCCTCCCTGCCGCCCGGTTACGGGCCGTAAACAAAAACAGCAGCTGTCTGCAGTGACCGCAATGCGGCTGACAGCGGCATCGCACTGCACAGCAACGCCCCTATCGACTGCACCCATTCTGGGTCCGCGTCAGAGCGGGGAGGGTGGCTCTGCGAGGGAGGGGCGGAGAACTGGCCGACGTAACGGGTGCGGCTGTGGAAAACATCGTGAGATGATGTCAGGGCCTAACGGGCGGATTCAGTGGCGACCGGGCTCACGTTTGTCGAATACAGGGAAACACCCTCGCACCTGATTTGAGACCCAGGTCTTGAACGCCGTCGACGACCGGGCTTCTCACCTCAGTTGGAAAATTTCAATAAGCGGACACTTTTTTCTCCAAAACGACCGGAAATTCCTACCACGCAACTATTACAGGCCAGCACACAGCAGAGCGCACATGGTACATCACCTTCTGCTGGCGGCTAAGACGGGGGGCACGGCTCCGTCTGGCGCTGCTGGGTGTTTATGGCTCTCATGATACAGTCCAGAGACGCTCCCTGGAGCATTGATGCTTACCTGGAAAGCAAAACAACACGGTCAGTAACAGAACTTCGAGCCAAGGCTGCAGAGTGGCCGAGGGCACCAGCACGACATCCCGGCGAAACGTAAACAAAGGATTGCTGACTTTGAAGCTGTACTTAGAGTACATTTCATCCTCTCAAACTAAGAAGCCAAAACTTGGAAAGGGTTTGAGCACGAGGAGCTTTCTAAGATACATTTAGCCCGAAATCGAGGTCGGCGTCAACACTGGAGAGTGTTTTACCATGCATCGCATCACAGAGAATATCTAAGCCATCGAACTTTGTCTGGAGACGTGCATACACCGATCTAGTTCATACAAGAACACCGCAAGTATCTTTCAGGCATCAATAATACCACCACGTCGAAGTCCTGTCAAAGCAGCCTCTCACCACTGACTACAAAATCAGTTATGAACTACAGCTGCTATACCGAAAAATCAGCTGACCCCCATATACCCGACTACTCGAGTTACTAAGCTTGAAGGCACCATTCAGCAGTACCCGGCGCTACAATGGCTACCAACAACAGGATTGCGTGCGATCAAACCAGCATCACGGTCGTTATCATGTATTCATGACTCCACAATGGTGTCACAGGCCAACAGAAATGTGTCACGAACGCGACATCACAATACAATATTAACCTGTCAGCACGGAATATCACCCAGCGGCAGCCATCACAACACGCAACTGCCCCAAAACGGCTCAGTAAACAGCGAAACAGACATCACACTGCGCTTATAAGCCCATTCTGAACCCTCACCACCATCCCGAGCATCGACACACAAAGCCAGCAGGCCTGGCCCGCCACGCAAGCATGACTCGGGGAGTCGGCCCAGTAAACATAACACATCCCCAGCCACTCAGTAAGTGACTGGCTTATAGCGGCGGCGGCCGCGTGGTGGGCGCTAACAGAGCGCCGGCTGTAGTGAGCTCGGAACGTGCTGGCGCGCTGCCACCAAACATCCTGCCTGACGATGCTTCCCCGCAGTGTGCCAGCGCATCATCGCACCGGGCGGAGGAGGTGTTACAACTACAGCGGCCAAACACCTTTCATACCGGCGTTGGAATTCACCGGAGCCGATAAAACAAGAAAAAAGTATGGTACTGATTGGCATATGTTGTTGCCACATTGGGTTGATACGAGGTTCCCGGGCCGGCCAGTGAGAGCGTGACCGCGTGACAGTGTGACGCGTCACGCTCGGGGCCAGTGTGACGCGGGGGTGTCATCGATAGTGCTCATCAGCGGGCGGGCGGCAGCGGCTGCCTCCCAGAGTCGTCAGGCGGCTTATGACAGCGCTGCTATAAAAAGCGACGCTGCTGGGAGTCGCCACCACACTGGCGGGGCACAGACAGCGGCGGCGGTTTCCCAGCGTGGGAAGCGATGACGCTGGGAATGGGCGGCCCTTCCCAGTGCTGTGCGGGCGCCGTGGTGAACACAGCGCGACCACTGTCTGTTACCAGCAGCGCTGCAAACGATGCATGTCACCCAACGCAGTCTCTCTGATGTCCCGCACACGACTTTCCCGATTCGCACGCCAAGTACTGGTCGCATGTTCCCCAGAATTCCCTTCATACGCTGCCTGGCGCTGTGAAGACACCAATGGGAACTGCTGCGTCGATTTAATGGCGTTAGCTGCCGAAAACAAGGATTGCTTATCAGAATCAGCTGCCCTCGAGTGGGCTATTTCAACCAACATTGGCGCATCGATCGGAGCGAGCCTTCCACATACCGCGCATACCCAAGTACCACTGAGCAGCACCACAAATCTTCCAACCTTAACGTGCCCCAGCTGACCTCCTCCAATGGCCATTGGTCATTCCGGGGCGTCGAACATATAGGTGAGCGGCACGTCGGTAAAAAGGCGGGGAGGCGCGGCGCATACAGAGAGTGGCGCGGCCTGCTCTGTCCGGTGCGCCGCTTTCGTCTCGGATGCGGCGCCTCACGTCGACCGCGAGTGGCGCGCATAAAAACTCAAGAGCCCTGCCGGAAGATACGCTAATTCATGCCCCGTGAGCGGCATATTTCGGCTGTGTTTAAAGTCGACATCCAAGTGTCCAGAGAAAGCGCGTCTGTTTGACTCTTTCCGGTTTCTTGGTGTCTCTGTTCTCTCTCTCTCTCTCTACAGCAGTGAAGTGTGCACGCAGTGAAACTAGGACAAGCCATTCGTATCTCTGCACAGGAGATCCGGCACCCAATTACGCGCTGGCAGCAGATACGACTTAATGGGAGCCAACATGATGAGGCGTCAACGTATATCGACGCCAGCGCTACTGCTACGCATATTGATGAAGCGCCACGCGAGGTGGCGGAGTCCGTAACGAGACGCCGGGACAGATTTAGATACCAGGGTTCAGGTTTACACTCGGAGCGTAAAAGCACGGCTCAGCCGTTAGAAGAGACGCTTAACAGCCAACGGGGTTGTCTGGGGCCAGGTCGGGTCATTCAGCGGGGGTAATACTGGGCGCGCCAGGGAGTCGTCTAAGGTCGGGGCCACGCTCCAACGATAGACATTTCGTGCGCCTGACGGCTCTTTTTCTCGCGATGCGTTTAATGGATAGAGACGCAACTTTCCAGACACAAACTGAAGGGGTTAGTTTCGAGAAAAGAAGAGGGGGTATAAGTCTGCGCGCCACGTGAGATGGTGAACGCTGATATGAGCAGGAATAAGCAACTGGAATGGATGTCTCCTTCAAACTTATCACCAAAACTTACGTGATTACACGCTAGAACCGATGTAACCCAGAAGTATAAGGCCGTTTCATGTCGAGCTCTGGCCCATGCCAAATCCACAAATATGTCTGGTTTTGACTGAATTGCGATAATGGGGGTCCAATTGTGGCTCCAAACTCTCACCGGCAAACCAGCCACACATAGCTCACGCTTTGGACTGGTTGCGGTCAGAAAACGCGGAAAGAGTTGTGAAACGGAGCCGTTCGCGCTGCTAAAGTTTCAACGTTGCCTCAAGGCGTCACCGCAGCCAGCACCAAAGCTAGCTTTTACCCCAAACCCGGTAAAACTACTGCAGGATACGTTGATATATAAGCTAGACCTGACCGCAAGCAACAGCTGCCGGCGGCTAACGCAACACGCTCCGCCGCAGAGCCGCGCGCGGAAATGCAGCCTCTCACTGCAGCCTGCAGTGTTGACATGTTCATGTGACTGAACACATTGAATCACGTCATCGTAAATCGCGGCGAGCGGCCAGCGTTTCCGTCCGCAAACAAGCCTTTGTTGCAGCTTGCACCAGGCCATGTGCACGGGAGGTGCCAGCTGGCTGTTTATTTCGCCATTGCTCCAATACACTTCCGGAGGGTCATAACTGTTGACAGAAACGGATCACAGATACGCGACTTACATATTATCCGATAACATAATCAGTTTCACATTCAACTAAAGTCAGCAGTGTGCAAAAATGCACTGGTGCAAAAGATCCCACCATAACCAGACACCCACTAATCATTATCCTATTAGCATCGCTATATTACAGTCCAAAACGAGGAGACAGCTGCGCCCAATCAGCCGTTTCGCTTTAGCCGCGGGGCACACACTTTCAGCGGCCGCCGACGGTCTGAATTGGCGGCCGCAGTGGCGGGGGCCTGGAAACCGGGCGGGTGTGACTGTGACGGTTCCAGCCCAGTCTGTGCCGAGCGCCGGCGGCCACCGCGGTGGCGTCTCGCCAGACAGGTTCAGTGGCCGTGCCGGGATTCGCCCGCGAATCTGCACTGGTTGCCCCCGGGTTGTACCCGAGCTATCGCCACAGTCGCCGGCGGCGCCGCCCGCTCGGAGACTGCCATGCAGTGGTGCATGCAGCCTGAGCGCTGGTTCTCGGACGGGGCAAGTGGACTTTGGATATGTGGGAATGGGCCGCACAGATGGTTATGTATCGCTTATGGATAGTTGGTTCGGCAGTCTTAGAGAATGTAGCGCTTTTGCAATTTGTGAATATGCAAATACAATATTGTAATACAATTACAACATTATAATATTACACGAGCCTAATGTGAAACCCGTGCACAAGATGATCGGTCCCGGCCAGGAACAATAAAAAATCACAATTTTTCCCTTAAAACTTCATCGATTGGCCCGTCAGTTCGAGATTCAAAGTCTACCAGTTCTTCACTTCGCGTCTTCTCTCCGTATCTTCTTTCCGAGAGAAACGAAATAATCGATTAGAAGCCGGTAGTTGGTTTTCAATGGAAAAACAATTCCGTTTGGATAGAGATTTCTATTTGAAATCAAACAGAGTACGCCTACATACCGGGCGAAGGCATACAAAAGACTGATGACTGTAAGCTCTGTCATATCCTGTGCAAAACATTAAAGACATTCGAACAAAGGCTTCGTGCTTCATAACTGCCCGGGATTTTGTCACAAAACAGTTGTCCAATGATTGACGATTAGGTAGGTGTTGGAGGGGTGGTCGAGTCACGACCTTGGCAGAGGCTACCTTGACCAAAGTGGAGGCTACCAACTTCTTTCCACATGAGTGGAGCATCCCTGGTAGCGGGTATTGCAAATGCTACACCAATAGTCTGGCAATTCTGTCAGCACGCGAATCCATAAGTGTCGCCACCGGCAAAAAGTGGGGGCAGCCAAACTTCAATCTGATGCTGACAAAAAACTTTCAACATCAGGACCAAAAACTGTTCGAATTTAGGCTCCTCGCTGCATTCCGCAGCGGCTGGATATAAGAATGTCCGGTTGTCTCTCATTTTGACTGAGATCAGGAAATTTTTGGCCAAAAGTGGGGGGCCAGGCCCCCTGGCCCCCCTTTTCCGACGCGTATGCGCGAATCTGTATCCTGCTGAGAAAGTCCTATCCTATGCCTTATTCCCAACATTTGTTTGAGCTTGTATAACAATATACTGTGCTTAAAAGAAGCAGACAGTTTTCTATAGCGTTCTAAGCGCTCCCTGTAACGCTGTGCACGTGTTCTACACCTCACAACCATACAAACACAGTCTAAAAGAAGCACCTGCTGAATCTAGCTTTGAAATATAAAGTTTCACCCATGTCTGTCCCAAGCTATATCTGAACAGTCACATAGAATAGGCTACGTCACAAGGTAACGGAACACGACTTTATCGTGAGAAAAAACCATCAAAACACGTGCTAATTATCTCCTAACAGCTGCACCCAATATGCACACGTATCGCATGTTTATAGCATATCGCTCCTTGGATTACTGCACCTAAACACTTCGACCCGTTAGCCCGCCAGTACCCAGTCTATTTACGCCAAACAAGAATGCTGCCCGCCTGCAATCAGACTAAGGCCGCGGCGTCCACAAGGGGCGACCGTAGCGACAGTCTTTACAGTCTCGTTACATGGCGTCACTGTTGCCACCAACAAAGCCTCGGGACGCGGCACTGTCCGCGTCCCAAGCCTGAGGCGTGATAGTGGGCCCGATACCGACACACAGAGGACGGGAGACGGCGGCGGCGTCTTTATGAAGTGGGCCGGCGCGCGCTCACGTGGACCGGCGCCGCCCCGACCCATTACCACCCATAATGACACACGAGCGAAGCGGCGAGGTGCCGCCTCGGAAAACTAGCACTCTGTTCAGAAACGGTGCGGCCCGCTCTGTTCGCTCCGCTCGCTCGCTCGCTCGCTCGCTCCGCTGCGTCCGCGTGCGGCTGAACGGCGGAGGAGGGACGAGTGCCGGCGCCACCAGACAGCTTTATTGGCCCGCCAGGTAGGCTTCATTCATCACGACCTGTTTTCACGTCATTGACGAGCACACACAATCTCACACGCGGACGCGCACACGCACGTGCGCGCAGCCGTACCCCAGGTAACGAGGCGGTCGTGAGGTGTATAACGCGTACGCAGCGTTACGGGGAGCGCTTGAAACGCTATAGAAAACTGTCTGCTTCTGAAATACGGTGCCCTGGGTGAAATCTGCACCACTTGCAGGTGAGTGACACAAAGCACAGACTTTTTAGTTCTGACAAGTACAGATTCAGGGGGTACAGAGAAAGTTTCACCGCGCCCGACTTTCGTAAAAAGAACGTCCGGGATCGCCCCTGCAATAGTCAAATATATTTATATCGTCATATGTGGTTAGACCCTTAGACCCCTTGGTTAGACCTACGATTTCTGACGTTTTTATCCGACGGCATCAACGTCATTAGATGCAAGTCTGACGGCGACATAACTGACGTGACGTGATCACACAATCCTCGTCACTACCACAAAAAATAGTTGCCGATGTGGAAAAAATTGCACATGGATGATATACGCTTCATATACATATGCAATTGTCGATCTTCTCTGAGCCACGGAAATATTTCTTACAATTCATCGGAGCAACAATTCAAAAGTTAAGGAGCCCTAGCTCCGTTTTACCTTTTACGCACATACGGTTCGAGGGATAACATATAAATCCAAGAATGTGAGGTGGCTCAGGGAGTTTGGCCCCATGCTTGGCCTTCTACGACTCAACAACTTTCTTTAACAGAGGAAACCCTGTTCAGAGCGAGAGGCAGACGCAGCAGCGCTGGTTGGGAGGGGGGGCAACTCGCAGAAGAAATCCTAAAAACATTGTGTTTTTTAAGAACATCGGTCATAATGTCGCCATTTGGGGAAGGCATGACCTCTTGGCCCCCTCCCTGCATCCGCCAGTAAAATATAAATCAGCAAGGTGTTCATTAGAGGAGTGTGTGGTCTGTAAAAATGACTTGCACCTTTGTCGAAAAAAATTTCTACCAAACTCAAGCAACATTCCCGCTTGTTCTGAGACACGCACATGTCATACCATGCGTAATTTCACCGGCTGTGGCTGAGTACCCCCGCTCATGACACGCCCTGCTTGTGGTCAGGGCACCAAGGTGCCATATTCCCTTTGAGAGCCAAATAGTATGTTATCTATCAGTATGTACACGCAGAGGCGGATCAACGCGGAAATTTAAGGGGTAGGAAGAAATAGTTAAAACTGTTTTTTTATAAAAACAAATCGGCCAAACTCGGCAAGAACTAGGTACAATTTCACAGGTTTGGGGACATGGTCGGATTGCCCTCCCATGTCCTTATATCTGTACGAAATCATACAATTGGAAAAGTCAATAGATTCCACGAGTAGACCGATATTTCCAATCACTTGTTCCCAAACCATTCACACGAACTTCCCTGACAAACGGAAGCATGCCCGGTTTAACCTGATGGAATGGTCGATCACATACGACATCAGCCCACAACGGTTGCGGCCAGCCAGCCAATCACAGGCTGCCCCCAGAGTGACGTCACTATGACGAGAGACGAGACGGAACCGTGTCAGAGAATCGTAACGGTGCGAGCAAAATAGGTAGCATGCGAATAAAAAGGGCCAGTGATTTTAAAGGCCGGTGAGAAAGGATCAACTGCTCATATTCCAGCTTGTGTCACAGTTTATTGTCGCTCGTTCACTTCTGATGTTCTTGTGCCAAGCTGAATGGACAGGTGCTATCAAAATAGCTAAGTTTGTGGAGTTGTGGCTTCACCATGATTCAGAAGTCACATTCCGTGAAAAGAACAAAGTGTGCGTCCTTGCCTGCGGCAAGGTGGATCCGGTCGGGTGCCTCTCCAGCGATGTGACCACATTACAGAACACCTCTCGGCGTCAGCGGCCGGCGCGCCGTTCTGGAACAGGCATTTCCGGCCGGCGGCGGCGGCCCCGGGCGCGGCACGCGCACCGTATATAGCCTGATTGGGCCGCCCCCGCCGCCGCCCGGCCGGCGCCGCCTCCATGCTTCAAACGACAGACCCAAGCCTGCAACTGAGCTCTCTGAAGCGATCGAGCAGTCGTCTCTGAGCGGTGAACGGCTGGCGAAAGTGGTCGCACGCGGCGCCTGGTCGCCCGGCTGCAAAAACCGACAAGACCTGGCGCAGCACGGCGCTTCAGCTACAAAGCACGCCCGCCAGCCGGCGAGCCGCGTCGCATACGATACTGATACGGGGCCGAGGGCGAGGGTCGCGGATCAGACGCGATTTGGGCCACGCTGGAAAGCGAGGGGACTGGAAGCGGGGAAAGACGCGACATTGGTGACGGCGGACTACCTACCGAATGGGGCGACAAGAAGCCCTGAATAGAACCCCGTACGCTGAGCCCGACAGTGGTGTGAACGCAACGCGTCAACGTTTGCTACATCTCGGAGACATGGTCATAGAGAGACGCACAGACGACAACAACACCCTCTTAGTGTGACAAAGGAATCCAGAGAGAGCCGGGGGAGCTGTCGGCCACTGTCTGGTGTGCATCAGTGACAACGACGACGACCCTCCCCACTGCGGGGTCAGCCCAGGGCATCTGATCGGAGAAAGGTCTGCACGCGCCGCGTCTCGGCGCGGCCCACAAAAACGGCAGACCTCCTGACAGACCGGCGTCGCCCGCCTCTCACCCCTGCACGACAAAGATAGCAATCAGCAGGCCGGGCGGCTGCTTCACGGGCGCCCGCGCCTGCGCACATGAATTATACGGGCCGTAAGGCGAAACAAAGCAACAACAACAAGAACTGGGGCCGACACGGCGAGCTGCGCTGGCACGTGCAAAAACGCCGCCCGGCTCGGGTCGCATACCATCTGAGAGCGCGCGGCACACCCGAGAGCGGGACGCGCGCGGGGCAGCCGCGGTCGCGGCGGTCGCCACAATGGCCACCGCGGGGGTGGGGAGGCTCCAGGTGAGACGAGCCCGTCACGCCCGGTGATTCCACCAGCAATGCCCTCTGCGCTGGGTGAACAACACCTCGTATTCTGATGTCTTCCCGGTGGGAGGCGTCAGATTATTTCTGAGCAAATACTGATTTTTTGGCAAGCAATAGGCATTATCCTCAGGCGGAACGTTACACCGTCTCTATTTTACGGGAATGGATGGTTACTTCACCACCCTCCCATTTCTATCGTCTCCTGTGCGACCTAAGCCCACTTTTTGGGAACCCGTTTTCCTTGTCACCCGCACTGATGAAGAAGTGAATTTCAGCAGCTACCGGTTTCCTTTGTCGCTGCAGCTACCAGCAACCTGTCCCTCCACCTGTCGTAGCTGTTCCTTCAGCACTCGCCATTCCACAAGGAGCTCCATCAGACTTCGTGCGGAGCGACAGAGGCTACAGCATGTGCCGTCCCAGTCCGCTCCCGTCTGACAGGCCAGAAAAATGATACCGGTCCCCAGCAGAGGAGGAAGAGAGGCTGGAACAGGTGAGGCAGATGATGAGGCGCAGCTGTACCTGCGACAGGGCAGGTTCCAGACCGGTCCCACTGTCACAGCGGAATGTCAGACTCAGCTGATTACTCACGGCATGACAACGTGCTGAAAACAGCAACTGTCTTCTTCGTCAAGAGAAGAAGTACGACATTTAACCCAAGCTCTGCTCACGTTTCTGCACTGAATGTGCCGAATGCCAGATCTGAACATCGTGATGAAGGTGATGGGTCTGCTGTTTATGTTTCCGCCGTAAACATGGCATTGTTTGTCGCGTGACAGGGTGCAGGCTGATTACCCCGTAAACTATTTTGGAAACTTTGGTAATTTTGCCAGGCTGCATCCCCAAACACGATATCACTTAACCAGCTGTTGTCTGCTATAGACAAGCATGCAAGCTGAACACAACCGTCCAACTTCCACCGCCAACTCCAATAAATCCCGCAAACTTTGATCATCAGTCGGCACCATATGCCACCCCTCCCCGAAATATCGGTTGTGGGGGGAGGGGGAGGGTGAGGGGTTGCAGGCGTGCAGCTCATGAGCGTCTCGCCCTCCTGGCTGATGCAACGTTACCAAACACGCCCGCCCATCGGCTCCCACTATATCATCGGCGGCGACGATAGCATTAAATCAGGCGACGAGCGCCGGGTGCAGCCGGCGTGCAGCGACCATCGACACTGACTCTGACTCTGACTCCAGCAGGCGACGCCCGGTGGCGGCGCGGTAACGGCCGTGCGGTGCGGCCGGTCGGCCATGGGTCGCCCTCACGCGATCGTGTCGACGCGACGCGACGATGGTCCGGGCGGCGGCCTAACCGTGGAGAGGCACCGCGAAACGACGGCAGCGTCACGACACTGCTGGATATCGCAGCGCCGCTTCGTTGGTGATATAATATGCGATAAGTTCTTGAGGTTGATCATACCAATATTGCAGCGGGATAGTTTCGAGTGTGCCCCTGAGCCAGTCAACAGAGCACCACGCAAATGCATGACCATTCAAAAGGAGCTTTTGGTGCCACCGTCCCCAGTGTAACCCTGCCAAAAGCAATTAGCTCGGGAACATCATGAAACTCCAGCCATTGCGGCAATTGCAAGCTCCTGACAGTTGGTTTGAACTCCGACCTAAAAAAGAGCCGGGAGTCAAACAATAGCACCCGACTAATGTATTCTAATTTACTCTTAAACCTTGAAGCGCATCCCTTTCCGCTCGGTGACCCAGATTGTTGGCTAGGGTTGAAACTTCGCCGACCACAGTGGTGTAAGACGGGTAGCTGGGTGTCTTTGTCTCGTTGCGACATCTGTTTCGCGCAGGCAAACATCAGCCCGGCAAGCCAAAGGTGCGTTGCGAACACTCTCTCACCACCACCTATAATCTCATCTGAAGCCTCCGCTGCACTTAAAGAGTGAGCTGGAAGCTCTCCTAAGTGACTAAAAGCTTTCTTAATCTACCAAAGAGTAAGGCGTCAGCAAGTTAATTCGCACATTGTAAAACTGTGATACTGGAGAAGATAATATCGCTGGTAGTAAGCTACAGTAAGAAAGCCACAATCCTTGTGCTTTCGGTTTTTCTTAAGCTTTCTACACAATCACGAGCTCAGGCAAAAGCGCGTTCTGCACTGAAAGTTGCACACATCAACCCAGATGGCCGGCGGAGGGGGCACGCAGGCGATAAGGCATTATTGTCTAACGCCAGGTGGTCCCTGGGCGAAGAGCAAACTGGGTCAAGCGCGTGTCACACAGCTGAACAACCGGATCTATACGGTATGTGACGTCACATGTCCACAGATGACGTCACCGATATGACCAGTATTGACTGGATATAAACAGTCAGTGACCGGTGAAGATAACACTCCCAGTCAGCACGTGCCGTATTGTTTGGAGCTGAGCTCTGCGATCGCAGACAAAGGCACAGAGGGCAGAGCGCAGAAGCCATACTGTGGCCGTGAAGTCCCGCGGGCGACGGTCGGCCTGTCGGATCGGCCAGCTCCTCAGGAAAAGACGACGACAGCTGCAGCCGGCCCTGCACTGGATATTGATGGATATCGCAATCGTCGGTGGATTGGATTTGATTGGCCGGGATATTTAGGTAGTTTTGGGTCTAGATATTGATATAGCTTCTAATTATTGACAACACATTTGCCCTTTTCGGATTTGGGTCGTATTCGAAGTGATAATCGTCGTGTGCAAACGGACCACCTCAGATTTGTATCAAAAAAACTTCGGAACTGGACCACACTGACTAGGACCACTTGCCTGGCTATGGCGTAATCTAGTTGGCAGCTCATGACGATTATTTTGTTGTGCAGGCAACGAACTAGGCAGCGTGTTGGGAAAACGGCACCATTTCAATTATCGTTCCGCATACTTAATATTTCCGTGATGTGCACAAAAGTGCGCAAATGAGAACTAAAAACTGGAGCCGTATGGCAGATGGTTTGGATTGAACAGCACCACGACTGAACAACACTACGGCTGAACAGCACCACAACTGAACAGCACCACGACTGAAAAACATCACGATTGAACAGCATCACGACTGAACAGCGTCACGACTGAAAAACATTACGACTGAACAGCCCCACGACTGAAAAACAGCACGATTTAACAGCACCCCAACTGAACAGCATCACGACTGAAAAACATTACGACTGAACAGCACCACGACTGAAAAACATTACGACTGAACAGCACCACAACTGAGAAACATCCCCACGATTGAACAGCACCACAACTGAACAGCACCACGACTGAACAGCACTTCGACCACCCTGCATTTCTCAGACTTTGTTTATCATTTTTACATCAGACTGGCATGGCGCCTCTTTCCCCATTGCCCTCGGCCACATATCAGACGACGTGAAGACAATGGACAATTGGACACCCAAGGTGCTGTTCTTTATATCCAGGTACCTGAATCCTGCACTTGAAGAACGAACCTGTCACGAACTGAGCAGTGATGCCGTGGCCCCGCGCACACACGTTACAGCTGTTCGTGCACATACCCCCGGCTGTTCCAGCAGCGGTCGCAAGCAATTGCGGAGTCAAGCGCGGGTTTTGAGGGGGTGGGGAGGGAAGAAAAGGTATCCATCCAAAAATCACACAGATTGTCTATAAAAAAACGTTTACGGTTTCGCCGTTTGATACATTGACAGCAGTGCAGAGCAGTCCTTGCTGGGTGCAATCCGGCCACTGCCACACCGAGTCATGTTTAGTTTGCACGATGTGTATCTAACGGGACCGAATAACGTCACACGACCACGCCGGGCACTCAGCTGGGCAACGCACTGACCGAAAGCTTAGCGCTGCAATGAAAACCAGAAAAGCAAGAAGGGCTAGTTCGGACCGCTGTCTTAGATACTTGACATAATCATAGCAATTCATTTTCTGCTTTCACACATACATCGGATTTTAACGCATTCACGATTGGTGCAAATGGCACAAAAGGGTAGCATGAATCGAGGCGCCTCTCGTGTTTTCTGCATGTTGTGAACATGAACATGAACTAATCGCAGCCGCACCGAGCCCGCCCCGCCCCACCCGCCGCTCCCGAGCCATCAATAAAGGCAAACCACAGTCATCTGCATGCCCTCAAATATCGGCTTGCAGAGGAAACCGTTTTGAATCCATATGAATTGTTAATATGCCCTTTGCAACTGCAAAAGGCATATTAAAAAAATTGACTGCAGCTCACATCCTTACGTAAATAAGCTCATTCTGTTATGTGGGGAGTGGGCCATTTATTGATCTTTAGTTGAGAAAGAGTTCGACACAGCTTATGTCTGGCCTCAGCATGAAGACTGTAATGAATGGTGAAGAGCTTTATAGTTTCTTCTGCCTCGCCGAAGGTGAAGCATGTCTAAAGCGAGTTGCAAAAGCGTTCCAGACCACGATCAACGTAACTCAAGCAATCTACAGGGTGTTTCAAAAGAATGATATTTTTAATTGATCGTAATGCGGTTGTAAATAGATTGTTGTGGTATGATTTACATATCAATCGAAAGTGAATTTTGGGACATTTACGATTATTCATATTTTGATAGCTGTTTTGATATTTTTCTACTTCAAAATAGTCCTAAAAATGAGTTGAAAATACTGTCTATTTTGCCTTCATCGAAAATGTTCGTAGAAATCACGCGCGTATCACGTGACAAGTATCACGCCAATGACACTGCAAACCTTACATCGCCCCTGCGGTAGATCACAGTCCACAGCACATTGCCTCTGGAAATTAATTCTAAAAAGACATCTCAAACTTAGGAAAGCCCGCGTCCAAGCAAGCAATTCCCAATTGGTCCACGTCCCTGGTCTGCGGTGAAAAGTGAGGTCTTTGCGCTGTCTCCGCCGCATCCAGTGATTCATATGGAAGTGAGCCAATGAGCCATATGGAGCTTGAACCAAAAGTTTTAAACTTGTAATGCTACTTAAACTTGTACCTTTGATGTGCATGCTCACGTGCCATTTCTGTGTGCTAAAGCTTTTTAGTGTTGCCAGTTCCGTTTTCTCAAGCATAACCGGGGATATAGTATGTTCCTTGCATCATTTTCCAATTATTTTTAAGACGAGGAAAATATTTGATGCAAATAAAACATGTTTATTGAAAAATGTCCTACAATTTACCATTAAAGTGAACGTTTTGGGAACAGATTTAAAGGATTTTTGGTACTTTACTGAACATTTGAAAAATATCATTCTTTCTGAAACACCCTAGAACACAACAAGCGGAGACAAGAACAACGCTGTAGCTAATTCTTGTTAAGACCTTAAGTGATAAACGCCAGGCAAACTCGCCGTTCGACCTACAGACCCCTGCGTTGCTTTATAAGTCCGAACATCCCCGTCCAGGACATGAAATCATCTGGCGTCACAACAGGCAAACAGGCGTCACAAGGTCAGTCAATCCTCACCGCCACATGCAATCACGACCCGTGTCGGCACAATGAAAGCGTCCGCGGCCAGGGTCGAACCCGTCACGTCCGGTTCGCGCCCGACACGTCCCAGCGACTCCGTGACACCTGAATAGGAACCGGCTGACCTGGCGCAGTGCGACAGTCCAGGCTTACGCAACGTTAGGCGCGCGTGCGGCCGACGACACGGCTGAGCCGCGCCTCCGCTCCGGCGCGCGGCACAGTTACACGCAGACACGCGGCGCCCCCGCGCGCAGGAAAGGGCCGCTCCGGCGCGGCGGCGCGCCGCTAAAAAAGCGCGCGCTGCAGCCGCGCCAACCGCACGAGACAATGTGACGGCCCACAGCGGGGAGGGACACGCCCCTGGCTTGACAGATATAGAGGGGTGACGTCTGCACGCGGCTGCTGCCCGTGTGCGGCGCGTGCTGCGCCGGGTTCGTCGACATGTCCCTGAGCTCAGGTGCTTCCGACCTCACGCTAAAATTAGCCAGCGGCGTTTTCACAGGAGGCTCCAACCGTCACACCGCAAAGCTTCTGGCACAAGTGCTAGGCATTCATCTTAGGCTGGAGCCAGCAAAGACAACAGATTTATTCGCCGTGTGGGCTGCCTTCATCCCCGGATCACGAGTGCTCTCTCCCCGCCCCGGCCTCCCCTTTCCGGCCACTTCGCTGTACCCAACAAAGACCGACACAGCGTAATAGAAAACCCAATGGGTGGGATGAAGCCTCATTCGCAGCGGGACCGGGTTTCTACCAGCAAAGCGACACCGTAGCCACCGACTCCATTGAGCCGAGCCGGATGTGACAACCACGGGATTCCTGACAGAGGACACATCCTTTCACCGCCGCTGCTGCCGACGCCTTCGATTCAACGTTTAAGTGAAGACAATAGAAGTGAAAAAGGTGGGCCAACACTTACGGAGTAGTGAATTCAATTTCGTTCTCAGGGGCGGACGCAGACCCGAGTTTGGGGGGGGGGCAAACCCATGTCTGCCTCTCCTCCTGGGCGGGGAGGGGGGTGGGAGCGAATATTTTTTTGCTCTACAGACCTAGTATAAATACATTTTTTCACAAATTTCTCCGGTGTTTGGGGGCCAAACGATAGTTTGGCCCCACTCCAGCGCTTGGGGGGGGCATGGCCGGGATGGTCTCCCCCTGCGTCCGCCAATGTTCGTTCTACCATTCATTTTTAACACTTTTTACCTCCATAGTGGCCGAATTGTTTACAGATCCGGGAGCGAAGATATAATGGTACTTGCCCCTCCCTCCTTACTACCTCCAGATTTTACTCGATTTCCTCAAAAACACACAAAAAGTTTCACGATTTTTTTCGCACTTTCCCTCCACTCCAAAATAACTGTCGTAGCTCAGCCTTTGATACAGGAGGGGCTTGGATAAGAAAAGAACGAATCATTAATACCAAAAACGTAATATACATTTGTATGTTTATAGCTACCCCAGAATTTAGGGCCAGGGCAAGCCCTCTACACTGCCTATTCTTGATCCAAGCAAACACATTTTCATTACCGTACAGTTATTTCCTAATTGGACGATTTGCGCTCCTCACTCAGGCAAAAGGATTGATGCATCTAAAAATACAGCGCATCTGTCATTTTAAGCCGCCGAATATTTGCGCGTTCTCTTCATACATCGGGATTTTTAGGATATGAAATCACTGATAAAACTCTGCTAGATACCATGACACACAAAGCTGTACCAAAATGTATCAAACAATATAACAAACATTGAAAATGTGTTTAAAAGACAACTTCTCTGCCCTATAAAAGAAAAAATTCAAATTAAAGTGAATGAAATTTATGTTTCATTTCATTAGCACTGTCCTCTGGCAGTTTTTAAAAATGCAGTTTCTTAATTTTTCAACGTCAAAGCTCAATCACGGCAATCATTTCAATCACGTGCAAATTGCAACGGAAACATCATTGACGTCGAATTCAGTTGAATTATCTGAAAACGCCCTCACTACAAAAAGAAGAACACATGGCAAACCAGTGGGCCGTATTACCTGCTGTGCAAAGTAGGTCGGGAACTTTCACACGGATACCGGCGGTAGGCCAAAAAGTGATTCCGGGAACCCAGCGCAATGTACCTACAGCGTGTGAGAACAGGGCTGCCGTCAACCAAACTACCACATCGATCGGGAAGATTTCCACTCGGCTACCGCCCATGGGGAGGAAATCTGTCATATGGGAAATGTTCATATTTCCACTGGTAGACATGGTTATACACATCGGACCACAATAAAATTAGTATGACTACACCATGTGTTTAAAGTGATTACATTAAGGAAAGGTTATGGCAAGGTAACTTCATAAAATAAACTGCATTTTCAGACATTAAACTCCTTCACTTGGAAGTGGTTGCTTGTTCGCGGCCCGTTCCCACGCCTGAACCGTTTCATTCCACAATCCTTCCCTGCAGTGCACCGTCTTATAGACATATTACAAGCCAGTGTCGTGCTATTTTTCTGATGGTGTTTTTCAACAAATATGTTTAAAATCTCTGAAAGTAGTCAGCCTTAGATTTTTTCACTTCGAACGTTTCAGCAAAACGCAGCACCATCGTTATGGATAGCAAACAATTCAGACTGGTAGGTTAAAGTAGACTTGAACGTTTCAACCAGTTTTCGCAATCCCATTCATGCATGCTCTTAGCGGTTTTAGCGCACCTTCATCTGACAATTTTATGCATTCAAATCACCCACCCAATTTTAACTGGTCGGTTCTGACAACGTAAAAAAACTTCCAAGGTTATACGGCTTCTCCAAACTCTCAACCTGTTAGGAGGGATTTGGGGGGGTCAGATCAACTTATTCAGAGACTCCGCCGGAACTTGAACCCGGGACCCCGGGAACCCGGGACCCTGGTTCAGAGGACAGGAGAGCTACCAACTGAGCCACCCATCCCTTCGCAACCAGACCTAATTCACAAGAGTGCAATTCAGCGAAACGACGCTGGTGTTTGTAACCATGCAGAACCATTATGTCCGAACGTCCGCTGACGATGGCGAAAACAGCTGTTCATCCAATTGTGCGCCACGACTAAACATTTCGCCGGAATCATAAAAATATTCGCTCTTCATAACCACATTAACAGGTCTGAGCCATGTCAAACGTGAAATGCCGGGAAACGTATCATCCGGTAGCTCATTTTAATCATCTTCTCTAACAAATAGTTTGTTTTACAGGAATAACGCTCTTTCTCCCACCAACGTTCAAGGATCGATTCGCGGTAGCACAGGACATGTGACCTAATACACACTTTTTTTAAGGCACCGTACCGTCCAAATTTGACAGAAGATCGGCTCTAGTTGTTACAAATTACGTGACGCCGACTGCTCACCTTACTGCCAGACGCCAGTCTTTGCCGCCCCGCCGGTAGAGTATGGTTTATCACGCTCGCTCTCCTGCTTGCCAAGCTCCCTCTGGAAGCAGCCAGACTCAGCCTGGAAGCGGCCAGGTTGCTCCCTGGAAGCGGCTAGGTTGCCTCTGGAGGCAGACAGGGGCCGGTTGAGGGCGCTGCGGCTGCCAGCTCGGCGGATGTTGGCCTTGTCTCGGGTCACCAGCAGACCCAGTTGACCTCTCCGGACGGGGGCGTTGCTGGACCGCTTGGGACGCCGAACACTCGGGAGACCGCACAGTAGACTCGCCATCGTTGATATAGCTCGTCACAGTCGAGTTTAAGACGTTAGCAACGCTGCCGATGACGACTATGATGCATGTTCATAATTGTAGGCATTGACAAAATGTGGTTTGGGAGTGGTGATTTCATATGTCCAATTCAGCGGTGTCTGGACAATCATTACAGAAGACGTGCCGCCACCTTGTATCCGCTCACCGGTTCATAAGGTCTCAACTAACCGACTCTCCATGCCTCAGTCACTGACGATACGGACACTCGTCACACCGGAGGTCCCGCCTGCCACACCGTCCACTCTCTCACACAAACTCAAGTGTTCAGACCGGACTTTTATCAACTACATGTCCACCAACACCCTCGCGACAGCCCGGCACTACCCGCCCTCCGCGAAGCCGTACCACAACTGTGTGCCGCCGCTCCCCGGCCTGACCTGGCCGCCACGCCGGGCCGCACCGGTACCGCTACGGTGGCGCCATCTGAGACGGCGGCGACGGCTGAGGGGACGCCCCAGGTGCGGCGGCGACCCCCCCCCTCCCCAGCGGCACGTGCATGACGGACACGCCTGGGGAGGCTTCAGCTGGCTTTTTTGTGGCTTTTGATGGCGTTGATAAGCGCGGAATTACACGCTGAGGAGTCGGTGTTGGGTGGATGTTACGCCATTTATGTGGCTTCCTCTCATCCACCTGGGGTTTCGCCAATCGTATTGCATTGGATTTGCGAAAGCATATCGATTTATCGACTACACACTGTGTGAAGTGTCATGACGAGCACAGAGCGTGAATCAACGATCATAAGTTCTCAGAGGTCATATTCCCTTATGAGGGAATGGTGAGAAGAAGAAAAACTCTACAGCTAAATGGGCTACCACAGCATAGCTGGATCCAGGGGAGGGCAAGGGTGGGCACTTGCCCCCCCTATCGACCCTCGGTGCCCTCTGAAATGATCACGGCGCCCACTAACAAGTGCCTCCCCTCCCCCCCACAGATGCGACTATCGGTGCCCCCTCCCCCGCGATAGGTTTTGACGCCCACCTGAAAGCTTTAGCCACCCAAAACAGGCACCCCCTGGTTCTAAGGGTACCTCCAAGACCATGTGTCCCCCGATTAGAAATCCTGGATCCGCCTACGCACTAGACGAGCACATTCTGCAAAAACACATTTTTTATGTAAATTCAGGCTTGATATCAACTTTAAACGGTAGCTCACATATTCAATTTGAATATTTGTTTTCCAACCACTTCTAAGCCTATTGGTGATGAATTTGAATAAATCAAATGTAGGTGCTTTAGTATAAGTATACTTTAGTAATTGAGTATTAGGATTACTTTTAATGTAAGTAGGTACTTTAGAACCATCTCCAAAGAACTTTCTAAGGCCTTTTATAACATTAGAGTCTCTTAATTCTACAATACATTTTCTCAATACGGCTTCTCACTACGTGGGTGGTCGATGCTAATTAAAGCAACTAGGAGAACCACCATGGTGTGGTTAGATTAAACGAACGGCGGTAGCATCAAGTTTCAGCCAATTTGTGCCGTGAAACATGTCAGGCTTCAAGACTAGCCTGAAACCTGTACCTGCCGTATCGGTAACCATGGAGATGGAAATGGCTCGCTTTTTGCCAACCTTTTCGATACACCGATCCAATAGCGTATGCTTAGCACGGACACTAAGCCAATGGCTTCAAAAACCAAAACCACATCGGAAAGTAACGCACTTTCATCAACCACACACAAGAAATAATCCAGCCATCAGTCAGCGACAACGCCCCGCTGACGTCGACCAAAAACTGGAGCACTTTAACAGAAAACGGCACAAAACCGGTGGAGACGGATGCGCCTCGCCCTCCAGTCTGTCCGTCGATAAAAACCATCAGCAGTCGCGACACAAAAACGGATCTGTCTCTCCCATTAGGCTGGCGACGATAATTGCCGGCCCTGGGCCGCGGACGGGCCCACTGACTCCTGATGGCTGGCTGCCGCTCAACCGATGCCCCAGCTACCGGTCCAGCCCTTCGCTAAGTAGTTGGCCCACAGCCAAAATACTGACCTGTTAATAACGCCAAAGACAGAGAGGCCAGTGGCCAGCTGGCCAGCGGACAAGACGTAAGTGGGTAAATGTAAATGATGCGAGCGGGGTAACTGTTCAAATAGATCAGGAGTGGCGCTTCGCGAGCGTTGTGTACGCTTCAATTTGCGGTCGTGTATCAAGCGGTGTTGATGTTGACCGCTCGTTTTATAATAGTTCGTAACTTCAGGACATCATTAGATCCCAATCATCAAGCCAGCCTTTCACTACGCAACCGACCAGCATGCTCGATGAAGTTTGTTCTCTGAAGGCCGCTCGCGGCAGGGTAAAACAGCCGGCTCTCTGTCAGCGTATAACATCCGGCTCGCTGTCAGGACAGAGCAGACGGCGGCACCGCCGTCGTGTTTTCGTAACTCGGGGAAACAGTGCAGAAACAGCTCAGTAGGTCACACACAGACAGCTTCAGCAGCACAGCGCGGAACAATACCGCTCAGTCCTGTCCGCAGTCAGCCTCGGCGCCGCGCGCAGTTTCACCTTCGCGGCGGCAGCGCACGTGCGCGCCGACGACGCGGCCCAGTGACGGGCGCGACGTTCATCGCTGGCGACAGCTGCCGCCGGCGACGGAGCCGCCGGCAGCTGGGCGCCACGACGGGACGTCGCCGCGAGAGCACGCGACGGCAGGGGAATAAACACCAGCGGTCGGGAAAAAGATGGGATAAAGGAAATCGTGAGAAGGGAATTCAAAAGGATGCTATCAAATTCATGAGATTGGTTGGCTACATCGCTTTTCAATTGGGAACTGATCGGTCAAATCCCCTTATCTTTGTCGCTGGCCTCACACCAGATCAGATTATATGAAAAAGAAGCACCCACAAAAACAGGTCATAATTACATCAATCGCCTCTGACAGCCCATTCCTCTATCACAAACACATTTTTATGCAGCTCGATTCTCGCCGGGATGGTAAATTTTCACCAGCCAAAAGTATCCCGGCGTCTCAGTGCTCATGGTGCCGCGCCCGCCGCCTGCCGGGTCGCTGGTGTTGCGCAGCATGAACTCGGGACCGGCGCTGCGAGCCCGTTACAGTGACGGTGGACGGCACCGGCTGCGAACTGGGGCGGGTCCAAGCCGCACGCGCCCGGCGCCGCCCACGCCGCAAACGCTACCTGTGCCGTGCTGGTGGTGACAAAATCACCAACAACGGCCCCAAAGCCTCGGACACGGAGCACAGGAGGAGGCACAGTGGATGAAGGATCATTCGAAACACGCCAAAAACTAATTGCACATCACAATAAAATAACATACTTTAGAATTTTAGAACAAAGAAAAGAACTCGGGGAAATGTTGGGAGACTGCTGATTCACACCACTTATGGTCATACGCACACCGGGCGGCGCACGCTTCCGCGGCGAAAATTGCCGTGAAACCGAGTACGGGTCAGTGCGGCCCGGTTACAGAGGCAAGGTGCAGCCTGATTGCCGCGGAAGTAGTCCGGCAAACAGCCGAAAACACGATACCTCCGCTGAAACAGGATACCGAAATGTCTTTATACGCCCTGATTGCAGCAGGCAACGTACGCCGCAGTGGAATGGGAACTTGTTGACTCGATAGCGTAAAATTGCGTACCCTTTCACGGTGTCGCCATTGCCGGGACTATAAAAGCATTGTGGGGGTGCTTTAACAGCCACTTGATGAAACGCATGCAGCGCTCGGGCTGTCGTCACAACACGGCGCCATGCGTGCTTGCCGTCCCTCCAGCTTCAGTATGCTAACATCGTAATGGCCGGTTGTGAAAGCCCGCAGCAATCATCCCGCAAAATTGCACGCGACGGCCGCTCCAGCCTCCAGGGCAAAAACACCGCCACAAAACGCGCAGTTGTATGCGTAACATTGCCGCACGGCGCCATACTAAACAGCCGCACCGGCATTGCTACACTCTCGGCAGCGGTGTAAACGCAGTAGCCGCCTTAACCGCTTTACGTTTTCGAGAAAGTCCCACATTTTCTCCCAGGTGCTCATTGTCACCGGCGCGTCCTTCTGCGTGCCTCCCAATGCTGGTTTGCTTGTGAGCGGCGAAGTGTAAATTCAAACCAGGGGAGATGGAAACAATAAGAGACGCAGAAGCAAAACACGATGACACAGAAATATATCGATAGATGTAGATGCAGACAGGGGAGGAGAAATGACAACCGACAGCGATGCAAAACATGACAAAAATAGCAAGCGCCTGTTTTGCTTTGATGTTTGCAAGTTCAACACCGATGTTTACCGCTGTTGGCGGTGGCCTCGGGCTCTGGCCGCGGGGCGTAGCAACAGCAGCAGCAGCGGCAGCCGTTAGCGGGCAGCTCCCGAGACACGCAGACGCGCCGCAATGGGCGCGTGGTGGGCCAACTGCGCCACTTCACGCCGCGCCGGAGCACGAGCCCAATAGCGGTGCACGTCCGGACCGGGCACAGCGGGTAGCTGGCCTGATGAAGAGGCAGCATCGACCCGATGACAGACCGTCGTTTTACCGCGGCTTCTGGGTCACAGCCAAAACGGGCGTATGTAATAATATCTGGAGGTCGACAAAAGCACAACACATGTGGACCGATCCACGGCAAAATTGCTGAGCAGCAGTACGCATAAATGTTCAAGCGAGCTAACATTTTCTAGAAAAAGTGCAAGACCAAATCTTAACTTTATTGAACTTCTCCATCATCTGCTGTCACTTCGCTTTTCGGGCAGACTCTGCATGTTGTACGACGGCAGAGCCAATTTCAACGCCAGCGCAGCTTTTCGCCTACGGGAAAGTGACGTGCTGCCATCCTGATTTACATTCCACGGGGATTGTAAACACTCCCAGGTCTAAATATATGTGTGAACCGTTGACTACTGATACCTTTAACAAATGCGATCGAAGGCGGAATTTTTAAGTGAAAGTTCCAACTAAAGCAACACATCAAACAAATAAATTCAAAGGATCTCTTCAGACACCAAACTTCTCGGGGCCGATTCAGCATCATGCAGTTAACCAGGACCTGTTCAGCAGTAAAAAGGCAAGACAATAGAGCTGCCTATCGTTTCTGAAGGTCTTGGAACCACCCGTGATATCCACAGTCACGAGTCACGAAACGCCTTCGTGATCGAGGCTGCACCCAGCCGTGATACAGGGGTGCACATAATTTACGTACCGCAGCCCAGCGTGCAGCCAGCAAAGGTAAGACAGACGTGATTTAATATTCCAGGTTGTGGCAAGGACATGCAACGATCTGGATTTTCCGTCACATCAGTCAAACTAACTTCATGCAAGTCATTTATTTGGCAGTATGCTTTAGTGTCAAGATATGCTGTTCTAAAACAAACGGTTCGAAACCGTACTACGTAGTACCCCGTACCAGTACTACACACGAGAAGTCGAATAGTTAAAATATAGCGGTTCACATGAAAGCTTAGTATTTATGTATGCATGTACGAACCCCCCATTTCGTTTTTTTCTTCGGACTGGAAAGCATGACCACAGTAAGTGGGTGGTCTGAGCACTAATGCCAACACAGGCGAGAGCCCACCCTGCGATTAGAATATTAAAACACGTCCATCCCCTCGTCAACCTCAACGAGACACCGCATGCAACAGAATTCCCGCGCACGTTTCCAGCATTCAGCGGAGTTGCAAAGCTGGGTGGGGCGTGGCAGTGAGATGGTGATGTAGAGGAGGGAGGCGTGCATAGCTAACAAAGGTAATCTGCGGCACAGTCTGCCGACGCCTGCCAGCACAAACACAATGCGGCTGCACCGCCGCCATGAGCGCCATAACTGTCACGCCAGGAATCTCGTGCACCGAGTTTTTCTCGGAGTCCGGGTAAGTTCGACGCTCGCGTCTAACTCGTCAGGCGCTGGGTTCCAGGGCAGCGGCATCCGACGGGGGGCCATTACCTCATTAACCGGCGCGTGCCTGCCGCATCTGGCGGGTTACGGGCGACGGGGATTCCAGGAGAGGCTTCTACCCGCACACCTGACATTGGCCCGTTAGGAAAGGCTGGGGTTAGCTGAACGGTCGATAAGGAGCAGATGTCTGCGATTAGGCTGACAGGATTGGTTCAGGGATAGGGGCGGTCTCCGAGGAATCCACCTCGCTTCGCTTCGCTAGGCACCTGCATAATGAGGTGGGTGATGATTAGAGACGACATTGTGACCACAACAGACCAGTTATGTCGAGCGCGTTCCTCCGTCACACGCAGGAGCAATGAGGACAGAACGAGGCAAAAGTGACCTTTATGCGTGAGGACAGGATTGTAGCACGAAGACAAGAAACACAAGGTTCGGAGTGGTTTCAGTTGTTACACTTTACTGGCAAGAAAACAGAATCAACACTATCTGATCTCATGGACCATTAACCGATGAAAACAAAGTCCGCTCACTTAGATCAGAGACGTGCATTTTCATCCGCTCCGAGTAGGGTCACTCGCCGCCAGATCGTTTTTGTAGATCATCCACAGACTATTGCTTCTCTACACGAACCAAAAGCCATCTTGAGAGAACCATACGGCAACCACTCCCTGAAGCTCCACACGTCTCACCACGCCGGCCAAATCCCTCTCGCACACACTACCGACCCAGTCGTGACCACACGCTCAGCCGCCCGGTCACCGTTGTCCCCCGACCTCTCGATCGGTCACAGCAGTCACAATGAGAGAAAGCCCTGCACACAGCTCAGCCTACTCCGCCTCCTCTCCGCTGCAAATCCCGTCTGATCCCTCGTCCACCCCGTCTCCGAACAGTGCTCTGCAGTGAAGAGAAAAGCGGAGACATGACATCAGATTGACGTCCAGACTCGACGCCGTTACCCCAATCAACGCCGATGACTCGCACAATCGCCATGCGTGCGCGTGCGCCGCCATTGCAGATCCGTCGGCGGCACAGTTGCAGTATTGCACAGGGCCATTGTCTTGGTTTGGAGGGGGCTGGGTGTTAGGGAGAAGCCTGTGCGTCCTCCGGCCTGCAGCGCTGTACAGTTTACATTCGGCGGTGGGCGCAAGGCCGGCCTGTCAACGCGGGAACGAACGGCCCATTGTCCGGAGAAGATTAGCACGGCGACGACGGTAAGCCGCGTCGTGATTCCTGTTCGTTACGTGCATTACTGCTGGTGTCCAGTCGTGTTGTTAGCGCCAGACGGCGCGAGGGAATTAACCGCACAATCGTGCAATGGATAATGCATAGCACCCAAGGACACAACGGAAAAATACGAATTCTTGAGTAAAATAACAACTGGATACGGCTTCAAAAACCCAAAACAGCTACATTCAACTTTTGGGACAGCTACTTTACGCAGAACAACAACTGATAGAGCAAATACGCGATAGGTATTGGCCTTGATATCGAGTCATACATATATAATCATACTTACATCAGCACAATCAGGCGTCAAAAACTTACACAACTGCCCTGCTTTCACAGCCGCAGATGTGGGACACCCACCCACTGGCTGAACTTTTTTAACATCCGACCAATTAAAAGCCACATGTCGTCACACGTGTTACCGAAAGCACGTGGATCAGAACGTGACCCGAAACGCCCCCGGGCCCATTGCCGCCCCCAATCAGCGCCCACCCAGCCGGCCCAGTTTTTAACAGGAATACAGCCGTACGACTCTTCTTTTGCTCCACCCGGTGAGGCACCTGTCTGATCCGAGTGGCCGTGAATGCCTCTGAAACGTAGCACCCAGTCCACGTTACCCCGGGCCAACGCATCCCGGCCCCTTGTCAAGGCGCGTTACTTCCGGTCACGTGGCAACGGCGAAGACGGTGTGTGGATAGAAATCTACTCGGGAGCGGCGTTCAATATCCCGACTGGTTATATTTTGTATCTATTGCGTGGTTACCGACAGTGCACCGGACAAAAGAAAGCTGCAGCCTGAAGTTAAAAAATGTACTAAGACATGTTTTGGAATTTTGAAGTTCATACATAATCGCTCGATGTTCATCAACGTCGTTGGCCCAGTAGCTGATTACATTGGAGGAGGTGCCAACCTTGCCTCCCGCACAGAGTCAACGGAGTAATCACTCGTGACGCACAGCCAACGCACGCACAGCCAACCACGTCTTCTCGGGGATATACCAAAAGGATGAATGGCCCATATCGAGGGGTGGGATCTTCGACGGTGTTTCTCGCGTTTGGTTGGTAAGGCTAGACTGCATAGAAAATATAGACCGTGGACAGAAAATAATGTGCGATGGAGGGTGATACTGGCCAGCTGTCCACCAAGCCAAACAAAATTAATCGAACCAATCTGTTCAAATAAGGGTACCTCTATCTGCTATAAAATGACGCGACAGCGGTGAACTTCAGTCTTTTTCTACCCCTCGTTTAAAACAATGCCTTTCTAAAGCATGCTTTCTTTTGTCCGTGACGATGCGTTTACTGACAGGCTGTGTGTACTTCACAAGTTTTGCATCTTATCAACCTCAGGTTTTCAGTTTCTACCGCGAAGCCCTTCAATGGGCCCAACATTTCCCTGGGGACCAGCTCAAACTAGTCAAATAACTTTGAACCGGTGACCAGGTAGCCACAACAAGGGATCGAAACCCCATCAACATTGATCTGCTCTCCCCGACTCTCCATTGCAAAAATGGCGTGACATCACTCAACATATCTTGAAACATGCTGCACCATATCAACTTTCCGCTGATGAGCGGCCAACCGCCTTGAGGGACACATGCACTAGCGCATATCCACAGCCCGCGGGCAACAGGTGGAAGTCAGGCAGCCAGCCTCGCTGCGAAGAAGACGCCAGGTGCGCACGTGACAGCAGCTCACACCACTGCACCCCAGCTCAAACAAAGGCCGAGTTAAAGCGACAGCAGGCGTCACCAGATTACGCCCGTACCCCGGCCTGGCTCCGTGCGGGCCGGCAGGTGGCCGGTAAAGACATCTGCCCCCAGGGCAGAAAGGGGAGTCGACAGCGAGCTGGCCTCCGAGCCCAGGCAGGTGCTGACTCGGAGGCGTCGCAGATAAACAGGACCATTTCAGAAGCTTAGCGGGTGGTTATGCAGTTGGTGCGAGCGAGCAGCTGCGGGTATGTACACGCCATGTGCTGATTGGAGCACCGATGCAGCTATCAAAGCCGTGATTTATTCACGAGCAGCTTGTACCAGCAGTTTCGTCAAAAACATGCAAAATCTTTTAACGGACGCGGTTACGTTTACACAATAACATAACATATTTTACACAATAACATAACATATTTTGTTCGGCCACCATTAACATAGTTACCCAACACACTTTCTAATGACTATTTGCCAACAGAAACGTAAGCGGTGGGATAAAGACCACGTGCGACGGTGTTGTTTTGACAGTTCATTAGTCTTGACTTATGGCCATCGACAGCGGCGGGGTTTCGGCGTCGAAAAGGCCCACTGGCTTGTTCGTGAGCGGTGTTTACGGCGCAAACGCCCGCCTGGCGACGTCCCAATTCGCCGGCGTCGCTACCCGGCGACTGTTTCATCAAAACACCTCCACTGCGGGGAGCGCAGGGGCGAGGTGGGAGGTTGTGGTCATCGGAAGGGTACTGACTTTAGCCTCATCGGTTGAATGTTCAGGATGGTGACAGCAGGTGAGACATACATAAATACACAAATGAATGTACAAATAACTAGAAAATCAGATGTTAAAAAGTTATCAGGCCCTTCGTCCTATATGAAGATACTTCAATACCACTTGTTGCATAAACGAGAGAGGTTTGATTGGCAAATGAAACTGATTACGTGAACGCATTGCTAATAGGGCCTGGATCTTAGCAAGTGCAAAGCTGTATTCATTTGTAGCTATGCTGACTGATTACTTTGCAAAGTTGGTCTTTTTCGAGTTTTGGTTGCGATCCCCATGAGCCTGTTTCGTCACCCCAATCGGTTGCCAAGCGGTGGGATATCCTTAAAAGGGATCCCGTCGTGCCTGTCGCTGCTCGGCATATTCAGTAACCACCCCAAAAAAGTCCGGGCTGACGTATTGGGCTGCAGCACTTGGAATCTGGTACTATCTGTCCGCTTTAACTTTTTGTCAGTTCTTTTACTCTCGTCATTGGATCTTGGAGCTCCAAGGTCACTTTAGCACGCTAACATATTTCTAGCAAACGCTACATCTTACTGTACAGCAGCACAGCTTTAGGACACAGTCCCTTGGCGTCGACCCGTGCACCCTACCTTCCCCCCTATCGACTCTTCTACGACTGCAGGCTTTTTTACAGTGAGACCACCTTGAGCCCTGCCTTGGCGGATCTCGTTTGTATCGAAGGAGAGTGCCGATGTTGGGCGAGAATGAGGTGGAGAGTGCATATATTGTGCGGGATGAGGCGGAGAGTGCCGATGATGTGTGGGTGGAGGCGGAGAGTGCCGATGATAGGCGGGGATGAGGTGGAGAGTGCCGATGATGGGCGAGAATGAGGTGGACAGTGCATGTTAGGGCTGATAATCCCGGGACATTTTTGCAATCCCGGGATCCCGGGATTCATCGACCCTCAATCCCGGGATATCCCGGGATCCCGGGCTTGGGAAATTTTTTCAATAAACATGTCGAAAACAAGTGTCTGCTTTAGATAACGTATGTGGCGTATTCTTAACAGCATAGTAAATATTTCCCGTTAAATATAACCCATAGCATACTATTTACACCATGCGGAAAGTACATGAAAATTCATATGGACATTAAGCAGAATAAAATGCTCTGCTCCCCAAACAAATAAAGACATATGAATGATATTGACAATACATATCTCTTGGTTATATTTCTAGTCATATTACAATAGAGGTATTTACCTATTGTGACCCGGCCTATTGTATCCTGGTCACACAAGTCACCTGCCACGATAGTACCACTTGATGAAGCAAAGGGCATCAACGGCTTCGTCGCCGAGACTCGACCGTTCTTTAGTGACGATATTCCCGACAGTTGAAAACACACGTTCCGAGTCAACACTCGTAGGGACTATGTCCTTGAGCCAGCTGTAGGACAGAGCTATCATAACCGTTCTTCCAGAGGCAGGCAGGTTTTCCAACTCTTTCCTAATGGCCTTGGTCATAAGCGAAGGATTGGAGAGACTTAGCCTGGACGCGCTTGAACTGTGATCTGGCTCTGGAACTGTTGTCTTATCTAGAACCTGTTGAAGCATCGATTGAAGCGACTGTGCTGGCTGAGGATCATCAACGTCCATCGCTTCTGCATCTACAACTACTTCGGAAGCATGCATCTGTCCCAGGTCATTTTTAACATGTTAACTGGGGGCCAATTGCCCCCCCCGTCGGCCGAAATGCCCCCCACCCCAATGCCGGGAAATTGGCCCCCAGTAAAAAGACAAGTCTTGCTTAAAACTTAATAAAAAACTGACCTAACGATAATAAAACAGAATACCACCCGTTAATAATAAGTTTGTTGTATTGCTCGTCCCAAACCGACAATCCAGAAAAATTGTATTAAAAAACTACCATCAGTAGCCGTCTACTCCATCGTGAAAAAACGTAACAAAGCAAGTAGTTGCGGGAAATCCCGGCTAAGTGGCCTCAGCATTAATTTAACTAACCACAACGCAGGAAATAGCCTAAAACCAATCAAACATCGTTTTCTATCCGACCAGAAGCCCCCGCCAGCCAGTACCGTGGCACTTCATGATGCTCTCATTTCAGACATGGTCGGTTGTCAGCGCTCAGAGCTCGTTCGTGGATTAGGTGGGACACAGTGTAGTCAAAGCGCGACAGACTGGTTACTGGTGTGCCGGTGTGAAGTGCTTAGCCCATTTATTATTATTGTGTTGGTAGCATATGTGAAATTTAGAGTGAGATCGTTGCATTACTTTTTCTGTAAAGTTGATAGGGAGACCGGGGTCAACTGTCACGATTCTTACTTTTCTGCTTCAGGAAGGGCAATGCTTTGTGCCAGAAAACTTTTCATCAGCCTTTTTCAGCAGCCTTGACATTTTGGCTATCTGGCAGATGTAGCACTATACCAAAATAAAAACATTGATTGGTCTTTGCTTGGCTAGTACATAGCTACATAACTTGGCTTTGAAATACTTCCTTCAAATGTTACATTTGACCCCATCAAGGGTCAGTTGTGACACCCCAGGGGTCAATTGTAATATATTAAAGCCATGCGTCTGGTTGTTTTCGATCGCGATGCATGTCTCGTTAGGGTCGTTAAAAAAATTGTTTACTTTTCAGACTCGAGCTCGAACAGACAAACTGACACAGTGTGAACTGTGAAGCGATGCCAGGTATAATCTACCTACATGCAGAAGGGAGAGCCTGGCTTTTGCTTGTGTTTGAAAATTTCAGGTAGGTAAAATATTAAGCATAAAACAACGCTGTAGCATGTTGTTGGATTCTATAATGTTTTTTATTACTATCAACGACGCTTTCCACGTTACTTTTATTGTTGGAAAATATCGGGATCCCGGGATTCAGAAATAAGTAATCCCGGGATTCGGGATTAACACAATCCCGGGATCCCGGGATCCCGATCCCGGGATTATCAGCCCTAGTGCATGTATTGTGCGGGATGAGGCGGAGAGTGCCAATGACGTTTGGGCGGAGGCGGAGAGTGCCGATGACAGGCGGGGATGAGGTGGAGAGTGCCGATGATGGGCGGGGTGAGGTGGAGAGCGTCGATGATGGGCAGGGATGAGGTGGAATGCATATATTGGGCGGGGTGAGGTGGTGAGTGTATATATTGGGCGAGGTGAGGAAGGGAGTGCCGATGATGGGTGGGGTGAGGTGGAGAGTGCATATATTGGGTGGGGTGAGGTGGAGAGTGTATTTATTGGGCGGGGTGAGGCGAAGAGCGCCGACAAAGGGCGGGGGTGAGCGGAGAGTGCTGATGATGGGCGGGGATGGGACAGAGAGTGCCGATGATGGGCGGGGATGAGGCGGAGAGAGACGATGACGGGCGGGAATGAGACAGAGAGTGTCGATAATGGGTGACGGCGAGGCGGAGTTGGCTGTTATCACACGCAGGCATCGGTGCGCTGACAATCAGAGCTGCAGCACCTTCTACCGCGTCAACAATGACTGGTTGTTGCAGTGCGCGCCAGTGCTCCCGGCCCACCGCAAAGAGGAGCGCCGTCCCGCTGAGCTGCAGAGAGGCGCGAGAGGCGTGCTGACGCGATCTTCCCGGCACAGGGCGCCAGTCAGCGAGGGGTGTGGTGTAACACAGCTTGTAAGGATGCACTGATTCATAGATTAAGGCACTTAACCGGACAGAACTGAACTGGATCTGGCTATACTTAAGTCGCAAGCATGTTCCTGCATTTGAATCATATCATACGGCCTCGATTGGAATATCATAGATAAAGTGCGTCAAATACGGTTTGGAGTGAACGTTCCCCGACAGTCAAATACAGGTTACGATGAACGTCCCCAAGAATAACGGGTGGGCACTATGAAATGGGAATTTCTGTGGCTCCTAATAAATCCAAAACTTTTCAATGGGTTTCTGTGAATTTTTTCACGTGAATTATACCTATTGTTGTAAGATAAACAGAGGAAAATCAAGCATTTTGTTCTTTCTGTTCTCGAGATGTCGCCAATTAAAAAACACGATGTCCGGGAAATGGTGGCGAAGTTCTTGGAGAAAACCCGGACATTAAAAATTGTGATATCTTGTCCCACTTTAAAATGCATCAAGTGCCAACGACAACCATCTACCGTTTAATAGACTAGCTGGCAGAGCGTGGAGACCTCAACCACACCGGGAAAGGCAGAAGGGCTATGAAAATGACAAGCGCAATGAAGAATCACCTCATCAGGGCCGCAAAGAGCAAAATTGACATCTCATAGCGTTTCATGGCAAGAAAATTCGCAATTTCGGGAACATACGTCCACAAAATAACCTTTGAAGGTGAAGTTAAGTATAGAAAAGACAGAAGGCACCCCTGGTAACAGACAAACAGAAGATTGCCCAAAACCCGTATTCGGACTTCCCGGTGTTCCCGAAGTCGGAACACCTTTCAGAAGTCGTACCCCACAGAAGCGGTCATGGATGACGAATCCTCCTTTACGTTTACAGGCAGTGGTATGCCTGGAAATGCAGGATTTTACGCAGAGGCCGGAGACGACGTTCTTCCTCACATCAAATACCGCCCGCAGGTAAAGTACCCGAAGAAGGTTATGGTGTAGGTCGCTATAACCCCGCGAGGGGTGTCAAAGCCTGTCATTTTTCCAGCAAGGAGAGGTGCGGTGGTGCGGTGTACCGCGAGCGCTGCATCCGCAGAGGATTGGTGCCTCTTCTGGAAGAAAAGTACCCAGACCATTATATGGCCTTCTGGCCTGACCTGGCAAGCGCCCACTGCGCGAAGGAAACACTTTCCTCTTGAGGGAGGAGGGCGTGTCAGTGGTGGCCAGTGAAGAACATCCGCCATGCACGCCACAACTACGACCCATCGAAGACTTTTGGGGCATGATTAAACAGCAAGTGTATCATGGAGGATGGCAAGCAAAGAACGAGGAGCAGCTGGTCAGAAGAATTCAGCGTGTGATGAGAAACATCGACCCGGAGGTGCCGCGCAAAATGATGATGACGCTCCCGGAGCGCGTGCGCCTGGCAGCGCGGTGGGGCGCGGAGCCACTCATTCACTGAGCTTATATGAAACAGATTGAAATATAGTACAGGAGACTGAATGCAATTTGTTTGTTACCCAAGCACCATCTACATGAGCTGAGATGGAAAAAGTTCCCATTTCAAACTGCCCATCCGTTATCTACCTTCTTGCAATGCTGACAAAAGTAGCAAATCACATGTTTCTATTTTTCAAACATTTTCGTTTTATTGGCTTCCTCACACTGTTGTATTTAGCAAAACAATTACGAATAAAGCAATCGATGACATTTCAAGACATTCCTCCTAAGTTTTAACATCTAAGATATTTTGTCCTGGGAACGCGTAATTCCAAAACTTCAGTGACGTTATTATACACTTTACAGTTTAAGCAGCCACCCAAAATATATTTTTATATTGGCAAGTTGTTTTTTGTTGGATTCTTCACATAAATAGAGAATAACTAAAACTCTAATTTGCCGGTAATATTTCACGGGCGTCTTGTCGTAACATTGGGTAATTAAAAAAATAATAATGACGCAAAATAAGTTTGGAAGTTTCACCAGCAATAGCCTGGTATGGCGTCGGATTAAAACTTCAGAGCAGATGCCTGCAGGCTCAAAACGAGCTTTTCTGCCGGGTCAGCGAACACTCATTATCGGCCGTTCATGAATATCGACTAATGTGCCAGATCAGGCCCAAATCAGGGCCAATATCTTCCTATGGAGCAGCGTTCGCGCGCAAGACGGGATAGTTGCGGCAGTGCTTCAAAAAGGATTTCTGGGAAACGACGATACGGGACATAGGCTTGGTCGCGAGCTAGAGGTTGAGATATTACCCAGGCACAAGAAAGAAGCTCCCGGGCTTGGAAAGTAGGAGGCAGCTGTGGGGTGCGGGAGGGGGACAAACACTGGCAGGTCACGCAGCAGCCACCTGCTCTCTTCCGGGTGTGAACTCAACAACACGCGGGGAGGCGAGCGGCTGCCGCACGGCAAAAACGACGCGGTTGGCTTCGGCTGCGCCATTAGCCACACTATCGATCATCTGAGGACACAGACCACTGCAGGCCGATCGGCCAGCGCCGGCGCAGGCAAGAACAGGAGAGCGCCAAACAACGGTATATCTCCAGACCGCGAGAACTCGATTTAGACGCATCGATGGGAAAAACCATGCTCCGTTCGTAACACCGTAGCGTTTCTGTAGTGTCGGCACCGACTCATCTCGAAGCACCCCTCGCAGAACTATACTTGATCGCATTCCCCACGAGATACATGCCAATTTGAGACGGATCATCGCCATGCAAAACACAAAGTCCGTCTTTAGCGCGTCGAATCCGCCCAATCGAGAGCATGCCTGACCGCGCCTGACCCGATCTATCACGCTCCCTACCTCCTACTTGCTCCGAGGTCAAACGCTGTCGTGACCTGCGACCCGACCCCTTCCTAACGACCGGCCGCGGCGCCGATCGCGTTATTAAATGTCCCGGCTGGATCGGCAGTGATCTGAAACGTTCAGACACCTGTCCAGGTGACGGGTAATGGCCCGCAATGAGGTCCGATCGGTCGCCACGGGTCAGCGCCAGACAGAATCGGCCCAGATCCGACCCGCCGTCGCTGCAGCGAGACTGCTTCACGATTGGCTGCGGCAGAGTGGGCAGGCGTGATGCGAGGATATTGGTTGGCAGGATGGAAAGCCAAGGGAAGGGAAGGGAGGGAACAGGAGTGGTTCGTTTCAGCGGTAAACTGCCCGTATATTTCAACACCACAATAAACATGCAAGGCTTTGCGTACAAAAAAGAACTGAATTACTTCCATAAATACCTATGCGGTATGGTAAGTCATGATGCATCGATGCATCAACAAATGCGCTTCTAAGCCTACCCTTAAATAGGATTATGTCACTGGAGTTTCTAACCGGGCTAGGTATGTGCATACCTATGTATTTAAATGTCATAGAAGTGCATCATTAACCTAACGCCCAGGATGCTCAGATCCCTTTTAGTAATGCATTTGCCTTGGTGGGTTCCTTCTATACAACCCGGCGAGACTGTTCAGTTTTTATCACCGAGGCGTAGCTCCGTGAAATTGTCCCAGACTTTAGAACATTATAGTACATGAAAAGGTTGCCAAGATCAGCCAATATAGAAAACATCTTGGAAAAAGCCAACTGTGCGGGTAACTTCAAACACCTTAACTTCCACAGCCGACACCTCTGGCGCAGGAGAGTCGTAACAAGTGCTCATACAGGTGCGGGCCACGCTGAATCAAGGATCCTATTGAAGTCGTGAGACGATAATTAAACTGCGTTAACCCGGACAAGGGGTTCAAATGTCACGAAGCGCCCCTGACGTGAGAGGTTGAGTAAGTGCAGCAGTAGCCCATACACGCAGCAGAACCCGTCACCATGTTTACTGCCAAGAAATCGCCGCAAGTAATTCCATAGCGTCTGCTGTCCGACATCCTCCAGATTCTACCAGGTGGGGATGAGGCCTGATAGCGTATGTATGTATGTATGTGCTGATTGCCGATCCATGCAGTGGTTGTTAAGCGCAGACATTAGCTTAAAGGGAATGTGGCACCTTGATTGAATCCTGGAATTTAGTGTAATTAGGCCTACTTTTAGCCGAAAATAATGGAACCACTCATGATTTCTCTGAAAAATGTACAATAAGCTCCATATTTTGATTTTTAAATACTCATCTAGGAAAATAAATAAATATTTCCCGTAAATAAATATTTCCCTGTAGATGACGTCATGATCTGGCAACCACTACCATATTCGAAACACTTCAAGGGCATCGATTGGCTGATGCTCATCGTGACGTCAGCATATGTCGTCACACCAGCAGCTCATAACAATGGCCGCCTGGCGAGAGGTATGTGAGAGTTACATTTCGGGTAGGTTTTAGCTTTTTTCAACGGAAATATTCGAGTTCCAAGACAAATGATATATAGAGTACCGGGTTTTCCGACTTGCTTTACAACTTGGCTATCTCAGTTAAAATCACGTTATAAAGGTGTCACATTCCCTTTAAAGTGAAAACAACTAATGCTGCTTGCGGTCGGGGTGCCTGACGACGACGGTAAATCTATTTCAACCACCCATCAAACATTCTGGGAAGTTTGGTCGTCTTAATCTTATTACAGACAGCCTGGGTGATGCAAAATGTCCCTAACACTTCCAACGACCAACCAGAAAGGCTTTTGGCATGTTTGTGAAAACAGGCATTCCAGCAGACGACTGTCTAGAATCTGGAATCACCGTCAAATGTATGGATGCATACAGCAGGGGACTGATTTACTAGCTAGGAACAGACATTATGCGACAGTAAATACCTGAAGCACGTTACAGTACGTATCATGTGCTATGTTTTGCAGACACGCAAACAGACGGAACCGATATGGAATGTATAACGGATATTTCAGAATGTTGCATGGCACTTGGCATCGTTAAATCATAAATCTGCTCCGCTCTTATACTTGCTGCATCGAGATCAGCTTTCGTACAAAAGAATAAAGAAGTAATGCAGAGAGGAAATCAGTGATCGAAGAAATGTTTAACACACTTTAAAGCATACCTGCTGTAAAAGGAAGCACCGCAAATATGATAACATAATTCATTTATTCATCCGTTCGTTCAATCGTCAACAGGACACATTAGTCACGAAAAATGTCAGATGCGATGAAACAGAAGAAATACAAACGAGGTAAAGCTTCATGATGATCATCATCATATCATATTTAGGGTTTTAGGGAGCACCGACAACTCGAGGCATATGGTGCCCAGTAAAGCTGAATCACAAAATGAAACTTGGAAGTTGATTTCATATGTACCATCATTTTAGAGGATCAATATATAAGGAGGAATTTTGTATAACTTGTATATAAGTGTACCATAGTGAGTCAAAGCTGTAAAGCTAAGTCACAAGTCCGACAGACTACGATAGGTGCACTCAGATACACGTTATACAGATTTCCTCCCTAGGTATTGATCCTCTTAAATGACGATACATATGAAAGGAAACTTTATGTCGAGGAAACCGCAAAGTGGGTCCGCACCCGGGACAATGCTTTTATAGTATTTACGGTATTTACACGTTTCATTCTTATTTCACATTTGACACTTATTCCAGCCAATCTACATTGTTTCGCATTTGTTCTGCATGCTCATTTCACAGCCAATTCCCTGGACAATCTGTTCAGAGATCTCCCCGGTGCCCCTCTAACATAACACTCTCTCTTCAAGTCACACAACAAAGGGAGGTGAAACCGTCGAGACGACTATCATCGTAGCGCTTCACTACAGTCATTTCTTCTCTCTCCCACCATTTATCATCCGCACGTTTCACCCCTATTCTCAGGGTCGCGCTGCCAGCATCCGATAAGGACTCTCCAGTGCGTGCAAGCTCGCGCAGCCGTGGTATGCGGCGTACCAATCAGCACCCCCTCCCCCTCCCCACACCACGACACTCAGACCGAGGGGGGTACCAGGGGCGGATGAAGGGCTTTCCAGCAGAAGGGACTGCTGCCATCAAGGGGCGCCCCGTCTGGTGCCTGGCCATCGTAAAAGAGACGCCAATTTGGCTTCAGATTTTTTGGTGAGGTGGGACGCTATTCCTTCCAGAAACTTCAAACGTTATGCTTCATATGTCTATTCTATCCTAATAGTGGAACCTCTATGTCTATTGGATCACGAAGAACGCTCGCGCCCCCTCGCCCCAAAATTACCTTGTGCCTTGCACCGGAGACATGCATAGTTATTCCCTGTAATTGGGCAAGTTTGCATGTTGGGAACGGCCGTAATAAAATAAATAAAAATATTGCGCCAACGACGAAGGCACGCCGTCCTTTATTACAGCGGGTAAATTGCGGCCACCGGACCCCTGGACCCACCCCTGGATACAAGGAGCGTGACGGCCCTCACTGCTGTCCATTGGAAGGTAGTGGATGGAAGGTAACATAATGACCCGTCGATGATCAGCGGGCAGTTATCAAACCAGCTGACGAGTTTTTACGTGTGTCGGGGGGGGGCGTTGTTTCAGCCAAACGCACCGTGCTAGATCATCCCACAAAAAGCCCAGTAGGGAAGTTGCTCTTTAGTATGGATGATTATGAAGTACATATATGTCCGAAGCTTTCACAGCTGTTAACCCTCGCCCCACCGGGGGGCATCGATGGCCCCCCCAAGGTTTTTCCTGGATAGCAGAAAAACGACGAGGCGCAGCACCGCGGTTGAGGGCTCTACCTCTTACTGCATTATTTTCCCACCATCCCTGAAATTTTTTACTCCGGGTCACCCAAGGTCAGGTCACCAGGCGAGGTCAACCAAGGTCACCTCACTTCAACTTTAGAGCTCTGTAAGAGATACATTTCGAAGTCGATCGATTTGAAACTTACCACACTTCATGACCCCTCCAGGGCCTACAAGGTGTATATCCGGGATTTTTCGATTTCGTGACCTGAGGTCATGTCACGAAGTGACCTCTCCCATTGACAAAGCATGGTGAAAAGCTGTCTTATGATCTAGAAGTCACAAAAACGATTGAAAATGTTCGGCTTCGTCAGAAAAGCGTTCTTGGACACCCTTTCACGGATTCCAGGAGCCATATTTGCCCTTTGACCTATCCAAGGTCATCCAAGGTCACCAGGGGTCAAAAACAGTATTTTGACATTACCTTTTGACCTATATAAGCTACAGCGCTGAATCAAACACCATCGTGTGTGTCTCGTCAATGGCGTTCGTTTGATATACGGCAAGGTCACTTTCTGACCTTTCGTGACTTCAGGTCATCTTAGGTCACGAGGTGACCTCTGGAGGTCAAACCACTGGCGGGAGGTCATTAAGTTCAACATAGCAGAAAAAGGTCTGACATTTTACTATCCAATGTACTTTACTACATCTCAATAGCTCTAATGGCACAAGAGTTATGCCCAGTTTGCTTAAGCATTGCATATTTGAGTGAAAATAGCCGATCTTGACCTAATTTGACCTCTGGAGGGCAAACCATTGACCTGAGCGCTAAAACATGGGAAGTAATTTCGTACTGAATTCACGCGAGCTTTCTAATGCACTTTGCAGATTTGCGCTAACGCTCATACTTTCAGAGTTAGAGGGGGCCATCGATGCCCCCCAGTGGGGCGAAGGTGGCGCCGGACCCCCGGTGGGGCGCGGGTTACGGCATGCATACAATTGTAGGTGCTGGGAAGCTACGCTCTAGGCGTAGCCTCAAGCACGGGGATTCACAAAATAGAGTTTCCTATTTACTCATCCACTCTGAGAAAGCGTAGCTCGGCATGGTCTCTGCTGAGACAGTAGTCGGTTGGCAGCGCTGCGGAGTTGGATGTCAGTTCCATGAACGACTCCGGATGACATGCATGTCTGTAAGTTACTCGCAGCGTTCTTTTGTGCACTTCATAGGGACGTATTAGCCTGCATATAGTTCACACCCCAAAATAAGGGCCTTTAGGATGTTCTGGAAGATAAATAAGTAGAAAAAGCCCAGAGTCGGTGTCGACTCATTCTTGATGCCGCCATCGACCCCAAGTAATATTGCTGGTAAACGCCCGATACTTAACATTTTCCCGGACTCCACTTCGACAATGAATATCACACTTTTGAATATGTAATTGAGTTTGGTTGTAATTATTTTTAGCAGTTCCTGGGCCGGAGTCGATTCTGTGCTCTCGGTCGACTCCGCAGCCTTGCTGCTGAACTTTCCTTCCATCAACTGCTCATGACGTGGAAAGGAACAGCAGCGGAGGGGTCCCAGGAGCGGACGGGGGAGTTGGCAGCAGCGACACACATGTGGCAGCCGCCGCAGCTGCCCCAGCGCTGCTGCAGCCGTGGGCCGACACCGGGGCGGCGCCGGCGCGTCCGTCCCTCTCCGCCCCTCCCCGCGCGGGGGTACCAGCCGTCGGCGCCGCAGCGGCGGGCTGCCGCAGCCCTCACAGCCGGCACAGCCCCCTGCCCTCCCCTCCTCCCACTCCTCCACCCACGCCAAGACCTTCACGGATGATCGGTAATAAACTGTACCCGGTAGATCATAAACCAACAGAACATGCATGTCAAAAATATGTTATTGATCAAAAGCTTGTTGCTCTGTGGTCGTATCGTATACAATCGTATTTCAATACATAATGTAGTATTACCTGCGCACAGGCTCACAGGAACGCTTCAAAGCGGGGAACACCTTTTTATACAAACTGGGGACCGTGTCTTGTTCCCAACATTTTCCGGTGGTCCGCAGTCATCCGGATTCTTATCACAGGGGACCAATGCCCTCTGGTCCTGAAAAAAACTCAAAATATGTTTCCATTTCGATAAGAGCTTTTGTGTCATGTGTCAGAGGGCTGTATGATCCTCTGATTAGGTTTATTGTGCAAAAACAGGAAACACATGTCCATTAAACAAAACTAGACTGGCCTTTAGACTAATGAAATATGTCCTTTTGAAAATTCACACCATCCCTTTCCTTCCTTTGGCCCGAGTGAAAATTTGAGAAGATATGCACTGTGGCAATGTAACCAAGCTGTCCTGTATAGGAATAATTTTAGCCTGCGAGATAGTGGAGGGCGGCTTGGCTTCTAACGCTTGGAGCGATATGAAGGTGTGAATGCACTTAATATTGTGCCAAAACAGGTGGATTTCAGCAAAGACACGGCTGCATTCTGCTCTGCTGTACCCCCGCCCACCCCCGGGTTGAGGGAGGGGCGGGGGCCTGGAATACAGATTATGCCCTTCCCCCGTAAATCCTTCCCAAAACACCAAAATGTCTAAATTATCCTCAAAACACTACTTTCTCTAGATTTTGGCCAGTCCCTCTCCCTCCAATGATAATGTCTGGGCTCACCCTTGATTTACTCGAACTTGATGCCATGACAATGCAAACAGGCTATGACTGAAGTATTACCTACAAAAATGAAAATAGTGAAACAGTGGGGGAATGTGTTTATCAGTTCTGTCACCCCGGGGTCATGCAGACCCAAAAACGGACTAAAAGGAGGCTACAAGTTTGCTATACAGACCCCGGCTAATAAGCACGAACCTACTTGCTAACAGTGCACAAGTCAACCACCCTCACTGGGCAGAAAGTACAGCCTGAATACACGTGGAGGCACTCGGACCACCAATGCAAACCGCCCATACAAGGCACAGATTCGATCGGACAGATACCGGCCGTCACATTGTAAATCCACGCCCCTCTCTATACGCAATCTGGACACAAAGCCAGCACCATTCGCGAGGCATTTGAATCACTGTGCCATCTTGGCTAGTTACGGGCGTGATGCAGCGTGACAGAAGGGTGGCGAGATGTGACGCGTCAGACGTGCCGTTACAGCCCGATCGCCCGCGCCAGCGTCGCGTTACAGCGCGTGCAAAATTGCATTTCACGCATAAGGAGACAAAGTACGCACCATATGCGTCCGAGAGTGATCATTTGTCAAGTGGGAGCCGTAATAAGGAACGGGTGCGAGGTGAACGCACTGCCAACGATGGATGGCACCGCATACTAATGACCAACACGCTGGGAGAGCTGTTGCGCGTGGTGGGATTCGTGTCGGCGTCACGTGCTGTCGGGTACCCGCTGTTATGTCCTGTCCCGTGTCCAGTGAGATGGCTACCGGTCTCGACACCAGGCCTGACCGTCCAGTCACAATAGGGATTTAGGAAAAATTAGATACAGTATACGCGAGTTCGAACCTGAACATAACAAATGGACGTAAAAAATATAGATACAAACTAATACGAAGATTCTCGTGGACATGTTCATCGTTGGAGATTACCTAGGATATTGGATGGCGAGTGGAAGAAACCTGAGACATACGTACGCATATTTAGATATGGGTGATTCAATGAGGCGATCCAAGGTATAAGACGGCAATTAGAGCCAAGGCAAAAATAATTAAAAGTAATACGAAGTACCACTGACAATAATGAGACAGACCTCCGACTTTGAAACAAGGCGCCGACACGTCTGCGAGCCAGTGCAGCATTCTTCAGATTTCCTTCTCAAGTGCCGGCAACCATGAAGGCCAGAAGCGGCGCCGTCGCTTCAGCAGGCAGGGCCGTGCATGCAGCCGCCGGACGCCTCTGCCAAGGTCACAGCGGGCCCGGCGCCGGAAGCAGGCGCCGCCGCAAAATAATCGGCCGCCGCTCTGGACTGTGTCACCGGCCGCCGCCGCCGGTTCATTGCAGTACACCGAGCAGCTGCCAGCTCACTGCACTGCACCACTAAGTGCCCAGCAGCTGCCAGCTCCTGCACTGCACCGAGCAGCTGCTGGCTCACTGCAGTAGAAACAGCAGCTGCCGGCTCCCTGTAGCGCACCGAGCAGCTGTCAGCTAACTGTAGTGCAACGAGCAGCTGCCGACTCACTGTAGTACATCCAGCAGCTGCCGACACACTGCAACTGCACCGAACAGCAGCTGGCCCACTGCAGTACAAAGAGCAGCTCCCAGCTCACTGTAGCGCACCAAGCAGTTGCCAGCTAACTGTAGGGCACCGAGCAGCTGCCGGCTCACTGCACTGCAACGAGCAGCTGCCGGCTCACTGGAGTGCACCGAGCAGCTGCCGACTCACTGTAGTACAACGTTCACGGGTACAAGGGCAGCGCCGGCTCACTGGAGGGCACCAGCAGTTGTCAGCTAACTGTATGCACCGAGCAGCTGCCGGCTCACTGGAGTGCACCGAGCAGCTGCCGGTTCACTGTAGGGCACCCAGCAGTTGTCAGTTCATTGCAGCACATCGAGCAGCTGCCGGCTCACTGTTACATTACAAATACATGCCATCAAGCAAAAAGTTCAATCACTAACACCAAAATCCGTGATGACTTCCACCTCGGCACAAATAAATGGCGGTACTACCAACCATGCAGATGCAAATAACGGTAGCTTTACACCTGCATAGCTTTTATTCGCACATACTTTACGTTGCAGATTCACAGAAAGGATATTGCGGACTGGAGACGGAAGAGTTGCACCACAGCAAGATCGCAGGGGTTAGGAGTCAGCGACGTGTCTTGCAAAACGTAAACACTGAGAGCCTGGAAATGCGGCGTTTTCCCGTGTGACCCTGGGAGCCACCACAACAGTGTGGGAGCTTGGCTGGAACAGGTGCTAAACGAGTTGCTTTGATCGTAGCGAAGTGCTAAATGTTGCGCATTGCGTGACCTTGGACCTCAAATGACGCTTCCACACAATGCAAGAAAGCCTCCCATGACAATAAGGCCGTGTGTTACAGCATGGCGGCCCTGTTCCACGCTCTTCCCCTGCCGTCACAGCAGACAGGTACGGGAGCGGTCCATTGTTGGCACAACAACCGGCCAGCCGCTTGTCTGACATGGACCGCCTTTTTACCGGGAACCCGACGGGGCGCCCGGGCGTCGCTCGCGCACCCCGAGAAGCCCCTGGGCGGCTGGAAGAGTGGAGCTTCGGAGCGCGGTAGCCCACGTGACCGCCGCCGTTGACGATATCCGGTGGTAAGCACCGTCACGTGGAACTTGACCAGTGGCGCTCTAAAGTGTGATTTTGCTTTAAGGAGAGATGCTTGTGAAGATGGTAAAGAATACTTACCCACGAGTGTGCTGCAGTTGAAGAAGGAACAGATAGAAACTCGGCAGCTTTAATCGTGATATAAGGCAAATATTCCTTAAATATATTGCGTAATCGTATAGCAAACCAAGGACAGGACTTCCGATAATTTCCCTTAGCTTTTCTATTTAAATTCATTCATAGCTTCAACAGCCTTTAAGCTATGACGAATACTCCTTGCCCTTTCTTGTAACGTATTTCTTAGATAAGCTTAGATACATACATAACATCATGGGAATTTTTAACGTCGTTTCCATATGCATCGACACATGCTCACAAGTTCAAAACAATGAGCATCGGAGAGCTATTGCCCTTCCCCAGTTCTATCTTTTTTCCAATAAAACGTCCCCGTACTTCCCCTCCAGAATGCTTGTTCCAACTCGGAACTTCAGTTCGCCTGATCCTAACTCATTTTACGGTTCAAGTATGATCGGAAATTTAGAGGCCGTATACAAATCACATACATAAATTCATAATGCAAAGAGAGAGGGGTTGGTTTAGTCAGCCACAACATTATCAAAGCATTATCATAAACACAGGGGCGTTAAAGGCGTCACAAAGGGGAGGGGGCGGTTCTAAAATCACAAAATATGCGTTACACAGTTTATGGCCGACCTTTACATAATGCTAAGGGCGGCTACAGGTTAGTCAGCCACAGCGTTACCAAACGTCACACATGGGCGTCAGAAACAGTTACCTGGGGACGGGGATCAAACGTCACACAAATATGTGTAAAGTGATTTATGGACGGCATCTTGCAACCATGTCATGACTGTTTTATAGCTAGACAGCGAGGCGGTGACAGAACGGCCTCAGACCTTCTACCAGTCGCATTGCGCAGTGGCAACGCCGTGGATATAGCAGCCCCAAAATCGAAGGTCAGGCTCACGGACGCCATGTGGCAGCTGACACGGGTTTCCAAACCAGGGCCCAGTTCGGTCAGCCGCTCTTAAAGCTGAAGCAGCCTAGTGATAGCCACGCAGCTCCATTGGTTTAACGCAGTTCCATTGGTTTAACGCAGCTGTGTAAGTGACCCTAGGCGATCTCGGAGCGTCAGGGTGCCTGGCCGAGCTGGTCTCAGGCCCGAAGCTAGACACCGCCTCTGGCCTGCCCCGGAATGAGTTGTTTATCGCCAACAGTGCAGGTCGGCGCTTTGAAACCACAACAGAACGGCGTCCCCAGACGCCCCCTTGTAAGTTATGCATGCCCGGAATCCGCTGCAGAATGCAGGAGTTAGCAACAAAGAAAGCGGTGCTGTCCAACCCAGACAGGGTGCCCGCGCAACTGGCAGACCATCTAATAATGGACTGATTATCGCTCATCTGGGAGAGGAGTTTTAGCACTGGGTGGTATCCAGCATCCGCGCAAAATTATGGGGCAAAGGGCCCTTAATTCGGCCGCCGCCCGCCTCAGCAGGATCGTAACCATGGGTGGGGCACGATTTCAGATTTATCACGTTTATATACTGAGGTGGTGGGACCCGACATCTCACAATGATGTGCAAAGTCGCAGTGAGAAATATCCTGCTGCAAATCAATTTCAACTTTCAAAGTTGAATTCTCGAAAGTAGATAATCCAAGTTAGAGAACTGACCTTTGAAAACAATGGTTCAGACTAGGCCGTGACCGCTTCTATGTGGTCTAACGACTCTGTACGCTAAGTGTTGTAGGGGCGGTCCTTTTCAATCTTATAGTGTAATTGCTTGCATGAATACCTACTTATTACAAAACCATCCCAACAGCCACGCCTATCGCTACCAATTCCACCCCGGCCATTAAAACGCCGGTTAAATAAGAGGAGCTTCATTATCTCCATGAAAGATCGCGCCGTGCGGAGATGGAGGGAAGAGGGCGCAGACCGGCGCCGCGCTGGCGATGCCCCCAGGCAGTGAACGTGCCGTCACGTCCAACTCCTTAACAGCCCTGCCGGCCCGTTACTCACAAGCGCGAGTTACGACACTCGGCGGCGTCGGCTGCGTCCCTCTGCAGCCTCTCTGCGTGCGTCTGCGTCTGCGTCTGCGTCACCGGCGCCAACACGGGACCCCGCCGACATCTGAGAGTCAGTGTACACTGTGTCCCAGCGTTAACGAGTCGTATTGTAGCCTGCGGTCGCGGTCAGAAACCCCGACCGAGCCATTGACGCCCTCTCGCAGCTGGGTCGCATTCACCGAGTTCTCAGAACTCAGACCGCAAACACAGCCCGGCTCGTCACGTGACCCCGTTTGATTGACCGGCGCCCACACGGTGGAGTCGTGTCAGTGGTGCAGGGGGCGCCGGTGTGGCGCACCGCTCTCTGACCCCTCCGTGGCTGGCTCGTGCGACCTACGTGACCCCCGCACGCGAGCGCCAACGTCGACCGCCGTGAGTCGAGTGCAAACCGCCCCCGGCAAGGTCAGACAGCCGGCCCCACCTCGCCTCAGGCGCAACAATAGACCGCGGTCGGCTGATTGCACGTGCTCCTTTGTTTTAATGATGGTATTGGCGCCTTGAGTTGGCCTGTCGGGTTATAGCAGTGAGCCAATTACCAGCGGTCTCAGACGATCAGACGAGACCGCTGCGATAATGTGCGTGCAGGCTACTGCAGTGGTTGGTGCGCGGTGTGCCGGGCCGAGCCCGTGCCCTGGGTGTTTGCCAGAACCAGTGAGTATGACAGCTCGAGACGGGAGCGATGGTGCGCCGATAATGTCGAGATGAAGAAGTTAAGAGATCAGTTAGACGGCCTATCACCTGCCGTCCAACACGCAGTCAGGATTACAGGTCAGATGGGCGAGGAAAAAAACTGATAGCATTACAGATTAACCAGAACCGAGCGTTCAAAAGGATTGAGAACAGAAAGATTTAAAGCGTTACTCCTTTGGCCATGGGTGTTACCAAAGACAATAGTTTTTTTTATTTTCCTCGTACCTCCATTCCACGAAGTGGTATTATTACCGACCTCTAGTCAGCCTCATTTCTTCAGAACTCTTGAGACGGCCTTGCTACGTGTCAGTTTGGTATTCATCTGGCACAGCGGCATTATAGCCGCAGTGTATCACGGCCGAGCTAGCTCAGAACATCGCTCCTGGGTTTGCAGGTCACGAAGTTCCTACTCTCATACATCGTCCGGCCGACCAGTGCTGATAGGTTTCGCCACAGTACAGCTCCGCCTGATCATCGGCACTTTTTCATTACGCACGCACACGAGAGGCACTTGAGCTATGCAGTGATGCTTACACAAGCTCCCCCATCTGCTGCAGCCGGCTGATCGGGGAGACCTCCCCTCCCGCGCATGTGTTTAGACTGTCAAGCCCGTAAACTTCCACGCGTATCAGCGGCCCACTCGAACGTTCTTAATTGAAGGTCAGCACACGGCGGCGACAAACTGTCAGCATTGTTACGCCGGACAAAAAGCGGCTCTGAAAAAGGGGGGGGGGGGGGAAAATAATACCCTCCGCCGTAGAGGCCGGTCGCACGGGACACGGTCGGACTTCAGCTGAGGGTTGGTGACGCTGTTAGAGAGTGTCACGGCCGAGACAACTCTGATCTAATCCGATCCGGATTCCAGGTTTCTGCGATCAATCCGGACCAGTCTGCCTACAGGCCGCGATTACCAATGTCAAACCAATAAGTACTACTTAATCGACAGGATGGGATTTAAATCCTTATCCAGAACGGAAACTGTCATGTAGTTCTGAGTCCATAACCAGCATGGAAACTACCAGAGTTCCAAAACCATATCCAGAATTTAAACTACCGGAGCTCTTCACCATTCGAATTCAATGCACCAGAAGTCCACGGATCCACCTGGATACCCCGCCCGCGACTCTCTCTCTCTCTCTCTCTCTCTCTCTCTCTTTTCTTTTTTTCTCTCTCTCTCTTCTCTCTCTCTCTCTCTCTCTCTCTGCCATCGACATCCAAAGCAGAGTACAGCGCGGCGGCTGTACGTGACGCCAGGACTTGACTCTAGTCTCCACCCTATCGCCATCACTCCCTGTGCAAACAAACCAGTCAGCGGCGCCCCCGGCCCCGCCGCGTCCCAGCTGCCGAGATTGCGGACCTCCAGAGGGGGAGGGGGGCGGGGGAGGGGGCGCACCTGCCTCCTTAACCGGCCTACACCTGCCCACCACACGAGGCTCCCAGCTGCCCTCCCCCGACCTCGTCCTGGGGAGGTCAGTGCAGTGATTGGCAGTACTTGCGCCAGCAAACAAGGGGCCCGTGCACGACCGGCCTGTCCCTGATTAAAGCGGAGTATTTGCCCCGGTTTGCACGCCCGATGAGGCCACGGAACACGTGACCATAGGAGGGTGGACGCTGGTGCACTATGCCAACTTGGCAGCGCCAACAGATGAACACAGTTTTTGGCTTGGAAACTGGATAGTAGGTGATGGCGCTTTATGAGCTATCTGTTGTGGAGTAAAATAATGCTAGTATGCCCCCGAAGAAGATGCAGGTATGGCTTCCTGCCTAAGGCAAAAAAAGGTCTCGCTGGCTATCTAGGTAAATAAAATATAAAACAATAAAAAATAAAACACAGAGGCATTACGTTTGTGACATTTGCTCTTAAATTTCCTAAATTTGTTCCAGAATAACGAAATTAAAGACAACCCCCGAAGGTGCAGCAAAATAAGAACACCTACGTCACAAGTTGCAAGTTTTTGGCCAGATTAGGCTCATTTGACGCCATGGAAAAATTGCAAGTGAAGTGCTGGAAATAAATATCCTTTCACAGATCAAGTACTGACTTTGGAAGGATTGTACCGAGATGTTAACAGCATAGAAACGGGAGTGGGGCCATTCCCAAATCTACTTCAATTACATTTAATCCTAATCTCTTCCATAATTGTTATCCCATTGAGCGGGTCATATGACTGGTGGGAAAAATGAAACTTATGAAAATCATCAGTCCGTGCACAAGTCACGGACGCTCTTATAAAAGCAGTACCTGCCAATATTTACCACCGAAACGTGTCCCTGCCCTTGCAGACAAACACATACCATTTCTGTCCTTTTCTATGAAAACTCCGTGGGTCAAATTAGAGATTTCTAAAGTCACGCTTTGAGACATTTGCATTTACCATCGATATTTCAAGCGAGTTTAGCCCGCAGAGGTACAACTCTGCGCCGAGCGGCAGCCTCCCTTCGGTGGCGACTATCGAAACAGCCGCGGTCATCCATCCATGATTACGCGGCAGCGATTAACTGCGCCGGACGCATTTGGGCCGTTTTCTCGGCAGTGATGATGGACGTGTCTGAAAGTGGTCAGTCAGTGCTTTCACTACGAGTCACCACCACCCTCCACCGGCGCGGGTCGCCAGCAAATGTCCATCGGCAAGGAGATATTCGGGGCAAGTCATAACAGACGAAAACAAGGGTGCCGCCAGGGTGATTCTTAAGGGGGACGGTGTTTGACTCCACTGCAACGAGGCCAATAGGCCATCCCTCTCACGCCCCCTAGAACTTTGTCAAGATCTGCACCGTAATTCGGGGGCGTGATGGAAAGCTTACGCTGTTTCAACTAGAGGAGGGAAAACACCATAACCAAACTGGAGGGTTGGGAGAGCGATTCCCCATACGTCACATTCACGTAAATATCCCTTCAATGCCCATGGGCAAGAGTTTATTGCAAACACCAATCGGCAATATTATTTTCTAGGCATCGGTTGTTTATTGTTTATTATTCGCAAACATCCACAGGCTACAGCCAACTTATGGCTGAAGTCATTGATTAAAATCGTTCAATATTCCTTAAGGCCGCACAAACCACACACATTCATGCACACATCATACAAAGATGGGGGACGACGTGACAATGAGGGAGGAATATTTACTTTGATTATTTGTAATAGTGCAATTATAACATTACATATATGCAATTATAATATTATGTGTTATAGTGCCGTTGGCTAGTGCAAGAGAAAGAGTATACAAAGATGGGGACGACGTGACAATGAGGAGGAATATTACTTTGATTATTTGTAATAGTGCAATTATAACATTACATATATGCAATTATAATATTATGTGTTATAGTGCCGTTGGCTAGTGCAAGAGAAACGACGTATGTCCCTACTATGGAGCATGGATGGGGGCCTCCACCAGAGGCCGCTAGATAGGTCGATATTTCATGCAAATGAAAATTTTATGCAATATTCAAAATTTTGGACGCGGTCGGTTCAGATTTGAGGAAATTTTTTTGAGAGGGTATCTACGTAGCTACATTGGTTCCGCAAGCACCAGAGCATTTTAAGCATTTTAAGCATTTTAAAATGCGTCGAACTATATTTTGTGTGCATGAATACGACGACACGCGTATGCAAATAACAAGAACACGCGTGATGTACCAATGATGATAATGATGATGAGGTTGACATTAATGGTAGGGCTATGATACAATAATGATATGTGAATCAAATACAGGGCCAGGCCGTCACCGGAAAAAATTAAGCATTTTAAGCTACAAAGTGGTGGGCATTTTACCCACCAATCCCCCATGGTAAGCCCACCAGTGAACAGCCCTGAACGGACCAGTGCCCACCAGTCACCTGTGATTTGATGCTCTAGGAGTGCCCTTTTGGTGGGAATTCGTTTCCTTTTCAGCCGAATGCCCACCAATCCCAATTCCTTAAAATATGCCCCGGTAAGCACCAATGAGAAAATGCAAAAGAAAATAGAATCCAGTATCCCCATTCCCTTTCACAATCCATGAAGGTTATGGTTTTGGGGCCGGGAGGGTGGCGACGTTTTAAAATTCAAAACCATTAGGTAGTCGGCATGAAGAAATAATACATTGAGAGCCGTTGTAAAATCGCTTCAACATGATTAACCCCGTCTCCTGGGGCAACCATGTTCAAAACGATATCCGCAACTAAGGTTTAAGAAATCCAGAATGGGAAAGGGGAGAGTTTGGTGTCTTATTAAAAAGGGAAAAAGAAAAGAGCCTTAGTCATATATAGTCATGTATAATACAAAAACTTCTGACATACCGTCAAAAACGTTGTGAGTGGATTAAAGGATCTTTTAGGTCCTTTGAACTTTGGGTCTTATTACCCTTTCTTATACACGCAAAATCAATGTTCAAACTAATCAGAATTAAAAAATATGCCGATCAATGATATGAATAAAAGCCGAACCAATACAACTCAAAAGTAAAATTCCCATCAGATGTGAATTCTTTAGAAGTGATGATGCGGACAGGGCCTGGCTCATAAGGACATCCAGCCACCTGGTGGCAAGATAGGAACTGCTGCTTCATACGCCGGCATAGGTAGCAGTAGGGGCACCACAAAAGGAGCTTCTGATGAGTTTGTTACTCTTCTCTAGAGGTGGCAGCACCAAAGGCATTTGGCCACCTCGCGGTGAAGGCAGCGCTCCCTATAATACAAATTTGACAGACAAGAAACCATGAATCAGTAGGCTTGCAAATTAAAGCAGGAACCATTCTTAACGAAAGTGTAGTCAGTAAGATTTTTCTTAGAATTGGCCACGAAACCGGCGAACCGTATTTGTCGTTCAAGTTAAATACATATGGATGCAAATATGTGTATCCATTTTTAATCTAAAGTGCACGCCATACGCGAATCCACAGGGGCAAAACACGGAACTTTCCCCCTCGATCGACCCTCAGCGCCTCCCGAAATGGTCCTAGCGCTCCCGCCCGCACATGAAAATTCGACGGTGCACATCTAAAATGTCGCTTCTCACTCCCCGGGTGCGAGTATCGGCGCCTCCGCAATAGGATTTGGCATCCAATTGATAGGGTCTTCTGTCAAAAAGTGGCACCCTCTGGTTCAGATGGCGCCTCACTCAGGGGTTATAGGGCGGAACGACAACGCAGGTCACATGGCGCCCAGTTCGACCAGACCACACATCTGGGTAGACTATGACGCAGATGGACTGCAACCGTTCTTGTCCCCAGTCGTCTCGGGTGCGCCGCCAGCAACGCAGAATGGAACCAAGGTGAGAACTAAGTGGTTCTTAGTCTCATTTTCTGCTAGCACTTGGTATTATTGACAACGAAAATATAAGCTTCATCGCCTGATCGCTCCTGCATAAACCCTTTTTGAATAAAATGAATATGTTGCTGTAGGGACACTGCTGTTGTTCCAAGCATTATTAGTTGGTAAATAGAGGCTTACACACCTGGAAAATGGGTCGGCAGACCCGCAAATGTCTACATTTTTCCAAAATATGCTTGGAGATCCGCAAAATAACATTTTGACAATGACACTATAAATCCACAAATCCTGGTTCCCGATAGAGAACCCTGAGAAACAGCATTTTTTGCCTCTTATTCAAAAGCATTTGTATCTTATCTACTACCAGAAACCTTTAACAGAGAGGCCACCCCCTCTCCTGTTAATCTCGCTGGGTGGGCATATCGCCAGACGGAACACGTGGGTGGTCCAGGCGGCTGTCTCTTCATCCGCTGAACATATCGCTGGACCAGGGCAGGAGGGACAACGGGCAAGGGGCAGCACACCAAAACACAGAAGTGTTTAGTTTCAGTCACTAACTATATGTCTGACAGGGCAACACTGACAGTTAAGTGCCGATACTTATGCTCCCTCCCCCCCGAATTATTGGCGTTCCCGCGCTCGTGCGGCAGACAGGAGGTTCCGGAGGGCTATCGAGCCCGATAGCGTCGGACAACAGAGCGTATCAGGGCGATATCGCCCCGCGCCCGAGTCCCCAGTATCCTTTATACACAGAACGCTATCGTCCCGTCTGTCCGGCGGTCAAACTGCATGTATGAGAGCCAAGCGAAAAGGTAGAGAGTGCGCGAAGGCAGTTTAGCCGTGACGTGAACAGAACGATGTCTGAGGGATACCCGACAGTGCACGCCAGTGTACTGAACGGACCACAGCACGCAGCAGTCGCAAATGAAGATTCCACGAATAAAAGTTTCCCACGGCGTTCAACCGGGAGCCCCACACCAGCACACAATGCTCTACCTTGTCGCACTAGGGAAAACCAAACCGATCTGTCTGGATGCAAATAAATAACGCTGGATAAAAAGGTAGTTAAAAGATGAGCTCATCAAACACTGTCAGAACAGAGGATTCCAACTAGGTTTTCGAATAGCTGCCTTAGGTAGGGGCACTACCACCGGGGGCCTGGAATGCCGCCCTCCCCCGCACTCTTAAAAAGTGGGGGTGCCCCCTCGCCACTTTCGGCCGGGAGTATCGCTGAAAATGCCTAGATTCAAGGCACACTGTCATATATTATCTTTGCAGAAGAATGCAAAGGTGTTTAATCCGACAGAAGTGTCGTACTCACCTATTAGGCCGACTGAACATAAGGACAGATAGACGCTTAGTCCATCCCCCTCCCTCCTCCCCAGCTCAAGAATACGTAGCAAAGTCCTTGACATTAGACACAGGAAAACTTAACATCGGAAAAGAATCCATCTCGGACTAAATTTAGTCCACTATTCGGAGGGACACGGTAGTCTCATTGATCTATCCCACTGCACTGTTAAAAGGCAGCAGAACTGTCCATTGGGAAGTACAAACAGACTGACAGAGTCTAACGCAGGCAGCACTCAGGCGGCGGCACAGTCAACACTGGAACACAAACCCTGCGTCGGTATAGGCGACAGAAACTTTTCCAGGACAGTCGTCACTGGTTCAACAACGCAGAAAAAAAGCATCAAGGGGCGGAGCATTCAGCCTAATGCGAAGGAATACAGAGATCGCCAGTTTAAGCGTGAACTAACAGTCCACAGTGATGAGGCTCGAGTTTTTTTTACCCTGCCTTAAATATTTGATTGTTCGTGCGGTCACCATTAACACCAGCAGTCACTAACCACTAGTTAATGCCAGGGATGAATATCGAGTACCATCCCATCCTCCACATGGCTAGCTAACTGAGACGTCTTCCATCCACTCCCAGCCGCCCTATTATGCCCGGTTTCGGCCACACGTCACGCGCGGGGTGCTGAGCGTCGCTGACCGGGCCCACCGTCCCGCAGCTGGTCACGACTCACGACTCAGCGTCACGGCTCGGCGTGAGAACTGCGGGCGTCAGAGAACGATGCGCGGTCACGTCCCCAGCTTTGTGGCGTTCTCAGGTTTCTGTCGCCCCTCGTCTGCCGCCGCTGCGACCGGACGCCAGCTAGACGAGAGCCTTATACTCAGGAGAGTGGATTTCTGAAAATGATTGGGGTGGCCCAAATTTGGGCTAATTTCAATAAACACCATAATGAAAGGTGATGACATAATATAAACTATGTTTTAGCCATCTCAAAGACCTACGGAAGGGTACAAGACCAATTCAAAGTCCTTGAAATGAAAAATAAGTAAAAATAAAGGATATCTTAATACTATACTTTACCGTTTCATTCCAGGTTCCCCGGCACCCCCGAATATATATATATATATATATATATATATATATATATATATATATATATATATATATATATATATATAAAACCACGTCCCTGCTTATACTAACCGAGTTCAAAGGAAACCAAAGCGTATTGAATTGGTCGCGCTCTAGGTCTTTTGTAACGCCTCCAGCACAGACCTATCATCGGAGCACGAAAAAATTTATGGACTGGAGATGTTATGCCAAGTCATAAATTAACAGCAGCGTAAACAAGTCAGCATTTACCTGCTGCGTCTCGTTATCAGGTGGAATTGACAATCGCCAGCAAATTAATATCCGCGCCTTGACGCGCCTGTTTGTGGTTTGCTGTTGGTTTAGGCTTTGCATAAAAACGTCTTATCAAGCCATTTCACTGTTCTTGCTAGCGTGGTCACTTACGAGGGCGCAAAGTCACGACGATACCACAGGACGCATTCAGACGCTGTGAATCACAATGATCGTGCAGTTTGCGAGTGTAAAACACTTGGAGCAGAACCGACTGAATACAAACTGTGCAAGACTTCAAGCTACTCCATCAATTTGTACACAGATTCAGCTGCCAGTAGCTAAGGAGAAAAATCCTCCCGGTTCAAATGTATGAGCTTAACCGAAGAATGACAATTATGTAAGGGCTTTATCAAGAAACGCTCTGGTGTAAGAAGATATTATTCAGTGTAATCCCAAAAAACACATATACATCCCCACTATCCCCAAAAAATCGCATATCAAAAAGAAAAGTCAATGGTTCAATTTTGGAGCCAGTTATAACACTAAAGTAATGCGAAACGGCCACATTCGAGCTAATGAAGATTTATAACTGTCGGCTAATTCCCACGCGCACCAACACCGAGAAGTCTGCCCCCTCAGATCAATGGTGATCTCCCGCAGTTCCAACCACAAACTCGAGCTTCCCTTCACTTACCGGCGCACTTGGGAGCTGGTCTCCCCACTCTCCGTTAATTTCCAGATACAAGAAATGGCCGGGCGCTCTATTTTCCACAGCTAGCGCAGCTCCCGGAGTAGTCACGAAGGCGTCATTTGTCTTCCCGCAGGCACGTTAACATTGCGGCGGAGACAAATGGGCCGATTTCAATATTGCCGGCCAAACACAGCCGTAATCAGATACCCACCGCCAGGGGGAGGTGGCACGGAAACTCCGCCGCCAGCGCATCATTTGTTGCGCACGCTCGTTTGTCATCCTGGCGATCGATCGCATTATGCGCGTGCATTGTTTCACTGATGATTTGTTGCGGTTGGAATCGAAAAGACAACGCCACCGCTGGAAGCAGCTAGCAAGTTCGACAAGAGTGCTTCAAGACGACATTTTAGGAGAGGCATGGGAGCTCCAAAGAAAGCCAGAGGTGCATAATAATCGAAGTAGTGAACTTCCCAACCATAACGATACCTACAAGTAATTTACCGATATCTGGCTTGGCTTCCGCGCGAGCCTCTGACCTAATGAATCCACGCACAGGTTCATCTAAAGGTCAAGTTTTGTGTGCTCAAATGCTGCAATTGTAATTTCAATGCCTCATGACCCGGTAAGTCTTCAATAAGGATTGGCTTTCATTAACATTTTCCTTGGTTGGGTAATAGGATTATTAGAAGGGACGAACTAAATATTTTCGTCACGATAATTCGATTAAGAGTAGAATCTGTTTCATGACAATGTTATCAACAGGAAGCAGAACATTTCGCCAAATAAAACATGTTATAATTCCGCGGGTTGCCGGAAGTGAGCCAAATGTCATGGTCTGTAGTCACAAATGTCTGTAAACGTGAAATTTGCACATCAGCAGACCCTCGTACCTAATTGAAGTGAATTAGTCGCCCGTTAGTGTCAAATCTCTGAGAATAATGAGCAGCGTATCCCATTAATCCATTATCCCTTCCGCAGTATCACTCCGTAATATGGCGACACGCAATAAAGCATTCGCCGTACATACAGGGTGCAGCCATGCAAAGCGGGGTTCGCTGTGGCTTTGTTTTCGAGTGGGCGCTGGTAATATAGAGACGATGCTTTTTGTCTTTTGTTGGGTACTTAGTTTGTTTTAGTGCCAATAAGAGCTAATAATAGCATGCCAAGGCATATAATGAAGGGTCTGATGTGGAACCAATGCAGATCATATTCAGGACAAAACACTACTTTGTTAAGAATTCAGCATTCATACCCATCACTGATGTTTTCCACGCCGCTAACCCGAGTTCAAATCCCGAGCGAGTACGCCATATGATTTGAGCAGTTGACGGTCGTAAGGCCCCAAGGCCAAACAACGAGCAGCCTGAGCTGCTGATGTTTTCACCGCATTGTGAAGGGGTAACACTGGATACTGAAGCCGACATCAGCTAGCGACTCACTAATCCACATGAACGTATCAACAGTTTTTCTCCTTCGGGGTACCATAATCGTTGCATCGTTGTCTGCTGGGGTCGGAAGACCTGTATTGTAAAGACGATGAGCTCCCTCGAAGCCGCCACATCGCCAAAGTTGCTCGTTTTCTCTTCCAACAACGTGACGTAATTTTCCCCCTACGGCGTTTACCCTATCCGATCAACACGGATAGCAAACGTTCACCTGAACACACAAGACCATCGGCCTTAGCGTCAGCAGTCACCTTCCTCCCAACTCCACACAGGATCCAACAGGAGGACCAGCAACCTCCGTCAGCACCATCCTGACGACATCGCACTCCGTCCACACCCTGGCGCACCTCTGCCAGCGGCCGGAGGCGCAGTGTCGGTACTCACCGTGTTGAGGCTGTCGAGCTCTCCCAGCCAGGTCTGAAGCAGCGCCTCAGGATCCTCCAGGCCAGACTCCTCGACGTCGCTGTCCGGCTCGCCGTCCGAGTTGTAGGACGAGTCGTCCTCCATGGTCCTGCCGCCGCACACAGCTGAAGTCAGGGGTGTCACTACGACTCCGACGCCAATGCTCAGTGGGTAGGGGCGTCAGTCTCCCGAGTCACACGTACAGGGCTGCAGTTCCAGCTGGTTCTCTTAATAATCTGATCCCTCTAACAATGTCGAGTTAGCGATACAGAATGACCTCTAAAAGTGGTGCATCGTTAAAGCTAACAGCTGTTGCACAGTTGGGTGGGATCAGGGCTTTGTTGACACATCTGCAGTGCAGTTATCCACCAGAAATCTGGAAACCCGTCTTAATTAATCGATACGAGTTTAGATCTTGAGTCCTTGGCCGATTCAGAATTAAATCACACATGTCCAACTGCATTTACCAAAGCCACAAACATTTATCTTGGGCTGAATACACTGCTCGTGCACAATAGCACTACTACCCGTAACAGCTGTGCAACACCAAGGTAACGGGTAGCAACGACGCCCTCTCCGCAAGGTCAAGCCCCACCGCATCAGCCAGAGACCGGAGGCTGCGGTCATCCTTTCACGCACGGGCGCCCTCGAGACAATGATGCTTACCAATGACATCAGCCCCCGCACCGCGATGGATTGTTGCGTTATGGGTGTCACTGAAGAACTGTGGAACCAGAGAACGGTGTCAATAAAAAATTGTGGCACTAGCGAATGGTATAGTTGAATAAATGTGATGCTGAAAAACGGTTCCATTGAGGGACTGTGACACCAGAGAACGGTATCATTGAAGAACTGTGGCACTAGAGAACGATATCACCGAAGAGCTGTAGCGACAGGGATAGGTCACTCACGTGCCAAGAAACCAAGAAAACCGAGGCGAGGACCGAGTGTCAATGCACCAGACGCGTCAATTGGTAACAGGTTCAAGCGAAACTAAAAATGTCCTCGTGTGATTCGGCAGTCAGTTGGACGGACGCTGAATTTCCGAACTCAGTTAGGATATCAAGCATTAGCTCTGAGCATTACTGTGAGGTGTAGAAACGGTTTTGCTCATGTATTGAATGTCAGATGGCATACTTATATTTGTACGGTTAAAGAAGTGTACAGTGTTAAGGTATAATATTGGGTCGCAGCTGGCACTCCTACACGAGCTGGGTGGAAGCGTTCACTACATGCAACTGAAGAGCTGAGATAGTACAGGGCGCACAAATTCTGGGCTCAGGAGCAAGTTTTCGAATATAACTGCAAAACTGCGGTTCGTGATGGCTAATTCAATTGTCTGATGGAGCACTTTAAAGGGAATGTGGCACCTTCACAACGTGATTTTAACTGAGATAGCCAAGTTGTAAAGCAAGTCGGAAAACCCGGTACTCCATATTTCATTTGTCTTGGAACTCGATATTTCCGTAGAAAAAAGCTAAAACCTACCTGACACCAGCCCCCATCAGCCCGTCGCCGGGCGGCCATTGTTGTGAGCTGATGGTGTGACGACATATGCTGACGTCACGATGAGCATCAGCCAATCGAAGCCCTTGAAGCGTTTCAAGTATGGTAGTGGTTGCCAGATCGCGACATCATCCACAGGCTGATATTTATTTCTTTTTCTAGAGGAGTATTTTTAAAAACAAAATATTGAGCCTATTGTAAATTTTTCAGAGAAATAATGTGTGGTTTCATTATTGTTGGCTAAAGTACGCCTAATTTCACTAAATTCCAGGATTCGACCAAGGTGCCACATTCCCTTCAAGTCAATTTACGCAAAAACAGAAACGTCTGGAAGAGCCGAAGACCTCGGCGTTTACTAAAATGTCACGGCACCTGCCTTAAAGGTTGATGGCACCCCCTGAAAAGTCGATCGCCATCCCCAAGAATGCCAGTGTCGGCGCCCCCGCGATAGGATTTGACGCCTTTCTAATAGGTTTCTGGCGCCCCTGGCTCGTATGGCGCACCCTTCCGACCATGTGCATCCCTCGCTCGGAAATTCTGGATCCTCCTATGCATACAAACATATATATAATATATATATATATATATATATATATATAATATATATATATTTTTTTATACATGTAAATGTAACAAGGAATTGCTTGATTTCAAAGCAACGAAATTAATTTATATTTGGGACAGTTTACCCACCTGTCTTCTTGAGCACCTTCTGTCGATGGATACTAGCCAAACAAAATAATTTTTTCTTCAGAAGCGATAGTTAGTTCATCTACTAGTTGACCAGACTCCAAAACTTGTACCTTTCATCAGACACAGCATACATGAAATGGACATCTCCCGACGGCCCAATCATCAGCTGAACGATAGACGACTAATTGGCATGCGTGACCTACGCACTGACACCTGGCCTGCCGCCCACTGCGCAGCTCTCGATCTGGCAACCATCCCTCTAGGTCCCCGGATGTGGTGACGTCACCGGAGCCGCATCCCTGTCACACACGCCGGGAGGCGGGCGGCCAGGTCACCGAGGTGCAGGTGCGTTCTGTCGGACGGTGGAGACTGGCTGTCTGCGTGGAACAGCCGGAGACGCGTGCGACCCAGTTGCCGCACGCGTCGGCTGTCCGCCCCCTTCCTCCGCCTGAAGCGACAGACGCCTCGTAATGAGACAGCCGCGACATCGAGCCCAACGGTTCTGTCCAGGGCGGTTTCAGGTGGCCGGGGTTGGGCTATCAAAACATTTATTCTAAACTAATTTCAAAAGCAAAAATAGTTCAATGCTTTCAAGCACTTTTTGCGAAACTTCGGGCGGTGACGGCTTCGGGACAGCGCAGCTTTTTCGCTCTGCCCTAGATCCACAGTTAGGTAACGTGACGGCGGACTCGCACTCGCCGCCACCTACTGACGGGCGGCGGACGTGCCCGGCCTGCTGCTGCCCCCTCGCTCAGCGGGTGGGGGGAGCCTGAGTTCAGCAGGATAATACCCAGCTGACGACACTGGGACGTGACACAGGCGGGGCGACAACACCTGAGCACAGGTGCGCCGCTCATTCATCGCGGTCACACTGCTGACCTTGACTGGGACATACGATACGCCCCCGGCATCAGCGCACGCTGATGGAACGGTACGCCCACGCTGGTGACGGCGGACGCAATAGCCGTTAATTGCCCCACGTCCTCTATCGAGCGGGGTAATTCACACTGAACACTTATCTCTGGCACGATTGCTTATTTTTGCTTATTTTTCCAATACAGGAAACATAAAATCCGTCAGGTTCCTCCTTCTATAAACTCCGCCCATATTTGACACCTCATATTTGGCAACTGCCTCCGCTAATTATCCCTTAGTCTCTGATCCGTTGCTCCCTGATCCCTTAGCAGCCTGGGCTACATCGACGAGCCGAGTCGGCCGGACTTCCGGCGCATATGGGCGGGCAAAAAAGCGTCCCCGCGCGTCGCGACAGTCCATTTGCCAACGCAGCTGTCGGCGACGACGTCAGCGCACCCGTGATCGACGCGACGGTGCCGAGTGGCGGGGTCTCACGTTTTGGACTCTTGACAAAAAATGTGCCGGTCGAGCGAGGTTGTAAAACGTTCAAAAATAGAAAGGAGGCAGCGCAAATGGGGCCTATTCCTGGGGATATTTTCGATCTCTCAGGTTGATTTTCAAGCTTGAATATTCTCTACAAGATACTTTCACGAAAGCGTATCCCTCCGTAACTACTTGCGACCTTATTAAATATAATATCGAGAAGGTAAAATGTTTCGCCTGGTCCCAGCATTCCAAGCGAATAATTTTCGACATCGCGTCATAAGGTACACTCACGGCAATAATGTCCGACGTCACGATCGACAGCATTTTAGACAATTAAGCTGCCCATTTGGGAACGTTTGGCTCAGTGGAGGAGCGCCGCCTCCTAAGATACTGACCCAGTTTCAAGACGCGGCGGGTTCACTGAATAAATACGCTCTGATAAACAACCCAAAAGGGTGCAGCTGGCAACGCCGTATTACCTTGGCAGTTGGTGCAATGTTAAATCCTAACAATTATCATTAAATTTAACATCTTAATAAGGAAGTGAGCTCCAGGATCTCTCTCGGCAATTTTTCCTACCGTACTTTTTCAGTGACACTCATTTAGTGTTTGACAAGGAGACAGTAAATCCAACACAGTCCTGTCATGTCGCTACGACACAATAAAACCCACGAGTGATTGGTGCGGCAGGAGTCTGCTCGCAGAAAACACAGTTGGGTGCATTCCTTCCTCGAGATTATGTACACGTTACAAAAAAGTACACACGGCAGAAGAAGTAGGGATGCTGAGGTTTAGAGGCAGATCAGCAGTTAAGGCTGTGTATGTTGTCAGGTTATACCGGTTCTGTGCCGTCTTGGTAGGTTCAAGAATTAATACCAGGAGAAAGTTTCAAACATTGTTCGGGCTGCAGACTATGGAAAACTTTATATTTCTGAGGTGAGATAAGAGCTGCCCAAACTCCACCACAACGTTCCTGCATAGATTCTGTCCCAGGTAAACCGGAGGGAAAATCGAGGCAAAATTTGTTTCCGCAGGTCACAATATCTCCCAGATAAACATGCCGAACAGAGTTGTGGCTGTCACGGAGCGAACACGGGCTGGGGCGGTGTTCTTCAGGAAATGGGCGTGAGTAGCTTGACAGTACATCTTGCATCATCGAGCTTGCGTACATCTTCCCTTCTATTTCGCCTAACACCTGATTCCCAAAGCTCAATAGGTGTTCAGAGCGTTCCAGAAAGTAGTCTGAACGTGCAGCTCACCAGTTCTGTCATTCAGCAGCTAACAACGATTTTAATGATGTTTAGAGATCTCGAGCTGGGTTCTGAGCTGCCCGGACAGAGGTAGCTGATATGCCTCTTTTGCAGCTTTATTTCTTATTTTTGTTACCGCAAATTTCAATGTTTCTCAGCACCTTATTTTGTTACCGCAAATTTCAATGTTTCTCAGCACCCGAAGGAAGAATACTCCGTAGTGTCATCCTATCGAGCTTTCGAGGCGTCGGTACAAGCCAACATGGTTGTGGATGATAAGACTAGAGTGATGCCAGAGATAAGGCAATGCAAGTGATAATAAGATACCTATCACTCATCCGGAAAGATATTGAGGTGTCGTTAAGACTCACAAAATTGCTTACAGTTTCATAGTACAAACTGCTGGTGTGCCAAACCTCAGCTTAGTCTTTCCCACTTAAAGTCGGTGCCACCAACGCAGGCATCCTTCGAACCGACTGTACAAAAATTGTCTTTACTTATTACAAACTCTTCCACAAAGTTAACTTTGTTTTTAAATGCTGTGTTGAGCATGGGGTGGTGGCAAAGACGACGGAAATTTGCATGGCCTACGTAAGTTTCGACCTACGCCGAACTAGGCCTGGAAATTCTGGAGGCAGGATTGGGGCTCTATTGTAACGCACCAAGCCGAGGTCACACATTGCAGGAATGAGGCGCCACGGCTCCATGCGCTGCGGTGGCGTTTCAGCTATCGCCTCCCGATCGACGCCGGAGCCGTCCAGCCATTGTGAAACTCGCGTGCACAGCGGCAGCGGCGGCGGTTCTCAGAGGGGCTGTCAGCGAAATATTTAAACAAGACATCCGCACACAACAAAAGGAATGAAAAAATGTGTAGGGACAAAACACAATGTATATATATTTATATATATATATATATATATATATATATATATATATATGTATAATATATATATATATATATATTTTAATTATATATATATATAATTTAAAATGAACTTAATTAATTAAATTGTGCAGGATATTCCCCGTCTTCGGCCCCAGCACATCTGACCCCGCAAACGTCTCCACACCTTCCGCCTTCCCCTCAAGCAATGTCGCACAGTATCACTTTTCCGGTGACTGATTCAGGCTTGATTGAAACCAATGTGAGCCAGTGCATCTGATCACGTGTTGCAATGTGCAACCGAATCAACATAAGGCGTGCCGGTTAAACTGCTTACAAAGTCACATGCGACGAGCTAAGAGTAAGACCACTGGAACGACACAGGATGGACTTTCCACCACGTGAAGGCTCAGAACTGATGCAGTGCAGGATTCAACCTCTAAATTGTTTGATTGTTTGAAATAACGGGTGGGCACTATGAAATGGGAATTTCTTTGGCTCCTAATAAATCCAAAATTTTCAATGGATTTCTGTGAATTTTTGCACGTGAGTTATTACTTTTGTTGTAAGATAAACGGAGAAAAATCAAGCATTTTGTTCTATCTGTTCTCGAGATGTCGCCAATTGAAAAACACGATGTCCGGGAAATGGTGGCGAAGTTCTTGGAGAAAAACCCGGACATTAAAAAGTGTGACATCTTGTCCCACTTTAAAATGCATCAAGTGCTAACGACAACCACCTACCGTTTAATAGACCCACTGGCAGAGCGTGGAGACCTCAACCACACCGGGAAAGGCAGAAGGGCTATGAAAATGATAAGCGCTATAAAGAATCACCTCACCAAGGCCGCAAAGAACAAAATGGACATGTTATAGCGTTTCATGGCAAGAAAATTCGCAATTTCGAGAACATACGTCCACAAAATTACCTATGAAGGTGGAGTTAAAAATAGAAAAAGACAGAAGAACACTGGTAACAGAAAAAGAACACGCTCAAAAACTCGTATTCGGACTTCCCGGTGTTCCCGAAGTCGGAACACCTTTAAGAAGTCGTGCCCCACAGAAGCGGTCATGGATGACGAATCCTCCTTTACGTTTACAGGCAGTGGTATGCCTGGAGATGCAGGATTTTACGCAGAGGCTGGCGACGACGTTCTTCCTAACATCAAATACCGCCCGGAGGTAAAGTACCCGAAGAAGGTTATGGTGTGGGTCGCTATAATCCCGCGAGGGGTGTCAAAGCCTATCATTTTTTCCAGCAAGGAGAGTGTCGGTGGTGCGGTGTACCGCGAGCGCCGCATCCGCAGAGGATTGGTGCCTCTTCTGGAAGAAAAGTACCCAGACCATGATATGGTCTTCTGGCCTGACCTGGCAAGCGCCCACTACGCGAGGGAACCATTTTCCCTCTTGAGGGAGGAAGGGGTGTCAGTGGTGCCACGTGAATAAAATCTGTCATGCACGCCACAACTCCGACCCATCGAAGATTTTTGGGGCATGATTAAACAGCAAGTGTATCATGGAGGGTGGCAAGCAAAGAACGAGGAGCAGCTGGTCGGAAGAATCCAGCGGGTGATGAGAAACATCGACCCGGAGGTGCCGCGCAAAATGATGATGACGCTCCCGGAGCGCGTGCGCCTGGCATCGCGGAGGGGCGTGGAGTCACCTATTCACTGAGCTTATATGAAGCAGATTGAAATATAGTACAGGAGACTGAATGAAATTTGCTTGTCATCCAAGCACCATCTACATGAGCTGAGATGGAAAAAGTTCCCATTTCATAGTGCCCACCCGTTAGCAAAAATGCAAACTTTATCGAGTTATTTGGGTAAAAACAAAAAAGTTACATGATGTCCCCCGAAGATTTAATAAAGAACCAGGGATAATTTTGCTTGGGGCTGGAAAACTTAAGTCATTGTACAGAGCACCTGCCAAAGAATTAAAAATCATGAGTGAGACATAATTATGAAAATGTATGCAACACAAAATCTACAAAATGTAACATGTACAAGGCTGTAGAGGTTTTGGATCATACCCAAAAAAACACAACATTTGACAAACTACATGTACCCTGTAATCTATCAACCACAAACCAGGTCAGTCCCGACACCTTTCAGCAGAGCAGGAGCACACCCGACACCTTGTTTATTATCAGGTACGCCGCCGGAACCGCACCGCCCCACTTCCGTCGATCTCGACACACGTGCGTGTGGCTCCCTAGCCCCTCCCCCAAACATGAGGGAGGAAATACTGAACCCAGAAGAAGGGAGGTATGCAAGGTGATTTCCACATCACGATGAAATGAGAGAAAGAGAGAAGAGAGAGAGAGAGATGTAGTAACATGATATATTTTAATCTGGGTGGTGCATCTAGAAAAAATACTGGCTGCGAAAGGGTGTACCAAATTTACAACAAAAAAATATGCACGCACTTTACATGGCGCCGCATTTCTTCTGCTTGATTGTCTTACCGGGATAGTGTTAAGCGCAGCCAAGCTGTGGCGACTCGCTCGAGCTCTGTACGCACTCTGCGGTCCGCGTGCGGAGTGCGTGATTGCGTGTGGGAGGATGCGTCGCGCGATGTAGATACTGAGTGGAACAAGCGGTGTAAGGCAGGACCGAATATAGGATGGGAAAGCACATCTCAGCTGGAGATGAATTGTATCGATTGCCGGAGTAAGCGGACAACTGTCCTTGACGCACGGTGGATTAGTTTTTGTTCTTCGATTTAGCAATTTCAGATGGCCCGTATTTCCCCATTGTACGTTTTAAACCAAGTATGGTGATGCTTCTACAGCAAAAACATATTGTTGTCGCTTCATTTTACATCCAGCCGAACGGAATCATCGGTTCTAGGAAGGAACTGCAACGTTCTTCGCTATCAGTTACAACCGTCGTCAGTAGGATGCCTGAAAGTGGAGCTGGAGTGACCTCAGCGTTCAGCAGAACTATCAGAGACCCCACAGAGAGCTGTTGTTTGGTATCTGATATCTCTAGCGAGACCCAGCATGGGCAGTGGTGATGATTTCAGTCACGATTGCAATAGTGATGACGTCACTTATCGTCCATCGGTTAGCATGTTAGGAGAGAGAGATGTATTCAATGAGACTTGGCTGGGCTTGGGCATGGTGTCATCACGTCTTCAATCGATAATGCACTTGGCGGAGCTTAACACTCCTTTGAATCACCAAACAAACCATTCCACTGGACTGAGGGACAGTGCGCTCCGTGATCTTTGTACACTGAACGTGATTTACTTCAACGGAAGACAAATGCTCTCTTTGTCATTTAACAAGGTGGGAAAAACAGCGAAGGGGCACCCGCAAAACATTACGTAAAGGTAGGTAAAAACAAGACCAACCTAAGCAAGAGCAATTTCAAATCGATCGATTAACCACACAACCCAGGGTCACAGGTATATCGGATTTGATTCGTGCCGAGGTCAGGTCACGGGCGACCCATGGAAAAGCAGGAAAAGCTATTCATGATATAAACCACAAATGATTCAAATCAACCAGACAACGTTTTGGACACCCTCAGGATACAGGGGTAATTCCACTTTTCAAGGTCATGCAAGTCACAGAGTCAAAAACAGTATTTGACAATAACTTACCTAATAACAGAGCGGAAACAAAACCATCGTGTGTGTCACGCTTTCATTATATACGGCAAGGTCACTTGACCTGTGACCTCAGGTCATATTAGGTCACGAGGTACCTCTGCGGCAAACCACTGGCGGGAGGTTTACGTTCCACATAGCGGAAAAAGTACTGCAATTTGCTATCAAATGTACTTACCAGGCCTCAATAGCTCTAATGACAAAGAGTTATGCCCAGTTGGCTAATCATTGCATATTTGAGTGAAAAAGCCGATCTACCAATTCCTGAGGTCAAACCATTGACCTGAGCACTAAAACAGCAAGTAATTTCTTACGAATTCACGCGAGCTTTCTATGCACTTCAGATTTGCGCAACGCCCATATTCGAGTTAGAGGGGGCCATCGATGGCCCCGGTGGGGAAGGTGGCGCACCGGTGGGCGCGGGTTAATCGGCGTTTATAACGAAACACTTTAAAATATAATGACGAATCTAGCCATTTTCCATTTGTAATAACAAACATACCTATTAGGGACAGTTGACGATAACAACATAAATGGAGTTACCGTTTTGTTCGTGGACAATACCGTCATACTAAGGAAAAGTTCCTGGACGCATCCTGGCCAAAGGCCCATTTATACCCAGCAGAATCTGCGAACAAATTTGCCAATATTTCAGCAGCACAATCTCATGTGCCGACCGAAAACAGACCAGATAATAATCATATATTGAACATCATAATCTTACATTCAATTTAGTTCCTCTCAAGAGGATTTATTACCAACTGATTAAACAGATGTGCATCTACCGGCCACTGGCAGAAAACGTCGGCCGATTCTGACGCCAAACCTGCTGGTTCCAGTCCCGCTCGTGCTAAGCTAACCTTTTTTTAAAGATCGGAGTTAAAATTTCGGCTACACAGACCGTGCTTCCAAGGCAGGCTGATTTCTGCGTGACGAGCCCGCCATGGGAGCGTCGCTGTTGCTTCAGCCTGGCCCGGCGGTTAGCTGATTCGATGGGTGGCAAAAAGCCAGCTGACTGACTACGGAACGGGTTAGTCCGGTTTGTCGCGTGGCCACCCAGTCGACCTCCGTGCCGGACTGAGCTTCTTGTGACGTCACACACTCGGCAATCAGGCACCGCCGCACCGCCGTTCAAATTCCAATCCACAAAATCCAATCCGGAAACGCCTTTACTATGACGTCACGCTGACGATGGAATTTTCCTTTACCCATAGGGCCCCATGTTAACACTAATCAACTTTAAACGTCTTCGATGGGTAAATCATGCCTTAGAGAGTTTCAACTTTTCTTTGGTCATAATCTTGCATTCAATCCTATTCCATAATATGTCCTCTAAGCGGATTTAATTTCAATCAATTAAAATACCTATATGCGTCTAAAGTTAGCTCTCCAACCTCCTAAGCGTTACGCCTCAGCTATTGCAGCCACATCGCTGCCATATCGCTGTATGACGTCACCCTGGGGATGAAATTCCTTTAAAGGGCTAACCTTTATTGAAGTAATATTGGTTCAAATCGAAAGCAGAATGTTCCCCCTGTCCTTTGCATTAGACGCTCCGATGGTTACGACTTACAGTCGAACCTTTTCAACACTGTTTTGTTTCATTCTAAATAAAAGGCTTTTCCCTGCAGCCACCTTCATATTTAAGCTTCACAACAATGCATGGCAAAGCAGCGGCATAGCAAAATCACAGCCTATAATTGAGCATGAGCATCACAGAAGAAGCTCACGAGACTCTGGATGCAATCTTATGAGAAAGTGTGATCATCGTAAATAGGTGGTATGCAACAATACTGATGCATTGGTAAATAAAGCACCTTGGATCAAAATTCGTGATAATCTATGGAATTTAAAGGGCCCCCTCTCCAAAACAGAAAGCCAGAGTCCGCTAGATAAAAAAAACATGATCATACTGAACGTGTATGATATGTCAAGCCTAAAGTGAGTAACTTGATAATGGACTAGGAAATAAAACGATCTATCCGCACTTACATAATACCGATCTGCATGATATCATGGTGTCCATCACGCTCCAAGACCAGGACGTAGAATCAATATCCGGGTACGATGGAGCAAAAAGTCGTGTCAAATAACAATCGGGAGTCTTACCGCCCATCTTGTTTTTAGCCGAACGCGTATAGTGTGCCCTGATGGCTTCCCAGTCACGTTTGTCTGCGTGCTCTGGTGACCTCTGTGGCGCAGGGCGGCAGCAGTAGGCACGTCCCGCTGATATGACCAGCAACTTCTGGTTGTCGCCGCTGAACTTCGTCCAGCGCCTAAGCCGCACATATATTCGGTACTTAGCTGGCCAAGTCTGTGGTTCCGGCTGATGTGTATTTTTAAGGCATGAGCACGTTGATTCCGCCAGTGCCACACGTGGGGGGATTACCTGCATGGCTCCAATGTTTAGTTCCGTGGCACTGGTCATTGTAACGGCTGATGAGGTAATTCTGACCGAACACGTGCATTACCTTGACGCTGTTTAAGCTGCATACGAAAAACCTGAAAAATCATGCTTCTCCCCATCTCGTGATCAACCACTAAAGCCAGGATTCACAATAGTAGACACAATAAATCTTAGGCAGCCGAAGAGAGGGGGACCCCGGGATGAGGTACCCCCTGCCCTTAAAGGGAATGGACCACTTTGTTGAAATTCTAAATATAGAACAATTTCAGAACACGATTGGTCTGAAAATCAGGAAACAACATTTTCCCCGATTTCATACGCAAAAAAACAGAAATATATCCTCTTTTCTAACAATAGGTGACGTGATCAAAATAACAGTTCTAATAAGCAATGAAATCCCAAACCTTGACCATATACTCCCTGCCAATGCTTATTCCACTGGATCTGAGGGTGACAGGGTGACAGGGTTTCCCAATGGCAAAAATCCCATGCAGCAGTGGTGCAAAAAAAACTATAAAAAGCAGATGGGCTGAACCCTTCGTGCAGTTTCACCCGACTACCACTTACACCGGTAAACTGGGTCCCAAGCGAAGTCTCGCCGACTGGTCAAGTGGTCACTGATCGGTGGACCGGGCCCCTCACGCAGTCACAACGACTGACCACTGACCGAGGTGGGTGGGGTGAACCGAGCCCCCTCCAGCAAGTGTTGTAGACTGACGACTGGAACCAAGAGGCAGGAACACCCAGAACATGTAAAGAAATTGCTTTAGGGGCTCATTTGAAGTATTCATGGAAAATCGTCCTTTAGACAGCACTTAAAAGCTTTTACTTTTAAAACATATTCAAGGATGGAAGGTCAATATCACAGAATCTAAGATGCCAGAAGCTTAACCCCCCCCCCCGCCCAGTAGTTCCTACCACCATGACAAACACTGAGGCTAGCTGGCCACCCGATAGACCATTACTCCAATAGTGAAACATTTGGCTAGGTTTCATTAAGTACCATCGTTCCAACAGTGTTGTCCTCCTCCACTGACCACCTGCAAGCTTCCCCGACCGACCTCCACTGTACTGTTCGGGCTGGAATTTCCCCAATATAACGGGTATTTATGCAACAGTGAACCATTTCCCAATGCAAATCCAGCCCATTCATACTCTGGTCAAACGTGTATCTCGATCCGACGCTCGACATGTCCGCTTTACCGTTGCCATTGGATGCAAATCCCACTCGGAGCCCGCGCTCCCATGGGCCTGGGCCGGGCCGCGTCGTGTGTCGTCTCCAGCAGGATCGTACCGCCATCTCGGCGCCGCCAGGTCCGGGTGGCGTCCACGCGACGCTGCCGCCGCCGTCTCATGACTGAATGACTGCGGCGGACGGCCCGTGCGCGATGCTGGCGGTGTGGATGTTTGTGCCGTAGTTTGTTTCGACGGGTTATTGGCGCGTGAACGTGCTCCTAATCAAGTCAGTAGGGGTATATGCGCAGGGGCATGGACTAAAAAAATAATAGGTGCTACAATTGCAAACTTTGTCAGGAGCCACAACATGAAGAGAGATCGTATTATGTAAAATGAGTTGGGCCTTCCAACATGCCTGTTGAAATGCATAAAACCAATTCAAGCCATAAAAATGAACAACACAGATGTTTAAAGGAAATGTTTAACACCAGCTTGTTGTTTCATTGCAGATGGTCGGGCAACCCCAAATAGATATGAATCCACCACCCCCTCCCCAATCTATGTATTCAGAGCAGCTCAGACGTGAACCATGCCGCCCAGAAACGTACCGGTAATTTTACTTTCAGAACTGATCTGGCTGGTGTGTCACTGGGGCTGTATTGTATTGGGGGCGCGGTAGTATAGCGGTTAGGACACTCGCTTTCCACGCGGCCGAACCGGATTCAATGCTCCGCGGATTCCCCGAACAAAAAGCGATCTGGCTCCTGAGAAACCGGGGAGAGTTGGCGACGCCATATGACCCAGGCAGTTGGTGCGCTGATAAGGCCTACAATTAATATCATACTCCGATCATATTAAACGTCAAAAGAAGCAATAGACATAAGAGCTCATTTCCGGCCACCATGACCTCCATTTAGTAATTATTACACACCGGCCGCTTTCACAACACCTTCTCCGTTCAGCAGCTACCCCGATGACGAAATTCGCGAGGGGCATTCGCGTGTGACAGTCACACTCTGACCTACATGACACCTGTGCTAATTTAGTCACGTACCGGCCTGCCCTGAACGTGGTCGCTCAAACAATTCGCAGGCGCTCCACCCCGCAATTATCCCCGTTCAGCTAATCGAGCGTTGTGACGCTGCAGGTATAACTCCAAACTCTGCTAAAGTAATAGCCTTAAAAGCCGGCGTTCGGTTTCAGCTGTTGCCCGACACATTGCGCCTCCACGGACCAACAGACGGGACTGCGACCAGGAGATCCCATTTCGCGATTGGCAGTCCATTTGGGAACAAATATTAGGTCCAGGCTGAAATGATACTGTTGTCTCCACTAGCAGCGGTACCAAGACAATCACAAGGATCGGGGTAACGACACATGTTTGTTTATTTTGATTATAAAAGTCTCACCACCAGCAGACCTAATGTAAAACGTGGAGACAAAAGTCTAGCACCAGCCGACCCGGGTGCAAGGCCCGGCGAATTTCCTGAACAAGGAGCAAGCTGGCTCCCGAGAAACCCTTCCAACAGGGAAAGAGTTGGCGACGCCATATAACCCCGGCAGTTGGTGCGTTGATAAGCCCCAACAATTATTTATTAAAGTCTAGCACTGAGACTGAACAGGTGTACACGAAAACACATACAAATCTAAGATGGCATTGAGCAGTGCTCCATTATTATTCCAGAGCGTGAATGAAAGGACCGTGGGGCTCGGTTTCAGCAGCGTCAGGTGGTGGTGTTGGGAAACTTTGGACGCAACAACAGCGATTCACCCGTCAACCAATCAGGCCGATGCGCGTTGTGAAAACAAATTAGGGAGGGCAGTCACCTATCAATATTGTAATAACGACCTTTTCACATCTGAAAGGTCTGTTTCGCAGCTTACTCAGGGTCCAGGATTTGGAAAAGCAGGAAGCCATAACTAGGTGAAAAACGTTGTGATAATAAAATTGACGGTTCAAGGATCTTTACGAACCAGCATTCTGACCTTGCTTATCTTTTTGTTACTGAATTACGCCTTAGAGTGACGTTATGCAGCGTTTAGGAAGCGCTGTGAAGTACTGGTTTCCACCCGGCAGTGGTGGTTCCAGACTTTTTTCATTTCTGGAGGAGGGGCCTAAGGGTTCAGCCCCACTCCTCTTCCACCCTGAATAGCCTACCAATTGATTACTATGGACACACAAATAGCAAGTGGGCTTGAGGCCCCTAGCCCCTTTGCATCCCCCACTGCCACCATACTGACAATGCAGCACCGCCTCAGGCATCACAACACGCATAGGCAGATCGAGGATGTAGGCAAGAGGAGACACTTGCACCCCCTGCCCCTACTGACCCTCGGTACCCCCTGAAATGGTCACGGCGCCCCTTGAAATATCGTTTCTACAGCCTCCACCCCCCCAGGATGCGAATATCGCCGGCCCTGCGATAAGATTTGGCGCCCATCTAATATGCTTTCGTCCAAAAGTGGAGCTCTCCTGGTCCGGATAGCGTTTTCAATCACGTGCCCTCCTTCTGATCTAAAGTCCTGGACCCGGCTATGACATCACAGTTATAGGTACTTCCCTATTTTTTCTCAGTCATTGGAAATGCAAATATGAATATTGTGGGACGCTATCGGACAAATAATATCAACGGCTTGTCGGACACAAATATGTTCGTTACACCGATTGAATTGCCACGATTCAGATTCAAACTTGCACAGAAGTAGTTCTAGTTCATTAAAAGCGTGTAGCCTAAACTCTACCCATTCGTCGGAGCATGATTATACAGCTGATGGTAAAAACTGCGTCCTTAAGATTATAAACAACCACGACAAATTGGTGACGCAGGTGCGCATACTTTAGATTTTACCACAAGGCTTGGATTTTGCACACAATCTTAATCAAAAGTAAGTAGACATTAGCCCAGCCAATCGCATGATTTAACCGGTAAATACAGAGAATCGGCAAGTCAGGTTTTATCATGGTTTCATGGTCAATGCCCCACCATTCTGTGCGTAAGATATTTCCCCCAGATGTGTTCCACCCGTACTGCCTCACAATGGGTCCGACTTCGGGGCGCAGGGAGGGTAGGCTGTGACTATCCCGCCCGATGTATACGAGACTGGGAACGGCCCTCCGCCGCAATGTAATCACTCTAATGCTACGCCTAATGCACATCCTATGACCACTTGCCTGCCACACACACTGCAGCAATGCATGCCAACGGCCTTCGGAGCAGGGTGCGAGGAAATTGTCTTCGCCAGCAAGACAGGGGTCTCTTCAGCCCAGGACTCCAGGAGTTAGGCTTTCCCCAGTGCGTCGACGTGGAGCATGCGGCCTGGCACCGCCGCGATCGTATTTACAAGCATGAGGGCGTCTGTACATTCACGTCGTGCATCACCGTGAGACGCCGGTGACATTGACAAACTGCATCGTGACAGGACTTGCTGTCGGCGTCGTCGCCTTTTGGGGAGACTGCGGAGCCGGGCAGACTCCATAAAGCGCCAGAACAACACCGTTTCGCCCAGCCGACGCCAGCGACGCACTGGCCCTGGCGCCGACACAAGGTCACACGTCAACCACCGACCGCCACTGGCCGTTTACTCTACACACATCACCCTGCACCGCGCCACTGCGCCACTGCACCACTGCATCCATGGCCTGAGGCTACGGGCGGAATACGGGAGATCACCGATGCCGGATATAAGCCTGGTGAAATCTTCATGAACTCCGGGGGCACGATGGGACGCGCTGGCATGCTAAATGGTGCCGACACACAACCTGTGCCCCGAAGCCATGGCAGCTGCACTGCGAGAGCTGACAAGTTCGGAAATTACATGGAGGATTCAAAACTTTTGGACCAGAACTCGACCGCACGCGACAGCTGAGATGCCTAGGTCGTCGCCCCCTGAACAGCGCATCCATGACATAGCTACTGGCAACAGCTGAGATTCCAAGTGCTCTACCATTGTTGTAGGTCTTGTAGATGGTTTCACAATGTTTATACTATGCCTTTAACCAATTATTTCAAACCTAATCTCCGTGACAAATATTCAAAAGGGAGTACTAAATTCAATTATCGTCTGGTTCAACCGTCTCAATGTCGGCGTTATGTATAGCTCACTCAAATCCACTCTACACCTCCACGAAACGAAACTGGGCGGCGGTGTTTGCCGTCATTTTTACAAGAACGGTGTCCGTGTTGCAGCCCCGCCTCGGGGTTATCCCCCGGGAGAACAACAATGGGACTCCGACGTGTGTGAAATTAGCTACAGCGGCCACGTGCTGTCAACACCCCAGTCAGTAAGGAACTACGCAAGAAGTTCTTGTAGGCATTCTCTCCGCTGCAACCGTATTCAAGTTACTGATTAAGGCTAGCTTCGGCAAACTATTAAGGATGTGTAAAAAATCAGAATACATATATAAACTTTCTCTCTTTCTCTCTCTCCCGAGCTGGGTTTTTGGTCAACAAGAATCCCTACTCTCTGCAAAATTAGATCCCTGACACAACTCAGAACACGATAATGCCCATTACTGGTCCTTGCCCCTCCGTATCGATACAAGGCCAGGGATGACGCCATGAACTTGGCACTGGAGAGACAGTGACGTATTCACGGGGAATGAAGCTGAACAGGTGTTTCGTACTCTCAATCTGGCCTCGTCAGAATCGGTCTGAACTACATCGATAGCGAAACACATAGAGGCGCAGATTGTGACTACAAGACTGAAGTTGCTGGGCAGATGCTGAAGATGCCGCATGGCATGCGCAGACACTTTATCGCGTGTCACGTGGGGGAGGGGAGCGGAGTCTGGCTATTTTGATTCCGGGTTGGTATGAATCGTTAGAGAACACCGCCACTGCACGCAGTCCCCACTACCAGGGTGCGGAGGACCAGAGCGACAGTTCTCGAAACGTCAGCACGCGACAGCGTCCGTCGCCGACGACACTGACACAGCTCCTGCCTCTGCTCTGGTGTGATGTCACTTCTGGCTGGCGGACGGCGGACATGCGGTGGGACACGGCCAGGGAGCAGCCATCGCACCGGCAGCACCACACAAACACAGACAGCGACCTCCAGCGGCCTTCAGGACACAGCTGTCCACCCTGCAGTCGGCTGGTGGCCGCACGGAAAGGAAGGGGTGGTACGGAATTCCCTGACCACACCAACGACGGTGTTATACCGAATAAGGACGCTAGCTAGTGTTTCCCCCGTTCCCCTTTCCTCTCTTTGACATTGGCCACAACACGAATGCCGGTCACGATCTGGTGATTTCGTGCGATCTAGCGAAACGTGAGCTGATTAATGTTTCTGTCGGCGTAAATAAAGTGATGCGATTTCTGTACGGTGTTGTCGGGAAAAAACCCGGGCCTTCCGGTTTTCTGTTAGCGTTAGAGCTTGATCTCATTAGCTACAGTAATATGTTTATAAATAATGTGCCACGAGAGAACCAACTAAATGGCAGGGCTTTCTGAACGAGGGACACATGCCACAGGGCACTTGGTCTTCGCCAGCACTAACAGTTACGACAGGCAAAACCCCATAGCCATTGGACGGTTCTGGAGCTACATATTCCAGCTCCTTCCACAATCGCAGGCTCGGTCAGGGTCAGTCACCCCAGTACCTCTCATCCGTCTCCCGGGGGCGGTCATCAGATAGGGGACTGCGCCATGCCTGGAATAGCTGGAACACGGCAGAGCAGCTCCCCTGCGACGGACATGGACGCCAGAGGGGCAGGGGAGGGGAGGCACGTGCCACAATGGTATGATCTGGTCCATCCCCTGGGGTAGTGCCGTGGACGCTGGTATCACACGACAAAAAGGCAGCGAAACAACTGGGGATGCAATACGGACAGGTGTCGTTTCTAAGAGCGCTAGGTGGCGTTTTTGTTTCAGAAAATAATTGGAGCATTCAAATATTCTAACTAATAATAAAAGAAGCTTGAAGAACGAACGCATGGGCTTTTCACCCACATACGTTACAGAACAAGCTATATCTTTTTAATATTGCCCTTGATCAGAGTTGATAGATTGATCATACCAATGCAACGAGTGGCAAACGTACACACGACGGCGAAAATGGCACTCAGCAAATATACAAATTCAGTGCACACACAGTCTAAACAAAGTGAAAAATCTCCAGCACCACCGAGTATCTTAAAAATATCCAATAAAACATGAACAATTGAAAACTCCTCTCTTTAAACATTTCTAGTTAGTGAGCTTTCTATGTTTGAAGAGAAGTGCTCTCTAAATAAAAATAAAGTTAAATACAAATAAAAAAGAATGAAAACAGAGCTCTATAATCTGACAAGTCTCATAAAGAAGATAAAAAGAATATAAATACACTGAAAAAATATATGACGTCAGAAAAGGACTTCTTCAATGCTTCTAAAGCTTTCAGTAACCCTTGTTGCTCAGGTCTCAGTATATGGGGCCAGATGGAGAGAGAGAGAGGGGGAGAGTAGGAGTAGCGGGTCATTGTCAGCAGTGCCGACCCCTCCCCTGGGGACGCCGACATAGTTGAGCTACATCCCGACAGTCTGCAGTGTGTCGCGGGCGACGCCCAATGCGTCCTCTGGGGCAAAAGCCGGGTAGGCAGGTAGCTCACAACGTAGCTTGTAGCTTGTCGAACGCGACGAGCCAGAGGCGTAGCGCAGAGGAATATCACTCCTCAATCGGATGGGAAATTAAACACGTAAGTGTTGATAGTTATCGTTATCGTTCAGTCATTTATCAGTGGAGCGAAGAAAGTTTGTAACAGTGCAATCCTGTACATGCTTCCAAACAACAGCCTCTGACATCTAACGAACCGGCGCCGCACCACCCTCTGTCGTTTGGTCAGTGTCAGTGTGCGGCCAGTGACATTAACTCGGCACGTGACACCAGCGGCGCCGCCGCCGCGGTACAAAGTCGCCAGCCGCGGGAACGTCGCGGCGAGTTAGGTGACAGAAAGCAGCTGTGTTGTCTGTGTCACCACATCGGGTCACGATTACCCGCCGTGAAACTAACCGTGACGGGGAGCTGGGGTATTGTTTCCAATGTCGTGGAAATATGGTGGTTCATCCCCCGCTGTCTTCAGGAAGATGGTTGAGGGCTAATATCTTCAAGACAAGAGACAATAATGTTTTTTACGATATTTAATGGGAGAAATGCACGGAGATTGTTCGGTATCTTCGCCAAATAACCTCACCAAAAGACCATCCCAGAAAGTGATTGTTTTGTCCGGGAACCTATCGCGGCAAGGACCGAGCAGAAGAAGCGGAGGGGGGACCATGGGGCGCAGACCCTTCCCTCACATGGCTTAGAAACATTCGGCTAGTTCTTCACCTAACGCATCCTTCCGATCATAACGTTCCACAATCCAGAAAGCCTTACACAAGTAGTCTTGCATTTAAAGAAGACGTACGCTTAAACAGTTTTCAATAATTTTCACATTTTCACTTTCCATTCGGTCAAAAACTAAACAAACATATTTTGGCCATAATGCTAACGGATCACTGATCATTCATATACCACGGAAACAAAAACAGGGAACATTTTTGGGTTTAGCCCCTTCCTCTCCCAAAAAAACATTCCTTGAGTGACCAGAAAAATGTTTCAAGGAGTGAACTTATACCATTCGCTTGATGTTGCGAAGACCCTGATTGTTACACAATCTCCTCCTTATTGCAAGTTTTGACTCAGCCCCCGTGCAACAACCCCTTGAGGGAGTATAAGCGCCATTGAGCCGGTGATTCGGCTGATTTGCGTGGAATTAACGACACCAGAAACTGCCAGCTCCTTCGTGTTGGCACGTGCTTTATCTATAATGGGATGGGGGGGTGGGAATTCATTAGCACCGTGAGACTATGGCGACGAGTCGACGGGACGTGGTAGACTCCACGCTTTGCGTGATGAATCGAATGCGCTCTTAGAGGAGCATTTGCACCCAATGGCGTCCCCTACTATGGGAACTTGATGCAAAGTGTGTGATTCAGACCACTCCTAGCGTATAACTGCATCAATAAGGGATTGTTAACGCAATTGAGCAATGCCCTATCTTTTGACCTCAAACGGCTCTGCGTGCAACTATCCCACCACTGTTCCCCACGTTCTATTAAGAGGCCACAACTCAGGTACAAGGTTGGCACGGCTGAGCAGCGTGTCAACGCGGGGCCAAGATATGCCGTTATCTAGCAACACGCCAACCCTTCAGCTCACACTGGCGTGACTGTAACCCAGAAAACGCTGGACCCCGAGACTCACATCAATTGTGACCCTTTCAGTCACACTCACTCAGCGAAACCGCTTGGTCCTCATGGCGTGTTTATTACCCACTAAGCGACTGCGGACCACTTTCCATGCCTATCAATCATGATAAGCATTGGGCGGTGACACGGAGCGCGCCTCTCCAGCCGCCAATTACCCAGGTCACTGGTGTCGCCGACGTCTGGGTCGGAACACAGCCCCCCCCCCAAAGCCTCTCCAGGCCGCCCATTACCTAGGTCACAGACATCTGTGTCGGAACAGAGACCTCCCAGGCCGTCCATTGCCTAGGTCACAGACGTCTGTGTCGGAACAGAGACCTCCCCAGGCCGTCCATTGCCTAGGTCACGGACGTCTGTGTCGGAACAGAGACCTCCCAGGCCGTCCAATACCTGGTCACAGACGTCTGTGTCGGAACAGAGACCTCTCCAGGCCGCCCATTACCTAGGTCACGGACGTCTGTGTCGGAACAGAGACCTCCCCAGGCCGTCCAATACCTGGTCACAGACGTCTGTGTCGGAACAGAGACCTCCCAGGCCGTCCATTGCCTAGGTCACAGACGTCTGTGTCGGAACAGAGACCTCCCCAGGCCGTCCATTGCCTAGGTCACGGACGTCTGTGTCGGAACAGAGACCTCCCCAGGCCGTCCATTACCTGGTCACAGACGTCTGTGTCGGAACAGAGATATCTCCAAAGGCCTCTTCAAGCCGCCCATGTCGTAGACGACTGTGATAGAACAGAGGCATCTCCAGAGGCCTTTCTAGGCCGCCCATTACCCAGGCCCCTGGTGTCGCGATGCTTGGTCGAATCCGGGAACTTGGTGTAATTAGGCGTATTTTAAGCCGATCATAATGAAACCACTCATGATTTCTCTGAAAAAATGTACAATAAGCTCAATATTTTGATTTTTAGAATGCTCCTCTAGGGAAAGAAATAAATATATGCCTGTGGTTGATGTCATGATCTGGCAACCACTACCATTTGCAATACGCTTCAAGGGCTTCGATTGGTTGCTGCTCACCGTGACGTCAGCATATGTTGTCACACTAACAGCCATGACAACTATGGCCTGCTGCTGAGTGTATGTACATGAGGAATACACTGCAGGTAGGTTTTAGTTTTTTTCTACGGAAATTTAGAGTTCCAAGAGAAATGATATTTTGAGTACCGGGTTTTCCGACTTGCTTTACAACTTGGCTATCTCAGTTAAAATCATGTTATGAAGGTGCCACATTCCTTTTAAGGGGTTGCCATCAACGTTTCAGGGAGGCAACGTGACAATTTCAGGGACAGCCGCGGGTCAATTGGAGCAGGGGAGTGTTCTCGTTTCCCCCTGGTTCAGCCTATGTCAAGCTCTGCCTCTTGACACTAGTGGTTCTGGAGCTTCCTTTATTGAGTGAACATCAACAGCCTCACCTCTGGCAGGCCACGGCTCAGACGATCGATCCCAGGCCAGATGAAGAGAAGCCAATCTCACTCCGGAAGGAGAGCCAGTGTTGTTATGCTACGGCGCTGAAACACGCAGAGAAGACGGCGAAAACTTTTAGCGCTAGGCTTGTACTTGCAGTTCTGGGATTTGAGGAAGAGGTGGGAAAATACAGTAGGGACAGTACTTGCTGCTACTTACTGTTGCTGCGGCGCAAATAACATCCTAGCAATAGTGTATTTTACCAACAGATTTCGCCCAATCTGTTGCTAGGTTTGTTGCAGAGTTCATTTTTCACATCCAGCCCAAACCACTTTGCTGTTGAATATCCTCCAGCAGATAATAATAATAATTTTTGGGGCTTATCGACGCACCAACTGCAGGGTTGGCACTGCCCACTACCCACTGCCCGGGTTTTTGGGTTTTTAGTGGGTTTTTTAATGGATAAAACCCACCCGGGTTTTTTCATAGATCATTTTCTATATGCCCCTGAGTAAAAATTTTGTATTTTTTGCTATTCACATCACTTTTAAAGCTACTAAGACTTGATATATGTAGAATATGCCAAAGTTTGGCAGAATTGGTACTATATGCAACCTCATACATCCCACTGGAAAAGCGCATTTGACAATTTTTGCCGTCTTACCAGGAAAATATTTCCTAAGAATCCACATGTCGTTCAAATTGCACATTGTACAACACAGATTTCTATCATTTTTTTTTTTGCCCCGGGAAAAGTCCAAGGTGGGGCGACCGCCTCTCTCCTTTGCTCAGCTTAAGCACTGCAAAGAGCTTCCCGCACGGCCTCCTGTCGTCTTCTGATTTCTGTTCAAGTTAATTATAAGAAGACGGACACCATCACAATGTTTGTCTCGGAGACTCTCAATAGCAAGTCTTAGGGGCCCAAGCGTTGGTCTTGCAGGACCCACCAAAATTTTGAATTGGGGGTCCCAGATTCGCCTATCGGGACACCAGAGTTTATCGCTGGGCCCCCAGATTTGGTCTCTGAAGCATCCCCAAAAGTTTTCCCGGGGTTTCCAGAGTTGGTCTGGAGGACCCTTAAGAGTTTGTCACGGGTGGGGGCGCCCAGAGCTGGTCTCTGAGGGCCCCCAGATTTGTTCTCGGTGGGCCCAAGACTCTGACTTGGGGGATCCGAAAAGTTTTCTCGGGGAGCCCAGGGTTGCTCTCGGATGGCCTTTAAGAATTCGTCTCTGGGGCCTCAGAGTTGGTCTCTAAGGCCTTCGAGGGTTTGTCTCGTCGGCCCATAGAGTTGGTCTCGAACCTGGCTGAAATTTGGTTTCGGTGGTCCCTAGATTCGGTCTTTGGGGTCCCCAGAGCTGGTTTCGGGGATCTCAAGAATTGTTCTTGGGCCCCCAGTGTTGGTCTCGAGGACCTTCAAGAGTTTGTCTTGGTTCGTGGAGCTGCCAGAGCTGGTCTCGGGGATCCCAAGACTCGTTCTGGGGTGACTCAAGAGTTTTTTTTTCTGGCGGGAGGGGAGGTTTTGTCTCAAGGCGCCGGCCAATTTTTCTCAGACTGCCCAAATAATTCGTGTTGGGGGCACCTCAGAGATAGTCCCCGGGTCACAAAGTAAAAAAGGATACCACGCTTTATTTAGCTAGATAGACAAAGAAACAAGCAAGGTAGGTAAAAACAGCCAATAAAAGTCACGAGAACCACACCGATTCACTTCACAATCTATCAGCCACCCGCTGACGTTCTTTTTATTTTCATTGGCGATCTTTGCACTTGGGACCCCGTGCAGTGCCCCCGAGCCTATGTCCACGCCCCTCCCCCTGAGCAAATAATGGATACGCCCCTACTATGCTTGGAGAATTGTGATCTGGCCTTTATTGATGTACCGGATTAAGATTTTCAGCGCTAATATTTGTCCGTGAGGAATATGAGCTACTGATTTAGAAAAAAGGAAAGTAAATTCCTGTAGGGCGCAGTGGTGTGGTGTCTTTCGCACTTGCTTTCTACGGGGTCGCCCGGGTTTACGTCCGTCGGATTTCTTGAGTACGGAGAATCCGGCTCCCAAGAGAAAACAGGAACAAGAGTCGACGACGCCGTATAGCCATAGCAGTGGGTGAGTTGATAAGCCCCAAAAATTGTTATTCTGGTCAAAAGTCGGTTCATTTTTCTTATCCATGGATGCCCATAAAACTAGGAAGCGCGCTGCTGTCAATCGGGTACTTCTAACAGCTTGGGGAATAGGAGCTTCTTCTCCCTCCGCCACCTGAGGAAAATACTGATAGGCAACGATGATATTGAAGGCATCACAGTCTTAATGCGTGCTCAAACAATGACATTAATCTAGAAATGGTGTGACGAGAATGCCACAAAACATAAATAAAAACCCGGAAAAAACCCACAAAAAAACCGAAAAAACCCAGACCCGCGGACTTTTTACAAAAAAACCCGGGTTTTTCCAACCCTGACCAACTGCCAGGGTCATATGGCGTCGCCAACTCTTTCCCTGTTGGAAGGGTTTCTCGGGAGCCAGCTTGCTCCTTGTTCAGGGAAGCCGCCGGGCTTTGAACCCGGGTCGGCTGCGTGGCACACAGCTACGCTGACCACTCCACTACCGCGCCCCCTCCAGAAGCGCCATCAGTCAATTCACTACGCCCATAGCTGACCTGGAGTGGGCGCAAACGGGGGCGCTGAAGTATCAGCCACAACAGTCAGCCTATTCACCTTTACGCCTGCGCATAACAACGCATTACGAGCATTGGTTTCACGAAAATCCCGCATGATTCCACACTGGAGCACAAAAACAGTATCCAAAACACCTCGCCTGACTAGAGAGGCTTCAAATTGACCTCTGATGGGGTGAGGGGAGAGTGGAAGCGTCAGCAGCATTGAGGAAAACAGGAGCCAGTCGGAGCGAGTCACGCCACTGGAGGATTAGATGATCATCAGTTACATCGGCTCAGTCGGGTAATAACAGCCGAGTCGATGTTCTTCTGATGGTAGCTCTGTAATGTTTCTCTGATGGAGGTCTGTAACGGCGGATTGCGAACTCCACAACAGTTGGGTTTCTGTCGAGGCCATAATTCAGCGGGTATTCGTAATGTGAGGCCATATGTATGAAGTTATATTTGCTTTCACATCCTCTTCAATCAGATTCACTGGCTGTTTTGCTTTGCAATTGACCCGGCAAAGGGACTGATTTTGAAAATAAGCCAATCATAAATGGGTCTTCCCGAGACCATTCGCAAAAGCGAAACGGGATAAATTTGGAACGGAGCGGAACAGTAAAGGGAAACACGAGTCACAATCCTTCTAGGACAACCAAAGTGTGGCACCTAGCTATGTAAACTCCACGACCGAGAAAATGAATATGGATGAAGAATAGTCAGTACGAAATATATGTTTACCTTGAAGAAAACAACTTCTAGGGAGCCAAAGGGTAAACCTGTTACCCCAACAGGCCAATTGACCACAAATCGAGACTCACCTAGATACTTAAAATAAAAAATAATATATATATACCAGGGTATGCAATTCCCACACATTGCCAAAGCAGAGCCAAGCATATATCTGCCGTCGGCACAGTGTAGCGCCGGTCAGCTACTAAGTAGGCGGTAGCAAAACAGGCTTCAGCGAGTGACCCTGAGGCGGCACCATTGGGCCGACACAATACAGCCATTAGGGCCGTCTAGCTAAGCGGGGGTCACGTGGGCGCTAATGAATTAACGCCGCGCCCGCGGTCCCAGAACCAGCATCCCACTCATAGGCCCGGCCCGCACGCAGCCAGCGGAGAGACGGGGACCCATCGGCTCTGACATAGTGAGACAGCTCCCTCCCACACCAAATTCAGCTAGGTGGCGGACGGATGCCCGAGGACACATTACACGAGATAAGTGATATACATGATAGATGGCTGACCGACAGCCAAGCCAGCCGCCGCCCCGAGCTCCACCTCCACCGCGAACCCGCCCAGTCCGGATTACAGCACCACAGGCAATGAATAGTAGATTAACTAACGACCAGTCCAGCCGCTCGATAACTGCGGGCACACGCAGATGGCGACCAGTCCAACCAACCGGCAACTGTGAGCACATGGAGACGGCGACCAGTCCAACCACCCAACAGCTGGGAGCACATGGAGATGGCGACCAGTCCAACCACCGAACAACTGTGAGCACATGGAGATGGCGACCAGTCCAACCACCGAACAGCTGGGAGCACATGGAGATGGCGACCAGTCCAACCACCGAACAACTGTGAGCACATGGAGATGGCGACCAGTCCAACCACCGAACAACTGTGAGCACATGGAGATGGCGACCAGTCCAACCACCCAGCAACTGTGAGCACATGTAGATGGCGACCAGTCCAACCACCCAACAGCTGGGAGCACATGGAGATGGCGACCGGTCCAACCACCGAACAACTTTGAGCACATGGAGATGGCGACCAGTCCAACCACCAAACAACTGTGAGCACATGCAGATGGCGACCAGTGCAAGCGCCCAGCAACTGCGGGCACATGCAGCTGGTGGCCAGAATTTGAATAAAATAATCAGAGATACTCGGCGGCGGTCAGGAAGTGCAGTGAAAGGGGCATTGCCGGCGGATTGCAGGAGGAAATTTTAGGTAATTATAATTTCAGAAAAATATTCTCTATAGACCGAAAAACCTCAGGTTTTCACATAAAGTTACCCAGCATCATCTTTCCCGATAGAATATTGCAGCAAAAGGTTACTCAAATGCAGCTTAAGACGAAGAGGGACAAGGCATCTCTCATCTTTGTGGCACGCAAAAAAAAACACCCACTCACACAAAACTGTTGTTTTCAAATAACCATACATAAGTGCATTCACTTGTAATCCATGCCGCAACGTAAGCTTTCCCTCCTCACTCTTCTCATCCTGTTCAGTTTCCACGCACTCAGGCTCTGATGTATTTTGCATTGGATAAAATTCATTAGCGTCCCATAGCCAAGGTTACCATCTCTAGCGTTAACTTAAACAGTGGCGGATCCAGGACTTCATTTGGGGGGGCTAGAGGACCCGAGCCTCCCTTTCATCGCCTCGAATCAGCCTCCGGCTATCCATTTACTACAGTCACTGACTTTTGGGGAGGGGGAGCTTGAGCCCCCTAACCCCCTCCCCTGGATCCGTCACTGAGCTTAATCCATCGGAACGTCCACCGTGGACCGGATTCCCGCGGCGCAGCCTCCGCCACGCCCTGAGGGCATCGTCGAAACCGACGCAGCCGTGCCCCAGTGACGTCACCACAGCACAGAGATGAGTCATCTTGTGACGTCACTGCTGCCGCAGCCTCCGACGCATCTGCCGCAGCGGTTGCGACGGGAAAGACAGAAACATCCAGTTCGTCTGTTCTATATTCGCCCGCCGTGATTCAGCCGCCCGACCAACTGCGGCGACCGCCGCCCCCTCCCCGCCCGACGACGACGCCGTACCACCACCCCGAAACAAATGGTGGCCAGGAGGGGGAGAGAGCAGACACGCCGACGCCGTCCCCTGGGTGTGGGGGCGGAGATACGCCGCCGTCCCGAACAGCAGCGCGTTCCTCAGGAGAGGGAGGAGCGGTGGGCCAGCTTCTTGAAATGTAGAACAACTTTGGGGCTTTACGACACACTGGCCGCTCAAATTATATGGTGGGGCCAACTCTCACCCTGTTGGCAGTGGAGAGAAGACCCGGGGGAGAGTTGAAAACTATTCTGGGGATAGAAAATACTTATACAGAATAACACGCCCGGGATTCTGAATTCTGAACCCGGGTCAGCGGGGTGGAAATCGAGTGCTCCCCCCCTACTGCATACTCTCTTGTAATATCGTGTGTTTCAGTTCGGTCGAGTTGTATGTCCGACAACGGAAGCAGATTGTTTACCTGGTGTTGCTGACCTTTCGGGGTTTAACGACACATCAACTGTCAGGGTTATACGCGTAGCAGGCATCGCAAGCATATAACCTGTATGCAATTTCGAGTGAAAAGGAGTATATGCAGGAGAGTATAGAAGATTGAGCAAATGGTTAATGATAAATAGCCGTAAGGAATAATATTAAAAGAAATTGTATTCCCATCGTCGTATTATTATGCTACAAAAGTCAAGGTCAGTTCCGTAGGCCTCTGTCCTGGGCAAAACGCAGTGCGATAAAATCCAACATAATTATACTTGCAGATGGACATGTCAGCACCTGAGTTCCGCTTCCCATCCGCATGCCTGGAATGTACCCACAGGTAAAGAGCGTGTTGGAAACGTTGTCACTTTCTCGCCAACGGACAAAAACCGGAAATGGTGCCACTCGCTAGATGGCAGCTATCAAATAAAACCTCATTTCCCGGGAAACTATTTATCCACCTCTCATCAGAGCTTGTCCAGATCTCAATCGACATTTAACATGGCTACGGGCGGTAGCAGGGAACAAATGCGCTCTAAGCGGTGGGGCTGAGTGGTGAAACGTCAGCCAGATGTGAGATAAGGGGTGCCTCGCTGCTGGCCACGCTGCTGTCTCCAGCACGCGCTGCCTGCTGAGCGCTCGGCACCGTCCGGGGTCGGTGGTGTCAAAAACCCGCCTTGAGTAAATGGCTCTGGAAAACAACCGGCAGCGAGACATTGGCCGAAGTTAACAAACTGCTTCATAGACGAATGGCTGTAGAATAATTTGTAGTCGCGCCGGAGACTACATTTGTAGCGCAAATGTCGAAATCCAAGCAGACCTATATCTTACGAGCAACGCCAAGATGGCCTTGGGTATATAGGTTGATCTACACCGTTTCCGCTTTCTGGATGCTGAAAGTCGAGAAAAGAAAGTGGAAGAGGCTTGAAGACTCAAGTATTGCTCCATAGAATTCATCACTGGTAGCAGTGGCGGATCTATTCGGGCAGTTTGGGGGCAAGTTATAGTTAAAAAGCAAAAAAACTTAACAGGGTGAAAAATATTGACTCAAGATACTTGTTTCCTATCCAAAGACCAATATTGACACTGAACTTAACTGGTTTTGTTTGAAGTTGAGAGTTGAAGCACCAAAATCTTGCTTATAAACTAAAAAGGAGTCGGGACAAAAAGGAGGTCGACCGCTTCTGGGGGGAGGGGCAACCACATAGTTTTAACCCGAACTTTTCCGTTTCGGGGAGGGGGCAAATGTCTTTTTTGCCCCCCTGGATCCGCCACTGGCTGGTAGACACCAAGTCCGTGAGCAATTCAATTCTTCAGATCCTCAATTCTGCAATTCTACGATTGAACTATTGAACAAAAAGTTAATGCTACACCTTTCAGTAGAGATGGATCCAGATCATGTATGACTCCTTTTCCAGACTGAATCTGCTCTCTTAAATCATGAAAAGGTGTTATAACGAGATGCAAATGGAATGCAAACATGGATCCTTCGTCATGCCAAATTATGAATTCCCTTAGTTTTCAAATCCCATCCAAGAGCAGACTTTGCACGAACTTTGGACAAATTCACAAGCTTCTGATGTAAAATTTTGTCACGGTTCCATTAATAGAAAAATGATTCACTTCCTCTTGCGAGCGGCTTCCCACATGAAATAGGATTACGCCGCTTATATCAAAGCTCCTCCGTAAGTAACACCATATTAAGTTGTTACCTGAAGCATGCCAGCCATAACAAATCCCACCGCCCAGAAAAACCGCACGGAGCGTGTTGGCGCTTAATTCGGGTGAGCAAAGCCCCGGGTGGGTGCCCGGACCAGACGGCAGCATCAACAAGAAACCGCAGCACGACAGGACGTGCAGAGTGCAATGCGCCGTCGTCGGTGAAACCGTGCGCTGGCAGCCGGGCAGGGCACCGGCGCGCGTGTCGCCAGATTTTCACGATTCCCACGCGGCTGCGGGTATTTGCCCACGCCTCGGTGGAGGCCGGCGCGTGGCGAGATCCCTGCCCAGAGGAAAACGGCGCCTGTGGTGGAAACCTGCCTGAATCGAGATCGAGCGGCAGACAGATGTCCGACCGCGAATAAGTTCCTTTTCTTAAAATATTATACGGAAGGGAAAATATCATCGGGAGTAAGCAGCATGAGAGTTATTTGTTTCGCATGCTGCTCATATCAATGTACTTACTAACCCGAGCCCAGCTTGGACAAAATCAAGGTTTCTTTTGATGTTTTCATTCCGTCGGGAGCGCAAACAAGAGGATGGAGCAAGTATCCTGATAACGTGGTACCTACATGATAGTAGAATCTGTCTAACAAGGTACGAGATTGTCAAGTGTAATACCATAAAATATATAATTCAAATAATATTCAAATTACCAATAGTTCATTATTTCTCAGCATAAATACTAAAACCAGCACGTTACCTTTCGATGATTTTTCAATAACTTTTTGTGCATATCGCCGCACACAAATTTCACATGAAATAGGCAGCAACGAGCTGGGTAGCCAATAATTTACAGCACTAATAACGTGAGAAATGTAGCGAGAAACTGCACATCAGCGTCGGCTTTGCAAAAGTGCCAGCACGGTGGTAGCAACAGCTGCGAAAGCTAACGTCAGAATCTGAGCTTCGTTCCAGGACTGTTCCAAGATAAGAATAGAGGCACTGGAGGCTGTTGTAAGTGCAGAGAAAAAGCAAGTTTGGAAACATGAGGGTGAACAGTTTCGAGATTGAAAGACATGCCATAGTTTAGACAGCTATAGGAATAGCAAAACTTAAAGGTCAACTCAAATAACTAGTTTTTACTTCCCGTAAGTTTTGGTCGGGAACATGCAATATCAAATCCCCCCTTGCGTTGAAAGTACAAGGACTTTAATTCTTCTGGTGATAACTGAGTAGACGGCCGTCTTTCCACCCGCGTTGAAACTAGATCCATTTCTTTATTAAGGGTGTATCACGGATAGTTTGTAAAATGAAAATGGTTTGTAACCGTCTCTGCTACCGGACACAAGCTGAGACGGGAGCCTCCTCCCTCCGCCCGCTCTGACGGGACAGCGATCAATTTCACCACTGCCACGTCAAATTGATAGAAACCCACGGCCAGGCAAGGCGGCGTTCCTGTTACAGCGGTTGGTCTGGTGGTTGTAGGCTACACTTGCCCGAGAGGGCGGAACTTAGTGAGGACTGGGACAACATGTTTCTAGGTCAGTGAAATTGTTTTTATCAAACATAATAGTGATATGCACTTATTCATTCTCGCTCACTCAACACTGTGCACTCTATCCTCCATTCATTCATTTATATCGCCAGAAAAGAATGCACATTATTTCATTCATTTGTATCGCCAGAAAATAATGTGCATTCATTTATTCATTTCTATCGCCAGGAGACAACAACCCAAGGCTCAGTCATCCAATCACAAGTTCCATACAACGGCAATGTCCCGGCAGGCAGAATAACAAGAAAACAGGGGCGGATTCAGCCCAATTCTGTACTGAAAAACTGATCAAGACGGTTAGGAAATTACCTATAAGCATATATGAGAAATTTTCGTTGTTTGTATGCCTCTCCACGTCCAGATCCGAGATAATAAACGCAGGGTTCAATACACGGCGTCCTCTTTTATGTAAACCACATAATACTCCGTGACTGGTCGTGTTCATGGACAACATTTCGAATCCCCGGTATTCTGTAACCCGTCTGTGATCGCAGGCGACTCCAGGGTACAGTGGGCACAGTGACGGTCCGGTCAAACAAGACCAAGGTCCGCGGCCCCAGGGAGTCTGTGAAACATGATATCAATTAACTCAATATTTTCTCACCAATCAATAACCGCCAGAAGACATTATTCCGTCTCACATTAAGGCCATCGCTTCAAAACAGAATCCGCATTAGCTAAAGCTGAATTTTATGACGAAGGAAAACACAAAACTCTCACCAGTGCAGTGCCTCGATATTCCTGATCTCAAATACTTAATCTAGCTGGGTGACTAAAAAAATCAACAAGTCACATTCCATGTGAGCCATTTAGGAGAAAACGACCTTATCTAACGCCATTAGAGGCATTAAAACACTAAAATACGTGGAGAGGCATAAAAGCAAAGTAAATTTCATGGAATATGGAAAAGGACGGCATGGTAGATTCTTAATATCAATTCCAACAAGACCGTGTCACCTACAACGCTTTACCCGGAGCTGGTCAGTGATGAAATCCGGCCGGACAAAGCACTGAACACGCCCGCCGCGCACGACCGCGTTGATGTAACAGCCTGGGACCCACCATCGCAGCCAATCAGACAGATGGGATTGTCGCCTCTCAGGTTTTTGGAATGTTTCGCGTTTGTGTGGATCCAGTCCGTTCTCGGACACCCCGGAAGGGCTCAGAATCCGTCCTCGACGCATCCGACCACGTGCAGGTGGTGAAGAGAGTGCTGCCACCAGCACGTGGGATTATGAAATTGGTTCAGACCGGTCAAGGGTTCAAGATACTGAAGAAACGCGAACCCTGTATCAGAGTGGACGATTCGATTTCAAGACTGATACAAGGCCATCACTGAAATGGGAGAAAATAGTAGAGCAAATTGCTAGCATTAGTGAGACCAGACCCAGAATCGGTTGATGCAGTTCTGAACACGTATATTGTATCGAGGATTGGTGTGTGACCTCCGACATCACTATTATTGCTTGCAGTCTTAAGGCCCATGCTTTGCGAGATCTATTTCTGGTCAATACTAAGTACTGGATGAGTCTTTGAAGGGCTTAAATAAGGGGATTAAGAACGCCTTGCCACAAAATGGCACATGCTGAGACTGAGCACGCCAACCTCCAGATTAAGCTGCATTTATTTTCCTGTGGGGAGAGAAAGGCGATCTAAGCAGTTCCAGAATGTGATGATGCGTCACTGTTATCCTGTGCATCATTTTAACTGAACGTGCATCATAGTTAAGTTTAGTTTCTCAAACATATCACCAACGGGTTCGTTAAACCCACTAATAGATAAAGTCAGTTCGATAAAAGCAGTACACTGAATCAGCAAAGCGATAAATCGTCAACAACACTAAAATCATCCACTCTTGTGGAGCACAACAGTAATACCTTAAACAGTAAAAGAAAAGGCAACCACTCGCTTCTTAAAGTCTCCTTAAGTTCACCAGACTGTTTAAGCTGTACACCAAGTGAGCACGGAAGTATCGCAACCGCTGGCGCACATGCATGGCTGATGGCTACTCGCACGGGGTAATTGAGGACGGAACAGGATGATGAATAAGAAAATGCGGAGAGACAAGTGCTTACCATCGGCTGAAGCTTCTACGCACGGCGGGGTACGCACAATGACTTTACGAGCATCATTGTCTGGGAGTCACCAACGCCAAGCGTATGTTATGTTCTTCACGTCTGGTTTCTACCTCTCAGGACGCCAGAGAGGGCAGTGGGCGTGGCCACCGATGACAGGCGGAAAGCATTGTTTGCACTAGCTCAGTCTGCGTATGTGCCTAGGTGTACCTCAAACCCAAACAGCGTCTCAGATACGGGCCCATGACGTGCTCGGGCCCATGACGTGCCGTGGTAAAGCCAGGGTCGAAACTAAGTGTGACCGAATATCCAGCGCATTTTGCTCAAATAACACTCCCGATAAAAATTGAAATTTATCTGAGGACCATAAAATGGACGATTCCAATAGTCAGGAGGGTAAGAGAGAGCGGGGAGAATTAAGACATGAGTTTTGCTTTAACTTTAGGACAACGCTGTTCCCAACATATAACCACAGAGGAGATCAAATTGACATTAAAGCACACCTAAACATCCCTAAAGATGCTGGTAGCATCAAATATGAATGTGTACAGCTTCCAGACTGCTGAGGAACGAAAATAAAAAGGTTAGTTTTTGGAAGAATTAAGAAACCTGCAGGAGAGCAAGGGTAGAAAATAAATACTAAATAAGGGTCTTGTTTACATTATCACTTTGAAAATAGCCAGAATAAAGATTCAAATCTGATTTTTATTTAAAAATGTCGCCTCTTCCATATTCCTGTATAACTTCGAAATTAGCTAATCAAACTCCAAAGGGATACTATCTGTATCTAACTCCTACTTATTAGTCATTTGCACGTCATATCTGGCACCCAGAAGCAAAGCTATAACCATTTACCATTTTGTATAATATTCCAAACGAAAAATTCCTGAACAAACATACACTGTGCCGGCATGACTGGAAAATTGGAAAACCGACAGGAGAAATGGGACAGTAGTCCCAACTCTCCTTTATTGATAACAGCCTTTTCAATGCAGCATGCGCTATCTAAATTGCAAGATTGCCAATAGCATCAAGGCTACCTTACAAGCCAAGAGATTCACCACCTCTTATCAGAAGGAGCATAACCAGTGATAGTCTTTTAGCATTGGAATAATCTCGAAAATTCTATTTTTGTGGGGAATTCATCCCCGTCAGGCGTCAGCGGAATCAGCGGAAACAAAACGCTCTGAAAGCAGATTTGGGTAGAGAATACTACATTTATGCGACACAAATCAGAGCTCGTGCCGACATCGTTCCCCAACGCCTCCCCACCAGAGGGAGAGCAGGTTGGCGCGGCAGGCGGCGGCCGGCACCAGTCGCAGGAGATCGGGGACCAGCCGCCGTGCAGAAGCACACGTGACAGCACATGCACGAGATGGAGGTAACGCTCCCTTCACTGTCGCCCGCCAGCTCAACGTCAGTGGTGACAGGCTAGCACAGGGACAGGAGCATCAGCTCGCCTCAGAAATTTACTGCTTTGTAAACGACTAATTGCTGGTATCTTTATGACTTTGGGCCGTTTATATCCCAACTGACAGCTACACCTGAAAATACCCCACCAGGAAGTCATAAGAATAGTTATGTGGTAGTTCTGAACGCCATTTACGTTCAATTCAATGTTCGCCAGCCATCAGACCAATAACCCTGACAAACACATCTGCTCGGTTCCTACAGCTCAATCTAGTTACGTATTGACAAGGTGTAGACTGGCTTTAGCTCTAGTTACGTCTTGGATAACTGGGACGGCTTTTTACACCACACCAAAGGATGTGTGATCCGTCTCGACCTTGCCGGAGGTTGGTTATACCGGAGGCTTATCTCCCAGAGTCTGCGCTTCACTCCGGCACTCTTCCTTTTTTAACTAAAACCGGCCTACAGCACAGGAGCGTCGTCACGGATCTTTTACTGGGGAGATACACTAAGACCTGGCGACGACCCGAGGGGAAGCAAAGCCAACGCTTATAAGCCCTCCTGGAGATCAGCTACGGGCGGTTTACCTGCAACCAACTCAGGAACATTCGCGAAAGTAAACGCTGATAAATGCGAGACAATGCTGAAATGATTAGTATGGTGCCTAAACGGGGGGAGCTCGCGTCCTTCCACGTCCCCCACTTTTGACGTCCATGCTCAATCATAGACTCGTTTCTGTATTAGCTGTTTAACGGCGCGATAGCTAAGCGGCGTCCATATCCTTTAACAGCGGGCGCTAGGCGCATCCGTGGCATCTAATGCCAAACTTGCTGATCCAGGGACGAGGGACAGGGGAGGAGCACTTGCCCCCCCCGAGAGACCCTCGGGCGCCCCCTGAAATGGTCACAGTGCCCTCCTGAAATGTCGCATCCCACCGCCCCCTTCCTAATGATGCAAATATCGGCGTCCTCGTGATCGGAGTTCACGCTCACCTGAAAGGTTTTGCCGCCCAAAGTGTCGCCGCCAGTATGGATGGCGTTGCCCCCCCCTCCTCTTCCACCCGACCGGAAATCCAGGATACGCCCATGCCCACCTTAGCGAGATGTGACGGGGGCTTTTACGGGAGTTAAGTGGTGAGACGTGCGGAATATGGTTGATAGCACGCGATGACCAGCGATTCTCACGGACTGATGGCCTCAATAAAGACAGCACTTCTGTTTTACGGGGGTACACGCCCTGCCCCGAAACCTGGAACGACAATGAACACGGTCCGTTTCTATCCTGGTTTCCCCGCATTATTGTCTGAATCCAAGCATTCCATTCCGAGCCATCGATTTGTACTTTTCGTTCCGAGGTGTTGATATAAATCACCATGACTGCGCTACCCGCCTGCAGGATACCAAACAAGCTCAACATTCTGTGAATCGATCCATCAAGACGGTTCTGGCTCTTCCTGACACCAAGCCTTTGCTCCAGTGACCTCATGTGTGCCGATTTTCCAAAATTTCTTGCTCGCTTAACGGATAAAAAACACATCAAAAATTTTGACAGAGCTTTGACCAAGCACAGTATCATAGAGGCGAACTCTGCTGAGCTGCTGAGCTGCTCTGCCGGCGGCGAACCGCTCTCTACAACCCCTCCCAGGGGCGTCGCCACGGAATCTATACTGGGGGGACGGACCCCAGACTGGCGATGGCCGGTGGGTTAGAGGCAAACTTGGAGCATATTGGCTGGCTGAAAACGTTAACGACGATGTTTTTCATCAAGAAATTTATGTAAGTCCACGCAGGTAAGAGGAAGAACATGAAAAAGAAACTAGGCCGATCCCCGAACTTTAATGTAGAAGTCCACCTGAATCGCAAGTTGGATGGAAACGTCCCCCCCTCCGCTTTCGTCGCTCATGGCCACTCCTTCCATGACATGACAAGGTACTCACGGCTTGGCAGTGTTCCCAGACTTCATACTGGAGGCGGATGAGGGCGCACCCTCGTCGATGATGACCCGTTTGAGAGTTCACGCAGAGCACGTGCACAGCACGCGCTGATGCCACGGATCAGTCACTGTCTGACGCGATGGTCCGTCACTGCCCACTACAACGTGTTCACAAACTGGCGAACCGCACAGGCCGCTCTTCCCCGCGCTGATCACAATCAATAGTCGGAAACTGACAACCAGCCCGAGTGCGACGCTTTCTCACACTAAGTCCAGAACGGTTACCGAGCGGAATCCGGCAGGCGTGGCATCGGCTGCATTTCGGACACAGCACCCCAGTGCTCTAGTGTCTAATGTTGACACGGAGAATCATGGAATGAGCGCCACCAACTAACGAAGCAAAGTCACGCCAGAGCTCTGGATCACAAGCAATCGCTCTCATCCATAAACTTGACTCAGAATCCTCAGTCTCACTTAGTCTCCAACAAGACCCCGGCACTTCTACCTGCCCGCTCGCGGACAGGGTCCACACACAACACGCCAGCCAGAGGTGGGTTGGCCACTGGCGCGCCACACCACCGCCACCTCGGCGGCCGCAGCCGACGACTCTCAGGTGTGACGTCACAAGATATGACGTCACGCAGACAGGTTACTGAGTGCTGGTAAAGAAGGCACCGAGCCGATAAGATACTGAAAGCCAAGGTGCTCAGGGACCGCAGTTGCCGATCACTGATTTCATGAGTTCGGTATGTGGCCATCGGGATGGTGAGCGTCTCTGTTCGCGCCTGCATCTGGCCGCCTGCTCACCCCCGAGCATTCAGCCACGCCTGGAACGACTGCGGCCATCTGTTGTACGTAATTTATGAACAGGTCCCCGACCTCCGCAGCAGCGGTAAAATTGGGAACCATGACGCCAGCGGCCTCCCGATTACGTCGTAAGGCTAACCAACGAAAGCTATCAATTCGCTGACGCGGGAAAAACGTCATGCTCACGCTGTGTAACTGGCCTCGCAAAACAAACCACTTGTAAGCACATGCAGCATTCACAAAAGCGTACTTCCAGTTGGATGTGAGTTCTCTGACAAGATAATGACGATCTATTCCATCTCTACGCCCTGCAATGATTCGACACCCGCCCTATCTGGGCTGGCCACCGCATCCCGTTCGACCTTGCACTGTCCCGGACCTCGCACAAGCTTCCACGCCATCCTGGTTCCCTCCCGGTGTCTGGAATCAGTGCGCACAGCACGCACATCCGGCGAGAGTGCGTCAAACCTTCCGCGAAAGACGACTGGTCGTCCCTCAAACGCGCGATGGCTCATCAAAATGCACAGGCAGGACGGATGGGGACTCGCATAACTGGAACGTTGGCAGTGCGAGGGAGAGCCACGGCTAAAGAGAAGACAAAAACATATTTGAGGAGGTGCAATGGGGTTTTAAGCTGGAGTTTGTCTTGAAATGACATAATTGAACCTACTGCTGATCAAATGACTGGTAGCGGCTCTCTAGCAAATGAAGATGCTGAATTATTCGGAAAACCAGGGTAAATAAATGTTTGGTGCAGTGCTAATTGGCAAATAAAAAGACAGTGAATACTTCGTTCGGTTCTGTTGTGTGATTTGAAATATACGCGCCCACATGGATCGCGGAAATTCCATCACAATTGGGTCTCGGGTCACCCAAAGTCAATAACAAATATCTTACGTGCATTACCTAGAGCGCGTTAAGCCCCGTGGCAAAGCAAATGAGATAAATCAATGCATTTGCACGACTCCCCTCACCTTCCATAAAAAAACACTTTCACCATTAAGGGCCGTTTTGATTTTACGCTGCCCACATGTTCGGAACCCGCCACTGATTGTTTCACCATCAGATGGAATATAAATAAGCGACGACTGGGAAAGGTTTGTGACCAAAGTATGCCAATGGGTATCATCAAATACTGGTGTCAGCTCCTTCAACTGTCCCCGATTGCTGTACATCAATGCCTCGAGCAAGACACCTCAATCCACATGCACTCCCATTGTCTGGAATTCTCCAAGAGTTCGGTATCCATCGACACAGGTACTCGGTACCCATTGATTAGTACTCGACATACAGACAGGCATCTATTCCGTGCCAACAGACAGGTACTCGGTACCCATGCCATCCTTGTCCTTTTCCTACAGTGATTTTTGCTTTTGCTTGACATTTTTATCCCTCATTTTCATCACGAAGAAGGTAAGAATAAGTGCCACCCCGTGGCGCAGCTGCAAAGGCCCACGCTTGGGTGTGGAAGGCCCCTGGATCAAGGCGACCTGTGGCAGCCTTTTCGCGGCCGCCTCCTACCCAGAAATAGCGGTACACTGGGGGTGCGCGCCGCAGCAGTGGAATCAACGCCGTGCCAGCCGGCGTCCTGTGTGTGGGTGCACGGGCCTGATCGGCCTTTAAAGTGATCCACCGGTCTGGTCTCCCGCCCGCGGCCCTCATGTAGGCTCGGCCTGTGCCGAGCGCTGCGGCTGGGAGACCGGAGCAGCCTATGGCCCGCCGAGTGCGGTGCCGCTGTCCCGTAAGGGTGCCGGCAAATGGAAACGTCCGCTCTGTACATAGTGTGAGTGCGCTGTATGAATGAGACTAAGCTACTAACACAAAATGTTCCGGGAAGGGAACGCAAAAATATTTAAAAAAAGGTAAGAATAAGTAATCACTCAGTGATAATGCATATGTTTCGTATATATAATAAAAATACAGTTACGCGTGAAGCCTATGAAAGGAAGAACATCGCCTGATGATTTCTGCTGACATTCAGCAGCCATCAGCAACTGATTGAAGTGGCGCGATCTTAAGGTCAGGGAGCGAGCTGGAGAAAGGGAGATAAGCTCTGCATCAAAAAGAGAGCCGCAGCAGATAAAAAGGCAGCGGCGAGTCGTCATTGATGGAGCCGCCCTGCTACTTCACAGGAAAGATGAGAGACCAACTTGAATGAATAGAGCCCATATCTTATAGATGGAGGATCCCGCACTCAGCTCAAAGCGGCTATTTTGAAACAAGCGTGTGGGATTCGGTACCACTGCAGTTTTTGCTGGAGCTTAAATAGCGAAAGGCCGTGGGTCAGTGCTGGCTAAATGAACTCATGCTTTTTCAAGTGCTGAGAGCATATGCCCTCTTCACTCCGAACATTTTTGCTTCAGGGAACCGTGCACAGGCGATTCACAAACGCTGCTCAAATTCACACATTTCCCAGTGAAAAGGTCACTGACAGCACTGCGCAGAGCATGGCGTTGAAGTCGGCGGTCAGTAACCTTTCCCCTGTCGCCACCGACGACGCACCGGCGCGGCGACGCTGTCGTCCCGGCTGCCGCCAGCCCAGGAGCGACAGGAAACCAGCACCCTCCACCGCCAACTAAAGCAACGACACCCTTCTCGCGACCGAAACAGGAAGTGTGCCATAGCACGGAAATCACAGCTTGAAATTTATCGATACGCAACCCCACCGCTGAATCCGATGCCTTCACAAACAGCCTTGGTGATGAAGCGTTTACACGCTTCACATCGTCAACAAGCGCAGATACATGGGCATCTAGACTTGGGTGTGGAGACGCATAGACAAATGTTCCCGGAAGAGGAGCGCGTATCCCCACCCTCCACAACTGTCCAAGGTGAGCGATCGTCGATGGGGTGCCGGAGGCGACGCCTGCGTGTCTACCACGGCCGAATCTCGTGCCCCTCCCTTCTTTGAGAAGAGAACACGACAAAAAACGGTTTCATTCCGATAAAGCTAGAATAATTTGTTTATTTATGGCTCGCATACGCGTTAGCACGTTACGGATATCGAATCATGAGTAAGAGCTGATTATCATGATTAAACCTCCACGTCCTTTCACGTAAAGCCCGACAGAAATTTGATAACACTTCCACCAATTATGGGGTGAACTGTCCACTACAAAGCAAGCTGTACCACACCACCGGGCGGCGCCGAAGAGACGGGCGCTAATCGGTGGTGTTTTTACACGCTGCAGGTGGTACCATAAATATAGGCACAGGCCACTGCGAACTAATTAGCACGGGCAAAGGGTGATGACCATAGAGATCTCTAAAATATATCTATAGGATATATATATATATAAATATATATAGAGAGAGAGAGAGATAGAGATATATATATAGAGCTCGAGAGCGAGAGCGAGAGAGAGAAGATTTCCAGACGGTTAAAGTAGATATCTAAGGAGTTGGCAAGTTGTGGCCGGAGAGGTACTTGTAGTCAAGGTAGTGTTTTATGCAAAGTCAGGTTTGCAATATTATTTGCAGCCATTTTGTGCAAAACAATATGGGTGGAGGCGATAAAGCAGTATCGGTGCCTTGTTAATGTATCACTTTGATGGGCTGCAATAACCGCCTCATTGAACTGATAAGATATATTTTAGATGGCCTTTGGCCACGGGCGGCCGCAGGAGCGCCGTTTGGGGGAACCAACTCGGGAAAATGGTAAAAACAGCCGTTTTTTTAAGAAAATCGGAAAAATCGCCATTTTTGAGAGATCTTGGCCCCTTGACTCCCCTTTGCGTCCGCCAGTGCCTTTGGCAATAAACAAGTTTGACAAAGTTGAAAACGGAACAATAATAAAATTATCACTATTGAATAAATTAAACAAACCAATATTAAAATACCGCATCAGGATCTTCCACCACTGTCGAATCCACTCGGCCGTCCTATCTCGCAGAAGTCTCCTTGGCCCATATAAACAAAGCAGGAAAGGAATATGCCTTCAGGTACGTCACATTTTTGAAGACGGTTCAGAGCTTAAGAAAATGTGGCGAATTCATGAAAATGCATTCAGCATTAAGCATGCAAACGGCGTGTCCAAACTTAAAGGGTTACATAAAGGGGTTGTGTAGATGTGTGCCATATTACAATCCCTTATTTATATCGCAGTTTAAATATTTTGCTGCAACCAGAACTGGAAGTTTTTCCCTCCTACATTTCACTGTGCCCTTCCGCTCATATTACGGCTCTGCTGGTCGTTGTTCTGTTTTTTTTTAACATGTTGCGCCCAGTTCCTCTGGCCAGCCAGTAACTGTCACCAAATGAGGCAGCTGACCTTTTCTGAAGACTGTCGTCTGGTAGGTGTTAACTTCGATCGTGCACAGACGAGGCTTGATTGGGTTCACTCGTTTGCAGGTCTTCCTCGGCAGGAATCAGCGCTCACTGGTGCTGTTCACCGTTTGAAACCACCTTTAACACTTTGCACAAAAGGAGGCAGTTTAACACCGAATTACTTCACTTGGCTTGAAAGTTTCAACATGCAGTTCACATCACTAGAAGGACGTTACCCCAGACGGCGCAGAAGTTTCTTTTAGAGGTTTCCTCTTTTTGGAACTATTTCACTGCGCTGAAATGTCCGCGCTCAGCCATCTGCAACAGAAAACCCTGCTGTTAGTTCCTTATCATCACTTCAAATACAAAGTTGGGCTGTTTCTAACAAACATAGTACATAGACACAGTGCTGGTAGCAGCTGATGCTCTTCGTCGGTAATAAAACTGTATTGCGACAGCGCAGTAGTCACCATATGTGCCATCTCAGGAAAGAACACAAGTTGGGCTTTCTAGAAGCTCGATCCTGCAGCAAATGGGCCTTTCACCCGGAAAAGTTTCAAGTCTCTTGTGTCAGTTCTCAGAACACACAACTTCTACTACTGCGGAGCTCAATGGTTGATAAAGTGTTAGTTTCGAAAACGGTTAAGTCTACTTCGTCAAGGGCTTCTAATACACACGATGGCATATGTGATGTACAGATCATCACCATTCCATAACCATGTCCTTCCCTCTCCCTAGAAAAAAATACAACCGGTGATATTTCCATTAACGAATGCTAATTTCGCGGACTCCTTGTGTACTCCAAACACATAATCTAATTGCACATTCAACGGCGTCGGCATCTCCCACACCGTAACCCCTCGCCACCACCAGCAGTTGGCCTACGAGGTCACTAACAGCCGAGTCAGTCGGTGGCCAGGACTGTGGACTGGTTGTAAGCACGAGTACACCAAGACGATGCTTCCTGCAGCAGTGACCGGCCACAACTGCAGTGCGACTGAGTATTCCCGGTCAGAACAGCCGGGCACATATAGCCTCTGTAGCTGCAGTGCCCTAAAACTCCAATCATCATCATCATCCGGTCAAAACAGCCGGGCACATATAGCCTCTGTAGCTGCAGTGCCCCAAAACTCCAATCATCATCATCATCCGGTCAGAACAGCTGGACACATATAGTCTCTGTAGCTGCAGTGCCCTAAAACTCCAATCATCATCATCATCCGGTCACAACAGTCTGGAGCGATGGTGGCGGTAGCACCTCAGAAGTGTACTTAGTAATACAACTGCGCTCTTGAACTGATAACTGCTGGGGTTTAACGATGCACCAACTGTCGGGGTTATACGGCGTTGCCAGCTCTCGACCGGCTGGGAGGGATGAGGGAGATCTGTTCAGCTTATTCAGAGGCTCTGCCGGGACTTGAACCCGGGACCTGTGGCTCAGAAGACAGGCGCTCTATCACTGAGCCACGCAAACCCACGCGCTCTTGACCGTATCCCCGGAGTGTTTAAAAGATACATAAGAGCTAAGCTCAGCAGAATGTTCGGGGAGCGGGGTCGATTTTCCCCTCATTCGTCAAGAGAAACAAACGGAAATAGGGTGTTGGTCGTTTTGAAATCACCTGCGTAACTGACTGTGCAGTGCACCAGGTTTGCAACGATGCTTCAACCACAGAAAACGTGAAGCAGCTGCAGCAGTGGGCTCCCACGGACGCAAACAGAGTCTACGAGACAACGTTATGGTAAACGAGTTCATAGAGTCCATGTTCGGCGTCATAATTTCCATGGCCGTCAGACCGAGGGCCAAACCTAGATTTGTTTATCATGTATAAATTCGCTGCAGTGCGAGATATTAGCGGTGTTACTGAATTCACCAAACAGTCCAGGGAAATATACCGTACTAATGTCCACCGTTCAGTTTTAACTCGAAATAATTCAGCAGTTTTAGCTGTTGGAACCTGGCAGACCTAGTCTGCACCCGCTACGGTACGAAATGAACACGCCTCTGCCCGCACCTGTCGATGATGACGTTACTCCCAGGCATGGCACATGCACGGGCTACTTTTGCATGCACGAGAGCCGGCAAATGGCTGGTCAGAGCTGCAATCACATGCATGGCTGCTGGTTTAGATATCGGTACAATACCCAAGTTCATATGCATGGCTGCTAGTTTAGATGTCAGTACAATACCCAAGTTCATATGCATGGCTGCTGGTTTAGTTACTAGTGCAATACCCAAGTCCACATGTATGACAACAGGTTTCAATGTCAGTAACATCCAAGTTCACATAGAGGGCTGTAAGCTTAGATGTCAGTGCAACTCTCAAGTTCACAACAATCTCGTTACGTGCATTTAATTGTGACGCATTAAAAAATGAATAGCTGCATATGAAGAAAAAGTGTGAGAGCCAGTAGCTGGAAACACATGAACATACACAAATCGCAACAATTTTGGATAAGAATATCACCTCGTCTGTCGTTCAGCGGGGCAGTATGATCCGGGGTCCACCGGGAAAAACTCACTTTTGAGACACTAGTTTAAAGCGCAATGTGCTGAAAATGCTAATTCAACAACTTCAAGACAACTTCAAGCACTAAATTATTTATATCGCCAACCAGCTGCAGCGCCATGTCCAGGGCAGTCATGCCCCTGCGGCACGACAGTGAAGGACTTAGCTCAGCGAGGGCACCAGTGCGTCTCTGCGGGTGTGTGAATGCCCGCTCTGTACGGTTTTGGCGAGGACCAGCGCACTGCCGACCCGGCCGCTTGCAGCAGGCCGTAGTCGGCCGAGCACGCCGCTCACAGCTGTCGACAGGTCCTCCCAGCTTCAGCTTCCGGCGCGTATGGACCGACAAAAACGCGCTGGCACATGTGGACGGCGCAGCTGTCGGCGGCGACGACGCCGAGTCCAGTGGAGCTGTCGGCGCCGACGACAAATGGAGCCGCTGGACGAGGGGTCCGACGTTTCCGGAAAAATCTGGACGGCGGCCGCTGGTCGAGCTGATTTCAAACCGGCCAGCTTTAGACCGAACTGAAAATTAGGCCTGACTTTTGCCGAGATAGCGATTTTCGTTTATAAGTGGCCGTGTTCCTACTTGTGTCTGCCGTAAGCCGGACCTGTCTCGTTTGTTGGTTAAAGAAGCCATTGAAATTGACACAGCAGCTAAAAAGGACGCATGATTATAGTTCATATCGGTGAAGAAAGCGCATCACAAGGACAGGCTTACCACGAACACACCGGCACGTGACGTAAAAAAGTCAGGAAACCAGGAAGGACATTTAGCTACGTACAGCACAAAAAGCACAAAGGTACAAAAAAACCGACAGCTAATTACGACGCCGCGGTAATGGATTCACGCCGCGACTGCAAACAAGCCGTGCGGTTTCGGGAGGTACCCGCCGTGGTTTTACCCAAGGCTGAGGTCGTGGCCAGCCCACACGTCCAATCTTCGGCGGACGCCCACACACATCCGTCGGGTTGTATACACAACAGGTTGTGTATATTGTCCGGCACCACAGGTCCAGCACCGGAACTTCGCTGTCCTCGGACGTGACGCACAGGCAGGAGCCTCGTTCTCTTCTCCTCCTCCACACCGAAGGAACCTTACAGAGGGAGGTCGCCCGAAGCTTATAACCCTACAGGCTACATATATTAAACCCAATCACCTATATCTGTACACCTATTTTGCACAAAACAAATGGGATTTTCCAGTCCAGTACCTCACTGGAACTTCGTGAAAACCTAGCACACGGAGCGGTGCACATTGCACACAGGAAAACCGCCGTGAACTGAGTATGGTCACAGGGTGACGTCTGTTCCCATTGCCCACTTTTGCGGAGAAATCCTCAAGGAAGGTTTAAACAGAAGAAAAATGCTAACGCTCACGAGGAAAAGCGCAGGCGATGTGACAGTCGAAGCAATAGAAGAATGTCTTAAATGCACGATATGCAGCGGCGGATCCAGGGGCATGGCATCCCGCCATACCCCTCCCCGTCCAAAGCGGTCGAATTGTATCCACTTTTAGCCGATTTTGGCAGATTTCCTTCTAAAGCACCGTTTCTTACGAGGTCACCCGCGTTGCTCCCTCCTCACCAAACATTTCGCCAAGATCCGCTTCTGACCTTGCGAATACATAAGGTACATACGTAGGGCTTACACATAACAAGGAAGAGTTGAGAGCGGTGGGAGCCAACAGAGCTGAGTTAGCTAAGCGACAGGCAGAGCTTTGCATGCTTCACCCGGCCCCAGTACGTTTCCCCGTTCTCAGAAACAACGCCGCAATTTGTCCTGCGGGGGAGACATGACCCTGGCCTCAGTACAGTACAGAGGTTCGGGCAGAGACACCGAGGCCTCACTGAGCAGGTGTAATAAAGACCTCCTTACAGCACAGGTAAGCGTCAGTAATAAGAAAACCCAAACGTTACCTAATCACTGTGGCACTAAGCGTACGAACAGAATTCCTAATCACCTCCCCAGGTCTACTTGAAAGAGGCTGGAAATGAACTGGGCGGATGATTGAAAGAGCGGCGTTAGCGCTGCAGCTGCTGCTCTGCAGTGCCGGCAGCATAGCCGTCAGCAAGGTCAAGCAGGAGCGGATCTACCGCGAAACCGTACATGAGAAGACAGCCAAGTCACCGCAGATGAGAACGTTGCGTCACGCCCGGGCACAGTGGTACGGTTGTGCAAAAGTTTCCTGTGCCTCTGGAGCAGGGCGGTCCATATTCTACACACGGGTTTGAGGTGGCACTTGTCGTCAGTGAACCAGTCATCGACGACAAAACGAGCTCACAGTAACGAAGTGTGTGTTTTGTGTTTTGTGGTTTTAGAGCGCTTCAGCGTCTAGGCTATATCGCGCCCATCAATACTGTTTCATTTCATCATTTCATTTCGATCGTGTCAAAAGTGCTAGATACTTCCAATGTCAAGGGACGCTCCACAGTTTATCATAGTTCAGTTTCTACTGTCTAAAAAGTTTGTACAATGTGGTTAGTTCTAGCAGTGCCGATTTCCCTCTTTACTGACTTCCCATGGTACTGCCATGGAGCTCCAGCACACGCTCCGCCGGCTGCGCCATTGTTCATCTGCGGCTGCGGCGGCGCCACGCGCCACAGCGCACGCCCGCGGTGAGTGCCCCGTAATTCAGCCCGACACGTGAATGTGACGCCACCTGACCAACGCCTGCACGGTAACCCACCCCACCTACCAACGGTGGTGGCAGAGGCGTCACCAGAATCTCGCCGAGGAGGATTCACTTATGGTGGATGTTTGGGCGCTTCAGCGCCTAGGCATTTATCTCGTCATGATATACTAGTAGCAATCAAAGCTGAGGAGTAAGTACCCCTACATCTATGCATAGATAGCTGGGCCAAAGTCGGCGGGAAGTATGGGCCAATATCTCCCCCCCCACCACCACTCTAGCTACCTGGCCGCGCCTCTGGGTCACCATCTCGTGATGTCAGGCCACGGGCAGATAGAGACACTCGGTTGCGGCCGTTTCAGCGGTGGCACTGCGCATGTGCGGTGCCAATGACACCTGGCGGTGACCGCAAAGACTCGCGAGAGACCCAGGTGGTCTCCTGTGGATCACGGACGGAGCCGGGGGCAAAGACGGTCACACAAGCCCAAGTGACCGAATATAGATATTGCTTCCCCTGCCCTGCTTATTTCTTAACAGGGTAAAACGGGTTACGGACAGGCTCCAACCCCTGTTACCCGGTCCTGGCTCCGCTGTTGATGTGAATGGGACACAATACAGCTCTATGGCCAGCTCTGAGGGGAGCCGCGAGCCGTCACAGGTCACGTACAAACAATGCATTCCTGCGTGTACTGGAAGTAACCATTGGCCATTGTTATTTCCCAGTTGTTGAACTGTACAGATCATATCTTCAGGCACTGAATGCAATGCTCTTTCACTTTGTGTGCTCCGAAGCAGTGGTGTCCCTGTGGAGACTGTTTGATGTGTCTTGCGTCGAAGCTTTCAAGAGGCAGGTAAACTTCCTCGGCTCTATGTTTGTACTGCTTGCACACACCAGCCGCCATCGAACGCGTCCGTGACGCACAAGCGTGGACCCAGGCGGCGATGTAGCAAGTCATTTCCCCCCACCACCACACCCCAAAATTAGCCGATTCCGTATCGTCCGCGTTCCTTTCTCCTCCTATTGTTACGTACTGGTATTGTCTCACAGGAAGGGCATGCTTAACTATTTTAGTTATTTTACCCCCAAGAGATCCGGCCTGGAGCCGCCTCTGGTCACAGTGCACGTTCGCATTCGTCGTCGGTCCGCACGTGCGTCTGTTTGTGGTGCGTGCCCCTGGTGTTGGTGTGAGCACCACTCCCGCAGTGTGGGCGGTAAACAGAACGCGGAGGTGGGACAGCACACCGCCCTCCACAACATCATCCACACCGGCCGCCTCCGCCGCGCGCCGGCTCAAACAGACTCCCTGAAGTCAGTGATGTCGAAAATTGGCTGGGAGATAATGAATAAATGTTTAATCATCGAGTTTTATACAAGACTAATCAGATTCAAGTTCTGAATGGGTGTGCTTTAATATACGCAAGATACTCATAAATCAAATTAAAAACGAGCGTGGGTTTTAGAAATCATTGAAACTCCTAAGTTTGTGACATCGTCAAAAAAGACTCAATTAAAGAACCTGAGACTCCGCAGTCTTTAAGGACCCCCAGAAGCCTCTCCAAGTACCTAGATCAACCCCTACCCATACCCAACGGCAAGCATACAAACAAAGATCACACTTTGATATTAAATTAACCTATAGGTACGTGGACGCGATCGCTCAAGCATCTCCTACCCACATCCATGCTTATTTGCGCAGCTTGTTCAGAAACAGTGTTTGCGGTTGATATTAAAGGCGTAATTACATCGTCATTTCGCAGTTGTCTACAAACAAAATTAGAACCCAAGATTCTAAACAATATATGATTGACTTTTGCAACCTACCCTCGCTGGCCAGTACCACACGTCCATCAGTCCTTCGCCATTGCACCTGAAACTGTTGTCCGCCTTACTGGTAACGGTGTCAAAGGTAGGTAAGCTAATTTTATACGTGAATAGTTTAAGTAGCGGCAAAGGCTTGGCAGCGCGGCAATTTTCACACAAATGATGGAGAGAATGATGCCTATCTGTTAATTATGTTCATTGTGATTTTTCATACGTTTAAAAACCAAAGAAGGTTTAACTGTTAGGCACGCAGTGTATGGCCACGACGACCGCTTAAAAACCTTGGCCAAGCTAAAATGAAATTGTTTGTGCAAGAACAGGAATTTCGTATTTTCTTCAAAGGCCTTAGTTGTGACGGTTCACTGTTTTTGATACAACTCGCTTTCTTGCTTTTAAACGTAAGTTCAATTGTGATAAGCATCACTGATAAATACAATTTCCACTTTCATCCGCCTTGTTAACCACCCACCTTCATCTGCCAGCACTACGTCACGGCCTAAAATAGCACGATCGAAAGATTCGCCCATCTCTCTCCAGATTACACGGACAGGGCTGTCCCAACACGGCATTTGTCATTTGCTGAGTGGCTACACCGATAAGATAAGTATCACTGCCTTCGTGACGAGTTCGTGCTCCTGTCCCACAATTCAAGATTTTTGTGGTTATTCTTTTCAGTGTTGGGAGCTAGACACCGTACAACGGCAGTGGTTACCTTGACAACAGTATGTCCTAAACAGAAATACAAAAATAATGCTAGTAATGCTACTAACATTGCTGCATCAGCTCCAAAATATTTTGAAAAACCAACAAAATTATATATCAAAAATAATGCAGGACTAAAAGAGTTAGGTCGCCGTTCATGCCTATGTCACCAGCCATACGCAGTAAGGCAGTATAAGCGACGAAGCCTAGGCACGATGTTTTCGCTCTAAAAGCCTCCTGCATTTGCATTTACACGCAGTGAACGGGAAACTTGGAAAGGACATCGTGATGATGAGGTACTAAGGCGTGAATTATGGCTCTTAACCACGGCTTCAGGATACTTGGTGCGATGCACTGGCCACATAAGCAGCAGAAGTTAAATAAACATAGGTATTTATTCCGGTGGGTTGTAACAAAAGTCATGGCGACGCCAACGTAGACTTTCACAAGTACTTTAGCGCTTATTTATACGAAAACTGTATACCGCGGGTTCTGGCACGTACTTTATGTAGGTTCAATGGTTCCCCAGAAATTTTGTGTAACCTAGCCTAATGCATATTGGTTTAAGATTGATTCCGGCACCTACAAAGACACGCAAGTCTGGATTCCTGCAGAAAACTATGCGCAACAAAAGAAAAACAGCAGTCAGTATCTGTGGCAGATCCAGGAGTTAAGATATTTCCTCCCCAGCCAAGACCACAAACCTTTGCCCATTTTCTTCAAAACTTTGTTTTTTTCGCTGCCTGGTCCTGGCCCTTTCGTAGTCCTGATCCGCCAATGGTCAGTCCCACATGATTTCATGGAAATGAAGATATTTTGAACTGGATATACATACTTCATGTAACACGGAGGGCCGACCAGCATTTTCGTCGCGCTGGGGGAGGGGGGTTGTCGCCGCCTTTTAGCGGCGACGGCGAGTTTTAGGGCGAGCGCTGTAACAATGAAAATTTACTTGTGATGTGAAGGAGGATAGATCATTACAGTCCAATAAACCAGACCTTCGCTATGTCATTTTATTCGTCCGACAAACGCCATATCATAAAGACTTCGATGACAGAGGCTATCGAAATAGTGAGGCTTCGCTGCAAATGTCAGGTTTGGTCTGCTCTCTAGTGTGGCTCTGCCTCCTTAAAATGCAGGAGCACATTCTGCACATAAAGCAAGGACCGCCGTGTGCTCAATGCGTCAGTTTGCGACAGCAGCGAGGACATTTCACCCGGGTAAACTGCAGTCCACACCCCCGGAAGGGGCGAAACCGCAGTCACTAGTCGTCTGGTTTCACGCTGCCTGAGAGCGAGCGATGCTGCAAATTACCTGTGACGATGAACTCGTAAAATGTTTGACAACGCCCGTCGTAATTCGTCGCTAACACGGGCGGTTGCTCCCTGACCACTATCCCTCCCCATTCATGTCGCTCCTGCGTGATGTCCACCCATAATCCCTCTCAAGGGCGAACAAAAGCTCCGCAAGGGAGGGGAGGGTTGGGCAAAAGAGAACACATTTTCATTAATCAGAATGTTGTTTTATTCGAGAAAATACACCATTCTAGTACAAATAATTTTCGTACCTCCCCCTGAATCCGCCATTAGCCGGGCCCAGTGTAGCCACTCAGTTGCTACCCCTGTGGATAAGAGCCTGACCGGGCTAACTGCAGCCAGTTCACCCGTAGTCTATCGCATTGTGCCGGAACTATGGTATCTGATACCGGTGGCGGCATTACAACCGAAGCTATGAATACTCGTACCCCGACCTGATCGCTTCACCAGACACTTGACTGACGGCATGGACCCAGCCGACTTTTAAACAGTCCAGGAATGGAAAATCACGGGGCACTATCCCAGAACGTGATGAAATGTCGTTGCTCTGTATCAAAAACGATCCGTCTGAACCATCTACCGTGACACTGAACTGAGATCCACTCTTCAACACCAGTAGCAGGTGTAACATTGATCCCGGCTCCAGCCTTTACGGCTCAGGGTGTCACCGGAAGCGACAACTGGTGTCAGAAGGCGTCAACGGAAGCGAAAGGTGATGTCCGACGGTGTCACTGGAATCAACGGGTGATATCAGACGGTGACACCAGAAGCGACGGGTGGTGTCAGACGATGACGCCAGAAGCGACGTGTGGTGTCAGACGGTGTCACCCGAATCAATGGGTGATGGGAGACGGTATCACCGGAAGCGACAGGTGGTGTCAGACTGAATCGACAGAAGAGACAGGTGGTGTCAGACTGTGTCGACAGAAGCGACGGGTGGTGTCAGTCAGTATCTACGGAAGCGACGGGTGGTGTCATCGGTGAAATTGCAGCGGCGACGGTGAAGGTCACGCACTCAGATCCTGTTAGGCGGCCGTCACCACCACCAGACCCACTTGCAAAGATCACCGCCGACACAAGTATACAACAGACGCCATGTCCTGTATTCCCATTCAGGACTAGCCTTGACACAAACTTAATATGTGCAGTCTGGATGTTTAATACGTGCTCGTATGACACACGGTTATAACTAAATCTGCCATTACACACTGTCTTCCGGTCCCAGAAATTGTTTTAACAAACACTAGCCAGATAGAGTTACACACGGGTCAGCACAGTGACCACCGAGTCCACGTCCGCTAACATCCGCGTCCTTGTAATATTTGTGATAAATGCAAGTTTTCACCCATTTGATGTATCTATCACCACATTGAAAACCGTGCACGTGTTCCTTAGTGAGTTAGCCCGTCATTTCGACATTCAGAAAACAACTCCGTAGGGATTCGCAGCGGAAATTTCCATTCAGCTACATACAGAGCAGAGCCCCCTCCCCCAATGAAATTTTGTAAAAATATTAAGAACGTGAAATGACTTAAAATGGCAAACTTTCAGCATTTTGTAACGAACTCGGAACATTATTTCGTGATGCAAGTCCAATTATTCCATAATTTAAGACAAATCAAGACCATGTTTCCAAAATATTTCAGAATTCCATACAAATTTTGGAAAATGAAACTTCTTTATGTACCTCTTATGGCGTTAAACTCGAGCAGCCTCAAATGTAGACATCATTATACCTCCGAGTTTCTAGCTGTTACAACTCTGTTGCATATATGTCGTTTCAAATCTACAGTGACGTTTTATTTCACTAAGCTCCATCGTAAGGACATTTAGACCATTGCGAAGAAGCCGAAGCTTCCTGTCAGCTCCAGGTCAACTGTCACCTATACCTTGAACATTTATTGCATACAGTCTCACAGAAAAACTGCGACTGGACAATGGCTGAAACACCTGCGAGGCGGAATTAGGCGATTGTTATGGAAGGGTGATTGATGGGATTTCTGTACCGCTGTAGCTGTTGCATCTTTTGCGTTTTCTGATATATTTTTCTTCGAAAAATACGAGTGTTTCATTATTCTTCGTCTTACCATCCATCATGGCAGGCAGGCCTTGTTTGTGGACCCAGCTCGCAGCTGGTGTACATAATGTTTGTCCAGTATGTAAGCGTGCGGAATCATACGGTCATTGGGGCACTATTAGGACTGATGCTCTCATAACGCATGATGGTGGGTGACGGAGTGAGCGGTGGGGGCTGCGGACCCACCACTTCCGAGCAGGTGCATGTCCTATATTTTCAGGTCTTTCGGGGCCTGAACATTTGTTGCGCATGCCACAAACCCCGATGGGCAAGGGGTTTTACATTTTACGCTACATTTTGAAGAGTGACTAGGTTTTTCTTTAATCTGAGGTAAAGGTTCGTTTAGTCTCCTTTCTCCCATTAAAACGTTCATGGCATTGGACGTTCCAATAGGCAAAGGACTCAGTACAAGCGTGGACCGCTCAGGACTCATCCGTCACATTTTGCCCGTCACTACCTGAACAGGACTCTACAAAACACTCAATTTCAACGAAACACAGCGAGTGAACCGGTCCAGGCTCTCCTTTGCCGGGCAGGATGGACCAGCCCAGGATCGATACCTGGAAAGCCAGACGAACGGGCACGTGAGGGGTGAGCTCGGAAACCCTGCGCGTGCTTCTTTGACGCATTGCTGCTGTCAACAGGCTGGTCTAGGCTGCAGGAAAGCGCTACCATAATGGACGCGTGTTTTAAGTGACTGAGTGAGCTTGCTGCTGCCTTTTTTACCGACGTGAAAAACGGCCCGCTGGGTTAGGCTTTAGTGGAAAACTGCACGCTCCAAAGGAGCGGTGACTCAAGAGCCCGGACGATATACAAAAACGACTCCATCACAGTTTTCATCAAACCCACCCTCAGCACAGCACGGTTGGTTCCGCTTGTCAAGTTTTATACAGTGGGCGAGGTGATTGCATGAATTCATTAAAATATAAAATAGTCAGTTTTTCACCCCGGTTTATGGTTACAGCAGATAGTCAGAAACGCATCTTCAGGTGGAAGCAGGCGGTTATCGAAGACTGCTGCACAGAGTTGGTTCATACTGATCAAATTTTCGTCGTGACGTTATCCGATGAATCTTTGGGTATTCCACTCTTCCCGTCCTGACCTAGCACTTGGTGAGTACCTAGTGTTGGCTTGTTACAATGAGTGCGGTTTCTTTCACTTGTACATTTACAAGCCATACTCACTGTCGTGCGATCACAACACACATCACTCTGAAAATTACACGGCCAACGCTCTGGCCCGCGGCTCCTCCCTCTCCCGAGGAACGCGCTGCTGTTCGAGACGGCGGCGTATCTCCGCCCCCACACCCAGGGGACGGCGTCGGCGTGTCTGCTCTCTCTCCCCCTCCTGGCCACCATTTGTTTCGGGGCGGCGGTGCGGCGTCGTCGTCGGGCGGGGAGGAGACGGTGGTCGCCGCAGTTGGTCGGGCGGCTGAATCACGGCTGGTGGATATAGAGCAGATGCGGCGGATGCTATCGTCTACCCGCTCGTCGGCGCCGATGCAGCACCAGTGACGTCACACACAGTGACTCATCTCGATGCGGTGGTGACGTCATAGGAGTGCCGTCGCGTCGGCGTCGATGTCAGCGAGGAGGGCGTGGCCGGGGCTCAGCTGGCACGCGCTTTAACGTGTAGCTGAGAGCCGGGCTTCCCGTTCCGCTCTGATCAGCGATGTTGATGAGGTTGTCCAGGTGGTTGTGAACCAGCGGCTACCCGTTGTTTTCTTTTCGGGTGAAACGGTGTCAGTGAATACGGTCATCATCGACGTGTGCCTTTAGATTACAGGTAACTACGAGTGGGCGTAAATCCATTGACTATTCATTGTTTGTGATGATGTAATCCGGACGGGGCAGGTTCGCGGTGGAGGTGGAGCTCGGGGCGGCGGCTGGCTTGGCTGTCGGTCAGCCATCTATCATGTCGGTTTCTTATCGTACATGACCGGTGCGTCGTTAAGCCCTACAAATCACTACTGCACCTTACGCAGCCTCCGGCACTGATTCGCCACTTGCTGAAGTCCCAGGGGGCGGAGTGGTAGTCTGAAGACACCAGGAAAGGATGGCTCCCTAAACAGTATGTGCCTCCGCGTGTTCATGAGTGGGGTGGGAGCTGTGGGGCCGCGGGCGCCCCGTTAATTCATTAGCGCCCACACCAGCCACGCTCCGCCGCCGCGCCCTCAGAGCCGAGCCGTGTCCGGCCCGCAAGGCTGCCAGGGTCAGCGGCGCTAAAATCAATTCTGCTGCTGTGTGACGAGGAGCCAGACGCTATGGAACATGTCTGCGAGCCAAATCTGTCCAGAACCATGCCGAATAATCAAAAACGACGAAAAACAAAACAAAATATTTACAGCGGGTGAATATAGTGTATACGATTCATCAACTGCTGTCGCAAGCGAAACAAAAAAGTGCATCGACACCCTTGCGATGGAGGTGTTATAGAGCTATTACACCAGCTCCGATCCTGCACGTTTCTTTTTCAGGATTTGTTGCCAGCCTAGGTTTGCACATTTACACTCCCAACGCTGGCTGAAGCGAATTCTTGTTGTCATCAATAACTTCAGTAATCATGCCCGGTCAAAAGCCCAAGAAACCAAACGAAGGTGGCGGATTACCAAGGTGTCACGTCCGATTGGTGTCACGTCCGATTGGTGTCACGTCGATTGGTGTCACCGCCCCTCAGAATGTTGGGATTCAGCTGAGCTCCGATGCATTTTCGACTAAGTATTCAATCATTGAATCGGCGCTAGGTTCAGCATGCATTCACGAAATGGAGACGTGCGTGCTTGCCGTTGTAGCGTTTAAGCAGTACATTCTGGGACGATAAATAAGCTTCTACTTTGTGTACAACTCCATGGCTCTCAGTAGCCATTTTAGACTGACTCCCCAATAAAAAACTAAGAGCGACGACACGGAGGACAGCTGTTTCCGAAATAGTATTGCAAGTTCAGCAAGACGACCTTAATAATGAAATGGCTGCTGGTGCAGAACAAGTCACTTAATTAAATGACAGAACACCTGATTGGCACCCTGGTTCTATGCACTCAGGTTACATAAGAACCGTCCCGTCAGCGAAGGCAACCAACAATGATGTTTTAGTTCTAGTATAGTGCAAGTATAATGCAAGCATAATCCATGTCCTAAAATGGAAGATTAAGTCCAGAGGGATGAGACTCCCAAAAATATACAGGATCTAGAATAGATAATATATAAAAATATAATATACAGTGTATAGAGACAACAACCATGGATACGATTAGATTACCAATACTCAAAAGATTGAGCGCATGTGTCAACAATGTGCAAACACTACTGGCACACTTTATAAATGAGTAGGTAACAGGTGATTAAATGCGCCTCGTCATATTAGTCGCCAACCGACATTATCACACCTTCCCAACATCTCAGACTACCAACAAAAATAAAAGGCATTGCCATTGATCTTGATACCACTCGACTCAGTGTAGTGTTGTTCGTTCCAGCATGACAGGATTCTTTCTTTCATGACACAGAGAAGCGTGCCGTGGTTTGGACGTCGGACCCGCGCGCGTGGGTAGGCACGCGTGGGCCAGAGAGGCACGTCCGGTGGCGCCGCCCACCAAAGATAGGCGTGACAAGAGGTCCGATCCCCCGCAGAAAGCCACTAATGAACCCACCTTGGCAATCACGCAGTTGCACAGACCGAACAGCGGTGGAAGGGTCAGACTGTAGGAGGCTTGGGGTGGGACGTTTTCCGCCCAGTTCAAGTCGTCGCGGGCATGTTATCGCAAGGAAAAGACTCGCGAAGCTGGCTAATGTCCCAACATAGGCTAATCGCGACGCTGCGCTGGCACGCCTGATGACCTCACCCTCCAGTGTCACCACCTTTGCACTCGCCTGGTGACTTAGTAACACCGATGTGAAGGGTTGCAGATTACAACGCAGGGCAGGTCAACGTTGCAAGGAGATGTTATCACCCTACGAATTGGTGAATTAGGGGGTGACGAAAAATGTTTTCCATCCCTTGAATAGTGATGAGAAGCTCCAGTGTGACGATTAAACAAACCGACCAGCTTCCGAGACAAAGACAGTGGCAGCACTCGATCTCAACGAGTCCAGAAGGGACACACACCTTTGGCCTGATCACAATGTGTCAGACAGTATGAGGTGTGAGCCCGCACCCCCACCCAGCTAAAACACATAATGAGAGTATCGCCGACAGTTAATGTCGTAAGTCTCGCATGAATTAACAAAATCGCTGCATCAGTGGCGTCATTAGTGCCCCAGCACACCTCTGCGGGGCGGGCCCGGAGCGGCGGAAAATTACGTTAGGTGAGAGGGAGTACGCATCGTCGGATCCTGACCGAGAGTCCACATAAATCACGCATGGTCGGAGGTAAGCTGGAAGGTTATGTTAGGGTTTAACATACGCATGTCGTATAAATCAAGTGTCTGGAAAATAATGCGAAGTTTTTTTCTTCTTGAAACTTCATCGCAGCAGTAAGACGTTGCTCTTTTGCTGAACCCACGTGTAGTATTCGCGGAAAACTGATTTACTTCAACTGGCTCCTGATGTCATTGCCAATTTCCGTGCACAGCTAATTTCAAAGCGCGGTGATGCCCTACTTGTCTTTAGCACGGGCCGATGATGCCCTTGAAGTTGACGATAAACCGTAAAATGCCCTTGAAGCTCTGCAGAGGCCTCTCCAGAAAGTTCTTAGGGCGCTCTGATACCAAAATCCTGCAGTTCAGCGTGCTGGCGTTCCCTTTAGAATGGAAATGTTTTTTTACTGTGAACTATCCGTTCATAAAGTATGATCCGGCGTGATATGTTTCGGAAAACCATCTCCAGAGCTTGACTTCTTGCTCCCTGTACATATAGTGAAACATCTTCTTTCATATTGACTTGAGCTATGCACGAGAAAAACGGACGTTGTCTGCGTAAAGAAATGTTTCATACTAGTTTTCGACAACATAATGTCCACACTTTGTTTTGCTATTATCAAATAACAATTCAGAGGCAACTCAAGAGCAAAAACTTAATATCACAAAGTTCTAATCCGGCAGCGCCTGGGCTCTTTTCGTACACACCACCGCCTGGGGGATCCGATCAGACCCCCTACGGTCTCGGGAACAGGAAGTGATTCGGACAAAATGAAACGGCGCTGAGTGCCTTACTGTTTTCTACTTTGAAAACACGTTTAACACCATTTCCGTTGGCCTGTGACGTCACAGTGAGCTAAAATGAGTCAAATTTAGATCCATTTAGTACATCCCTTTTATTTGAGTCAACGCCAAATAATGATATTTTAAGGACATTTTATATATCATTCAAACCTTGATGGGTCAAGATGATGGGTCACACCCATCACTATGCTACCAAATTTAAGACTGTATCTGGTTTCGTTCAAAAGTTGCGCAAACAATTGCGAAGAGCGTGGCCTTAAGTGATATCTGGTGACATTGTTATTGGCCAGACCTTAAAATGGATGACAACATACAGAATCATTATTTCAAGAGCTTCCGAATGTTGTTTAGAAACTTGATCAAGTTATTTTAGAAACCAAGTTTCACCCTGGTTTTCTCAGACTCATTTTGGAAGAACAGAGCCACCTTACATGGGTTTAGAAATGGCGTAATGCTATCTCGTTGACCTGACCTAGCCTGATGCCAACTTTTTCGCAAGCTGTCAAATCCATGACGCCAGAGTAATGCAAAGCGACGCGCCTCTAATTTAAGTTGGCTCGGAATCATTCGCGAAAAAACCGAGCGGGGTCCTATCAGACCAAAACGCCTGGGGTCCTATCAGACCCCAGGCGTTGAAGTACCCAGTATAATCCTGGACAGTATATCGCGCGTACCTCAACCGAATTACGGCACCGCTGTCGCATGTCGGTTAATTCGCCGCGACGTTCCCGCGGCTAGTGACTTTGTACCGCAGCGGCGCCGCCGCTGGTGTCACGTGCCGAGGTAATGCCGCCGTGGCCGCACGCTGACACTGACCAAACGACAGAGGGTGGGGCGGCGCCGGTTCGTTAGATGCCAGAGGCTGTGTGATCCGTGTAGCACGCAGACTGCCTTCTTGGGAAAACTGGAAATTGCTGGTGAAACACAATGATTATCAAAAAAGAAAACATCTGGCGAAGCTAGCTGCTGAATATCACTGAAAATCTCAATACGGACACTCCATATCTCATGGTTCGTATCTTACAAAAATGTGCCATGAAAAGGCAACAAAACACAAGACACAAGTGCTGCCAAATACAGAAAAAGTTGATGTGTGTACCAGGCGTTCCCTCTCCCAGATCTGCCGATCTGATCGGTCCCCCTGACCAGCCGACCGCACTGGACGCCGTCGCAGGCACACTGCCGCCTGTCAGAACTTCACTCAGGAACCGTAACGTCCTCTCAGGACTCGACGGGACAGGCGATAGGGCCGGCTCTCCTCCAGAGTTCCTGCCACATTCCAGGTAATAAGGAACACCAAAAATGGGCGGAACACTTCGGACGCAAAAATTGCTGCTTAGACGCAACAACTCCTGTTGACTTCAATATTGTTCATTACAGGTTTTTAATGGGCATTCCTGCGTGTCTCGTCAGTATTTGTCGCGGCAGTACACCCTGCTCTACCCCAGGGGATGGACCAAAGCATGCCATTGTGGCACGTGCCACCCCTACCCTACCCCTCTGGCGTCCATGTCCGTCGCAAGGGAGCTGCTCTGCCGTGTTCCAGCTATTCCAGGCATGGCGCAGTCCCCTATCTGAGGACCGCCCTCCGGGAGACGGATGAGAGGTACTGGGGTGACTGACCCTGACCGAGCTTCCACAATTCAGAAGCGAGACTGCAGGAATCCCGGTCATCGCCGAGACCCACTCCGGCTGCACTGCTCAGAATGACCTGGACGGAAAGGAAATGGAACGGAAAAAATGTGAAGAAGGATCAGCCCGACGGCTGGCACAGAGTTCAATAATCATCCCAGACCGCTCGAAGCAAGCAACAATTTAGCTCCGCTTAGGTCAGTTGCACGGCAGGTAAGATAGCGGGCCGCTCAGTGGCATCGAGCCTTCCTTTCGTGACGCACATTCATGGGAATGTTGTTTTGCCTGTGTCGTCAAGACTAACTTCACCCAAGCCTTGGGACTGCCACACCTCGTGCCCTTATCTGCGGCGGACCTGAGTGGCATTCAAACCATAGAACAAGTGTTACGTGCACACCTGACGTTGCGATAAAACCTCCCGACCTCGGTACACATGTACCACTGCACAGCTGTCGGCGCACGGGTACACTGGAGGCCGACGGAGGTCGCTGTCTATGTTTGTGGTGTAGCATCCGGCAGACCTCGGCACCCCGGTTGTATCCGGGCTTATCGCATCCGTCCACAGACCGCATGCGTCCGCCTCAGCGCAGTCTCATCCACGGGCGACTCCAGGACGGACCGGGGCGCGGCAAAAGGTGCATATCGCAAATCATCTTCCCTTTACAAAATCCTTTGGTGAAATCAACTTCCCCTGAATCGGAATTCGACTACCCCAGGCAATAGCGGGACACTGTTACGGCGTGGAATAAGAGGCAGTCTTCACCTGCCGATAGTTTGAAATCAGTCATGACGACGAGCTTGGAGACCTCCGGCATACAGTCTTGAGAAAGAGGAAGTGCAACGACATGCGGTCTTGAGACAAGGAAATGCAACGGCATCAGTCTTGAGAAAAAGGAAGTGCAACACTCGCCTCCCCTAAGCCAGGAGCCATATCCATCATAGCCCATTAAGCCATCAATAGTCGACACACTCTCTTCCCTCACATATCCGACACACTCTTCCCTCACATATGCCACACCATCTTAACTGACACAGCCAACACACCCTCTTCCCTCGCATATCCGTCACACCCTCTTCCCTCACATATCCGACATACCCTCTTCCCTCACATATCCGAAAGGCTTCCTTCCCCATATCCGACACATCATTCTCCTCACATATCCGACACACCATATTCCCTCTCATATCCGACACACCCTCTTCCCTCACATAGCCGCCCCGGTAGCTCAGTTGGTAGAGCTTTGGGCTCCGGCCCGCTGCTAAGAAGCATGCAATGGCAGTGCATGTCCAGGCTTGGGATCGGTTCCCCTGAGCCGCTCCGGTGCTCAATAGTTTGCCCGACGTAGGTCGACTGACAACCGACTGGTGCGAAGGTGACCTGGGCGGGGCGGCCGTCCTTGTGCTTTGTGGGACGTTTAACTTTGGCTTCTAAATTATCCCTTCATTGTGGGAGTTGCTCGTTCGGGTGGTGGGGTCGGGTTCTCCGTGACAAGTAGTCCTTGAGGACTTTAGTGAGACTCCGACTCCAGCAGCCGTACTGGGAACAAGTTGGGCAAAATTTATAAAAAAAATATCCGACACACCCTCTTCCCTCACATATCCGACCCACCCTCTTCTCTCACATGCCCGACACATTCTCTTCCCTCACATATCCGACACACTCTCTTCCTTCATACTCTGACACACCATTTCCCCTTCCATATCCGGCACACCCCCTTCCCTCACATATCCGACACACCCACTTCCCTAACATATTCGACAGGCTCCCTTTCCTCACAAATCCGACACGCCCAATTCCCTCACATTGCCGACACACCCCTTCCCTCACATACCCGACACATCCTCTTCCCTCACATATCCGACACACTCTCTTCCTTCATATCTGACACACCATTTCCCCTTGCATATCCGGCACACCTCCTTCCCTCACATACCCCACACATCCTCTTCCTTCACATATCCGACACACTCCCTTCCTCACATATCTGACATACCATTTCCCCTTGCATATCCGACACACCCTCTTCCCTCACATATCCGACACACCCTTTTCCCAAACATACCCCACACACCCTCTTTCCTCACATATCCGACACACCCTCTTCTCTCACATATCCGACACACCCTCTTCCCCCACATATCCGACACACACTCTTCCCTCACATATCCGACACACCCTCTTCCCTCTCACATATCCGACGCACCCCCTTCCTTCACATTACCCAGTTGAGTCTGTGTGTCGCGCGCTACAGAGGCAGCCCAGCCCCCTACCCCGGCAGTCAGCCCGCGCGTCGCGGTCGGCACACGTTTCGCCGCCGATGTTGACGCCGGGCGGCGTGACTTTGACGTCAGTCGGACGCTAATTTCCTGACGTCACGCCTCCCCTTCCCTCCCGAGCACTCCCCTCCAGCTCTCCACCGCCCTTTCCCCCGGTTTCAGTGCCAAGTTCATGGCTATGCTGTAACCATGTGTCAAACGGGGTGGCGGCCGGGGTTCAACGTCCTTCCACGCTGCCGCCGGGGCCGGGGACAAACAGTGGCGAGGCAAGGAGGAGGGTCCACGGCTGACGGGAAAATCAAGGGGGCGAGGCAGCCGGCAGCAGAGTTTAGCTTAGAAACTCGGCTCAAAGGCTTAGAAAGCTTTTGGGAAAGGGTCCCACGTAATAGTCCAGGTATATATTTTATTGGTCTCGCAGCTGACTAGTGGATTATATTATTTCACTGTTTGCATGTAGGTACGCTCACTTCAGTGATATGACCAAGTGATATGAGTGATATGATATGACTAGATAACGTGAGCATCTACGGTGTTGGCTAGTTCTAGCTTAGCCCAATTGTTCGCCTTGTTTATGGTAGGGTTCAAACTTCCTTAAAATGACCCAGGTCGTTTTCGTAGTTTTAGACTAATACAAAGGTCGGCAGCATTTAAAGGACCCAAGCCCTGGAACAGGCGGGCAGGCTGAACCAGAGTTAAAAGCGCCAGTAAAACGGAATCTTCGAAGAAATGCACCGACGTCGTCAAACAAAATGCGTCATTGAAAATAGTGGCAACACCCTTACACCGAGCACAGCCACGATTTAAGCTATTGCTAGAAGGATGAAAACAGCTATTGCAGCAATACAAAAAGAGTTAAACAAAGTGAAGCTCAACAGATCCCAATCATCCATCCCATGCACAGGATGGTCCTGTGGAGTCGGCTCGTGCGATTTGACAGCCGACTTACATCCTCCGTAAGGAAACAAGCTGAATTACAAATGGCAGCTTTCTGTGTGAGAATGGTATGGTGACCGTCCAGCAGACGTCAGATCCTCACCGACCCCACATGCCCCCCGGCTCGGAAGTTACCAACCCCGAGTTAGCAGAACGGCCCGAAAGGCCGCTACTTCGCGCGCCGCCGTCGCCGCAGCGCCCACCTCCCTCGCGGCAGCAATTTCACACACGTCGCCATCGATTGTGTTTGGGTGCGGCGGCGACGCCGGAGACAAGGTGGGGGACACCAAACCCCGCCGGCGACGACGAAGACAACAGTCCGCGTGTCGTGAACAACAATCCCTACCGGAAAACAGCGGCTGGAAAATGAAAATGACATCTTCGGAACAGGTCCTCCCAGACCACGCCAGATGGTGATGGAAATAAATCTAGAAGATTCCGATCCTTTTCCGACCGAGCGAGCGCCCGAATAAGCATTAACTCAGAGTGAAAATAGATCGCTGAGCCAGCCAGAACATTGATTTCGCCCCAGCCACATCGGAATCCCGGTCCGAAGTCTGGAGACGTGACCGAACTTATCAGTTGCTGTGGGCCATCGGCGTCCTGTCGGTACCATTCAGCATGCCAGCGCGTCCCAGCGTGCCTCCGGAGCACGGCGCTGTTCATGAAGATTTCACCAGGCTTATCTCCAGCATCGGTGATCTCCCGTATTCCGCCCGTAGCCTCAGGCCATGGATGCAGTGGTGCAGTGGCGCGGTGCAGGGTGATGTGTGTGGAGCAAACGGGCAGTGGCGGTCGGTGGTTGACGCGTGACCTTGTGTCGGCGCCAGGGCCAGTGCGTCGCTGGCGTCGGCTGGGCGTAACGGCGTTGTTCTGGCGCTTTATGGAGTCCGCCCGGCTCCGCAGCCTCCCAAAAGGCGACGACGCCGACAGCAAGTCCTGTCACGATGCAGTTTGTCAATGTCACCGGCGTCTCACGGTGATGCACGACGTGAATGTACAGACGCCCTCATGTTTGTAAATACGATCGCGGCGGCGCCAGACCGCATGCTCCACGTCGACGCACTGGGGCTGTCAGGCGTAGGCGTAGACAAGTCCAGAACATTGGGGGCTAAGTATTTTGGGTAATTTCTGTCCATGAAACATTTCTAAAGTTCTGGGGTAAATGGTCAGTAATCGAAGAATGAAGTAGGAGAGGGGGTCTATCTACTCTCTGTTCCTACGCTAATGCTGTCAGAGGTCTGGACCGACGGGCTCCTCAAGGTAGTAAAATGCGCTTACTCTTAGCACTATGTAATGGACACTCATAGGCACTGACGCGCTATTTGTGGTCGGCTAATGGTTTCATACGGTATGTATTACGCGTAGCGCTAGAGCAGTTACATTATGGCGGAGCGCTGTTCTCATCCTGGTATTTATTCAGCGTAGTCACAATGCGCCCTCCCGCGCCCTGAATACGAGACCTGTGGAGTAGGACAGAGGCAACGCACACATGCCAAGTCTCTTATGCGCAGGATGATGGATGTATTCGTCGCTTACAGCCCGGGGTCTGAGAATGAAGTCGGCACACCCAAACATCCAAATGTGTTTGCGGCAAATCCGCACGGGCAGGCGTGCGATAACGATTCCGGTTGTACATGTTTCTTGATTGGAATATTCGTGGACGCTGCATGGCCGAGCGGTCGGAGCGCTTTGAAGTCCACATAGCGAACTAATTGAGATGTTTTACGTTAGGCCACGCGCGAATTTGTCCACAGAACTAAGCGTCATAGCACAGAGCAAAGTCGAAAATGTGTGAACCTGCAATTTACCGCATCATGTTGATGAGAGTGTTTCGATACACGAACGGATGTTTCCGGCCGTGTGAGATATCGCTCTCCCTGGAAATGTAGGCCACTTACTTCTGAATTGAAAAGCTTCTGTTCTACTGTGGCACTTTCAATGTGCTCGTCCTCTCTGGCAAAAATATGGGAGACATTGGCGGATACATAATTTTTTATGGGAGGGGCACTTTTTCAGGTGGCGGCATGTGTTCCTGAGGGGGTACTATTTGGGTCAGGGGAGCCAATTATTTAGCTGTGACCTGTCAGACGGGCGCCAAATTGCATTGCGGAGGATGGCAATGCCTGCATCGGGGGAGGGGAGAGCGTGAAGAGCAACGTTACACGAGGCGCCGTGGCGGTTCCGGGGCGCACGGTGCGCGGGACGCCGGGAGGGTGGATCGAAGGGCACGTTCCCCTTTTGCTCCCTCTCGATCCCGCTCTTTGGGGAGCGGTCAAACGAAGCCAACGGCAACGTTGAAGAAACAACAGCATTTTACTTGATCCTGCATTGGTTCTCCTCAACTGTGTAAAATAAATAATGAAAGAATACTATACGGGGTTGTTTATATATGACGTCAGAAAAACTTGGGGTGTCCGGACCTCCTATCCCATTCGTCAAAAGGCGTTAGGAAAAGTTGGCCCCCTCTTGCCTTCGGCAGCAATCGTCAGCAATTGCTAGACCCCTCTCATCAGCAAACTTCCGTCCAAACTCAAAAGAAATAATGAAAAACGTATTAAGCAACGTAAAAAAGAGCACACTTGTTACACTGGGCTTTTAAATCAGCGTAGTTTAGCTCCCCCAGTCCTCCTTTAGCACACACATACACATATCCGTTGTTCTGTCGTGCTGTGTGGTGCGTGATTTGTTTTTTTTGGACAAGAAGGGAAAGTGAATCGCGGACAGACACCTCCCACATATATTCGGAATAACTCGGCGCTCCAGTACATATTTCGCGATATTAAAGCCCCATATCAGCTATAGATAGATTATTTTTTTTTTTTTTTTTTTTTATTTTAGATCACTGCAGTTTTTTATCCTATAGAAGTTAATTTATTTCGGTTGCTAGTCCCCGCCCCGTCCCCTCCAACCCGCCCCCTCCATGGTCAGCAAAAGCCACTTCATCACCGAAGGTCAGGAAGTGCCGGACCCCTCACTCCTAAGACACAGTCCCTAAATAACATGCACCTCTATACCTGCCACTAACATGCTCCGATGTCTGACCGTCCCACACTTTACGTAGATTAATGACATTTTGCTTAGTCAAATGCTGTACTCACGAGTCATTGCTCCAGGCCGGGTATGCGAGGGACTTCGTACTAATGACAGAATGTCAGTCCAGCTTGTAATGATGTTGTGAAGTAGCCTTATTGGTTGGCAAGGGACACGCAATCGCGTCGCGTCACAGCCGTCACACGACACGTGTGACGGCTTCCGTAACGTCACAGAGTGATGAAGCTCGAGTCTGTCGTCGCCACGGGGACTGATACAGTCGGCCAGACGGACAACAGATGTTGCTCTGAGCAATGGTCTAGTTTGCGCAGTTGTCTATTACGGCTGCTGTCCCGCCGGCAAAACATACCAGTAATAGTCAGTGTTAACGGCCGGCGCTGGAGGCTGAACTTGAACAGAGTAGACAGGAAGATAACACAGGCTGTACAACAGCTCTTTTACGTTTCGCCTCTGGTAACCAGTTCTCTATACATGGGCGAAAATCTATCGTGTTGCTTGGGAGAATGTGAACTGCCAACACAAAAACCAGCGAACCTTTGTATGACTGTAATTCACAGGTTCGCTAGTTCTTACCGCATGTCGAAATCCCACGCACATATGCTGTAACAGCAATCGATCCCGCGACAAAACGCGGCCCATTTCCGTGTTATTGAGACGCCATGAACATGGTTAGTTTTCGTCCCCGATGTGGAATCAACACCTACATGTGGGTCTAACCAATACATAGACATATGTCTAAATACATGTAAGAACGGTGAACGGGACACCGGACTCGGGTCAAAGCCGTTATCAGGCGACAGTAGGCGCCGCATCCCCGCAGCAGAAGCACGGCCCGTCCTCACCACTTCTGCGTATCGACAGCGCGTGCCCTCCCAAATCATTCATGAGACGGCGGCGGCAGCGTCGCGTGGACGCCACCCGGACCTGGCGGCGCCGAGATGGCGGTACGATCCTGCGGGAGACGCCGACACACGACGCGGCCCGGCCCAGGCCCATGGGAGCGCGGGCTCCGAGTGGGATTTGCATCCAATGACGCCGCTGATAGGGGCTACCGCGTCACGCCCGTTTGAGGGGGCTGACGGGGTGGGAGATGGGTTGGATTTGCATGGAGGCGGGTATGCCATGACGACCCTCGGTTTGGTTGACGGGATTTTACGTAGCAGGCAGAATGGCACATTAATTTTCTATTACGCTAGTACGAAGACAGGGAACGGGGTATTAGAGCCATAACAATTTCTCGACCGCTTAACAACCCCATACCTTCCAGGACTTTCGACAGCATATTGCAAATTCTGGAACTGGTGGAATGTCCTCAGGGGCGTAGCCAAGGGGGGGCGACAGGGACAGCCGCCCCTCCCTGAGGGCCCGAACGGCCCCCCTGAGGACATGAGCCGCGCGAAGCGCGGCTCGCCCGCACTATACTATGTGGCCAAATTTGGCATTTTATACCAGACAGGGCCCTCTTAAGCACTCTTCGGCACTCTATTATGTAACAAGGAGGGTCCTTTTTACCCGTCAGGGCCCCTTTGGCGCTGTCGCACTGGCCCTTTTCGGGGCGCCGCCCCTCCCTGAGCGAAATCCTGGCTACGCCCCTGAATGTCCTGAAACACGCAGTTTGAACTGCGGTAATGATCTGAACAACTACTTGTGTTAACATTTGCTGAATTATCCCCAACGCAACGCCCAAGGCCTACCGCATAACATTGATATTTGGTAAGAACAATGAAATACAACTACGGAGCTGATGATTAGCGAGCTGGAATAAAACATTTGTCTGTACCGAGCAATGTGTCCCATTGGTGCATTCACTTTTTTCTTCACAAGCTTAACAAAACCAAAGGCTTTGCAAGAACACTGTCTAACCGGCCTCTATCTACGTATGTAGGGACGAGTTACTGGACGGAGCGTGCTGTCCCGGGCGCTGGCTGGGCGCTGGCTGGCCACTGGGCTTCTACGTGACCTCACTGCTGAGATTTCCCAAAGCTGGAATTTCCCGACCTTGTTAGGAAACAATAGAGACGGTACTGATTACGGTTGGAGAGCCCGCCAGGACTTCAGCAGGGGAACAGTGGCCAGCATGGGGATGCTGCAACGCTCAGTCACGCAGGGAGCTGACGAATTGATTGTATGCCTGACAAGTGCATACAGGAATATCCAATTTTGTATTCGATATACCTTGCGTTGGCACGCTTCTCTAGCTATTGTAGTTACAAAGAATTCATAAACGAGAATATTCATTAGAATATTGCATGTGCTATAGTTTACATTGCAATACATCTCCGATATCATATCGCGTGGGTTGTATCAACACAGTTTAAATATCCTTCAGATACCGTAGTGGCCAAAGGACACCGAAGGTCACCACCCGCACAGCGCCGGCGATGGAGCGGCGTCTATAGCGAACAATGAAGCAAAACACGGGGTGTGAGCGCCAGTATTTCCGCAGATGCATACTTCAGACCGGCATTGTGGAACCGGGCGGGAAGTCCGGGAAAAGCCGGGCTGTGTTTGTGCAGAGGTGTAACATTAGCCGGATCATTGGCGCATAAAAACGAATGGTCTTTCACGGTGTCCGCTTGGAGGAAATTTCACGCGCTTTCACATCGGTCTGACCCTTCCCTGAAGACTGGATTTCGAAGGGAGACAATGCCCAAGGTTTGGACTTATTTTGTTTTCCAGGAACATTTTCGCTGACGTAAGCAGGAACTTTCACCGTTAACTGAACCGATGTGAGCGATGCAAGATTTTAATTTTTCCGGAAAGTAAAAGCCATCAGGACATGCAGTCCAAATGCACGCAGCTATTCAAAGACAAGGCCCAAATATCTGACATTGATCACTGTCTCATGTGCAAACAATATACGTATTTCCATCTTTTGGGGATTACCCGTTTTAAGAGAGCAGTCATTGCTCTCCAAAACGATATTCACAAGTTCAGATACAATAGTTTGGTACGTTTTATTTTACATAAATGTTTAATGAATTTTCGCAGTATCAGTATATCATCATTTTAAGATGCATGATTTTGGATTCCTCTTGTGTCGCACGAATTATCCCTTTGGAATATCCCTCCCCTGTGAAAACCACTGACTTGAACACAGTCAGTCCCTGGTCAAAAGTAAACTTCCCGCCATTATGTTTTAAAAACGCACAAATCTTGTCTAGCAGAGAACTTTTTTAGCAAAACACTTGCCCTAGAAAGCTTCCCGATATGAAACCCTCAGTCATCCACTAAAAATATGGGATTCCATTTAAAAGAGCGATGGGATATAAAGTTTCATCATTCTGAAAGAGATTCGTGTTCTTATGATCATGCATGGATGCACATCCGGCAATTTCCCAGCCTGGTTGTGCATATTTAGATGGTCTGAGTGTCGACGCTAAAACTCTAGAGGGTCACCACTGCCGGAAAAATGCATTTTTCATAACTTAATTGACTTCGGAGATTACAAGAAAAAGAACAGTTATGGCATGGCATGGCATCGTCAAACTAAAGTCTCAGGGCGCAGGCTTAGATACTGAAGATATTTAGCTACAACGCTACTAAAAAGGCAATTTTCCACAAATATTCGCGTACCCATTCAAAATGTGAAAAGAACATATCATTTGATACCATCTTAACTAGTAAGAAAGACCCATCGAGTTATACTGTTATAACAAACAGACTGCATGCGTGAAACGTGTCAACATGGAGGCAACAAACGCGAACAAGACCATAGAATTCCTCTAAGCATTCTGCGAAAATCATCAATTCTCAGAAATGCTGCATTGGATAACTAATGCCACCATGTGAAAGGCACGTGCAAAGGTCACCCGGTAGACCACCTGACAAACCGGCCAAACCCGTTGGATGTTCGGAGGAGCTGCTGTTTACCCACCAGGCACCGAATCAGCAAGTAGCCAGTCACAACGAGACTGATTCCATCGTCAACTTCCACTCCAGGGGGCGATGGATGCGTCAAAACATCAGCTCAAGTTCTGTGACACTGCTCATGTGCCTGATTCTTTCCGAATGTTCATAAGACTTCATGGCATACCATTGAACCATACCATGGAGAGATAAGTGGAGCCTCCATATCTGCTGTTGGACAGCGTAGGAGTGCTCTGATGCCACTCGTCTATTTCTTATTGAGGGTGCCCAAATTTGTATCAGTTACAATAAAGCAAAAATTTGGAGGGATATAAAAGCATAAATTTTGTTTTAGCCTCCCTACAGGCCTGTAGAATTGCATAAAACCTGTTTCAAATTATTGAAGTGAATGCAGGAAAAGGAAATGATTCAACATTGCACTGACATCCACACCCCTGTCTGGCACATGACATGCTAACGATAAATGGTATCTCCGGTAGAGAGCCGGTCTGATTGGGTCATATACAGACCATTGGGCCATTCCGATGGTGATTCGGAGCTAAAGCGATCAATACGCAGCAACGTGCAACTCCTGTGGTTTTCATTGATATACATACAGCGCCAAAATTAAGGACAGCAGTGTCGGTACATATAACATGAGGAGGATTAAACTACTATATTCCGTTGCTGTCAATTAAGCTTATCGAGTGACGATCAAAATAGCAAAATCGATATTGCTCTACAAGTAATAGCGAAAACCATCGTACAGAAAAGACAGATGCACCGCAGGATCAAACGTTGGCCACTCATCGTATCTGGACAAAATGCGATAGCGCGAGACCCGGGTGATCTTAATAGTGATCGGTAGGCCCAGTTTCCTTTCCCAATCAACCGCTTGCAAGCATCACACCTAGCGTGAGAACAGAAATCTCAGCAGATAGCGTTATAGGTCAACATGCCGTATCCCCGCCACTTTGGACCAATGAAGACCGTAATCCAACCACACTTGCGCGCTAGAATTACCTCACATTTAGGTTTAACATGCACGAGTGCATATATTCCAAGCGCTTCATTCCTCTTGGATTTCTAGAACTCATACATAACGAGTTCACAAGTTAAATAAGGAAATAGTACGTTAGGTCTGGGATAGCACGTCCGAGGTAACAACGAAATGTCGTCGGGAGGCTTGAACCTACGATCCTGCATGGAGTCCCCGCACTAAGCTCCTGATGGGCTCTGACTGGCTGCCTTGAGCGCATCCAAGGAGTCCAGGAAGAAACTGGCTACCATTATCACCTATAACCGTTCATGCTTCGGCACTGCGATCCCATGCACCCCTGACACGTGACATTTGCCCCATAGCCATAGATGAGTTTTCGTCACCATGCTACTAAATCCAGCTGCCCGAATGCCAGCTAAGTACGAACTGCGAGCACCAAGCCCCGTGACTACCGGTTCGATGAAGTTGGAGTTTGTTTTGTTCACCGATTTTTGTTTGTTTTGTGGCTGACTTAACTATCAACCAGGCGTGTAACTTTGTATACTTTTAGGGGTGCTCGCGCACCCCTAAAACTTTGAAAGCATCCCTAAACTTCCAAAAGCACCCCTAAAACTATTCTGCGACGTTCAAATAGGACATAATGGCAGGATTATGGAGCAATTAAATAATAAGCATCAGAGATTCGGAGCTCTCTTGTAACTATTCATCTGGAGATAATGTCGAGCTTAAAAGACTACTAAAGTGATCTGAAGATTTCATATAACCGCATGAGGTCATATTTAGACGGTGAGCCGCTGGAGCAACTATGTAAATTAGGTAGCTGCCACTTGCGACCAAAGCCGAAAGAGCGCGTTTTCCAAAATGTAAATTGCCGTGTCGCCGTTGTCTCAGAATCAGTACCATCGAGTGCACTCTTCGTTGCCTTGATGTCTTCCAGACAGAAAAAACAAAGTTCACTGCTGGAACTATTTTCCAAAATGTCATGGTGCATGCTGCAATTTATTTCTGAATTGATTTAGGCTATATGTAGATCAGACCTGTCCGTAGCTGATACACGTACCAAAGGAGGGTCAAAAAGCAACATGTGGTAGCTGTGATCTATTGGAACTTGTTTAGAAAGTGAGGGAAATCAGGGCCAATATCTGGAAACGTAGTTTGTGCTTAGCCCTCGCCCGTCCGAGCGGAGCATCGATGGTCTCCATAAGGCTTTTTAAAGGGAATGTGGCACCTTCACAACGTGATTTTAACTGAGATAGCCAAGTTGTAAAGCAGGTCGGAAAACCCGGTACTCCATATTTCATTTGTCTTGGAACTCGATATTTCCGTAGAAAAAAGCTAAAACCTACCTGACACCAGCCCCCTCAGCCCCCCGTCGCCGGCGGCCATTGTTGTGAGCTACTGGTGTGACGACATATGCTGACGTCACGATGAGCATCAGCCAATCGAAGCCCTTGAAGCGTTTCAAGTATGGTAGTGGTTGCCAGATCGTGACATCATCCACAGTCTGATATTTATTTCTTTTTCTAGAGGAGTATTTTTAAAAACAAAATATTGAGCTTATTGTACATTTTTCAGAGAAATCATGAGTGGTTTCATTATTTTTGACTAAAAGTACGCCTAATTACACTAAATTCCAGGATTCGACCAAGGTGCCACATTCCCTTTAAGGATAGCGGATAAACGGCGGCGCTGCGCCGCCGTATCTTTCATATATCTTCCTTGATCCATTCCGCATCTTTAAAAAATCAAGTTTGGTCATGTTAGGTCAGGAAATCAGGCCAAGGCAAGTGACTTCTTCTAAAAAATCAGGATTGCATTTATGCAATAAGTAAAGTAAAGTTAAGTTACTAATAAGTAAGAACACGTTTAACCTAGCAATCCAACACTTAAAAACTATTATGGGCCTACCAGGTGCTGCGACATATATTCCGGGTTTATGAAATCGGTGATATACCTAGTTTCATTTACGGGCGACCTCTTCAATGGAAATGCATGGTAAAAACCGTAAAATAGCTATATTTTGGCTCATATTGCTTAACCCTCGTCCTTCGGGGGGGCCGATTCGACGCCCCTCGTTATTTTTCGCGAAGACACAAAAAGTTTCGCTTAGCCCAATGTTGCGTGGAAATTGTATAACAAAATTGCTTTGTTATATCTTGATCAAATTTTAAGTAAATGTCATGTCGGGTCACCGAGTTATGACGTCATTTCTATGCCCATGTAGGGTAATTTTTGTTCTAAAAATAAATCTAAAAAACCGGGCGTTACTCGGCTTCTAGAAGAGCTAGATCAGGTTTCTAAACAGGATTCGAAGGCTCCTGAAAAGGCAATTTGGAATACGCCATCTATTTTGAGGCCAAGTCCATAACGAAGGCAACAGGGGTCCCCAAAGGTCAGCAAAGGTTACCGTTTTAAAAGCTCTTGTTGGCTATACTCATGGACGGGACAAGATGCAGAAATGAATTTGGTATCAGTGATGAGCGTCACCCAAGGATTCGATGGTATGCGACCTCACTTCGACCTTGACCTAAGGTTATGTTAAATGGTCTAAGGCCAAGGTCACGCGTGACCTTGCAAGGTCGTGCCGCATATTATGGAACTCCTTGGGTCACGACAAACACATTGACACCTTGGTTCTAGGTCTATTGATTTCCGAATCATAAGGGATTTACTAAATGTGTCAAAATTTCACCATTTTGTGACCTCACGAGGTTACTAGTTAACCTAGGGTAAACATAATTGTACACTGTCGGAGAGTTCAGGTCTCGGGCAACAGGCTGTGCTTTACCGCGTCTTTCCACCTTTCTTAGTTTTCAAACGGATGAGGATCGAATCGATCCCCCGGTAGGGCGAGGGAGTAAAATACCGCCAGTGGGGCAAGGGGTAAAATAGCTTCCTGTTCTCGTAATGTAAGTATATTGGGCCACCCCAAAGGTTCAACTTGACATGTTTGTTCTATGATCTATGTAAGGTCATTTGGGACTATTTAAGCCTTTTTCCGACATGGGTTCGTAGGAAACCCGGACAACTTCGCAGGACAACTTGGCAGGAAATGATAACAGAGATTTCGCTCTGGTACCATTTCGCTTAGCTTGTCATTACGAGTCGATTGGTATGCATATCGATTATGTCAGACACGATAATGCTCTTGACCTGACCTTTGGTTAGGTCATTCTTAGATTTTGGCACAGCATGTTCATACCATACATAATTTGATTCGCCGTAACGAGAGGATTCGCCTACATTATGGCTCTAGCTTAACGCAGCTTTCGACCTCATTTTGGCTGTTAATCCGCGCCCTGTTGGGCCTCCGAGCCACCTTAGCCCTGGTGGGTGGGTGGGGACGGGGGGGGCTTGAACGCCTGCCCCCTCGAACTCGGCCCCTACGCGGGATAGCGCAAAACACGAAGGCTGGTTGATATCTCATAGAAATTCATGAAGAAACTATATCAGTCATTGTTTGGCTCAGGTCAATATTGAGGTCATGACAGGTCAAAGAAAGTGGCATTTTGAGTATATTTTTTCGGCTCTAGCGTCTGAAAGAGATGAGTTTTAGAACCATTTTCTGGGCACCATTCGCTTCCTCTCATCACGGTGAATCGAATGATGTATAATATGATCATCCTAGGTCAAAACACAAAAATTACCTGACCTCATGTCAGGTCACAGTCACTTTTTTATCTAGCCTAGTCAATATGCATATCAATCGACTTGCAATAGCAATCCAAGCGCAATGGTATCAAAATAAAAGTTTTACCATCATTTCATGCAAAGTTATTGACCTAATTCTGAAAACTGCTTAAGTAGCCCAGATGACCTCTCAGCGGTCACAGGTCAAAAATTGCAACATGAACCTGAAAAGGGGTCTGGGATACTGCGATTTGGAGAATATGAAGGTATTCTCAGCTGCATCCACACAAATACAGCCCAATTTCTGTTTTCCCCATGTATTTCCAATAGGGAGGTCATGATCCGTACTTGACCTTAGGTCATCGATATGAAAAACCCTTTTGGCGATGCCGCCGTTTTTCGTGCCGCCGAAAATCTGAAGGGGGTGTTTATCACCCCCACCCCGGGGCGAGGATTAAATAAGTGTTCAAAGCTTTGTTAGTCCAAGAACAATGTAACACCATAGATAAGCTTTAAATGGTGGTAAAATGCAAACAATAACACTAAATAATATATATATTTGATATGATATGTATAATATGACCTTGCTAGGTAAAAAATGTGAAAATGACCCGACATCGAAGTAGGTCAGGGTCACAGGGTGACCTGGTATGGTCATTTTGCATATCAATCGACTCCCTGTGACAATATAAGCAAAATGCAAGCAAAATGGGAGCTTTATCTCAATTCAGTGAGAAGTTATGGACAAAAGAATCACTGTATGCTCCTGTGACCTGATATGACCTTTGAGAGGTCAAATGGTCAAAAATCAACTTTAAGGTCAATATCGTGGTAAGAATACACGGTTTGAGAATTTTCAGTTTTATCTATCCAGTATTTACTGAAAACGAGACCTTTCAATTTTTCACCATAGACTTATGGGTAATACGGTGACCAAAAATTGACCCCATCTTACGTCAATGATATCAAACTTCCGAGATAGCAGATTTGTAGACCCTAACGACGTCACCATATTGGGAAAGTTTCAAACTGATCGGTGGGCAGATGTTCCTTAGGCGCCGCTTCAAACTTGTGATTTTAGGCTTTGAGGTCGGGTCACTTGACCGTGGATAGCTCCTTGACCTGACACGACTTGACCTAGAAAATTCAGAGGCGTAAAATTGATCAGGGATAAGGTACTATAAGTTTCGTTGCTCTGCGTCTCTTCGTCTTTGCCTTATCCGGGGAAAACCAGGAGGGGAGCGGGGCGAATTTCACCCCCACCCCCCAGCGGGGCGCGAGTTAAAGCATCCACGCAGGAACTATTTTGAACTTGTGGGAAAGGGTCTTCGATTTCGGTGGGGCCGAAGGCAACTCGGCTTATCGTTTGATTTGTTGCTGAAAACAAGGTATGGAACGGCTGGAAAATGGTGGGCACTGCCCCCATAGTCCAAAAGTTTTTTACCACGGTTTTTGGGCGCATCTCTTCAAGTATGTTAAGTCACTGACGGATCCAGGGGGATGGCATTTGGGCCACACTCCCCCCAAACGCTCAAACCAGGGGACCAAACTATTTTTAAATCCGAGAGGGAACAGTGTGGAGTGCAACTAACACAATAAAGAAGTCATTAGAGATGTTTCGACAAAAGTGTTAGCTAGTTAGTTAAGGGCTTTTTATAAGGCGTTCTGTGCAAAGCACCTTTGCTCGCGTCTAAGGTGTGTGGGAGAATTTTGTGGGAGGGGTGTTTACTTTAATGTCGCAGAACAAAGGTGTAAGGACAAAAGTGTATGAGTTTTACTTTTGTCCTTACACTTTTGTCCTTACACCTTTGTTCTGCGACATTAAAGTAAACACCGCTCCCACAAAATTCCTTTTTACGTTTTTCATCCCCAAACACTGCCAGTAAAATGTTATGGGTTGGCTACGAAAAAGCACCCCTAAAGATTTTCACTAAGTTACACCCCTGCTATCAACATAGAACAGACTCTAGGACTTCTGACAACGAGACAAGACAACAAGTCAGACTTACAGTCTGACAACAAACGGCTGTACTTTCGCCCACACAAGCTTGCACTTCTCAAAGCTTTCTGCCAGCACCATGCGTCACGCGATCCGTAAGCTTTGAAATCCTCCCTCTAACAACCACAAGATGTTCGCGTGAGCCCAGAAGGCGGCCGCGTCCCCGTGCGTGCCATTCTCACCCACCTCGTGGCCGCCCTCGTCGCGAGAACCAATTATTGTCGTAAGGCGAGACTAATCCGCCCGTCTAGCACAGACCTGGCATCCGCGCCAAGCGCTCCTGTGATAGCCACTGCTTCCTCAAAATGCGTGTAAAGCATAACACTTTAACCCTCGCCCCACCGGGGGGGCCATCGATGGCCCCCCTAAGGTTTTTCCGGGATAGCAGAAAAATGACGAGGCGCAGCACCGCAGTTGAGGGCTCTACCTCTCACTGCATCATTTTCCCATCATCCCTGAAATTTTCTACCCCGGGTCACCCAAGGTCAGGTCACCAGACGAGGTCAACCAAGGTCACCTCACTTCACTTTAGAGCTCTGTAAGAGCTACATTTCAAAGTCGATCAATTTGAAACTTCCTACACTTCATAACCCCTCCAGGGTCTACAAGGTGTATATCCGGGATTTTTCGATTTCGTGCCCTGAGGTCAGGTCAGGAGGCGACCTCTCCCATTGGAAAAGCATAGGGAAAAGTTGTTTCATGATATAAAAGCCACAAAAATGATTGCAAATACTCAGACTGCTCAGAACAACGTTTTTGGACACCCTTTCACGGATCCCAGGGGTCATATTTGCCCTTTGACTTTTCCAAGGTCATCCAAGGTCACCAGGGGTCAAAAACAGTATTTTGGCAATAACTTTTGACCTAATTGAGCTAGGGCGGTGAAACAAACACCATCGTGTTTGTCTTGTCACTGGCTTTCATTTGATATACGGCAAGGTCACTTTCTGACCTTTCGTGACCTCAGGTCATATTAGGTCACGAGGTGACCTCTGGAGGTCAAACCACTTGCGGGAGGTCTTTACGTTCCACATAGCGGAAAAAGTACTGGCAATTTCCTATCAAATGTACTTTACCAGGCCTCAATAGCTCTAATGACATAAGAGTTATGCCCAGTTTGCTCAATCATTGCATATTTGAGAGAAAATAGACGATCTTGACCTAATTTGACCTCTGGAGGTCAAACCATTGACCTGAGCACTAAAACATGCGAAGTAATTTCTTACTGAATTCACGCAAGCTTTCTATTGCACTTTGCAGATTTGCGCTAACGCCCATATTTTCGGAGTTAGAGGGGGCCATCGATGGCCCCCCGGTGGGGCGAAGGTGGCGCCGGACCCCCGGTGGGGCGGCGGGTTAATTAAGCTTCCTTCACGGGTAATCCAGACAAATTATCTACACGGAAGCAAGGCGCCTTCACACTCAACTTAAAAGGATTTAGCTTAGCTCACCCACAGAGCTTGACGTTTTCTGGCCAAGACAGCACCGGATCTTCACAACCTCTCATCCATTTTCGTGTTGTACACCACCGCGAAACGAACGGCACGTCCCAGGCCAATTTTGACAGCTGTTGCTGCCACTACAACACAACAGTCTCAGTGAGAATGTCCCACCAGGCCCGCCGGGCTCACTTTTACTGGCAGCCACTGCAGATTGGCCGGCTGGTCGTGTCGTAATGGGAAATGCTCGACCGTAGACGACGGAAGGACGTGCTCGAACGACCCCGTTGACTAGAAAAACTTCCGTCGCTTCCAGTGGATTCTGGTCAAACCACGCAGCAAAGGCCGACTAAGAATTAGACGAAGAAACCGTGACCCCCCCTTCCCACATTCCCCTGCCACCCACGCTTTGAATGTTTCAATAATAACTTAAATATGTAAGTTCTTCCAAAATGTTGTGACCCATATGAGCTGCACAGCTGCCGCGACAACGAACCCCGAGTTGTGAGGACGATTCAATCAGATTGGATGAAATTTAATCAGACAAATTTGACCAAGGTTGGCTACGCTTTGAAAGGAGTCCTGCGAAACGAGTGTTAAAAACAGTGTTCCTTATTCATCAAGCCTAGCAACGAAAGTTACCATCGGGAGGAGTGATGGCAAACAGCTGTCACGGCTGTGATGTGATGCCAAACAGCTATAAATACCGAAAAGTGTGACGGCAACCAGTTATGAACATCGCTAAGTGCGATGGCAAACAACTATGGAAATCGATATATGTGATGGCAATCGGCTATGCTATAGACATCGAAAATTGTGATGACAAGAAAATATGGACATCGAAAAGCAGGGGCGCAGCCCGAGCTTTCGTATGGGGGGCACACCAACTTTGAGGAGCACCCCGGGGAAAGGGGCACTTTTTAACGGAAGCTAAAAAACTTACCATATCTTTGTTTATATCATTTTTGGGCATCTTTGGATCAATAAGAATGCAAATAAATCATTGACGGAGAAGGAAAACTCGATTAAAAACAAAAAAACGAAAAAAATATCACCAAAATGCCATGGAAGTAGCCAAAACACTACTTTTTTGGATATATTTAAGGACAGCCTACTCATGCAAGTAGTTAACATCAGAGAAATCAGCGGAGCATGTGATATCTGTTAAAATGTGCAGGTTAAGGCATATTGGAGTCAAAAATTATTTTGTTATGCCCACTGGTTTTGTCGTGACGAGTGAGTCCTGGCTGAATGCGGATTAAGTTCCTTGCCTCCCACAATCTCCGTGGGACGAGGACTGGCATAGTGCCTTTGGAAGAACACATTTTTGCTGCTGGAAAAATTTGGGAGATACCTTTTCAACGCGTTATTAAGTTCCGTATTCTCAAAGCTCGGTCCCGGTTAAGAGTAAACAAAAGGTGAACAGGCCGGTGGTTTGGATGGGGATGGGGTGAGAGGCCTGAAAATTGTGAAAACTATTTCTTCATTTAAATTAATTAGTAGAAATCCTGGTTTAGGGGCTGTGCTCTGAGCTCAGGGGCGCATGCATTTTTATCATCCCTTCCCAGAGTCCACCAGTATAATAAGCAGTTTATATAACCAGGGGAGCCTAGGTATCACAAGCCGTTTTAGAGATTCCTCATTCCTCGTTAGCTCCGTTTTACAAGGGAAGCTTCCATTGTGTTCTTATTCCCCATCTATTCAAGACCAGCTCTGGGGCCCCCAAGTGTGGATCGGAGGCCTCCAGAGCAGCTTCCCCCATCCCCCCCAGTTGTGCCCCCAGGGAATAGACTAGCTCAGTGACCCCGCCCCAAGATGATGTGAGTTGGCCTTGTGTTCTTATTATCTATCTATTAAAGACCACCTCAGGGGTCCCTGATGTAGATCAGGGCCACAGAGCAGCTCATGCTTCACCCAGGGACTAGACTAGCTCATTGGTCCCAGAGATGAGGTCATCAGACTAGCTCAATGGGCCACAGAAAGGCTCCTAGGGCCTTAAACCAGTTCAAGAAGCCCCAGAACAGTTTAAGGCGCCAGATCACTTCAGGGGGACTCAAGCCAACTTAAGGGGCTCTCACAAGCTCAGCGCCCAGACCAGCTCAGGGTACCCTCAGAAACCTAGATCCGCTCTTGGGCCCCAGATCAGCTCTTGGGGCCCCAGATCAGTTCAGGGGCCTCAAGTCAGGTCAGGGGGCAAGATCAAGTCAGGGGCACTAATTCAGCTCAAGAATCCCTCACCAAGAGGGCATCAGATGGGCTCAGGTGGCACCAGATCGATCCACTAGGGGTCCAGATCAGCTCCCAGCCCCCCCCAGACTATGGCAGGAGCCTAAATCAGCTCAGGGAGCAACATAACAGCTCAGGGGACACAAGATGGGCTCAGGGCCCACCAAACAAGCTCAGGGGGACCAGACCATCTAAGGAGACATTAATAATCAGTTGAGGGGGCACCTAATCAGCTGAAGAGGCACCATATTGACTTCGGAGACAAAATCAACTTGGGGAGGCATGAGATCAGCTCGGGGGCCCGAATCGGCTCAAGGGGCACTAAATCAGTTATTAGGGCACCAAACAAGCTCGGAAGCATTATACTAACTCAGAGGGCATTATATAGGTTCAGGGGGCACAATTATTTGCACAGTGGGGCACTCGATTGACTTAGGGGCACCAGATCAGCTTAGAGGGCAAGTAATCAGCTCAAAGGGCCAAGACCAGCTGAGAGGCCACGAGATGAGCTCAAGGAGCACCACATCGGCTTTACCCGTACGATTATTGGCGACAATGAGGCATTAGGTGGACACATACTAGGTGCCCATACTCTTCTCGGGTGCTTGGAAAGGCGACAGAATGCCCTAGCTGACCGAGAAAGGTATTAAGTTGTCCAACAATAGTTTCAATCGCTACATGCGGTCCAGTTACATCTAGGTTCAACGGCTAGGGCACTAAATTTCGAGCGGCACGGCCCAAATTGGGTACACCACCTGACAATCAAAAGGGCACCCCGGCAGTGATGGCGGCATGTGCCCCCTGTGCCTTCCTGGCTGCACCCCTGGACAGTAGATCAACTCCGGGAGGCATTAAATAAGCTTAGGGGGCCCGGATCAGCTCAATGGGCACTAAAACAGCTAACAGGACACCAGGCAAGCTCGGAGGCATCAAACTAACTCAGAGCGTATTTTATTGGCTCGGAAGGCACACTTATTTTCTCAGGAGGGCACCAGATTGAATACGAGGGCACCAGATCAGCTCAGAGGGCACATGATCAGCTCCAGGGTTCAAGACCAGCGCTCAGGGGGCACCAGATGAGCTCAAGGGGCACCAGATGATTAGCTCTGCCCGTACGATTATTGGCGACGATGAGGCATTATCTGGAAACGGATTACGTGTCTATACTCTTCCCAGGTGCTTGGAAAGGCGACAGAATGCCCTAACTGACCAAAAAGGCACTTAATTGTCAAACAATAGTTTAAATCGCTAAATGGCAGTCTAGTTCCATCTAGGCTCAACGGCGTAGGGCACTAAATTTCGAGCGGCACGGCCCAAAGAGGGCACACCACCTGGCAATCAAAAGGGCACCCCGGCACCGATGGGGGGCACGTGCCCCTGTGCCCCCCCTGGCTGCGCCCCTGTCGAAAAGTGTAATTAAATGCAGCCATTACACGAAATATTTGCGACCATAAAAACCAGCAGAATCCCCTGCCTCCCGGCTGGCTCACCGCAATGCATCTGCGGTGTCGGTACCGCCTCTCAGCCCGGATGCCTATGCCCGCATCCCGGCGAGGCTGGAGGTGGGAACACACTCTCAGCCACTCGAGTTACGCCGCAGCCCCGCCCCACCCCCGCGGACGCGGTCCTCCCCCTCCCAGACGCTGTCAGGTACTCACGGGCTGGCGGCGTATCCCTACAGCAGCAGCTGCAGCTGCTGTGGACGACTTGTCACTGACGACCACCGCCTGACCACGTGATAAATGTCCTGCCGCTCTCAAAGAGCGAAGCACAGACATCGGTTTTGTTCATGCGACTTCAGCGCGTCGGTGCCCTGACAAACCGCACAGTCTGCTCTTGTCCGAGGTGCTTACTCTGCTAAAGAAACACTTCCCTGGTTCCAGATGCAGTCCTTCTTCCGCAAGATCTGCAGCAGTTAGCCTAGCTGGCCCTCGGCCAAGAACGGAACAATGCCACAGCTGCTTCTGAGCGCAAGCGTCGTCAATCAGCAAGAAGCCGGGCAGTGATAATAATCCATCAATCGTTTGAAATGTCCACTAGCTCACCATGTCCCATTGTTCCTGATCCGCTGAAGATCCTCACAATCCAAACCCTATTCAGTTACTTGCAGAGGCTTCCCGGGTGAAGCTATAGTCTGTCCCCGGGCAAGCGTTTCGCGAACGCCCCCTAACCCCACGCCCAGCTGGCCACTGAACCACGCCGCCGACTTCTGCTGTAGCTGCCGCCGGTTTCGCCAGCGATGTTCCTGGGTGTGACGTCACATGCTATGACGTCACGTAGCGCAAGGATTGCGACGGCGGCGCGCCGCGCCAGCGAGTTTTGGCCTCTGCGGAGACTTGTACGTGCTCTGACCATGGGGCGCCAAAAGCAGGGGGGGGACGTCCCCCAAATTTTTGGGTCCATCGACATTAATGCTGTCAGGTACCAAGTATGCTCAAAATTCGCCTCCCGGTCAGCACCAGCCCGGGTCCGTCCCCCCTGTAAAAATTCCGTGGCGGCGCAACTGGTTCAACACATAGGCGCCCCAGAACATCAGATGGGGACACATGGTGGGGGCGCCATTCGGACTAAGGGGTGGCTTGGTGTCCGCTATATCCTTCGCATGAGGTTGAGGTGCGGTATTGGGGGAGGGGGAAGCGGCAGTTCAGAGAGGGTGCCATCGACCTTTCAAGGGTGCGCCGTGACCATTTCAGGGGGTACCGAGGTTCGATGGGGGAGTGCCCTTTGCCTCCTGGATTTGCCCATAATACGGCACCATGCAGGCTACAAGTTCCCAAGCGCCGATTGGTGGGCACTGAATGCATCGGCTGTTGGCTGGCGATTGGCAAGGCGGTGGACAATGGACACAGACGCTCCTTGCCAGCAGCTCTTCACCACCCTGCTGATAACAATGGTCAACAGCCAAAATGGATCCGGCAGGTGAACTCCTGTTTCTGCCTATTTCGATACCGCTGATTTCAAATTTAGTAACCGTTTTTTGCCATCGGACCTGGTTTCTTCTCCAGAGCATACCTAATGTATAGCCCTTACACTTTCTACACTCAGTCCTGAGCCTAGCATTTTGTGGAAAATCTAGATCAAGGATGTCGAGAACCCGGGTTATCTGCACCCAGACAATGCAGCTTATCAATATACATGGAATTTATTACAACGGAAGACTACCTCGCACTCAAGTGCATGAACATTAGCGTGGAGTAAAAAAATCAAAATTATTTGGATCGTTCCTTAACATTGTTTTTCTGTTGCGCTAGGCCTTATGAAACTCAGAAGTGAAAGAATTTTGGAAATCAGACCACGGGAACATGAGCAATATCGAGCATTTATACCTGGATGTTTGAGAAACTTTGGCGTTGCAGCCTCCATTGGAAAACTTTGGTGCTAGCGTGCGGTGATTTACGGGCTGGCTGTTAGAGCAGATTACGTGCGTTTTGAAGCGTGGGAATCGCCCTTAACACATGCAAGAGGTGAAAATAGATCCCAGCTAGTGGATAGGTATATTTCAGCTGCAGTGGCGGATGCAAGAGGGGGACAGCGGGCTCAAGCCCCCTCCTCGAAATATCTGAGTGCGTATAGTAGATGCATAGCTGAGGCTGTCCGAGGGAGTGACGGGGGTGGCCCGAGCCCCTAGCCCCCCCCAAATATGGTCCTGGATCTGCCACTTTTCTGTTGTGTATTAGACATGTGCAAGGCTCATCGACGAATCTCTTTTAAGGCGAGTGCCAATGGAAGCTGTAGTTGCCTGAGGCTAAGTTACCGGAAGCTGGTATGAGTTGCCACGGCATACCACCGGAGCAACGACCACTATCCCCGAAGATATGGCAGCTTAAGTTGCCACCAGGTGCTCACAGCTTTCATGTTCAGTGCACACCTTAGCGAGATATCTGCAAATTGGAGGGATGAGAAAGGTAAAATTTGGTGCCGAGACAAGTTACCACTCGCAACACATTAGTCACTACAACATTTTCGCTGGTTTGGATTGTGACACACCCAAACACTGGGAAAAGACGGGGGAGGCAATATTAAGTGATCTTGCGTCGAGACAGTTTGTAGAACGTACCAGGTCGTCGGAAATGCAAATCGACATCTGTGTGTTTCTTTTCTGTATCTACACGGAAGGTTTTAATTGTGTGTCGTCGCTCTAAAAAAGGCGAGAATATAAGTATTTCTTGGAGTTCCTAAGCATCTGTATTTAAAACCGAAAATGCCGAGGAATAGGAGTAGACGACTCAGGCGAGAACGTTGGGACAGAGATCTGATTGGCCCATCGGCCGAGCTTCCCGTTTCAGAGCTTCCAACATTGAGGGATGTCTTGCGGAAAGGTCGACTGATGAATGAGAGATCAGCCGATTGGAGCGAGAAAAAATAGCATGTGGGATTTGTGAGAAAAATGACTCCTGATATGTATCGGCACTGCAATTAAAGGGAATGTGGTACGTTTATAACGTGATTTTAACTCAGATAGCTAATTTGTAAAGGATGCCGGAAAACCCGGTATTCAATACATAATTTGTCTTGAAACTCAAAGTTTCCGTGGATAAAGGTAAAAATCTACCTGAAATGTACTTCAAATCTACCCCAGCCAGGCGGACACAGTTGTCAGCTGTTGGTGTGACGATAGCGCTGACGTCACGGTGAGTAATCAGCCAATTAAAGCCCTTGGAGCCTATTGGATATGGTAGTAGTTGCCATATCATGACGTCATCCACAGGCAGAGGTTTATTTTTCACCCTAGAGGAGCATTTTAAAATCAAAATATTGAGCTCATTGTACATTTTTCAGAGAAATCAAGGACGTTTTTATGATTTTCGGCTAAAAATGCCCCTATATACACTAAATTCGTGGAACCAAGGTGCCGCATTCTCTTTAAACTAGTGACTGAGGCGTTACGTTCCGTGCGAGGGTTTGAGAGGTGCGACGGGTACATTAAGGCGGGGATCAAGTTTCACGAACTGATGCCAACATCTTATACAAAGCATGACATGAACCTATCCATGAAACAAAAATCGGTCGAGTGATTGCTGTGTCTTGTAATCGTACTGGATTCCCCGTCAATCCGTCACTACCACAGAAAGCCTCCAGCCATGCATTGACTATGTAGGCACTCAGACATTTCGAGGAAGGGGTTTGAGCCCTTGCCCCCTCGCTCTTACATCCGACACTGCAACCAAAATATACCAATCCACTAGTTGGGATCTATATTCCACCTCCAACCTGTGTTTGGGGTGATCCCCACGCTTCAGAACGCACGTGATCTGCTCTAACATCTAGCGCTTAAACCACCGTACGCTAGCACCAAAGATTTCCAATGGAGACCGCAACGCCACAAGTTTCTGAAACATCCATGCATAAATGCTCGATATTGCTCATGTTCCCGTGGTCCGATTTCCAAAAAATCTTTCCCTTCTGAGTTTCACAAAGCCTTGCGCAATATAAAAACAATGTTAAGGAACGATCCTTTTAGTTTGAATTTTTTCACTCCACCCTAATGAACATTGTACATACATTGAACAAGGTTTGCGCTCGGTCGCACAGCTCGCCGGTATTGTAGACCGAGAGGTGACGTCGTAACATCATATGATGAGGATTTTGTGTCAGAGTCACTTCCCTTGAAGGTCGAGTCTAAGTAAAAAGTCACAGTTCAAGGTCATACCACCATTTCAAGGTTACTGACCCTAGTGTCTTTGGTCTGATGATGCCGCCTAATATGACGTATATCATGATATGACGTCATACGCTAGGTCACTCAATCTTGAGCTCAAAGTCGCAGGTTCAAGGCAAAGGTCATGAGTCAAGGTCAAACCTTATTTTCCGCCCGACGGTTGCCATAGTGCTAGTTTCAGTACACGTTTTAGGCAAAATGTAATATTTTGACGTCAAAGGTCAATGGCCTTGAACGACCTTGGCATAAAAATTTCAGAGAACATTGCCTCAGACCTTTCCTCCGATACTTTAGGCCACTTTCTCTCCGTATCCGGCTTCTCATTGCATAATCACGGTCAGAGGTGCAGAAAGTATGCTGGCTGTCACAAACTCAATGCGACGTATGCCTCCTCTGTCACAAAAAGCTGGAAATGATAATTGTATACTTGAATACTATTTCCAATATGCTGAATGTCATCTACCTGTCTCTTACTTTTTGCAACAGGTAATGCCCGCTTCACACCGCCAACGTAGCGTACGAGCGGACGGGAGCGGAACGTAACGGGCGAAAGTTAAACAATAACCCAAGACTCAAGGAAATCTTGGAACGTATCACCAAATCTTGGGATTTGGGGGAAAACTGGTTGTCATGGAGATCTGGCAAACGCTGAACAGAACAACAGCGAGCGGAACGTTCGGGAAGGCGTCGTGCGTCGTTGTTTAAACACTGCGCGGGCTCGGGAGTAATCTGGGTGCCTTTTCAACTGATTTTACTGCTTTCTTGCGTTCGTGGGCTGCTGTTGATCAACATGCGTGACGAAGACCTTTTGTTGATGCTGGCGCTTGGTGATAGTAGTGACACGCCACCACCAACTAGACGCATTTAGGTACGGGAATCCCTACAACACCGAAGCTCAAGAGGTGAATATGCTACCCTGCTGCGCGAGGCCAGGCAGAACCCAGAAGAGTTTTATCGAGCCTATCGTATGACTCCAGAGAGGTTCGATCAACTGCTGGAGTGTGTTGCTCCACGCCTTCATCGGGAGGACACGAATTATCGGGCGGCGATTCCCGAGGCTGAGCGCCTGGCAATGACCATCAGGTGAGTATCATTTAAACACAGTAATATTCAGATGTTGAAATTTCTGATGACAGTTATATTGAGCAACCATTGACAGTGTGTATTTCTTGCTTAGGTAGGCATACCCATTAGGATAATATCCATGTACCTATGTGGACGGCAGGGGCGAACACATACCTACTCGAGTCTTGGGGTGGGACGTGCAATTTGGGTGCTCGACAGACCTAGCATAAGCCACCTCTCCAAGTACATGATCGCTCTCATGGCATGGGGTGGATATATTTTTTCTCGACAAACCTAGTGTAAACACCTTTTTCCAAAAATGTATCCGGCCTTTGGGGGCCAGAAGATAGTTTGGCCCCCCCTCCAGCGCATTGGTGGGGGGGGAGCATGGCCCCTGCGTCCGCCAATGGTGGGCGGCTAGCTCACAGTTAGATTGATTGGGATGCAGTGCAAGAGGAGGGCAGATTCAATACAAATAAGGCACATCTTGTCTAGATAATTTTGATATTTTTTTATTTAAATTCCCATCCAGGGCTAGGATTATGACAATTGCATCACCACCTTATTCTCAATTTAGATTTAGGTTTGGGATGTTGCACCAGGGGCGGACTCAGACTCGGAGTTTTTTTGGGGGGCAAACCCATGACTGCCTCTCCTCCTGGGAGGGGAAGGGGTGGGAGCGAATATTTTTTTGCTCTACAGACCTAGTGTAAACACCTTTTTTTCAGTGCTCGACAGACCTAGTATAAGCTACCTCTCCAAGTACATGCTCGCTCTCGGGGGGGAGCGAAAAATATTTTGGCTCTACGGACCTAGAGTAAACACCTTTTTCAAAAATTTCTCCGGCGTTTGGGGGGACCAAAAGATAGTTTGCCCCCCCCTCTAGTGCTTGGGGGCATATCCGGATTGCCCCCCCTGCGTCCGCCAATGCGTTGCACTAAAAGTAAGGGAATATGAATTATAATTTTATAAGTAGCATTCTCAATTATGGGTCATTTTCTCCCATTACTGGGTACCTATATGTTTTTGGGAACTCTGGCCACAGTTTGCCCCCTGACTTCTTTTGCTTTGAGGGAGCCATAGCTAGACTGCCTCCCCCAGTGCCCAGAACTGGTCCTGTGTGGGCACTGAGTGTATAATTCATACTGGAAAATATAGTGTAAGTGGAAAATTCAAAGGTTACAGCACCTGCAGTGAGAGTCAATTTAACCATTTAACCCTTGTTGTGTAATTGTAAATTAAGTGCAAATTGCCTAAACAGTTTTGTACCCGTGCACTTTTGGGTAATGCCCGCTTCACACCGCCAACGTAGCGTACGAGCGGACGGGAGCGGAACGTAACGGGCGAAAGTTAAACAATAACCCAAGACTCAAGGAAATCTTGGAACGTATCACCAAATCTTGGGATTTGGGGGAAAACTGGTTGTCATGGAGATCTGGCAAACGCTGAACGGAACAACAGCGAGCGGAACGTTCGGGAAGGCGTCGTGCGTCTTTGTTTAAACACTGCGCGGGCTCGGGAGTAATCTGGGTGCCTTTTCAACTGATTTTACTGCTTTCTTGCGTTCGTGGGCTGCTGTTGATCAACATGCGTGACGAAGACCTTTTGTTGATGCTGGCGCTTGGTGATAGTAGTGACACGCCACCACCAACTAGACGCATTTGGGTACGGGAATCCCTACAACACCGAAGCTCAAGAGGTGAATATGCTACCCTGCTGCGCGAGGCCAGGCAGAACCCAGAAGAGTTTTATCGAGCCTATCGTATGACTCCAGAGAGGTTCGATCAACTGCTGGAGTGTGTTGCTCCACGCCTTCATCGGGAGGACACGAATTATCGGGCGGCGATTCCCGAGGCTGAGCGCCTGGCAATGACCATCAGGTGAGCATCATTTAAACACAGTAATATTCAGATGTTGAAATTTCTGATGACAGTTATATTGAGCAACCATTGACAGTGTGTATTTCTTGCTTAGGTAGGCATACCCATTAGGATAATATCCATGTACCTATGTGGACGGCAGGGGCGAACACATACCTACTCGAGTCTTGGGGTGGGACGTGCAATTTGGGTGCTCGACAGACCTAGCATAAGCCACCTCTCCAAGAACATGATCGCTCTCATGGCATGGGGTGGATATATTTTTTCTCGACAAACCTAGTGTAAACACCTTTTTTCCAAATATGTATCCGGCCTTTGGGGGCCAGAAGATAGTTTGGCCCCCTCCAGCGCATTGGTGGGGGGGAGCATGGCCCCTGCGTCCGCCAATGGTGGGCGGCTAGCTCACAATTAGATTGATTGGGATGCAGTGCAAGAGGAGGGCAGATTCAATACAAATAAGGCACATCTTGTCCAGATAATACTGATATTTTTTATTTAAATTCCCATCCAGGGCTAGGATTATGACAATTGCATCACCACCTTATTCTCAATTTAGATTTAGGTTTGGGATGTTGCACCAGGGGCGGACTCAGACTCGAGTTTTTTTGGGGGGGGCAAACCCCAGTCTGCAGAATGTGGCAGGCGACTCGACGAGGCGCTTGGGGCAGCCAAAGCCTGCCCCAATTGGGGCAGAAATTTGGATGCTGGGGCAGACTCCTCCAACGGGGGGGTATTTTTACCTATATATGTTTATCTACTCCATTTTAAACGAAACACCCAAAAATGAAAGAAAACCGTGCATCCAACTCGACGATGGCAACGCACCCACGACCCTCCACGCACAGCAGCAGCTATCTTGCATTCATGATACACGACTTCAAGAATACTTTTATTCAAAGGTATATTTACAAGCGAAGTATTTTTCCTTAAAGACGTCATTTGCCACTGCTTTCACGCCGTATAATCAATAGTCTAAAAAATATTTCAGTTGATAAATAAATTCGATAAAGAATAATTTTTTCCACAGCTAAAGCATTTTCCCCCTTCAATTTTCTCACATTTGTATGAAAGCATGACAAAATTTGGAATATTTTCACCCCTAGTTTTCACAAGACCCAAGCGAAGAAAGATTCCCGTACGCTTTTGTGACGTCACATCACTGACTAGCATTTGTTCGTAGGGGGAGGGGGCTGGCATGATTTTCTTTTGAACGGTGGACCCTTTGAACAGTGGACCTTTTGACATAGACCGGATTTGCCGGCCTTTGGCGATCAAAACATAGCAGAGGAAATGCAAAAAACTACATACAGGGAAATCTTATTTCGAGTTCTAAGATTGTTTTTTGTAACTAAAACTAGGTTTAGATTACAAATTTAGAAAATAAATTTAAATTTAGCGTTAGAAAGGCGCCTGTTGCCTGATTTTTTATTCACTTCCAGGAACTTTGACTTTCATCTATTAAAAATTTCCTTTGTTTGGTATCTTTTTAACCATATTTCTCTAGACGACAAACATGACGCTTTTGAGACAATTCAGCTTTTACAGCGCAACTTTAACTAATGATTGTCGTTCCTTTTCATTATTTTTCTTCTTCCCTCGGTGATTACCCGTACCGACCGCTGCCCCAAGTACTAGTTCCTGCCCCAAGAGCCCCCATCTGCCCCAAGATCGACCAAAAGCTGCCCCAAATCGGTAGGTCTGCCCCGAGGCTGCCCCAACGAGATCTCGTCGAAATCTGCCACGTTCTGCAGACTGGGGCAAACCCATGACTGCCTCTCCTCCTGGGAGGGGAAGGGGTGGGAGCGAATATTTTTTGCTCTACAGACCTAGTGTAAACACCTTTTTTCAGTGCTCGACAGACCTAGAATAAGCTACCTCTCCAAGTACATGCTCGCTCTCGGGGGGAGCGAAAAATATTTTGGCTCTACGGACCTAGAGTAAACACCTTTTTTCAAAAATTTCTCCGGCGTTTGGGGGACCAAAAGATAGTTTCCCCCTCTAGTGCTTGGGGGGCATGTCCGGATTGCCCCCCCCTGCGTCCGCCAATGCGTTGCACTAAAAGTAAGGGAATATGAATTATAATTTTATAAGTAGCATTCTCAATTATGGGTCATTTTCTCCCATTACTGGGTACCTATATGTTTTTGGGAACTCTGGCCACAGTTTGCCCCCTGACTTGTTTTGCTTTGCGGGAGCCATAGCTAGACTGCCTCCCCCAGTGCCCAGAACTGGTCCTGTGTGGGCACTGAGTGTATAATTCATACTGGAAAATATAGTGTAAGTGGAAAATTCAAAGGTTACAGCACCTGCAGTGAGAGTCAATTTAACCATTTAACCCTTGTTGTGTAATTGTAAATTAAGTGACAAATTTCTTAAACAGTTCTGTACCCGTGCACTTTTGGGTAAGTTCATAAACAACATGATTATTAAATTGCCGTAAAAATTTTACACTTGAAGATTGAGTGGAGAAATGTAAAGAATTACCACAGATATAATTTGAAAATTCAGCATGCCCTTGTGTCTCTCTACAACCATCAACCTGGGAGTCAAAACACTGTTCCCTTCTTACCTCCCAATGGGGGCCAATAAGATACACTTGCACACAGCCAGAAAATATCCATGTAAGGTTAATTTTAATATTTGTAATTGGGTCTGAATCATGGGCGGATCCAGGATGGGCGGATCCGGGATAAAAAAATAAGGCAATAGGCGCCTTTCAAAAGCTAACTTCAAAATTATTTTGTAAATTTGTAATCTTAGCCTACCTTTAGTTACATAACCCGCGTCCCACCGGGGGTCCAGCGCCACCTTCGCCCCACCGGGGGGGCATCGATGGACCCTCTCTCTAACCCCGAAAATATGGGCGTTACCGCAAATCTGCAAAGTGCAATAGAAAGCTCGCGTGAATTCAGTAAGAAATTACCTCACATGCTTTAGTGCTCAGGTCAATGGTTTGACCTCCAGAGGTCAAATTAGGTCAAGATCGGCTATTTTCACTCAAATATGCAATGCTTGAGCAAACTGGGCATAACTCTTATGCCATTAGAGCTATTGAGGTATGGTAAAGTACATTTGATAGGAAATTGGCAGTACTTTTTCCGCTATGTGAAACGTAAAGACCTCCCGGCAGTGGTTTGACCTCCAGAGGTCACCTCGTGACCTAATATGACCTGAGGTCACGAAAGGTCAGAAAGTGACCTTGCCGTATATCAAATGAAAGCCAATGACGAGACAAACACGATGGTGTTTGTTTCGGCGCTCTAGCCTATACAGGTCAAAAATTATTGTCAAAATACTGTTTTTGACCCCTGGTGACCTTGGATGACCTTGGAGAGGTCAAATGGGAAATATGGTCCCTGGAATCCGTGAAAGGGTGTCCAAGAACGCTTTTCTGATCAAGCTGAGCATTTTCAATCGCTTTTGTGACTTTTAGATCATAAGACAGCTTTTCCCCATGCTTTTTCAATGATAGAGGTCACCTCGTGACCTGACCTCAGGGCACGAAATCGAAAAATCCCGGATATACACCTTGTAGACCCTGGAGAGGCTATAAAGTGTAGGAAGTTTCAAATCGATCGACTTCGAAATGTAGCTCTTACAGAGCTCTAAAGTTGAAGTGAGGTGACCTTGGTTGACCTCGTCTGGTGACCTGACCTTGGGTGACCCGGGGTAAAAAAATTCAGGGATGGTGGCAAAATGATGCAGTGAGAGGTAAAGCCCTCGACCGCTGTGCTGCGCCTTTTCGTTTTTCTGCTATCCCGGAAAAACCTTAGGGGGCATCGATGGCCCCCCGGTGGGGTGAGGGATAAGAAAGTCCTAGAACTCGAAATAAAATTTCCCTGTATATAGTTTATTTTGAATTTCTTCCGCTATGTTTTGATCGCCAAAGGCCGGCAAATCATGCCAGCCCCCCCCACCCTCACAGGAACGAATGCCGGGCCGTGATGTGACGTTACACGGGCGTAAGATGATCTTTCTTGGAACCATATACAGTGTATTCTCATTCTCAGAACACCAGGACAGAACACACAGGCTAACTATGATTTCATCCCTATTTGCGACCAGCGTGACATCTATTGATTCATTGATGGTTCACTGCCTTGTTTGTTTAATTTGTTTGAATTTGCTTGATTTTCTATTATCTGATCTTTTTAATCTTGCCGATTTTTTTGTTATCGGTAATCGGATCTGAGATGATATTGTGTGGTAATATGCAATAAACATTTTGTGTCTGCTTTTTATAATCTACACAGCTCTTCCCCATCTGTATGGATTAAACAATATTTCAATGCTCTTTTTGACACCGTTTGAATTGTATTATTGTTTTTCTGAAAGGTTTGAACAGTGCGTACCATTTTCTTAAAAAGCTCTCCATGGGAAAAAAACTCGCCGCAAACCATGCTTCAAGCTTCGGTGTCACATCGATTGTTTCTCTTTGACAGATACCTTGCCTCCGGCATGAGTCAACAGGACGTGGCGCGGTACTTCCGTGTAGGGGCCTCCACCATCAGCGGCATAATACCGGAGGTCTGCAACACGCTGTGGGAGGAGCTGGCACCTCTTGAAATGCCTGTGCCTGACACCAAGAAATGGCTCGACATCGCTGAAGAGTTCGAACAGAGGTGGAACTTCCCGCACTGTCTAGGTGAGTTGTTTGTAAATAACTACTGATTGTGAGTTTTTAAACAAATTTTAAGGTTGGGTCATCTCAGGTCAAGTCACCAGTGCAGGTCAAGTGACCTCACCTCCAAAAATGTTTAAGGTGGCATAAGTAAGATATGGGTACATCTATCGGATTGGAGCATATGGGTCATTCCAGGGCAAATCGTCCAGGTAGCCACCAAGAAGTTCACCATGACCTCTCAGATTTCCAAAAATTTTGTACCACAGATCCCCTATACAAAATACAAATTTGGGCCCATTTTCAGATCCCAAGGTCGAAGAGGTCACCAGATAGAGGTCATCAAATTTTCGAGGTCAACGCAAATATTGAAGCAGAAATAATTGTAGATCGTAAAAGGGGCTGATTGAAATTAATCAAAAGAAATATTGATGGATAGGAAATACAATGGGCCATATAATAAAAAATTTGACCTCGGGTCAGGTTTTGAGCTCTTGACCTTGTGACCTTTTCTTTAAATTAAAAATTTTTGGAAAAGTCCTTTTGGGTGATCCTCAGGGTGCAATCTAACCGTTAGTGAATGATTTTCTTTGTAACTCAGATTAAGTAACAGTTCACAGAGGTCATCACCTAGGGCAAAACGCTCATTGGAAGTACCTTTCGTGAGATGCGCTACAACATGGCTAATATGGATGTCAAATGAAATCTGATCACTTACCTACCGCAGGTTTCGTGTCATTATTTGTCCCTTGGATCTGAAATGACCCTTGTAAACTGATTAAATGACCTAACTTGACCTTTAATGCCATTTAAAAGAAAAGCACACAAATATGTCGTTACCGATTGAATTTCAATGCTTGACAGGTTCATGGTGCATCGGAAATGTTGGAAAAATTATATGCAGTCATACCGATTTTGCGTGGTACTTTTTTATTACCTATATATTGTTAATATATATATATATATATATATATATATATATATATATATATATATATATATATATATATTATAAATATATATATTGTTAATATTCTCCAAATCGTAGTATCCTTGGCACCTTTTCAGGCTCATGTTGCAATTCTGGACCTGTGACCTCTGATAAGTCATCTGGGGCTACTTACGCAGTTTTCAGACTTGGTCAATAACTTTGCATGAAATGATGGTACAGCTTTTATTTTGATACTATTGTGTTCGAATTGCTATTGCGAGTCGATTAATATGCATATTGGCTATGCTAGGTCAAAAAGTAACCCCACGATCTCAAAAACTAAGAGAGCTAGAAAAAAGCGCAAAACGGCAATCGAAAGCTCTTCGAAAATGATATCGAAATTACTTCGGTCATTTTTCTTGTCAGGTCAATATCAAGGTCACCAGAGGTCAAAATAGGTCAAAATCGCTAATATGAGGTGTACTAAGAAAACCTCCTATATCTCAGAAACTATGATAGCTAGAAACATTTTTCTAACACCATTCGAAAGCTCTTGAGATGCGCTTTCATTACAGTGGCATTCATTTTCGTGTCAGGTCAAAGCCTAGGGAGCTACAGGTCACTAAATATTGGGCATATTCTTGGAAATGTCCATAGCCACCCATGCATAAAGGCGTTTACTTTTTCGCTAATAGCTTCCAAACCAAACAAGATACAGCCATAGTTTATGCACCATTGCAATCCTCTCGTCAATACGAATCGAATGATATATGATATTGCTATGCCAGGTCAAATTTAAGAATTTGACCTGACCCAGGTCAACGGTCTGACCCAACTTGACCTGGTATAGTCATGATGTATATCATTTGACTTCCAGTGACTATACAAACACTTCGGTGACAAAATAAAAGCTCTATCTTAGTTTATTCAAAATTTATAGAGAAAAACACCAAAAAATGCTTATTTGACCTAAGGTGACCTTTTAAAGGTCACAAGTCAAATATTTTGGTATCAGCTTCAGAAATGGGCTAAGAGCAAGTCGCAACCAATGTTTGAAGTTGATTCCATCCATACTTACTGAGAAAAGCTCATTTCGTGATTTTCCCCATGCATTGTCAATGGGGAGGTCATGCTCTGCACATGACCTTAGGTCACCAATATAAAAAATCCCGGAACAAATGTTGTAGCTTCTGGTGGGCCCAATATGTGGTATGAGTTTCAACTTGATCGATTAACCCTTCTTTTAGTTATGCCGTCCTAAGTATTTTTTGAGGTGAGGTCACTTCACCTGACCTGGTGACCTGACCTGATATGACCTTGAGCCAAAATTTTCAGGAAAGATGTAAAAATGATTAAGGAACAGCTAGACCAAGTTTGGCGGCGCTGCGCGCCGCCGTTTTTTGGTCACTTTGGAAAAACCCGAGGGGGGTCTAAAAGACCCCCCACCCGGGCGAAGGTTAAACATTTTAATCTCCGCTCTGGACAACCCCTGTGACAAATTTTCATCAAATCTGAGATGTATGGTGTTATCACCAGTATTGGCAAAATACCGGTATAATACCGATATTTCCCAGGAAAAAGTGGCAAGAACTTGTAAAAAGCCTTAAACTGACAATGATAGATGAGATAGACATTTAAATGTCATATAACAGTTGGAATGTGAAGCAAATGATGCACCAAAAACGCTGGTCAACTTCTAGGTTTGACCTGATTGTACTTAGCAAGGTCACATTTTCTATTATTCGATTCCGCCTGCTGCGAGATTCCAATGCCCTATACTGTATTTCTCTAACTTTCCAGCTCAGCTGTTCACATTATTGTAAGGAATCCGTTTTTTTTTAGGAGCCATCGACGGCAAGCACGTCCTGGTGCAGTCTCCGAAGCTGTCCGGTTCCCTTTTCCACAACTATAAGGGAACCTTCAGCAGTGTCCTGCTAGCAGTAGCTGACGCCAACTACTGCTTTACTTACGTGGATGTTGGCTCTTATGGGAGACAGAATGACGCTAGTATTTTTGCCCGTTCGGAATTCGGCCAGCGATTAGAGCATGGCACACTTCAGTTGCCTGTAGCTGAAGGTGGGGGGCTGGATTATGTGTTTGTGGGCGACGAGGCCTTCCAGCTGAAGCAGCAGGTCATGAGGCCATATCCTGGACGCCGTCTGGGATGTGCTGAGTCTGACCCTGGTTACCACCGTCGCGCAGTGTACAACTACCGATTAAGTCGCGCTCGGCGCATTGTCGAAAACGCGTTCGGCATCATGGTCAGCAAGTGGCGTATTCTAAGGCAGCCCATTCAGGCCAAAATCGAGACTGCTGATGCCGTAGTAAAGGCTACGTGCATCCTTCACAACTTCCTGCGCCACCGTGATGGTATCTCAAGCGATAAAACTTACATTTCTCGCGAGGACGTCGATAACGACGAGGAGGGTGTGGTTGTCCACGGTGGATGGCGCACGGAGGATGTCGGGAGCGGCCTCAAAAATATTGGCCGCACCGGTGCTAACAATCCCTCTAGGCGGGCCATGGATGTGCGTGACCGTTTCGCCGCCTACTTCGTTTCGCCAGAGGGCACTGTCCCGTGGCAAGATAAAGTGGTTCGTCGCGGGAGGCAGAACTGAACCAGTAGCGGCGGAGGACTCGGGTTTTATGAGGGGGGGGTGGCATGCACTTTTCAACCCATTTCTTTCCAGTCAACGCCATAGCGTTATGCCCGCTTCACACCGCCAACGTAGCGTACGAGCGGACGGGAGCGGAACGTAACGGGCGAAAAAATACAATACCTGAACTCTGACACTTTCCGTCCACCTCCACGCTCCGCTCCGTTCTCAGTGTGAAGCGGCAGTCGAAACACCGAACGTTCTGCTGCGTGTTGTTTACGTTTGCGGTTGCCAGATTTCAGGAGCGTAGCGGTGAAAAGATGGAAATATTCATCTTTTGAACGTACATGAGCGGAGCGTAATGAACGTTTGGTTTATTTGAAAAGTGTTTTTAAGTGATTTTGCGCTAATTGTGATTAATCTTTTTAGTGCAATTCCATCAATAAAGCAGGTAAGTTCGTACAATTCAAATTCAATGTTCTTGATACAAGATAAACAAAAACAGTGCTGCTTCTGACCTTGGTTCTGCTTTTCTGAGATGTAAGTAAACAAAAAGGAACTTTAATTTGGCCATCAATGGTTTAGAGGTGCATTTAAGAAAGGAATTGATTAGTAATGTAAAATTACTGACCAACTCGGGCAATCATAGACATAGGCATAGGCACCATACGAGCTAATCTGGGCCCCTTGAGCTGAACTGAGCGCCCCTGAATTGGTTTGGGCAGCATGAACTGTTCTAGGATGCCTAAACTGAGCTATGAGCCAGAGGTGCAGAAAGTATACTGGCTGTCACAAACTCAATGCGACGTATGCCTCCTCTGTCACACAAAGCTGGAAATGATAATTTTATACTTGAATAATATTTCCAATATGCTGAATGTCATCTACCTGTCTCTTACTTTTTGCAACGGACAATGTTCAAGCACCAAGCCATTACTGCATGAAAGTATTAAACTGTGTTTTCATTTTTAGATCATGTTTATGTTTTGGAAGGAAAATTTCTAATTATGGATCATTGTTTCCAGTATTGGGATCATAACTTTTATTGGCAACTCTGACTGCAGTTTCCCCTAATGACATGCATTTACCTTCTTGAAAAAGTTTCCATTTTTGGAAGGAGTGTTTCCAATTATGGTACATTTCCCCATGATTAAATGTGGCAATTGTCATGAAAATAATTATTATTGGGAACGAATCTATGAATGGGAGAGTGCACCTACACACAATTGGGAACCCTGATCACAGCTTCCCCCCCCACTGAACTTCTATCTCACGTATCAACAAAAGGGACAAAAATGTCACTGTCAACATAGGATTTGGATCTACCTAAAATGTGTTGGTAAAGTGGACCTTAGGTAGCATTTTTATAGACAGATCAAATGCTTAAAATTTTCCCCCAACACCTGATTATCACCTGCCTGTTCATTCCTTCTTGCAGTAAAAACTCTGAGGCAACTACCCTGCATAGATGTAAAATTAGGTCTATTGGCCTAATAGGTACCTACAGAGGTATTGAAAGTCTCATACCAAAGAAAGATCCAGTGTAGTCAAAGTCCTGCTTTAACTCCATGCAGTTCAGGTCCTGTGTGTTGCTTACCACCACTGGTAGTAAGCAACACACCCCCAACCAGCGTTTTTCAAAGTCTCTTTCTTTCTGAGATTTTCTGCGATTTCCTGAGATGAGAAGGGGGTCTACTAGGCCCCCTCCAGTGCACGTTAGTGTGTGTTTTAACACTTTGTGGAGGACTGCATTGGCACACATTTGCTATCTGTACAATATTGACATGATAATTTGATCATGAAATCTCACCTGAATTACTGTTGTTGCCAGTCTGTTGCTGGCGCCAACTCTCCCAACTTCCTCCAGCTCCAAATCTACCTAACCAATCTTGATCTAGGGCACAAATAAGGTATGGCACAAGCAAGCTAAGGAATGAAAAACCAAGTTTGATATGTGAAAGTGCATCAGTCTCAAAGTGGCCTACATTCATCTTAGATTAGCCATGGGCAGCACCATTTATTCCAGCCGGTTTTAGCCTGCACTTATCTCAGATATACCCCAAAAATATGCCCTAAAAAAGTGGTTTCCCACCTCTGTACATATTTTGGCAGGCTCTACATCAAATAAACATTACCAACTTGTCTTGTCGCTGTTGCGTAGTTTAGGTAGAATTGCTGCCCAGCTATGTTTATTTCTTCCACTCATTTAGTACTTTTCTTAGTAGCTTTTAGGCGTACTTAATACTAAATTCAAAGAAATAGGGACCGCTAAATCGAAGAGACTCAAACTTTAAATATTATTTAACCTAACAAAATGGACAGAAAAATACTTGATAACGTATTTGCATTATCTTTATTGCCTTAAATATGCCCACAATCATGTATTTCTCGAAAAAATTGACTGTCACATTTCGGGCATCTAGGCGGCAACTTTCTGGCAACTACTAACAATCGGCACCATTGGGCTGCATGTTAAAATCTGGCAACTGTGACAGCGGTTTCCGGGTTTTCTGCAGCGGGGGTCCCTCGTTTTAGTAGAAACTGAACACAGTACCAATATTGTATCACTGATGGTACGCTGTGCAATTGAAGAACAGAGTTGCTAAATTAAATTTATCGCTACACACTTCATTCTGTATTTCGAAAATATGCGGTTATATTTTGAACCATACTGTCACGATCGCTATTTTGTCACAATTATGCACATCAATTGTCATAAATGTGTCACAAACCCCAGTAGCCGAGTTGGCAAGTTTCTGCACCTCTGATCACGGTATTTCCCAATGGCTACTCAGCACAGAGAGAATTTAACCTGTATGGCCTCGTTTTACCTTGAATATATTGACCTAGGTCTATGAAATTCGGGTTTAAGGTAGCCCTAGCCTCCACAAACACCTAAGCGCTCATTTTCCTAGACCTCTTGGGTTTTGCACTGTCAATGTTACTAATGCCAAGTAGGCTTGCACAAAGACGACACACAGACATACCTACTGGATCTCAAAATTATGATCTGATACGGCATTTCTGCTGCCAGATTCGTGTTCAGAGCCACACATTACCTTAGAAACGGACTATTTTATATTGGATCCACGACAAAAGTTAAATTTTGTTGACCAGTGTAATCACCTGATCGCCAAGTGAACAATCTGCTATCTGTCTCCTTTTCAGACTGTGTTGAGGACAGGGGTGGATCCAAGAACGGGGGGTAGGCTGAGGGAGACCGACCTCTCCCTCCCACTGGGCTGAGCTTGAGCACAGCAAAGGGCCTCCCGCAATGGGCTCCAGTTATGTCTGATAAGCGTTCAGAAAGTTGATTTGGGGAACCCATACGGCACTCGAATGTTGGTTTCGGGAGCCTCAAGAGTTTGTCTCGGGTGTCACCAAGTGATGGCCTCGGAGAGCCCCAGATTTGGTATCTGGGCACCCAAAGTTGATATCACCCCCCTCTAAGATAAGCACGTTGAAATGATGTATCTCTCAAAATATTCAGTTTGAAAATAGTTCACGCTCAGTGTCTTTTTTAATGTGAACAGCCCCCGAGTGGGGCCACCCCGAGACTTGACATCGCCAACTTGACGAAATACTGGCTCCGCCCCTGGCTGCGGGGTCATCTGTCGACTCTGGGCTCGCTATGGGGTAATTATTGTACCTAAGGGTGTGAACTCATATTTCTTTGGGGACACCCGGGCACCCCCAATAAAACATTGAGTTAGTCTTAAAAATTCCTTTAAATGCAATTATCTATCATTTCTAGGACTTTAAACTGGTTTTATTTGCTCCAGCGGGGCTGAGTGAGGACCGAAACAAAAATTAAATAATGTTATCTGTTTTTGCGTGATGGTTATTGGCATTCTTTCAGATTTGGGCACCACCAATGATTTTTGGAAATCCACGCCTCTGATTATACTTGATGAATACTTGCAGTGATCTTTTGTGAATTTACTTGATTCGATTTTTCGATTTGCGTACAAGTAATTTTCAGCTCAATACAAATTATTTGGTTAAAATATATGATAAGATAAATTACAAACATAGTCCGGAGTCAGAGCCGAATCAAAGGTATTGCTTCGTCGACTAAGGGCAATATATCTACTAGAAAACTTCACAAGCTCAAAATCCTTCTCCATTTTACTTTCGCAATGTGAGATGGCCTTCATCTCACATAAGAACTTCGAATACGGCTGTAAAATAATTGTTTCGATCGGTTCTCGCGAGGAGTCGGTTTGGTGATATCCTTCGACTCCGCAGCCCCGTCTTCTGAACTCCTGCATCTGTCGCACAGGCATCGCACCGCCCCGACCTTGCACCTACTTCAATCGCCACAGTGCGATGCGCCACAGACCGTCGGGGCTAGGTGCGCGGAGAACGCACTTCCGGTGCTGGATGCACCATCTGTTGACGATAGCAGTTCATCGCTGGCCCGCGGCAGACTACTGAAACGAGAAGTGAACCATCACTCATCCGCGGTAAAATATCGAAACAAGGAGCGAAATTCTAAAAAAACAGCCAGAGATCACCGTTGCAAAAAGACTAGCAATGCAAATATTCAAATTTGTACGGGGAGGTAAAAATGATGATGAATGATCATGTCTGCGTTTACTTCACCTCCACTCTGAAGGTGAAGTACACGCAGCTGCTCGCATCGCTAGGCATCCGGCGAATCCCTTATTTGGATCCCTGCCGTCTAGGGCACCATATCGTGCCCTCCCCGATCCCCTGCCGTCTAGGGCGCCATATCGTGCCCTCCCCGACCCCTGCCGTATAGAGCACCATATCATGCCCTCCCCGACCCCTGCCGCGAAGTGCCGACATAATTCCCTCGCCACAGCGTCCGGGCGCCTCGATATTGCCGGATGGTGTTTGATTATACGCAGATTAACCTCCAATACCAAACACCTGTCGATCCTTATACAGGCAGCGCGTCCTATCCAGCATGCTCAGGCGTCTCCCCTCCAGTAATCGATGGCCTGCTTTAACATGAAGGCACCCGTACCAGCACTTGCCATATTAGAGCACACAGTTCCCAGCCCAGGTCATTTTCCCACAAGAAACATTGCGATGCCACAACTACTGCAATGTACGATTGCATCCTGTTGGTTCAAACGGTTAATCATCCAGCACAAGACACCCGCACAAGGTGATGTACTCGGTCAACAAACGAGAATTAATTGTGGATTTTCCCAGTGGAAATATATAACTCATTGATATCATAAATATCGCCACAATGGGTAGCTTGTTTATTCTTTCCTTATTTCGCGATAGACAAGAAAATGCCTATTTCATATTTTAAACAACCGTATAACCTACTCCTTTGTGTCCCTTTTTCCTTGAAGTTTTCCTATGTTCGTATCAGTGGCGGATCCAGAACTTCATTTAGAGAGAGGGGGGGCCTGGGGGCTCGAGCCTACCCCGCCATTGCCTTGAAACCGTCTCTGAGTTTGCATTTATTATCGACACTGACATTTTGGGGGGTGGCCCCTAGCTCCCCTTGTATTCGCCACTGGTACATATGGTACCCCTGTCGATTTCCTCACCTTCCACAATAAAGATTATGTAAACGCCTGTATTTTGAGAATGTCAACATGCAGAGCTGAAATCATTCCTCGCATGCAGCCCCATAATCCCACCATAAATTCAGCCTTAACATTTCTTTCTTGAAATCACGTCCCACCCTCGAAACCAAATACAAACCGACCCACAGGATCAAACAGCTCTTCAGACTGCTTTAAAGGACACAGAGAATCAAAGAGTTGGCTATGTGTAGTACGGTCGGCAGCGCATCCCCGGGAGGAGTCCCCAGATCGATATCTTCTCGCGACTGACAGGCACTGCCCGCAAAAAGGCGAGCGGCTGGGATGCCGCTGATTACCACGCCCACTCAGCTTAAATTACCGCCGCAAGGCGGACTGAAGGCGGAGAAGAGGGCTTCATGTGCAGGTGGTAGAAACATGCCGGGATGAATGTTCCAGCCGATTTATTGAGACGTTGGGTGCTGGTATTGATTTTGTGACTAAAACTGCAAACAACTACACAAACCTGAGCTACAAAAGCGCTACACATATCCTAAAACTAGTACCAGTTTTTCAATGCAAGAATTTTTCATCCTACTGAACCATTCTTGCTTTGTATTACCTATTCGATAAGACTTGATGCGAGGGGTTTCTACTTGTGGTATGTTTTTGCGTTACCGACATCGTGAGAAACCCGTCAAGCCCCCGTGACGCCACCACGTCGACGATCAATTGAGCCTCATCCATTGACCCGAACCAGCTGTGAAGAGCCTTGCCAGCGCCCTAGACATCACTTGGCGTAAGCATGTAACACCATCGCAAAAGCCCTCGGCCACTTTCCTCATTACCGCAACTTATCGGCTACTTTCGTACACATCTAACAGTACCACAAAAGTGCAATGATAGCCTCCCCTCTGAGGTCAGTGACCTTTACCCCGTCGCCGCCGACGGCCGCCGTGTTGACTGCGTTTCCCCTCGCACCGACAGTTCTCGACCGACGGCGGCGCGCGTCAGAGACGTAACTGAGAACCCAGAGAGAATCGGTGATTGTGGAGCCAGCCGCAGGCGCGGATGTAGAGGGATTTTAGGCTCAAGGTATTTACCTTCGACCCAAACCAGCAGCGTTTCTTCATATTCATTTTTCTCACGAGGGACGTTATTATTTGAGCCACTCCCGTCCTGGAAAACGCCCTTGGCAATTTTCGCCTATTTCAGTCGTGTGAGGGAAACGAGATTTTATAAGCGTGGTCTTGATTTCGCGTGGAGCAGGATCACCGGTGGCATTGCGGAGACGGCTGCCCATCCCGCTCCCGTGAAACTGCAGCGAGAACGAACACCCCTCCTAAAAACTCAGCCCCAGCTAAAGCAAACGATACACTGCCCGTGAGAAAAAAAACTCTTCGTGTAAGGCATAAGCCCTCTGAACATGTGCCGCCGGATGCACAGGCAGCTCTCCTACCCACTGGCGGGTTCAGGAGGCAGCAAATCGCCTAACGAAACCCACCGATTTTTTCCGATTTTCTTTAGATAAACATATGCTTTTCACGATTTTGTACCTCATGCCCCCCCAACCGTCGGTCTGGATCCGACCCTGCTCCCACCCCTAAGGAAAGCGGTGAGCGATCGGTGAGAAGGCGGCGAGAGGGCGAGCCCAGCTCAGGAGCCATCCACTAAACCCTTCCGTCCCCACCCCAACTGACACACGCGAAACACGGCTCCACCCAACGAAAAGTCGTGCGTCGATCGAGCTTCAGCATTAGTCTTCGCCTCTCCTTCAGCCAACTTCCCCAGCCCTGGCACACCAAATGCAGCAGCGAAGTTCATCCCCGGTCATAGCTGATTATGTACGGCATTGTTCGCTCCCGTCGTCGACTCCGGCGCACAATGGGCGACGACGACGCGCCACTAATCGCCGCGGGCTTTTTGGCGGCGCCGGGGGCGGTACCAAAAAGGCGGCGTGCGTGCCGCCGCGAACTAATGAGCAGCAGCGCGGGATGATCAAACACGATCGCACCTCACGTCCCGCTGAGCGCACCAACTGAGATCTCAGGAAAACGAACGTGATGGCGGAAAAGACACGGCTCAGATTCCGGCACTGAACGCCCAGCTCCATGACCAGAATAATGTTGGCAATAATTCTAATAAAAGTAGCACAAAACTCATCGAACAATGACCCGGCACATGGCGCACCCAGAACGAGGCGCTCAGGGTATACGTGGTGCTACACAGATCAGACAATCCACTGGGAAATTCGAGAGCAGGGGGCAAATCAATTCATTCTTACTTGGTAACAAATTCCAAAAATATTTTGTCTATTGTGAACGAGCTCATCTCACGACCCAGTCGCTAGACATTGCACTCCGATAAGACACCTATATCCGACTTGCCTCCTTCAGAGGGGCTACGTACGGTAAGCGGTGAATTTGGGTCGGTGGAAATGACCTTGCATTCCTCTAGTAGTGGTAGCGGCTTCGTCTAGCTAAGGTAGCGGAAGTAGCTGTAGTGGTTTAAAATTGGGTAGCGGTGCACAGCCCTGAAACTGGCATTATCAAATGTGTTTTTGTAATTGTGTTTTTGAACCGAGCAAAGGCCGGAAAGTAAGACTCCCGCTAAGCAGCATATTTAACTCTGAATGGGAAATCACCAATAGGTAGTTATGCATTTTGACGTCACATGGATGAATTACGCCGAAAAATAATTTGCCCACTACATTTACTATATGGGGCTTCACAACACACAAACTGCCAAAGTCATACGGCTTTGACCTTTTGTGTCTGTGTGTTTTTTTTTAATAACCATGTGTACAAACATGTGCGGCTACGCCGCCGTTCCACCCAAGGCATTTTTTAAGGAAAAGTCCGTGGGTGGGCATTTCTTGTGCTGGCCATTATAGTGTCTTCAAGGGGTCAAGGTCCCATTTTTTAAGGGGTTTAATAAAACTTTGACACGTTAGTGTTAAAAAATATTTCTCAACTTTTTAGTTATTCCAAGTCTAGAGATTATAGATGCTGCCCAGGCCTGCCAGGTTTTTTTCAGCGGAAAAGGTCAGACCGAGTTAGAAAAAGGGCCAGAGGGGCCCAATTTTATTTCCACTAAAATAGCCAAATAAACACCAAAAAAGTCAGATTTGAGGCTAAAACGACCCCTAGCAGTAGCCATAAAACCACAGAAAAAGTGACTTGTATCACTGTTTAAAACTAATTGTTGACAGTTTGATATTGACTTGACGCAATATTTTTTGCACACTACCCATCTAATAGGAAGCCAGGGGTGCCCTTCCAACCCCGCGTGGCCATCGAATGATTTTATCCACATAACCAGAGCATTTTCTGGGATCATCAATCACCCCCCCGCCCCACTTTTTGACCAACAATTTCCTGATATCAGTCAAAATGTGAGTAAACCGGAAATTTGCATAACCAGCCGCTGTGGAAGGCAACGACGAGCCCAAATTCGAAAATTTTTGAAACTAACGTGGAAAGTTTGCTGTCAGAATCAGGTTGAATTTTGGCTGGCCCCCCTCACTTTGTTGCCGGTGGCGACGCTTATGTATGCTACCACCACAATAATAAATAAAAAGGCTAAGCACTTCATACCGCCACACCAGCAACCAGTCTTACGCACTTTGACTACACCGTGACCCGTCTAATCCACGAACGAGCTCTCAGCGCTAACAACTGACTGCGTGTGAAATGAGAGCATCATACAATGTCACGGTGCTGGCTGGGATGTGGGCTTCCGGTCGGATAGAGCAGGATGTTTGATTGGTTGTAGGCCAGCGTTCTTCTCCAGCGTTGTGATTAGTTGACGCTGAGGCTGCTTTGCCGGGATTTCCCGTAACTACGCGCTTTGTTTCGTCTTCGCACGGGTGAAAATTTGTTAACACAATTTTTGCGGATTGCCAATTTGGGACCAGAAATAGAACAAAGGTATAATTATCGGGTGGTGTTCCGTCCTATTTTCGTTAGGCGAGTCTGCATTTCGTCAATTTTAAGTAGTCTGTCTACTTCACCGGGGGGCCAATTTCCGGGCACTGCGGGGAGGGAATTTCGGCCGTCTGGGGGGGGGACAAATGGCCACCCAGTTAACATGTTAAAAAATCGCCTGGTTCCACCTGTACTCGCTCCCAACAGCAAGGTTGGTATCAGTGTAATGTACTGTTATTCACAATGTTCCGCTTCACTGTCTGTATTTTTCTGGTGTGGCAACAGTGAACGGCATAAACATAACAAGCCCCCAGTATCCCCATCCCAACCCCGCACAACTAGCCTGTACAGACAAGAAAAAGAGACGTGGGGAAGGATGCCCGAGACGGGAAGCGCATGCCCCAAAGGTGACAGATCTAACAGAATGTATACGTTCTTTAGCTGTCACCAACAGGACAAACACCCCAACCGCCCAAACCCCTCCCCCGCTCAGAATTCCGCCAAACTGTCCCAGCATAATTATTTATCTGCCAAACGTACTATGACGAGTTGGCATAACAATCGATATGAATCATTACACAATAAAATGTGCAGTGCATATAATGACTGTTCATAATTTCCATGCCTTTGAGCTCTGGACTTTAGGGCTTTCCGCTGATGAGAATAAGTAGCCATTGATTTCGTTGGCGAGCACGATCTTTGCTGGCTCATCATCCTGATGATGAGTGTTTAAGGACACCTCGACTGCCTGGGCCATTCCCACATCATGGTCTGAATACCCATTAATTGAGATGAAGTATCCACGCAGCAACGTCGTCAGGCGCAAGGACGTCGGTAGAGAGTAGGGAATTTCCGTCAGCTTTTCTTCTACTGCAAAGTATGTATATAGTTAGAATATCTGCGTACATTCTCCACGAAAAACAGCAGCATTTCAACGATATTTTTTACTTGATAACGTTCAGCAAGAGCAGTTTGCATCGGCCGTCATTGGCGTATTGCTCCTCTCATACATTTCTCCAGTTGATATATTCCGCCCATAGTTCCGCCTCCAGTGTGGCATCAGCGTCCTTCGATACCTCCCTCCACACCATATGAGAGCGAACGGGCGACATATTAAACGCTAGCATGGTCGGGGGTCGGCCGCGACGCATACATGAATAGAAAATCAGCGGGGTCAGATGGACGGCGATCCGGATATTTTCTTCCCGCCCGCCACCCTGGAAGTGACGGCAAGCATTTCAGTCAAGGCAGAATAACAATATGTAGAATAGAAAAAAGACACTGTGCTAAGTCTGCCAGTAAAATATATGTATAAGTTTTGGAAAAATTAAACCCAACAAGATTTGGTATTCAGCCATCTTCTTGGATCAGTTTTATGTTGTGAAAGCAAGCGTCCCGATAAAGAAATGTTCAATGAACACCTAGGTGATGCCCGGCCAAGACGAGCCTACACACTTCTGAAGGAACACATGCTAAAATTTCATTCTGATATGGAAAAAGGACACAAATACAAATTTCGCCTTTCAAAACTTTCATCGTTACTAAAGATAAAGTTTACTTGAAAATTGTCGGAGCCCCAGGAACACTCAACCCATGATAAACAGTGTTGTACCCATGGATAGTTGTGTGATTGTTTATGGACGAGACATTTGAGCGCAACTTCGATGTTCACTATGTTGGCTAGAATATCATACACACTCCCGTCTCTGAGTAATTATGAATTATAATTACATAGGTATTCATATCTATCATATCTCCATATCTATTCACATATTAGATATATGTCACTTTTATAGTGGGCCATCGAGAATTACATATAAAAGCTGTTATCTCTAGTTGTTCAGATATCTAATTTTGATAAGGATAAATACGTCTTGGTTAGGTTCTCTTGCCCAGATGTATTATCATTTTATGTGTTTGAAAGAATATCAGTACCTATTTACATTTTGCGCATGGAACTTTGGGCACATTGTTTTTTTTGTTTGTTTTTTTGCATTGCAACAAAAAGCACCGCACTATTGAATTGCCACTGGTTAACATGAAATGTCACCACGTGTATTAACTAAACAGCAAAAGTGTTGGTACCGTATACATAAAGGCTTGGTCGTCCTGATGTAGGGTGCTGTGTATAATACAGAGAACGCTGTATTTTCTGACTGATTGTTTTCTGGGCAAGTGCAGTTACTCTGCGAAGGTGGTGAAATACTAAAACATATCAGGCTTAGCATTTTGTCAAAATGTGTGAATTAATTTTCCTGGTAAACTAAGCTCTGGGCCTTTTCCTTTATTTCATACATATGAAAACCAGGAAGCGATTCTTCTCTTATCTCAAAGGAGAGAATGGAGGAAACAGGTGTTTCTGGCTTTTGCCTCGGCAAATTAACTTATGGAGATTTATGTTTTTGGCGCTGAACACAGACTGAATATGCGGATGAACAGCGCAGGTTAGCTACTTGTTTCGATTCTGGCTCGGTCCCTGACCTGTCACGATGCAGTAAACTGCATGACGTTATAATGATGAACGAGTGGCTGAGAGCAAAGCCTCGAGGCATTTCTAAAGGTGCTGATTTTACCAGACGTATGCATGTGCATACCATACGAGTTGTCCGAGATTCCTGTCGGTTCAGCTCTTTGAATGAGCTGATACTAATCCTTTTTCATGATTTAAAACACATTGCTCCTGCCTCCGTTGTCGCGGTCACGTTCAGGCTTTATGCACAGACAGGCTCGCGGCGCCCGGTGCATTGTGCTCGACAGACCGTGCGGCCGCCAGCAAGTGCACGTCTGATATGTTCCAGCCGGAGAGCTAGCGTCGCAGGTCACTGTGTTTACCGTTTGAAGAGCCGGCATATGGCTTAGCGAGGAAAGTTTTGATTTAACACTCGCGAGCCCATGAGTGATAGGCGCTCTGTACGTCTTGTGCGAAACGTTGCACGAAAGGACTCCCGGTGAGATTAGTTCTCGCAAACACGACTCCCTGAGGACAGCACGGGCCTGAGAGCTCACATAATTGGGATCTAAACGACTCCCAAGAGATATCATTACCCAGTTTCTGCTCATCATTGGCAAGTACTTATCTGGAAACTTGGCAAACCAGCGCGACTGACACTCGCAGGCTATCCACCCAAATTCGTGGTGGGACCAGGCCGCTTCCACAACACTCGGTCCTTATGGAAATAAGCACCGATCAGATCGACGCTCTCGATCTCGTGCAGGGCGATATTTCGCGCGGCCGTCATTGGATGCAGATCGGCGCCCGCCGGCCCCAACTCCCATGGGCCACAGTCCGCAGGAGTGTAGCCAGGAGCCTGTTCTGGGAGAAGCAGCGCCTGAACTGGTCCTCATTCCAGCGGGGACCGATTCCCAGTCAAAACAAGGTTCTTTTATTGCATAACTGCTTAGCCGACCCGCGGCAGCCACTAGTGTGGGCAGCCGGCTCGGATGGCAGAAAAGAAGGGGGACAGACGGATGGTGTGGCTGCTGTACATACCGGGGGAAAGGACGAGGATGTGGAGCATACTGGCGAGACAAACAGATATGCCTTTGGCTCAAGAGCGACGCAACCTAACCGCAAACAAACTCTGACTCCAGGCAGGACACCATTGAATGGGTCAAAAGTGATTTTGTTTTCAGAGGTTTGCGAGATTGTCTCGGCGCCGGTTAGGCGCGGGTGTCAACCATCTCGGAAATGAGCCGGGAGCATGAAGCTCCGACGTCATCGGGGAAATAAAGCGGGAGTATGACCTTCACCAGCTTCTGGTAGGTGGGGGATCGGGATTGTCAGTCAAACCAGACTTAAAACTACCCCAACGGCCCGGCGCCAAGGGTTTTTAAAACCAAATCTCCACACTTTCCGCGGGCTCGTGGTGTAGCGGTTAGCATGCTCGCTTTCCACGCGCCCGACGCGGGTTCAAAACCCGGCGGATTCACGGAGCAAAGGGACATTCTGGTTCCTGAGAAGTCCTTCCAACAGTGAAAGAGTTGGCGATGCATAGAAACTCGGAATTGGTTCGTCGATAAACCCCCAAAATTATTAGCATTGATCAGACTTGCGGATTTCTTGTTACGCCCCGCTTCCGCTCACCCACAGACATTGAATTATCCTGATTTGACTGGAATAAAATTATTTATGACAGGCGGACGACGCATCACCACCTCCTCCCCCACTTTCAGCGCCCATGGCTGGGAGAGTCGATGCGTGGTGGGTTTGTTCACGGTCCGTGACAGTGGTGCTGCCGAGAGCACTGCCGCACTCAGGGACGCAGCAGGGCAGGGCGCTTAGCAACGAGACAGTTGCTTGTTGATAACAATCAGCGGAGAACGAACTGCGTGAATAAGGCAGGTTGGAGGTACAGCAGAGAGACAGGTCGATCCAGGGTCAGATCGGGCGGGGAGGACACTTTCGAAAAGGGGGCTATCTATTTATATGCAAAGGTAATCACTGGAAAGAAACAGACTGAGTACGTATCTCAAGAAGTGAGGCGACTGGGAATTTTGACCATAATCATCCAACGCGACAGAAGTGTCACCTGCACCCGCTACGACCACAGCCTGATGCGGGAAAGCGAAGATGCCCCATGTAGTGGCGGCGCCATATATATGAGTACAACTAGCCCCAGATAGACGGACCGCAACATCTCGAGGTTTCACCACAGTTTGACTAACTTATATTAAAGAACAAAGTCTAGTCAGTGGCGCAACCATTCCTTTATGTTTCTTATATTCGGCTCAAATTGTGCTAGCTCATCATTCTCACATTGCACTGATGCATTGTTTTTATCGAGCATTTTTGCTTTGTTACACTAACTAAGTTTCCTTTTGCTCATTTGTGCGTCTCGTTGTACCTGCGGGGTCTTTGACTTTGCTGATTTGTGTGTTTGTGTGAGCTGTGTTGCGAATACGCTGACAGCCTCCAAACGAGCAATGTCTCTGCTGGCCGTACAGTTATTATAATGTTAGGCCTGAAAAGCCTCAAGTGTGAGAAGAGGATTCTGAGAATATACCGTGATGCTCTGATTTGGCATAGGGAGCCCTTTAGACGAAAAGGGCGCTACATTCAAGCGGCACCATTTACCTAGGGAAGGGTAAACTTAACTATTTAGCCAATAAGGGCCACTCCCAGCACGAACACCAGCTAAATCGAAGGGTATTGGTGTGGGCGTTTATTTGAAACTTTTCCAACGTGCCAGATAAAACAAGGAAGTCTGGCTTCAACCATGGGAATTGAGCCTATCTTAATCACACTATCCCACTCCGAAAACTGGCAACGAAGCCATCAAGCCAGCCGGTCCCACAGGATATAAAGGGGATAGGATTTCCCACATCCTCGGATCATCGGCTTCTGCCAGGCCACGTTTCAGGGGGTGCTGGAGCGCCGTGGAGTTGTGCCGATGCTCGGTCTTGGGATGTGACTGTCCCACTGCGCCCTCTGCAGCCACCTGCACAACAGAGGTAGTCCGTGGAGGTAAGACGCCATTTGCTCACGCGAATCCGAAGCCAAAAAAGCGGCAGTAAGACGTGAGAGCGTGCTATACCGTGCAGCTAAAAAGGTGTTGCCAACACGGAGCACTGTTTCCCGTAATATCTAGTCTTCAGAGATTCCCCACCGACCTCTCGATTGCTCTGCACATTGCCCGAGCAGCATTGTTTTGACGGCCCGGACCAGTGAATAATCATCCCAATTGGCGGAGGCAGATTAAAACGGCATTTCCAAACGTTAAGGCTGGCGTTTCCTGAAGACGCAGACCTAACAAATCATTTAGTGGATGCGAACTGGATGGTCTTCTGAAAGTTTTCTGCTTCGCTGGAAAACCGCCCGATGGAGAAAAAAGAACGCTGTTATGGTTTAGCGATGCTGCTCCAGGCTGGTGGTCTCACCCTATATCAGTATCTGCGATCTATGATGAGGATTGAGAGTGCGTACTTTCACGCGCCGGCAGCGACGATTGGGTGCAGTCACCATTGGGCTGCCGAAGTGGCTGCCCACCAGCAAAAGCAATCGGAGTCCCTCCATCGAGAGCTCTCAGCCAGAGAGTGGCGTAAGAACTCGCAGAAACCTATTGCGCGTGGTGAGGCAAGAAGTCGCTTCGCAGGAGTGGGTGCAGCTTTTCGCTTGGTAAAGATCTTAAGTAGAGGTCTTGCAGCTGTTCACTTAGAGCTGGTTATGACGTCACTACCTGTGCTGTTCTGCTGGGCGATGGGACTGACCGTCCTCTGGCTGCGAATCAACCTTCTGAAAAACAGCTGGATCACCTGTGATTCGGTTATCCAGCGATTGGCGCTGTCGAGTTTCCGAACCATACCCGGTACAATGTGCAATCTAACCATGTGCTGCGGAAGGGTCGTGGAAACCAGTAGCAAGTAACCTTAGAAAATTCCAATTTGGTCTTATTTAGATGGCACTGGCCATAGGACAGCAACCTAACTCTGGCGAACAGGCACCAAAATTCACGCTGACGAAATCAAAGCCTAAGCTCTGGCACCATGATGACGTAACAGCAAAGGGCCTGCAGGCAGCGCACGCTCATTGCACCGCACTCCCGTCACGTGCAATTACACCGATAACTGAGAGCTTTGATCATGTCAGATCAGAGAGCAGTATCGCTGATAACCCGGTCAGCTCCGGGTGAAGTGTTTCTCTGAGCGCGCCCGGCGGGGTAGCTGAGGCCGACGCAGAGGATGGTGAGCCACCACCGCGCGGCATGTGCCGATTGATTACTCCGATCACGTCCTGGGACCCCGGGCTGGGACCGCGGCAGGGGCAGAACCGGGCACGCGCGGTCGATGGCTGTGGCCGCATCGCCAGCCCGTCCCTGTCGCCAGCGAGCACGCGACACGCGCCACGCACGCACACCGCCTCCCAGAGCAGTTTGGCTACCAGACTGTATCGCAACGATCGATGATCCTGGCGGTATCGCACACTCTAAGCTTAAATTATGGTGTAGTTGATTGCTGATAAGTGCAGTCTTGTCACGGTCACTAATGCGAAAAAAGGTCAGCTCCGGTCCCCTTCGAGTTTCGGTTGGCCTACCCACTTCGGTTTAGTCCTTTCCACAAGGATCCACAGCAAAGTGTGAAGTTGCCTTGCTGCCCTCGGGTACAAGATCGACAGAGTTCATTGAGATGAGCTTGCAGTGATTTTACAGCTCCAGCTTGACGCCAATGAAAAGCATACGGTCTTAAAACATAAACTTTCCTTTTGTGATACACTGGATCAATCCAAATCCCTTGTCAAACATATTTCGGAGAAGTACAGAACGTTGGTGAACCAATCAAAGCTGTTTGACTATTTGCTTATTCGAACAAATAGCTAAACAATATGCTAACTCTTTTGCTTGAATCAAAAAAGTGATTTGTGGCACACCTCGTCGGCAACGACGCCCAGGGTTGATAAATATGTGAGGCGCGGAACAATAGCGTGTGATCCCATTCAATGTTTATTCACGACGCGCCAATGGAAGTGTTCTAGCAGGTGTAAACAACATTATAGAAAACAAATGGTCACCATTTTTATGACCTGCATATATTTTTGAACGCAAGAAAATGATATTCCGCCTTACTGCTGAAGAGAGGTAATCATTCCGGGGGATGTAAACATTATGGGAATGGGGATTCACGGAAGTGTGAAATATATGGGACTGATTGGAGCGGTCAAGACCATATTCTCTGTTTCTGTGCAATATCAAGTAAAAAGTACTGAAACAGCGGCGGCGAATTCGCCAGCCGTCATACGCCATGCTTCGCAGCAGCGACGGCTGATTGTGTTAGTCTCGCTCACCTTTCAACAGGCACGTGCAATTTCCGACTACATGCATTTCATTTCCGGGTGGCCGTGTCGCGATGGGCAGTATATTCTCGCTGCGCCGGGATATACATATTCCGCGACAGCACAGTCAGGCAATTCAGGACGGTGACCTTTCAAACCAACAGCGCAAGGCAGTGAGTCGCAGTCGCCCCTCGTTTCATTTTGGCATGGCCTCCAACCTGGTGCAGCGGTGAAATCACCTTGCCTAGAGTCATCACGCCCAGATGACTGAGGGACCTCACGCCCATATGACTGAGAGATCTTACGTCCATATGGCTGAGGAACCTCACACCTATATGACTGAGAGATCTTACGTCCATATGGCTGAGGGACCGCACACCCATATGGATGCGGTACCTTAGGATCATGGCTGCAGCTGCACGAAAAGTCAGGATTCAAGGATCACAGGACGGAAAGCGCTACGTATCCAAGTACACACGAAAATACTGTGCCGCTCGACAAACAGCCTCAACGCCATTGCTGAGCTCAGCTCGCGAATATGGTGCAGCGCTGGGGACGCCAGCACATTTTCGACCGCGTTGGAAGTTAAGCTAGTTTGCACAGCCATGGCAAGGCCATTCGGTAGGCCACGGCAGAAGCCTGCAGTGCAGTGCACTGGGACAAACACGATTTAGCCATCACCGGCGGCGGCGGAGCGCGGCTGGTGTGGGCGCTAATGAATTAACGCGCCGCCCGCGGCCCCACCCCACTCATGGATAAACGTGCGCACAACAGTCGCAGAAGGTCATCCCTTCTATTACAATGGAGAAAGGACCATACTATGCAAACCTGAATGTAGCGAGGGATTCGCGTGCTTTCGAAATCCCACGAAACTGGTCATAAACTTAGAAGGGGATCAGCGTGCTGTCGTGCTGTCGAAATCTCGCAGAAACCGATGAACAGCTACAGCACTGTCTGAATCAAGCCACCAAGTTTTGAAAGCAATAACTGTAGGTATTTTTAGTCATAAGCAAAGCACAGAACAGCTCATACGAAAACGAACTGCCATTAACAGTTATGAACATTATAATACAGATAGTGGGAGGGGAAGCAGAGCGGAATTTGAGGTTATTTTGTACCTAGCACTGTCGTAGAATGAAATGGAATGTGACATCATGGTGCAATGCCAGACTGGAGTGGTTTAAGGAGCAATATTTGTGGAAAATAATGAATTTGGTTCGAAAGGATGCGTTTTTAGCAGAAGATGCTGTTATTGGGACTAAATAGACTGATCAATTTCTATTATTTGGTTTTGATATATTGAAACATATTCCACCATTGACACTAATCAATAGAGCAGGCTATGAGCATTTATAATCGCCAGCAGTAAAATGATATGCATTGCTGTTAAAGAGGTCCGGGCAGAAAGCATTGTCTTCTCAGCGTAACGTTAGCATCACGTCACATTGTCACCATTAGCAATGTTCACGTGATGTTCACGTGACAACCCGGGCGGGTGTTGGGGGTCGACAGGGTGAAAGTTTTGTCTTATTTTTTCCACCGACGGTAAGTTCTCGGGTTAATGAAATATCGATCGAGTGATTGTCTGGCATCGTCAACCACATGGCAAGCTCCATTGACATCACATTATGAAGATGTCACATTTTCTATAGCGTCAAAGAATCATAAACTGCCGTTGGGGAAATTCTCCTGGCCTGCCTGCTCCTACACCAATCCAGAGGTAAAAAGGTCCGATCCTGCGTGCATAGGGGAAGGGAATCTCGAGAAAGCCAGATGATTGAATCGCTTTCCTCTGCCTATTCATTTCCTTCAGAGCCGAGATAGGTACTAATTGGCGTGCGCATGAGCGCTTCAGTACAGCATGGTATCCAATCCGGTACCTGGCCCTGTCATTTGTCGTTGGGAAGAGCCCAGAACAGATCGGATATCGGGAGGCTGCCTGACTGACACCCTGCTTGAGCGTTTGCCGGCAGGTCTGGTGTCGTTGCTGCTTGCTGTCGTTGCTGCTTGCTGCGTTTCCTGCTGCGAAGACAAGAAGAAGGAGTAGAAGACTTTTTCAAGACCTGCTCCCGGCTCGAGTCTTCGCTGCGACCAGTCTGTCCCACCGACCGCTGTTTTTACAGCTGGTCGGTGCGGTACTTTGACTCCAGCCGGCCTCACCAGCCGCTGTTTTTACAGCTGGTTGGTGTGGTTTTGTTGGACGTCAGCTGGTCTTTTCGGTAATTACCCTATCGGTCCAGGTGGTCTTGGTTTCTTGGATTCCGGCCACCTGGTACCTCTTCTTCTCAGTCCCATAACTCTACTCTTTCTCTTCTATCTCTTTTACTCTTCGGCCGGAAACCCGAGTGGTGGGACGCTTGCGTCCCGGGGTGAGCACGCTTGTTGGACCTCGTCAGTCCTTGGGCGTGTGGCTTTGGCTGGACCTATCGGTCCTCCATTGCTAAAATCCCTAATACGTAAGGCCATCTCACTTTCACCCCCGCTTAATAGAAGCGGGGCCCCTCTAAAACCCTCCACCCGGGCTGCGTCTGTGCAAGGGTACCACGGTACCTGCCCCTAGGGACTCACAAGCATAGGCCCCAGTCAGGCTCCTTTTTAGAGGCTGAGTCAGCCACCTAGGCCCCTGTTAGGTCCTGAAGAGGCACCTGCCTCCCCTCCGACTTAAACCCCCTCTTAGTGGCTGAGTCAGCCTTTTGCTCACACTTTTCTAAGGCTAGGTGCTTTCTCTAAGCACTCCCCAGTTAGGATAATACTCCAACACCCAACCCTAGCTAGGTTAATACTCCCATTAGCTTTGCTAGTAAAACTAGGACCACTTTCTTCAATTCAACTTCTCTAGCCATTTCTACCCAAAAGGTGTTAGCAAAGCTAATACCAAGTATTTCATTTAAACTTACACGTACCATGGCTTCCACCTCTCTCTTCCGTCCCTCCAGCCCCCGTTTAAACAAAGCCAACCTGCCAAGCGGAGCTTGGCTGGTTGGCACCTACCTTTCGACGCACCAAAACTTGGCAAAAGAGTCTACCTTTAATTTGGATAAGGCCATCAGCCAAAAAGTCAAAGGTAGTTTTGAGATTATCAAGCACCAAAAAGATATCCTCATCAAAACCTCTAATCAGGAATCTACCCGAGCCCTGCTGGCCACCAAAACTTTTGGGTCGAAACCAGTCATATTTTCTGTTCACCACTCCCTCAACTTCTACCGGGGCATCATCAATGCCCCGGAAGTGTCCCATCTCTCTGATGTGGACCTTGAGCACATGTTTGACTTTAAAGGTCAAAATGTGCTAGCCCTTGAAAAGTTGAACCCCAACAAAAATTCTGCGCAAAAAGACCCACGTCTACGAGACCACCGTTTTATTGTCACCTTCGACACAAAGTGTCGGGATGACTGCGGCCAAATTAAACTGGGCGACTGTGTCTACCCAGTTAGGCCGTACTACCCCCTCCCTATTCGTTGCCAAACTTGTCAAAGGTACGGGCACGTAGAATCAAACTGTAAGAACCCCACCCCACGATGCGGCAAGTGCAGTGCTAAGCACCGCACTAAAGATTGCACCTCAAAAAGCCTCAAGTGCGCTGCCTGTGGCGGCGCTCATGGGGCAGATAATCCCAAGTGCCCGACCTGGCTCCGAGAAAAAGAAGTTAACGTTTTGGCTGAGGAAAAAAAGCTCCCGTTTGACCTGGCCCGCAAAGAAGTGCTGCAAAAAGAAAAGAGCCGCACAGTCCCAAAAAGCTGTGGTAGCAAGGCTACCACAGCAGCCCCCAGCACAGCCGGCCAGGAACACCCCATTTGCAAACATCCTCAGCCACCCAAAAACACAAGCCGCCACATCCGCCCCCTAATGGAGCCCCTTTTCTTGGCGCCCATCAGGCCGTCCGTCCCCCTCCCCCCACCACGTGGCGCAATCACTTTTTGGCGTAGGTGGACGCCCGCTGCGGGCTGGGAGGATCTCCCGACCCGCACTAGTTCTCCGCCAGGTCTTCCGACCGAAAATCCTCCCGCCCCTCAGGCACCTAAAATCACCAGGAAGACCTGGACACCAGCAGCAGGGTGGCAAAGCCACTCTGCACGAGTGACTGAAAAGTCTGATTTTCCCTCGCTACCTGCCCCCAAGCACTCTAAATTCACCGGTGCTCCCCTTCCCAGGCGCCGCCAAAGGCAGGCTCCGAGAAGGCCTTTAACGAGTGGCAGCCTACCCCCTCAGGGTAAAACGGCTGCCACTCAAACCAAAATCCAAAAAGTAAACATTTCAACCCAAACTGAAACTGCTCCTCTCTCCTTGGAAAGAAGCGATGCTTCTTTCCAAACAGCACCAACCACCCGCACTTGCGGATCCCAAACCGACCTCATAGGTCATTATATGCAGTTTCAGTTCTCAAGTGACTTTGAAACGTCAGACGACAAAAGTCAGTCTGGCAACGAGCTGTCCGGGACAGAGACCGTCTCTGACACCAGCAGTGCTTCAGAGACGAGCTCTGCAAAAACTGTTATAAACACTTCCAGAGCTCCCCTCCTGGAAACCCCCAGCCCCGGCTCCTCCAGCCCCGGCAGCTCACCCGTAGCAAGGAAAATTAGCTTTTCCAGACACTCCACCCCAGTTTCTCCTGCTAGCGATAGCAGCAGCAGCAGGTGCTCGTATAACCTTCGTAAGCGTAGATCCCCTAATCACAAACGTTAAAAACCACCATGGGTTCAATTCTGCAATGGAATACAAATGGCCTTATCGGGAAATTCCCGCTTTTTTCATCAATATTTGCTGAGAAAAAACCGGCACTAGCAGCATTACAAGAGACCCACTTTACTGATAAAGATAACGATAAATACAAAATCTCGGGTTACTCTTGGTATCGCCATAACGTAAACGCTGCTGTCCGTAAGGGAGGCACGGCCATCCTAATAGAAAATAGCATCCCACACAGTCACGTGCCTTTGGTAACATCACTGGACTGTGTAGCTATTAGCTTGAAAATACAACACGTCCAATTGACGGTTGTCTCAATATACATATCCCCTCGCGACCCTGATCCAACGGATCGGGAACTCGCACAACTATTTAATCAAATTAACGGGCCTTTGTTATTACTCGGAGATTTGAATGGTCACCACCCATCCTGGGGCAGCGCCATGCCAAACCGTAGAGGTGAAATTATATATGACGCAATAGGTTTTCAAAATCTAGTTATCCTAAATAACGGCGCACCAACCCGCCAAGCAACGCAAAGCGGATATTCAGACTCAGCCATTGATATTTCGTGCTGCACGCCTAGAATTGCGTCACTGTTTACCTGGGATGTCGAAGACAACCCAGGCATGAGCGATCACCTCCCAATCAAAATCAATGTCCCCCAAGGAGCACTCGACCGCGTTGATCTGTTTTCCCCTTCCTGGAGTCTAAAACGAGCGGACTGGACAAAATTTGAGGCAGAGGTCGACCTCACACTGGTCACCGAAGGTGACCCACACTCGGCAGACATTGAATTAATACTAAGAGCCATAAGCTCAGCAGCACAAGTAGCAATACCAAAAACCAGAGGACCCCGAAAGAAAAACGGAGCCCCATGGTGGAACGCAGAGACGGCACACGCCAAAGCTCAAATGATTAGAGCCCGCAAGGCATATGAGAGGAGGGCACACAGCCCTACTCGATCCGCACTTCGGGCAGCAAAAGAACACTTTCGAAACACGTGCAAGCGGGTTCAAAAGGACAGTTTCAACTCTTTTGCCTCCAAATTCAACCGCTTCACTCCCACCACCCAAGTTTGGAAAACCATTAGAGCTTTCTCTGCGAGGCGACCACCCCGTGGACCTGTCCCTCAGCTAGAAATAGCTGGCCAACCCATCACCGAACCTAAGGAAGTCATGGATAAATTTGCTGATCATTACGCCAGTGTCGCAGCTAATAACTCATACAGCCAGCGCTCCAAAGACCAGGCAGAATGGTGCAAAAAGCACACATTCATCAATTATGGTAATCAAGAGTATTATAATGTACCATTTACAATGACCGAGCTAAATTACGCCATTAGCAAGTGTGGAAACACTGCAGTGGGCCCTGACGAAATTCACTACTCTTTCTTCAGGCACCTCAGCCAAACAGCACTAAACTACCTGCTTTCGGCCATTAACAACATGTTTCTTAGCGACTCTTTCCCCACATCGTGGCGAGAGAGTATTATAATTCTCCTTCCAAAACCTGGCAAAGAAAAAACAGACCCAAAAGGTTATCGCCCAATTTCGCTTACTAGCTGTGCTAGCAAGCTTGTCGAGCGCATGGTAAACGTTAGACTTCACGAGATCCTCGAAAAGAAGCTTGATGCTATGCAATCAGGCTTCCGGCGCGGGCGAGCCACCACTGACAATTTGGTGAAACTAGTCAGTGACATCCAAAATGGCTTTTACAAAAAGCAAGTATCAATAGCTGCATTCTTAGACATTAAATCGGCGTTCGATCGCGTACAAAAAGACGCCCTGTTGTTTAAATTAAGCAAACTAGGAATTCGTGGCCACCTTGCAAAATTCATCGAAAATTTCCTCAAGGACCGAAAATTTAAAGTCCGTTGTGGCACCACATTCTCCTACCTGGCAACCCAGGACCAAGGCACACCCCAGGGTAGCGTTCTGTCCCCCACCCTCTTTTTAGTAATGATCAATGATCTCTTCGCCAAAAAGCTACCGCCTGGAATAAATTACTCCCTCTTTGCGGACGATGTCGCCATTTGGAAAACCACTGCAATCGATACCAGGCGGTATAACGAACCAGAATTCCAACACGCAACTACGCAGTTGCAGGACAGCTTAAACGACATCGATAATTGGTGTAGCTTAATGGGTCTATCACTCTCGGCGGAAAAATCATCAGTCGTTGTCTTTGCCAGAGCGCATTCCAGACACGACCCTCCACGGCTCCAAATCTCGGGTAAACCTATTGAATGCACCAATAGCTTCAAATTCTTGGGCGTCACCCTAGATTCCCGATTGAGTTTCAATGAGCACATCACCAAAGTCGTCTCTAGCTGTCAAAAGCGAGTCAACATTCTCCGCATGCTCGGCGGCACAGAGTATGGCGGGGATCGAAAGACCCTGCTTATGCTCTACAAGTCCCTGATTCGGTCCATTCTCGAATATAATTCGTTCGTTTTTGACTCGACGAACAAGACCAATAAATTAAAGCTAGAGCGAGTCCAAAACGCCAGTATCCGGGCAGCCACAGGCGCGCTCAGAGAATCCCCCCATCACCAGCCTGCTAACTGATAGCGGGCTGTGCCCACTACAGACAAGACGCGACGCCCAGCTTATTTCTTACTACATCAAGGTTCAATCCACCGAAAATCACCCGGCAAAACAATGTTTTGCCCATCCCAGACGAGCAAATAAAGCCACTCTACAGAAGTGGCCCCCATTTAAGCACAGAGTAGCGAAAACCCTGGAAAGCCTAAATCTTGCACTGCCAGCGACAATAGGCAAACCCCCACTCTCCCGCTTCTGGACTTGAAAAGAGCCCAAAGTGGAATTTCTCTTCACTTCCCGTAAAACGGACTTCTCAGAGGAAGAAGTCTCCCAAAAATTCCTAGAGTTCCGATCTTGTAACGCGGAAAAGACCTTTATATTTACAGACGGCTCCAAAATAGGCGAAAAAGTAGGCCTCGGCATCTGGGGGCAAAACATTTGCCTTCAGAAAAGACTTCCGGACAACTGCTCCATCTTCACAGCCGAGGCTGTTGCCATCCTAAATGCATTAGCCATAATCAGAACCCAAAATATCAACTCAGCCGTCATCTGTTCAGACTCTAAATCTGTCCTGCAGGCCATCAGTAACGTAGTCAACCCCAGCCACCACGTTATAGCAGATATTCAGAAAGGTATCGATGATACCCCTGATGTCTCTTTTCTTTGGATCCCGGGCCACTGCAAAATTCAAGGAAATGAAAAGGCCGATGAGCAGGCAAAAAAGTCCCTAGAACTTAGAGAGATCGAACCCTTAAAGTGGTCTGGAGACGATAGCAAAGCTCTCCTCCAGGACACCATCCGGAAGCAAATTCAACATAACTGGACCACAAACCACAGCGCCCACCTATTTTATATCAAGCCTAACATCGGCTACTGGCCCAGTTCCAACCAAAAGAGTCGTCGGCGCGAGGTTATTCTAACCAGACTCAGAAATGGACACACAAAATTAAATGCCTATTGGAACGTGGGTACCTGTGGTACCTGCGACGCAATGGAGAATCCCCATCACATTCTCATCGATTGTCCCCAGCACAATACCCATCGGCAACCCATGCTAGATTACTGCCGAATCCAAAACATCCCTGTAGACCTAAAAACTCTGCTCGGTAACGACCATCCTGAACTTCTCGAAAAAGTCTTTACATTTCTAAAGGACTCTGGGCTAGAGAAGTTTCTATAAATCACTCCTCCCAGTATATATGATGAGGGTGCATGGTGCACCCCCAAAGTAGGACTTGCCTATTTTCTAATCATAGCTGATCCACTGCGAAATTTAAGCAATAGTTTTGTAACCTTTAAATGGTTCATTGTAGGCTAAGGATAGGTTATGTTAGGCTAACTTTGAAATCAGGTTAGGTTAGATAGGCTAGATTTCTTCACCGCAGTGATACCTTTCACTGCGGGTCTATACTAACCACACCTATACTCTTACTAACAATCTAACTATCCTCTCACACTTCTTTCTCTGCGCGGCGGCTGCCCAGCCGAAGAGGGGAGCTGCAACTTCACCTCCGGGTTGCAGGGTAAATCGCGGCACCCTGGCCAGGTGTTTAGCGCACTTTCTAAAATACGAAATTATTGAGTTAACGGAGGCTTTCGAGTAACGTATACAAGCGGACATCAATAGCTGACACACAAAATTCTAAATTCTAAATTCCAAATTCTAAATTCCAAATTCTAAATTTCAAACTCTAAATTTATAAGGTCTTCAACCACAGAAATAACCTTCGCACTCTGCGGGTCTAAACTTATTAAAAGACCTCCCTTGGCATGGCTATGCCATTGCCACGACCGTCCACTTGCAAGCTAAAACATCTTGCAACCCATTACTTGAAATAACTCCCATTGCCTTAACAGACTAACGTAGCTTGCCCTCACACTAAATTCTAAAATTCTCCCACACACTCCTTTAGAGGCGGGCAAAGGTGCTATGCACAGAACGCCTAATAAAAAGCCATTGATTGATTGATTGATTGTTGGGAAGAGCCATTTCCTCTCTCGTGCGACCCAATGTGTTTACTTCTTTCGGCAGAAATCCCTTTCTCAGGGTAAAAACAGGTCTACCGAGAAGAAAATGAATAATATTTCTAACCAGTAGTACTTGCAAATACTGTTGAAACATCAATAATTGGATCAGCGATACTTACTAGCTTCGAACATCCTGTTATCTCTGGGATTCGGAAAGGCTCGGGCATAACTTTTGTGGCGGTGGGTAGGACTACCGAAGCTACGCGCTTGGCCTGTAAGCAGCCATTTTCAATTCATCAATGCCATGATAACCATCGACTATTTACCACCTGTTAATTACTCACTGGCACCGCGCCGCATTTCGGGAGGCATTCCGAGCCGATCCTTGGAGCAGATATGAGCGCATTTCATGGCTTCAGGCTTCGTCCGGCCCAGATTTATCGTCCACCCCGACTATCTCACCATTCACAACCTGATCCACCCTAACGCTCATGCCACACGTTGTCGACTGGTGCTGCAGTAGGATTTAGGTGCTGTCTCGGAAATATCTCACTGTTCGCTATTCCATGCTGCATTGGTTTTAGCGTGAACGAGTGTCGGGCTCCTTTAATCCGACTCTCCCAATATCCGAACTGGAAGTGGTTCCTGCTACCATGAATACAGGTGTTAGGTAATCGCTTTTTGCAATACAGGTACAATGTACATACATAGGTGAAAGGATGGTTGAAATCTGAGAGTTCAGGGGCAGATCCATGGGGTAGGCATTTGCCCCTTAACCCGCGCCCCACCGGGGTCCAGCGCCACTTTCGCCCCACCGGAGGAGGGCCATCGATGGCCCCCCTCTAACTCCGAAAATATGAGTGTTAGCGCAAATCTGCAAAGTGCAATAGAAAGCTCGCGTGAATTCAGTAAGAAATTATTTCACATGTTTTAGTGTTCAGGTCAATGGTTTGATCTCCAGATGTCAAATTAGGTCAAAATCGGCTATTTTCACTCAAATATACAATGCTTAAGCAAACTGGGCATAACTCTTATGCCATTGGAGCTATTGAGGTCTGGTAAAGTACATTTGACAGGAAATTGTTAGTCCTTTTTTCGCTATGTGAAACGTAAAGACCTCCCGCCAGTGGTTTGACCTCCAGAGGTCACCTCGTGACCTAAGATGACCTGAGGTCACTAAAGGTCAGAAAGTAACCTTGCCGTATATCAAATGAAAGCCAGTGACAAGACAAATACGATGGTGTTTGTTTCAGTGCACTAGCTTAATTAGGTCAAAAGTTATTGTCAAAATACTGTTTTGACCCCTGGTGACCTTGGATGACCTTGGAGAGGTCAAAGGGCAAATATGGCCCCTGGAATCCGTGAAAGGGTGTCCAGGAACGCTTTTATGATCAAGCTGAGCATTTTAATCGCTGTTGTGACTTTTAGATCATAAGACAGCTTTTCCCCATGCTTTTTCAATGGGAGAGGTCACCTCGTGACCTGACCTCAGGGCACGAAATCGAAAAATCCCGGATATACACCTTGTAGTCCCTTGAGAGGCCATACAGTGTAGGCAGTTTCAAATTGATCGACTTTGAAATGTAGCTTTTACAGAGCTCTAAAGTTGAAGTGAGGTGACCTTGGTTGAACTCGTCTGGTGACCTGACCTTGCGTGACCCGGGGTAAAAAATTTCAGGGATGGTGGGAAAATGATGCAGTGAGAGGTAGAGCACTCAACCGCGGTGCTGCGCCTATTCGTTTTTCTGCTATCCCGGAAAAACCTTAGGGAGGGCCATCGATGGCCCCCGGTTCGGCGAGGATTAAACTCCCGTTTTGGCCAATTTTCTAACCTCATTTTCTAAAAAGAAGCTCTGTTTTACACAATCTAGGGACCTGCTGTCATTCTCCTCAAACCGTCGGTCTAGGTTCACCACTGCCTCCATCGATAAACTTTTGTCTTACCTTTTCCGATTTTTTTTTGCTGCTAGCATTTCATCTACAGCAGTCAGGGTTTTCTGATCTGGAAATGTGTCCCATCACTTTCCCTGGCGTTTCCAGGCCCCCGGACGGCTGCCTCCTCTGTCTTGTGAATCGGGTTGTCATCCAGTGATAACGATAAGCTTAAACCGGGTCAGGCTGTAAAAAACGTCAAGTTTATTTGGGCTGAGAACTATTTGCTATTAGAAAGACCTAAGCTTTTAAGAAAATGTTGACCAGTATCGCAGACTCGCATAGATGAAGATCAGATGCTTGATTACATGCACGCTACCGCTTACATGTTATTACATTATATATTGTAATACAATTATACATATTCGATTACTTACTTATGCATTCACAATTCGTTATTACAAGTCATCTATCCCCAGTCCTACATACTACAAACAAGAAGACGTGGACTAAGCCTTAGCACATCCATACCATTTCAATTCGATTCTTACTCGATGCACAGTGACATTTTAGGGATGGGGGACAAATTCACCCTTGCCCCCCGCGTGTAGCCCCCAGCACTAGAGGAACCGACCTGAAAGTTGAGACAGATCATATATTGGCAGTGTATCGCAATTGTGTATCAGAAATTGATGGTATGAAAGCTTAAAAACACAACTGTTTAAGGAGGCAAGATTGCATTTTGCTAATCTCCTCGAATCAAATTTAGACAACGAAAAGTGTTGCTGACAGATAAAAGAAGCTTGATTTAGCTGGCAGGCAGCAACAGAAGCAAGCAGGGTGGCCATCAGCTGGAGCCCTCTGGCCACGCCCTGCAGGCATCGTCGAAACCGACGTAGCGGTGCTCCAGTGACGTCACCACAACACAGAGATGAGTCATCCTGTGACGTCACTGATGCCGCAGCCTCCGACGCATCTGCCGCAATGGTACAGGCCAGCAGTGGCTTTGGAAGGCCCGAAAAATGGAGGGCCTCGGAAGGCTCTGGAACAGTTCAGCTTGGGATTAAAGTTTCGCCAAGACATTGCTGAGTATATGCATGATGCAATGAAAATGAAGGGATTTCTTTACTCGGTGATAAGTTATCATCGGAGTGCTTTTAGTTTCTGAATACCTTCGTCAGCATAAATAAATAATCATTGTAGGTGCTTTCCAAAACTAGCTAATACATGCATCATGAAGGCAAATCCACAAAACAAATTAAAGAAATTCAGCTAATGTGGCCGGCGAGAGTTAGTGGTGTCGTGGCCCCACAGACTCTTTAACAGCTCCTACACCGATGCCCACGGAAAAACAGTAACGTCTTTCGCAATAATTTCTGCAAGCACATGGCCACAATCCACATAACCTGTATTTCCCAGCTATGAGGAGAGCCCAGAGGACTTTTAAAGACGGCAGTGGCAGTCGCAATGCACACCGGGATTGAAGCCATGACGTCACAATAAGGGTTTCAGACAAAACGCCACGCATCTTCATGCGACCCTGCACACCCCACTAAAACCCCGCGGAGCATCCCCGGAGGCCAACATCGCCCACGGCGGCGGAAGTCGGTGTTTTCCTGTGCGCAGCGGAGTCCGGAACCGCCGGGGTCAGAGCTCCCCGCTGCCGCGACGCGCCAAAATAAATACTGTGGTGGGTATGCTGTACAAGGCCAGTTCAGGTTTTACGTCTGCTATAGCGGATAAATTTCTTGTAAATAGATAAACATCATTTATGCCGTTCACAACAGCCCAACGTTTCTTTAGACGCTGTCGACGTGACCTATACAACGCCCCGAGAGGACCCCGAGGGGGACAATGCTTTTTCGCTAGAGTAATTGGAAGGATATGATCTGTGGAGTATTAATTCAATGGAAATAAAGGACTTTCTTTCTGCACTCGGTAAAAAATGATGAATGTTAACAGAATAAACCTCGAGCGCTCCGACAAGAACTTTTACCGAGTGTTTATTTTCATTTTATTTTCCCTAGAGAGTGTGATTTTGGATTCATTGGACCAGCTTCTGCAGATAATTACTTAATTAATGGCCTTTTATAAGGCGTTCCGTGCAAGGCACATTTGCCAGCCTCTAAAGTACGGAAAAGAATAAAACAGTTAATCTTCAATATATATATATATATATATATATATATATATATATATATATATATATATATATATATTGCCTTCTGCACTTATAGCTGAAATGAATGAGACCAAATTCTGGGAGGTACTAATCCGCCAATTGCTGACTGAAAATAAACCACTTCGGATTTTTTTCACCATATAATCTAAATAGAATTGTCTAAAACGACAGTCCCTAAACTTAGCGCCACATGCTACTTTGATCTCAGAAGTTTCAGGGCACCTTTGGTCCTTTTTCTGAAAATTATTGAAAAATCGTTTCTCATATTTTGTTCACCGTAACGCAGTTGCCAGATCGGGAGCTAAACATGTAGCACGCAAATAGCCGCACATTGAAAGTTGTGTGCCCTGGAATTAGAACAGGCATTGCAAAAGTTGGTTTCTACTGTATGTATGCTTTTCGTATAGCTCGGGTGAAAATAAAGTGTCAATCGGCAGCGTCATGTTAAATAACGTAACTCTCGAGGTAGGTATATGTACTCGTTTCTTCAGATACGTTCTATGATTCATATTTTACAATTGCTAACTTCAATTAAGGTCATTTGCGTTGATGAGAGTAAGTCAAATAGTAAATAAAACAAAACAATGCCAGGTTGCCAAGGTTTTAAACAGACCATACCTTGGACAGGAGCTACATACCTAGCCCTGATTTCGAATTGAAGCCAATTAACAGTCCGGAGATTGCTACACCAGAGACAGTTAAATATACGGAAGGTACGGTACTATCAAACTTCCATTAGATTTCACTTGCCGAGAAAGAGCAGTAAAAACAGAAGTAAGCACTGATTTCATTTCAATCTTTCTTGAGTAAGTGCGTCAATTATACCTCTATTGGGTAAAATCTAAAGATGGTCCTTTGAGTTGAAATAAAAGGCCTGTCAAAAGAGCGGGAACAAAATTAGCCTAAATACAGGAAGGGCCCACTTCCGTCTGATCATCAAACGACCTTTTGACGAGAGCAGAACATCAAAGCTCTCTCTCTCTCTCTCTCTCTCTCTCTCTCTCTCTCTCTCTCTCTCTCTCTCTCTCTCTCTCTCTCTCTCTCTCTCTCTGTCTGAAATAGCCTGTGCGCCCTTCTAATGCACGGATCACAGCTCACGTACGGTTTTGGAGGAAGTTCTCCAGTAAAACGGCTGTATTTAGTTGAATGCAATTCGGCGCTCGTTTCTCAACGGTATCGGAGTCGTAAAACGGGACAGCACATTTGAGAATTGAAGGCTTTAAACATGGTCAAACAATGATGTTCAATTCCAATAGCAGGGATTGAAAAACCTACCATTTGGCCATTCTTAATGGTTACGGCCCAAGCTGGGCAAGGTGACAAAAATTTGTCGATATACTAACTCCAGACAAAGGACAAATTTATGAAATTGGCACCTGTAATTTTAACTCGCAATGTTTTTTTCAAAATGAGAACGGTCCAGGAGCGTCTACTGGTATCCTAGTCTTACTAACGTATAACCTCCCACATTTTTCAGCCTGGGCTGGTGATACATTTGTGGTTTCGAAATTGTCAATGGTGACACACTGGCCATTTTTTCGCCCCTACCTAACAATATGAAGGAATTTGGAATTAGGAATTAAATTTATCACCCGACCTTGCCGTAAACAATTATCCATTGTGACTTTTGTCCGTATGGGGAAACAAAAAGTTTTGACCCCACCAAAAACCCGCCCCCACACAAGCAGCCACACCGGCGCTTCGCGGGGGTGGCTGCGGTCACCACGGGCCCGGCCCCTGACGCTGCGACCCTTAATTACGGTAGATTATAAACCCCAAAAACAGTTCAGGTTGTACCAAGTAAGCTTAAAAAGTCAGGCATGGGAGATTTTGTCCTTAAGAGGACATTATAACTATTCCTCGCTGATATGAAACTATTTCCTTGCCAAATCGTTAGGGAGGTCTGAGGCAATTTCCTGGTAAAACACAACTATCAGTTAGTTAGTTAGTTAAGGACTTTTTATAAAGCGTTCTGTGCACTATCAGCTGACCAGTTGAGTACCTCCGTCACAGCGGACAGCAGAGGACAACTCTTGTCATCTTCTCAGGTAACCATCCGAAAGGCTGTCTAATTATGACCGAGCGGTCGACCATCACGCAGCCGTGGGCCGCTCCGCCGACGTGCTGAGCCAACAGAGAGCTATATCACTCTCCCTCTGACACTTTCACTCATCGATAAGACGACGGCGGCTTAATTTAGGAGCCGGCTACGGCCGTCTCCTCTGCTACCGCCGTCGGCAACAGCCTCTGAAGCTCGGTTTGATGAGGGCGGGGCCGCCAAAAGCCAACCGGAAACTGCGAACAGGGGTGGATGTAGTCCACATGAACCCGCTTCGTACATTCTTAATAGACACAAATAATCACTGGCAAGTGTAGCCATTTAAATGAAATAGATCATGCAGGGAATGTTTTGACTCGTCTCTTCCATCGGCACCAGTCACCGCCTTCGCTTGGACCCATCGCTGTTCATGGGAGCTGAGCTGGCAGCAAAGCCAGGCTCAAGTTCTCGGCTGTGTGGATCGATGATCATTTCTGGGCGGCCGCCTTGTCCTCATGGCCAAGGATAGAAGCTAGCAAAATGATCCAGGGCTGGATGCAAATAGAAAGGGCGTTCAGCTAGACGGAACTCTGCAGCACTGGACCATTTTTGTTTTACACATTCAAAGATATTGCCTAATGAGCTTTGCGTAACTATTTTCTCCAGGCCAAACTCAACTAAAATATTAACCTTAAACAACAACTATTGAAGAAAATAATGTTTTGGATTTTGTCCCAGTTGTTCCAAGTTCGGTTTTTAGAATTGCATTCTCACATAAGTCATCAAGAAACTTATCTCGGTAACCCCGACTCCACGATCTGAATGAAGAATTCCCACAGTGTTGGTTTAATTTCAAAATCCAACGTTCAGCCCTATTACGACACATCTATAAAAAAGTCAGAATGGGTACAGCGGGGACATAACAGCTCCCTTGCTAAATATTAAAGTTTGGGGCCAATTTCGAACAAAACAGAAACCCTTTGATTTGCCGTAACACAAACTTTAGTTTTTTTATGTTGCTTAGAGAACGTTACACACAATATAGGCATACATAACAAAGGAATAAAAAACAGGATCACTGGAAAGCAAAACATGTATATTCTAAGAAAAAATGAACTCCAGGTAAATTTAATAATTTATATTCGGAAATATTTGGCTCTGTTTCAAAATCTTGTGTTGCTTCATGGTTATTCCGGGCAGAAAATGAGTCAAGAAAACCTTAAACCCTGTTTTCCTTTAAGATTTACCGCAATGGTAGTTTCAGAAAGTTCGAAATAGGGAAAGCTAGCAAGTTAGCCATTTGTTTGTCATGGGAAAATTCCCCCCCCCTTAAAAAGATAACATTGAATCACAGAGGGAAATAAATAAGAAAGTGACACTTAAAAGCACGTTAATTTGAGGATATAACTCCTCAAACCTTCATACCGCATCGATTTAGTACAAGTAGTGAAGCACATAGCTGTCAATCGCAGTTGTCAACATACCCTCAAAAAATTCCCTGGAGACGACCCTGAACCATGTAACTTTTCGTTTCAACGTCAATTTATGCAGAATCCATCATAATAAAAATATAGAGGCACCAAAGCGCTATCTTTCCACGTTTGCCCATAGCACGAGAAAAACCATCGGGGTTGGGGGAGGATGGGCGATACGGCACCCCTTTACTTGTGGGTTGCTGTCCCACGAATTAAAGGCGCGACCGCCCCGCTAAGATAGGTTATTCCCTCACCAGTCAATTGCCAGCCGACCTACATCAGGCAAATATCGGGCGTCGGAGCGTCTCAGGGAATTGATCCCAACCCTTCGCCAATGCATTGTCACTACATGCTTTCTGAGTCGCGGGTCGGAGCCAAATACTACCAACTGAGCCGCCAGGACAGAGTGTCTACAATTTCTACACATTAAAAAACCTCAGATCGGAAGTGCTGCCGCGAGCAGCAGCATAACAGTCCTGACACCGATATCGTCGGCTAGCCATGGCAGTGTCAACTTCTGATCCAGGTGACGCCACCGTGACGCGAGTGTCAACCCACCACCGACGTCACGGCGGTGCAGCGTTACTGCTCCCGTCACGGGGTGACACGGGCCGCCCCTGCCGGCCATCTCACGCCACCGCCATCGGTGACCACTGCTAACGCTCAAATACCAGCGATTGCCGACCCGTTAACAGTTCCGTCGGTAATATGTTACAGTTAAGCATATGTATCTTTACATTCAAACTTGAAGTCAAATAAAATATATAACCATTCAATCACTAAGTGAAAGATGCCCGCGTTACAGCTCGTCGCATTTTATACGTTCGCTACAGTTATTACGGTGCTGCCGAGAACAAAGCAGGCATGCCCCCTTGCGACAAGGAGTTGGGCTGACGGAACTATATGGAGATGGTGGGAGGCAACAGTGTGTTCGTGGGGTGTTCATCCGCTTTAGCTCACTGGTGAACGCCCCGAGACATTGTGAAATTATACGACAGGTGACACAAGAACGACACATGAAGAACATAAACCCAGCCGGGTCACTGGTGAAACGGATATGATCGCCAGCTCGAAAAGCCATTAAGAAGCTCTGGCGGCATACTGGATGCAGCCATTTCCGATGAGGATATACCCTAATTCGGCCATCTTTTTCCATATCCAGTAATCGCTCATCGCTCTGTGGGGGAGGGACGGAAGCGTGTAGAGTCTTGGCTAGGCCTGGAGCTATCTGAAGAGGTTGTGAGAGAGCAGGCCCCAAAGAATGCACGATATGAGGCCAAACAGGGCAGTGCGAGGGTGGCGCTCTGGGGTACTACCCGCCCGCTCGCTCGCTCTTGTGATAGATTGACTAGTGTTGCTCTTTCCCGGTCTGTACACATATGTCTTCGCACCAGGCGATATTCTTAAGGAGGGAGGAGAACAACGGGAACTACTCATGATGGGTGACTGGTATGGTACCCTTTCGAAGTTCAAACAACGGTGCATTTTCCTCAGATTTCAATGGGTACCCACAAGGGGAAGATCAGTCTTTGGAGTTTAACACTCGAAAGGATAACCTAGTTTTCTTTCTGAGATAATTTTTTCTCTATGTGACAAAAATATACACAGAATAATTACCTCAAGAAAAGTGCACAATAGCACTCGTCTGACAAGTAATAAATTGTAACACCTTTTGAGATAAAAGGTCACCGGCAGTGAAGGAATACGCGAGGGCTGGGGCCTGACGGGAGGGGCTGGGGACCATACATCATTTCAAGTTCGCACGCAAGACAGAGTCCCGTGCAACGTCCCTGCTCTTCATTCACTTCCAGTTATCCATTCAGCGCCAATTCCAGTCTTGCAGTCCCTCACTAGGTGACGTTCATGAGAGATGGCTGACGCAGCGCTCGGCTACCACGGGACGTCGATGGCCGCCCCCAGCACAGGGATCAGCATTATTTGATCAATGTCTGACCTGAGACCACCTGACAGTCACTGACGCGCTCGCCTACACGACGTTGAAAGTAACACAAGCTGAATACGGTGCTCGTGTGGGCTCCAGGTAAACTTTTGGGTAATATTATACGAATTTTCTTACGGGCTATAGGAAATATCGAGCAATTGGCATAAAACATTGAAATTAACTTTTATGTTTATTGCGCACCTTCATATCCTTCATCAATATTGATTCTCCCATCCCTGACAGGAAAATGGAGCATGATTTTTTCAGCCGGAAAATAGTGTTTTTTCTGAAAACCACTAACGAAGAGGTAACAATTAACGTCAATGTGCCGCAAACAAAAACAACAAAGTGACAATCGGGGTCGTCTGTGGTATGACAAAGCAAATATGCGAGCAAAAAACTTGAAACAAAACAACAATAAGGAATATGACCAGCACACAACCGATAAATGTCGTTAGAGGTGGTTCGGAATTCAGAGGGGTAATTCATCCAGTCTCACACAAAACAATGTTTTAGTGTTCAAGTGTCACAGTATTTTAGTAACAAATTTTCACTAAGGGGGTGAACTACCCATTTTTTCGTCACTTCCCTCGGGGCTCCACCAGATAACATAACGAAATTAAAAGGGGACACCGTCCTCTATCAAAACACGTCCAACCGCAGTCAGGCTGCCATCAGAGCGAAGCGCCGTGGTGAGCTGCCATTGTTGTTTGCATCTGCGGCAAACTCTCCCAAGGCTGAACCAGCCACGATCATACTCAAACCGACTGCGAAAAATGCACACAAGAAACGCCACAGGACAGCTCTGCCAGTGCCGAAGACAAATGCACTGCAGTGGCCTGAAGGCGAGGCTGCCAGGCGCATCCACTCTGCCCGATGGGACTATCGGGTTGGCGGCTTCCCCTTCCAGTGCCGTCTGGAAGCCAGCTGGCGCAATCTGTCTCTGCCGCCCAGATTGCTGACCGCCAGTCCAGACCTGGATAGCGGAGGTTAACGTATATTTAGTGAAATGGTGCAGCGGTAAGGTTGTGCCGCATGCGAAGGGACGTTTGAAAGCTGCAGAGGTCTTGGAGATAACGAGGAGATGAAATATGGAAATGGAGATTTTTAGACAGGTTATTTAATTAAAAACAACGATTTTTTAAGGTTCTTTAACAATGCAGCTAGCTAGCTGGAAACGCAAAAAGTGTATCAAAGCGTACTCAACCATTCCTTCGTCATACAATGTTTCGTAAAGCCATCAAGGTTCCCAAAGAGCGAGCCTTGTTATGCTCGGGATGCCAGATTACGGTGTGCTGGTTCCGCTTCAGGTACCGGAGGGGATCGATCTGGGTGCTGGTGGGGGAGGCGGCCGCGTCCTAAGTGGCGTAAGCCGGGTAGCGTGTGTACGGTACACACGACGTAAACGACACGCACGCTACCGGCACGTGCGGTGACCGCACGCACGTGCCGGTCATCAGTGGACATGTATTTTGCACGATGGCAGTTATGGAGCTATACGTAGAGAAGAGTAGTTGATGAGCTCACTTCTTGGAAGTCGCGTTATATCATCTCACCTTTCTTGCTCCAGATTGAACAAAAAACACCCATACACATGAGTTTGAAAAACATACATGGGTGGTGGAGAACAGACCATGGCAGTAGTGAGTAGTTGGTTTGGGAAGAAGGGTAGCGTCAACAGGAGGAAATGTCTTCTCAGGTGGAGGACCGTTACGTGCTGGATGTTCAATGGCCCTCCAGAAGAGCATTGTCTGCACACGAACAGAGCGTGGGCGTCACACAGCGTGACGCTTATCCTCCCAGGGTCACGCGTGTTACGCTCCGGTGACCACAGCGTCCAGTCCCGCGTGATCGACCTGTGCCCGTTACAAAGAGCCACTCTGCGGGCTGTCCTCGGTGATACTCGCACACAGTGCTCACACTGTCTTCTATGAAACAATGGCGTCGATTTACCCCCACCCTGACTGCAGGAACACCGGTCAACAAGGCAAGAAGGATCTGGCCGCCTGGGCTGGAGAGTAGCGTCTCCGTGCGGACGTTGGTTGGTTATGTTCCAGTTGAAAACACAAGTCGCGGTGGACTACCGGCCAGCCGCCGTAGGTGAGGGCACTGGCACGTCGCCAAGGCAGCAGGTGGACAGATTTGGAAAGTAGAGTGCTGTGCCATATAGGTGAGCCGTGTATCTGTGAAGTGTCTTTGAGTTGGCATTCTAGCATCCGTCCTTTAGCGCACCCCCAATCCTGGCTATTGCTCTCTGCCTCTACTCTCTCTAAAACATTGGAAATCGTAAACACATGTTCAAACATTCATCAAAATTGTTTCCAAGCATGTGGCAATAGTCCTCATACGCGTATCTCTCACAGACAAAAAGCTCCTCCCTGAAAACACCAAGTAGCTAGCAAAAATCTGTTGAATTCTCAGGTTTCACTCATACTTTCCTGGAGTTACATGCACTAAGATAACCACCAAATCCATACATGATTCTTGGGGCTAAACATTCGAGGCGCACGAGGTTGCAAGTAAGTATCGTGCGAGGCCGTAGGTTTTCCGTGACGAGGCTGTCACATCTGCAGTGAGAGGATGGCGTTCTTGCACGGACTGCAAAGGCCGCGGGCCGACCTTGCCGGTGGGCTAACCCAACGCAGCTAATTATAGGTCCACTCGAAACATAATTGAACCGTAGTCATTCATCAGATAAACAGCCACAAAAGCAGCCAACTTCAACGGTGTAGGATTTCGTGATTGTACATTTCCCCAGTGCCGTTGAAGCCGAGCCTATGTATGCCTGGATGATCAAGGCATACGGAGGCTTTTAGAAGCGCCCAACGATATGAAAATAGCCTTAGCTGGCCACAGAAGGCCTAGCGAGGTGATTTACCCCGCTGATATCATGATTGCTTTAGACGGAGGATGTTGTTGCACAAAGCTTGCCAAACAGCAGAATCCGGCGGTTCCCGTGCCAACACTTCAAAACGCCACCGAAAACAAATCATTGAGAATCTTCGCATTGCTGGTGCAAGCCATTCCTGCTACGCCGTTGCCTCATTACCCAGATCATTGCAAAATAAAATTCACGCGTGATTAAGTTACATTCAGGTCGGCCCCAGCTTTTAAACATAAGCCTGGCTCTCTAGAAAATAATCCCATGTCCGCAGACAGAGGACGTTTGCCTGGCTGGCCACGAGTCAGCTTATAACGCGATTGACGACGGTCCACAGTTATAGCGGCGCCGCGAAATCTCCCCGACGGCCCACAGTTAGAAACCCGCCGTGAAATCTCCGGCCGTAAGCGGCTATAAGTAAGTCACCGAGATCCCCGGCGCAAGTCCCAGATGGACGAGCTCGGAGTGCGGCCAAGTCTCCGATATGTTGAGCTAAGGCTAGGTTCAAGGGCGAAGAACGAGGCATAGAACGAACCGGAATAGTATAGTGTTTGAGTGAAGGCATTAGTGGAGTACAGGATATAGGATGAGATAAAAATTTGTCATTGGCACTGTTGTTATCACTATACCTACAGCGGGTTGAAAAAAGCCTCGCCACATTTTACAAGCGTCAGGGCGTCTGACAGGTACAAGGTCAATTGTCGTTACAGGCGTCACGGTGTTGGCCACAAATGATGACAGCGCACGTAGCACGGTGGAGTACCTACTAATTAGTGTCATACCGCGCGTGCTTCCGGCGTTCAAAGTCAATAAGCGAGTCCACAGCATCGCATCACACAGGGGAAGAACGGTCGGGTGGGACCCCATGAACAGGACTCCAGCGGAGTAAATAAATTTACTGATCCCCGGTCTGCCGCTTAGAGATTATCTTATGCAATTACACCCCTGAACTAAAGCTAGCAATGGGTAACCAACCGATCCCTGCCAGTGAGGAGCTCCTTAATCCAGCCAGCGTTATAGCCTCACCGCACCGCCGTGCACGTGAACTCGACAAGCCTGCGGTCTCGCAGCGTGACGAAACTAATGCGGATCTTGCGTGCGCGAGGGTCACCAGAAAGCACGCCCTACTGAGACCACGCACGTTGGCTACTGGTGCGGCAGTGAAAGGGGCGTGGAGGGCTTATCCAGAGGCCTGTGCGTTTGTTCATACCCATGTGAAGTTATTTCTCTGCCTGGTATCGCTGAGTTGTTTGATGCAGGATCTAAACGGCAACGGACTCTACTGAAGCCAGGGACGTTAATTGCAGGAATATTCCGGCTTAACCCAAGAATGTTGCTTTCAACAATAAAGGAGGTGGGTGGTCTGTGAAACTTGATTTCCTCGCTGAAACAAATATATAAACTCAGAACGCAAAATACTGAAATTTGGGCTTCCATAGCCGTCCAATCAACCCCACGATAATATTTGAAAGTTCTGACAGAGCTCGGCGGAGAACAAATCATTTTTTCGGGTGGGAGCTGGCGATGAGCCACCCTGTAGCCCCCTCCCCTGATGTCGATGTCCATACTCATGCCAGAAGCGTCAGGAGCCGGCATAGTTACTTACTGCTACTGACATAATCGTCATTACGTGTAAAGTGTGGTATGCCTGTCTTTACCTCTGATACTTTAATAATTGTTGGGGTAAAACGACGCATTGACTGCTAAGAATATATGGTGTCCCCAAGTCTCTTTCTGTAGAGAGGGCCTTGAGGGGATCAGATAGACTTATTCAGAGGCTCCACTGGACCTTAAACCCAGGACCGGTGACGTAAGAGATTTCGATGCTATCCACTAGGCCAGCTATCCCCCACATCTGATACATTGCTTTGCCCTACTCATAGAGCATCAATTCCAGCTGAGGCCGTCGGCGGTTCTTCAATTCAGTACATCCCGCCACTGGGCGGATCCAGCGGGGAAACATTTGCCCCCAACCTCTGATTTTACCAGATCTTCAAGAAAAAACACTATGTCCTCCCCGATTTTGGGTCTCGTCGACCCCCTCGATGGCCGGTGTAGGTCGGCCGCCGCAGCCGGTGGCTGGGGCGTTACCTGCGAACGACGCCGCAGTGTAAACACGCTGGTGGCAGCGGCGGTGCCGGAGGAATATTTATACCACCTCGGGCGGCCGACTCAGACAAGCTATTTAAATCACGGCAGACAGGTCACAGCTTCCGGTACAGTGTGACGCTATCTTCGGCAGCCTATGTGGCTCAGGAGGAAGCTACAGGCGTGGAAACCGGTGCAGTGAGGCTGCTGCATATACAGAGACAGTGTTCGTTCCAGTTTTCTATGGTTTAGAAAACACGCTCTAGTTGTAAGTAATGGTTTTGAAAGATAGATGCAACAAATAAGGTTATCCTGCATCTGAAAGATACGGATAGATGTTGAGCCTGCTACACAGCTATGCAATGAGTAGGTATATCAGTAGATCGATACGTCACAGCCATCAGAGTAGGTATACCCACATTTTAAACAGAATATACTTCAATTTGTCCGATGATTTAGCTGCCTTGTCCGGTGTGCGTACTAGAAACTGAACTCAATATCCGGAAAATCAGAGGCCATTTTGCGCCACTGAATATATTTCCCATTTCTCTCAGGCCGCACTCAAATATCTGCAATACAAACTGACAAGACTTGTCTTTGGCTCGAGACGCTGCACTCCAGAAAAGTTAAGAAAAATATCAGATCTCTTCATTATGATGCACCCCATAAAAGGTACCTTTCAGCAAAATATCACGGTAACGAGCCCACCCAAAGGCACGATTTGACTTCCTGCCCTAGTCCGAGCCTCCTTCGTTCCCTTCCAACGCCAAATACCCTAGTAGTTGGTGACCCGGTAAACCCTACGTAAAAACGTGTTTCGCAGAGGCGCAAATGAAATTGAAAGTAGTCCTCGAATCTAGGCCACCCATCACGCTTACTATAGTAGGGGGGAGGGGGGCCGCAAGTGTGCGAACAAGTTTCCTCTTAAAAGCTGGCAGGGCGTCAGTGGGCGTGGCCTACCTTCGGTCGGTGACTTTGCCAAGGGACTTCTCCTGCAACTTTGTCGCCGGCGGAGGCCCCGCTGACCCGACAGGTTCGGGTTCGGCACCAAGTACCTATAGTCAGTGCGCCAAGTACCTACACTCTCAAATTCTACGTGGGATCAAAGGGAGAAAATGACGCGACAGTAAAATTGGTGCCCTTGTTTGCTTCAGTAAACATATTGTTTTTCTACCCCTCATACTAAACTTTTTGGATGGTTATAACAATACTTACCAACGGACACAACAGTATTTACCAAACGAGGAACACGCCTGCAAGTGTTTGATACTAGACGGCCACTGGTCCCCAATGGAGGAACATTAGAAGAGCTGGGGACCAATGGGAGGGACTGGGGACCAAAAATGGTCCCGTTTGATGACAAAAAAGCCCGACGTGTGATTATGATACCGATGCCCTCTGCGATAGGGCACTGGCTGCAGCCTAAGGTGCTTTCCCAACAACAGTGGACGTGCCTGGCCGCACATTTCAAGCAAATCCGCTAAATAAATTTACAAGCAAATAACTGTTTGTCCTTGGAAATTATATTGCATTGTTTGCGAGGAACACTCGCAGTCACAGCTGACAGGGGCTTGGTGGTGTTTTCAGGAAAGTAATCAAGTACAGACAAAATTTCCACGCAGTAGATGTATTTTCCTGAAACGTGGGAATCTCACTTGGTTTAGTAGGCACTGGACCAGTGGAAGGCTAGTAGCTGGTTGGTAGGCCCATCATCAATGGCACTGCTATTGATGCTGGGCACTGACCATTGATGATGTGGTGCTGATCTCCTAGAGTGCTCTGTCTTCCGACTAAGTACTTGGAGAACGGCACCCTTCCCCAAAATGCCAAATACGAAGCATGGTATTCTGTCCATAACGGCAACAGCCCACAATTATACTGATCTTGTTCTTTTGCTGCAACAAATACGAAATATCTACCCCTTGAAAAAATTAAACGTTTTCAGAGACACATGTGTGGAAACCTCACGATAACCACCTTTCTATTGCCCTACAGTTGAAAAACACGAGCCCTCATGAGGACTCCCACACCACTCACCTCTTCAGCTCTCTCCCGCCGACGTCACAACAAACCGCTCGACATTCCGCCAACTCTCTCACACGCCGCCCTGGATGCCCTTGTCCCACCTTATGGCCAGGGTGCGTGGGTGAGCGTGAACACTCCCACCCACTCATCTTTCACCAGAGGTGGATCTGGCCGAAGCGTTAGGGAGGGGCTGGGTGAAGGCAACCCGGGCAAAATTGAGAAAATGGTGGTTTAGAAGAAAATCGGCCAAAATCTGCTAAAAGTGGACTTAGAACACTTAGAACACTTTGGGAGGCGAAGCCGGATTTCCCCTACCCAACTCCTGGATCCTCCCTTGTTTCACGACCCCCGACCCTCCCCCAAGAGCCCTTACCACGAATTTCTCCTGACACTGGGGGAAAGTCTCGACGTGCCGATCACCAGGGCGAAGAAAATCAAAGCCGAAACTTAACCCATGGTCCACGGGGTTTCATCCTCACCCCTTAATATTTTCAAAAACTGCAGAAAATGTTTGGTTTAGCGCAATGCAGCTCAGGGTATGAAAGCCAGTTCAATTGAATCACATTAAAAAGATTGTTAAGCATTGGTGATACAAAATCATGGTGATATGGGGTCTTCCCTCAGCGCTCGCTCAAAACCTTATCTGACTTCAGTGCTTACTCCAGGAAGGACAATTAGGCACAGTCTTGGTGTTAGGTTAGGTTCAAGGTTTCAATGCACTTTGCTTGAAAACATTTACCCTATTGAGTATGTGACAGTGACCTCAGGTGACCTCACGCGACCACGACAATCTAAAGTCAATGTGTTTGGTAGTATTGACGGTTTTGGGCCCGACGCGTTCAGCAAGAGACCCTCCTTGATGACTTGCTGATATCTGATCGTTTCGAGGTCAAACAAGATAGAGCGGTCCTATTTTATAAAATCATTGAAGTTACCGATAGTCTGCCACCCGCCACCATTCCCTACATAGGCAGATCCAGGATTTCCGATGGGGGACACAGGGTGGGGGAGGGCCATCGGGACCAGGGGATGTCACTTTCGGGCGACTAAAACAATCAGGGGGCACCGCACTCTCGCAGGGGTGCCGATACCCGCATCCTGGAGGGATGCGACGCTACAGGGAGAGCCATTGACTTTTCAGGGGACGCTGCAGGGACGGCGGATTCCAGGGTGCAAGTGGTGCAGTTGCACCACTCGATTTTTCAAGTGGTGCAAAAGTATCTTTTGCACCACTTGTTTTGGCTTTGTCCAGAGAGGCGCCCCCCAGGCCTCAGCCGGCGCCCCGGCCGGTCAGAGAAAATCAAGCCTAATTACCGCCTACCTGAAGAGGTAGGATCCTCTGTGAAAAAGACATTTTCATACATGAATGACGCACCTTGACATCAAAACTGCGCCCTGGAAAGCAAAAGGCGCCCCCTTGAGCAAAGGCGCCCCTCTGGATAGCATAGGCGCCCTTGAAAGCGTAGGCGCCTCCTGGACAGCTGAGGCGCCTCCGAAGAAGAGAAACGGCGCCCCTAGATATCACATGCGCCCCCTGGTTAGCACAGGCACCCCTTGACAGCAAAAGGCGCCCCCCGCAGAGAAAAGGCGCCCCCTGGACAACATAGGCGCCCTTTGATAAAAAGGCGCCCCCTGGAGAGATAAGAGAGAACCCCCTCCCGAGAACAACGGCGGCAGGGACGGCGGATTCCGCAGGACAGGGTGTGCAGTTGCACACCTTGAAAAAATGATGGTGTACAATAGTATATTTTTGCACACCTGGTTTTGACCTCGTACGGGGAGGCCTTCACGGATTTGGGTGGCACCCCCGGATTTTGCCGGCGCCCCCGGCCGGTCAAGAGAAAATCAGACACATCGCCTGTCTGAAGGGGTAGTACCCTCTGTGTAAAATAAAATACACTTTCAAATATGAATGGCGCCCCCTGACATCAAAGCTGCACCCTGGACAGCAAAAGGTGCCCACCCCCTTGAGTAAAAGCGCCCCTCTGGATAGCAAAGGCGACCTCTAGACAGCAGAGGCGCCCCTGGACAGAAAAAGGCACCCCCAATTGAGGAGTAACGACGCCCCTGAATAGCATAGGCGCCCTCTGGTTAGCACAGGCACTCCTGAACACTAAGATGCGCCCCCTCCCCATAGAGCAAAGGCACCCCTCTGGATATAATAAGCTCCCTTTAATAGCAATCGCGCTCCCTGGACAGCAGGGGCGCGCTCTGGATAGGATAGGCGCCCCCAGAACAGCAAATACGCCCTTTGATTCCAAAAGCGCCCCATGGACAGAACACACCCTCTGGATAGCATAGGCACCCCTGGACGGCAGAGACGCCCCTAAAGAAGAGCAACGGCACCCCGGGATAGCATATGCGCCCCTGGTTAGCACAGGCACCCCTGGACAGCAAAAGGCGGCCCCCGCCCCCTGAGTAAAGGATCCGGGTCTCTGGATAGCATAGGTGCCCCTGGATAGCGCAGGCGCCTCCTGGACAGCAGAGACGCCTCCGAAGAAGATCAACGGCGCCCCTTGATATCACATGCACCCCCTGATTAGCATGTGGCATCCCTGGATAGCAAAAGGCGCCCCCCCGAGAGCAAAGGCGCCCCCTCTGGAAAGAATAAGCACCCATGGATAGGAAAGGCGCCCCCTGGAAAGGACAGCAGAAAATTTTTTAAGGAAAACTCAGTGGAGGGGGACGGTGGAGATTTTCTTGTGCTGGCCATTATAATGTTTTCGGGGGATCAAACCCCCATTTGGAGGGGGCGTTAATAAAATTTAGACGTGCTAGTGTTAAAAAATGTCTCCTAATTTTTGTTATTCCATATTCTAAAGATTAGAGATGCTGCCCAGGACTGCGGGTTTTTTCAACGGAAAAAGGCCAAACCGGGTTTGCGAAAAGGCCAAGAGGTTCAAATTGTATTTGCACTAAAAAATCTTGTTTTTTTTATAAATTTCGTCCAAGTTCTTCTCAGTACGGCTGTTGGAGTCTGAGTCTCATTAAAGTCCTCAAGGGACTTGTCACGGAGACCCCGACCCCACCACCCGAACGAGTAACGCCCACAATGAAGGGTTGATTTAGAAGCCAAAGGTTAACCTCCTACAAAGCACAGGGATGGCCGCCTCGCTCAGGTCACCCTCTCATCAGTCAGTTGCCAGCCGACCTACGTCGGGCAAACGATTGAGCGCCGGAGCGTCTCAGGGAACCGATCTCAAGCCTGGACATGCACTGCCACTGCATGCTTCTCAGCAACGGGCCGGAGCCCGACGCTCTACCAACCGAGCAACCAGGGCGGCCAAATGGCCAAATAAATACCACAAAAGCCATATTTGAGGCTAAAACGAACCCTACCGGGTGTCATAAACCCACAGAAAAAGGACAAGCACTCTTGTATCACTGCAGTGAACAGTGCACTGTATAAAACTAAATGTTGATAATTTGATATTGATTTGACGATATATTTTTAGCACACTGCCCATCTCATAAGAAGGCAGGAGTCCCTTCCAATCCCGTGTGGCGACCCAATTATTTTATCCACAAAACTAAACAATTTGTTAGCATCATCAATTATCTTGGCCGCACCACTCCCCGCTAACATTTGATATCTTCCTGCTTTTTCTGTGAATTGTTTGCTCTTGAACAGTGACGGATCCATAGGCAGATCCAGGATTGCCAATCGGAGGGGAGCACCTTCCCGGGGAGCGCCATCCGGAGCAGGGGGCGCCACTTTTGACCGGAAAAACCTACCAGGTGGGCGTAAAATCTTATCAGTGAGCACCGATTTTCGCATCCTGGGGAGAGTGGGAAGCGCCACTTCAGGCGAGTGCCATCGACCTTTCAGGGGGCGCCGTGACCATTTCAGGGGGCGCCGAGGATCGATCGGGGGCTGCATCTGCCCTCCCCTTGCCCCCTGGATCCGCGTATGGGCGGATCTAGAATTTTAGTAAGGTGGGGGGAAACGCGGAGCCTCAAAGTGGGCACTTTACCATCAACTTTTCACCCAAAGGGCGCCTATGGTATTCGGTTTTCGGTTGCCGTCATTTTGGTGGATCGTACTTTTAACAACGTCCTATCCCACCCTCTCCCATCCATAACAGTTTGTACCAGCCAAGCAAGATGCCTATTTGGCGTGATATTTGAAACAATGAATTGCTAAACAGTTCAGTCCACACTTTTTCGGCACCTCTTGAAAAATCTGTAACTGCCACTAGGTCATGGAAAAATTCAAGACACTTGGGAAGATGCAACAGCTGAACATAAAAGTATATATCTGAGGATTTTTCTATTAGTGAAGAGGGGTTAAGTTTATTTTAATATCAAATATGATAAGCATCATTTTGCCTTTCCACGTGGCCAAGATTCGTAAGATAATGGTGAGAGGACATTGAAAATAATCGCAGCGAGTGTGAACCTGGCCTGTGCGCTGTCCAAGAAAATTATCTCAGCGGAAAAGCTTTTAAGTTGTAGGAAACACAAACCGGACTTTAACCCACATTATTAATTGCTCCTAAAAAATAATGTTTGAACCAGATGGCAGACTCAAGGAGATATAAGGGAAGTTGAAACGTTAAGATAAACACAGAATGAAGTATGTGGGCATTTTCCATCGACCTTTATCTATATTCTTCAATTCATCAGCATGGGAGAATTGCTCTTGTGCGTGAAATTTCGGAGGTGTTAAGAGAATTTCGGTAGCCATGTGATTGAATGCTGAAATAGATCATGCCATAGGCATGTGTGATTTGTGACATAAATGGGCCCTACTAGAATAAAAGAAAACAGTTTCAACGTGACCAAGTACTCTCTTGATAAATTGATAACTTTTTTCGTTTATTGGCTGTAATTTGCGCGTTTAATGATCATGTGCAGTGTTCAGATCGAAGTGAAAAGACCATTCAGATTGATAAAACGAGTATATTTTGTCACTGACCATCCACTTATACCATCAACCATCGCCTTCAGGTCAAGTTCAGGACTCATTTAAGAGAAGAAGTGAGCGTGCACTATGCATGCCCAAATCGAGACACAGCCGCCCTCCCGATGGACAGACCGCGCAGAAATACGTCCTCGTCGCGTTTGATTTCGCGCACGCGTACGACGTAGTGGACCACCACCTGCTACGCGTTCGCCTGCTGTAGATGGGGCTGTCAAATTGCACGGTGGCCTGGATTTGGCAGTGACTCCGGGACCGAAGAGTCCATGTGGAACTAAATGGTGTGCTTTCCAGTGAGCGCATTTTCCGAACTGGCCTGCCGTAAGGAAGTGTCTTATCGCCAGTTTTATTTTGCATGGGCGGCTCGGCTGGTAGACGCACTCTGCGCGGTTCCCGGATGCTCCCCTACATGTACGCCGATGATACGGCGGCTCTCTGCACGGGCAACAACATCCAAGTCGCCAAGGACCGGGCGCAATAAAGCTGCTGCTGGCACCCTCATGAAGTGGACCCGGCAGCACAAAATGGTGGTATCAGGAGCCAAGATCCAAGTACTGGTGATGTCCCAGTGGGCCAGAGACGCCGATCCCTTCAATTTTAAGGTCGACGGGAAGTCTATCACTGCTGGAGACACCCTACAGCTACTTGGCGTCACCATCGATCGGCTCCTCCATTTCGGTCCACACTGTAAGAGACTGTGGGAGAAGGTCCACCCCCGCATCTCCCACCTACGTCAACTGTCCGGCTGCAACTGGGGGCTGCATGAACAGCACCTTCGAACCGTCGCTACTGGCTACGTGAGAGGAGCGATGGAGTAAGCGGCCGCAGCGTGGCTCCACGCCACACCGCCATTTCATGTCGAGCTGCTGGAACGCAAAATGAGAGCGTCGGCGCGTATCATCACAGGATGCACCCACTCCACTCCCAGCCGAGTTAAGACTCCCCGCGTAACGGCCAGAAGGAGGGTACTCGCGACCCGACTGCTGGTGAAATTCCATACCCTGCCGCCTGAAGACCCTCTGTGAAGACGTGCGGAGGCGACAGCGCCCTCTCGACTCTCCTCCGTGACCGGGTGGCAGCAGGTGGGCAAAGACATGTGGGATCAAGCAGGCATCTCCCTCCCCATCGAGTCTTTCCTTCCTCGACGTCTTCCACTGTGGGTATCAAGAGAGTGAGTCACATTTCAACTAGACGTGGGCCCACTGACATCAGGAGCGCCACCTGTCCGGAAGAAGCGAGTAGCTCTCCCCACCTCGCTTCCCTGACTCAATGTGCCACATGGGTGTGGACCGACGGGTCAGTGCACGGAGGGGTCACGAGCGGGGAGCTGGGTCTTCATCGAGTCACCAGACAGAGCCCAGCATGAGCTCAGGCGACCAGCAGGCTCGCTCTGCTCGAGTTTTCAGGCTGAGATGGTAGCCATCCAAACTGCCTGTGTCTTCCTACTGGACTAATCAGTGCACACAGAAGATCCAGTCATTTTCAGCATGGCCTGCCAAGGTGACGACGCATTATAGAAATAAAATGGCTTCAATGTCTGCAGATAAGACAGCGAATCGGTAAAAATCGCAAACTTCCTCACCATCAGCTAAGAAACCTGGTCCAAACAGCATAAAAAAAGGGAGTACAGCTCTGAAGGAAAAATGGATCCTTCGTAAGGCAAACTAGGAAACTTCTCAACATCGTCACCAACAAATGCACGCCCTGTGCCATTGTCACTTTCTTTTGCAACCGTCTATATAGAAACAGACATGGTTTTCGAACGGCTCCGCAAGCAAGTTCATAAATTACTGGCGCGTCGGTTCAGGGGAAAATTTTTGCTTTGTTGGCGTAGGTTGTGTTCGTGTTAACTGTCGAGATGAGCTATGGCTCAATAACAGCTGCTTCATGTGGTTCGACGAGATTGCTGTCGATACCAGCCTGTGCCAGCCAGGCACAGACTCTCACTCCCTGGTGACGGGTTGCAAAACGCGAGCCACTGTCTATCTGACTGAGGTAGGCGTCGCCAAAAAAATGTTTGGTATGTGGGGCGTGTTGGTGGCTTATTTTAAAGGGAACGTGGCACCTTGGTAAAATCCTGGAATTTTGTGTAATTAGGCGTACTTTTAGCCGAAAATAATGAAACCACTCATGATTTCTCTGAAAAATGTACAACAAGCTCAATGCTTTTATTTTTAAAATACTCCTCTAGAAAAAATGAATAAATATCTGCCTCTGGATGATGTCATGATCTGGCAACCACTACCATACTCGAAACACTTCAAGGGCTTCGATTGGCTGATGCTCATCGTGATGTCAGCATATGTCGTCACACCAGCAGCTCACAACAATGGCCGCCTGGCGAGAGGTACATGAGAGGTACATTTCGGGTAGGTTTTAGTTTTTTCTACGGAAAAATCGAGTTCCAAGACAAATGATATATAGAGCACCTGGTTTTCCTATTTGCTTTACAACTTGGCTATCTCAGTTAAAATCACGTTCTAAAGGTGCCACATTCCTTTTAATGGCCTAATGCAAAGCGAGTATCTTACTGCACATTTGTAGCGGTATTTCATTAATTACCACTAGCATGCTTATTATGGGCGAAGCTTGGAGCACTCCTGTTACTATTCTGATAGCGAGATGACGGACATATCGATAATCTTTTTCGCGGACTAAGGAGTGGCCTCATACGCAACCCCGGTCTGCGACCTGGGATAACCCCCCACCGGCGCAGGAGAGCCGCATGACAATGTGCTGAAATCAACCATATTTCATTCTCAATGTATCTCTTCGTAAGCCTGTAGGTCAGTGCCATCATTTTTCTTTGAAATTAATAGTAAATATCCCGCAGTCAACCCCGGATTCGACCCGCGCACCCCTCATCACGAGACAGGACCTCTAACCACTAGACCACTGCGCCACACTGTACCGACTCCCACTAACCCTACACCTGTGACCCGTGAGGAGGTCACTGGCCGGTACCACGCAATCAAAACGATGCCGTGATCGTGGCGCCGGGTGTTGTGTTCGTACAGAAAAGGCATGGTATAAAGCTGCTTCTAGAAGACGAACCAAACATTAGATTCGCCTAGAATCACTTGTATCGGCGACCCAGGATCCTAAGCTAGCTTTATGCCAAATTGCATCCACTTCCATTCATTTTGAGGACTTGAAACCATGGTGAGAAGCAAACATGTTCCGAGAAATTTAGCTCCTTGAAATACCCTTTCGGACGAATTACTCGAAAGCCGTTGGAGATAAGTGGGTAGTGTAAATGAATTGAATGACTGCAATTAATTTTCCTAGTCAGCCATGTCAATTCTGAGCTTGTGAATGACATGTGCTCTGAACCAAAAGCTGCAAATAAAAATTTTTCTACTAAAATTATATTTATACATATAAGACAATGAATTTTATTATCACGATATCCATCTCCGAATATTATCAGGCGGAAGCAATGTTCTTTCATTATTTGAAATGAAAAGTCAAATCGGCGCATTAGATCGCGAGAAATTAAGATTTAAATGAAATGAGCAAAAATGTAGTCCTCCGGCAAAATGGCAAAAACTAGGTCAGAATTCGACGTTTTCCACTGGAAACTATGCCTAAGCACACGAAAATTGACCTAGCTGCCTCCACGTGGCTGTCTTTAACCTAACTGAAGCGTGCCTTCTGACATTTCGAGCTTACAAGTCGGCTGTCAAATTCAATATCTTTTTGCTTGTACTAGAAATACTGCGTTTTGGCGTAATAAATATCGTCGGACCAGTTCGAACTTTTTTCTTAGGTGGCCTTGTTGCTTATTCAAAAGGAGGCGAATTTCAAGTTCGTCGCTTAAGAAATAAAAATGATAAAAATGCAAAATTGAAAACATTTGTTCCAAAATTTCTCAAAAACTATTTTGAATTTAAATTTGGGGGCCTTAGTTTGGGCGTCTAGCGTAAAAGGGCAATCACCCTACACAATTGCAGAGCCCTGGTATCAACTGTCAGAACCGCCAAACGGCCAGAATAGAGCCTCTTGAGAAATCTCAATCCGCTTCGCTCCATGGATTTCGTCATGCGGCTCTGACACAGCCGTACTCGATCTTCGGACGAATAAGTGATCTATACAGCATAAGAAGCTTATAACGTAGCGTATAACAATGAGCGTATAACGTGCGCATAACGTATATATAGGCGATAAGCGTATAACGTGTATAGCATGAGAAACATTTCTCTATCTGCACGGTATCTCATCCTCGTCAACACCTTCAGTATTTTCAGCGTATCGAAACATTTTTTTGCGGAAATCCTTCAGGTGTGGCACATATGAAAGCTTATCGAGTGTGAGCCTGATAAATCTGGTTTCTGCTACAACGTCGCTCGGATTTCCGCGAATTTACAAAATCGGGTATTCAGTCTCAATGTCTATTATAAAAGTGCATGAACTATGTCTTTGAACTTGAAAATTTCAGTCCATTGCGTGTGATCCATTGCTGCAATATGTCAAGGCCAAGCTGCAGCCGCCTCTGCGCAGCTGCTGTAGTAGACACTGTCACACATATTGTGAAGTCTTCAACGAAAAACACGTGACGTATGTTTGCGGGAAGTGTATGCAATATCATTGGTCATAACTGCAAACAAGGCTATGAATATCGCAGAATCCTGGGCTATGCTACTCTGTTGCTGATGCCAATCCGATACGACTGAGTTTACGCGAAATCTAAAATACCTATTTTTCGGAATATTAGAAATAAACCACCCCAAGTGGCCTCGCACGCCGAGTCCAAAGAGTTTCTACAGAACGCCATTGGATAGCAAAGGCGCCCCCAAGAGATGATGGCGCCCCCTGGGGAGGAAGGCGCCCCCTCCAGAAAATCTTGCACCACTTCTCGAAAATGGAATCCGCCGTCTCTGGGACGCTGCGACTATTTAAGGGGACGACAGGGGTCAACTGGGAGGAGGCAAGAGCTCCCATTTCCCCCTGGATCTGCCTTTGATTCCCTATGTCTTTGGCAGTTCGTAAGTCAGCTGTCATCCAAGGTCAGCAATTATATCATGTCATAATACATGCGGGGTCCAAAAAGATCAAAGTTTTACAATAGCGGATCCAGGATTTCCATTTTCGGTGGGAGGAAGGGGGTTAAAGGACTCAACGCTACCAAGTTTTTACCCTGAATAACCATTAAAGATGCGATCACTATGGACAGCCATATATTTCGGGCGGGGGGTTGAGCCTCCTAGCATTCCCGGCTTTCCATGTTGTAACCGCCACTAAAGCCGCGGTGTTCTTACGTCCTACCTGTCGAAGGCGGCGGTAGATGGAGGTGCAGAAGTAATAGTCACGTACTTGGATAGTCACGTGCTTGGATGTGTCGGCGAGAGCACGTGTTCCACTGTCTTTATCCTTCGCCTGTCCGAATATTTTAATACAAATTTGGAAATGCCCATTAACAACAAGCTATGCCAACGGATAACTTGTCACGTCTGTCCTCTGTTTGCTAGCATTACTGCTAACCTACATGGTACACACATTTGAGACCCCGCACTTCCGGTGTGGACGGGGTTAAGTGCCGGCAGTCGAGCACAACACGTTAATGTCCACGATCAATACCCGATTCCAGCGTCTACAAAACCATAACACGTTTGTTAACACTCGGGAACGTCCAAGTCCACTCCAGTACAATCCAGGGCTCCCAGTCACATTTCGCACCACTGTCAAAGGAGCGAATATTTCTCGCGTGGATAATTGTTCGTAAGGTCCCCATGCAACACCTCATGACATTCAACCAACTGCCGCCTCTCTGACTCCCGGTAGCCCGCCGCGAGGACTAGTATGACGTCATACACGATGACGTCATACCTCGCGGCGGCTGTGGTGCAGAGGACGCAACGGTATACCTGTATCGTGAAATGTGAGAAAGGTTTTCTAGTAACAAGACTGACCATCGACAGCAGATCCAGGAGAGAGGTGATTTGGCGATGTCACCCAGAGGGGCCAAACCCTGTTTAGCCCCGCTCCCCAAAGTAAATGAATATTTAATTCTTGGTGGTCAGCATAACATTTTAAAGCATGTTTACCTGTTTGTAGCTCTAAACGTTAAATTATTCTAATAGAAATTATTCCTGAAGAGAAAGCAAAACTGAAGGCTTTTCAGTTTTCCCATTGATCATATAGGAGAAATGGATGTAAAAATGTATTCACTGCACCAATTTAGTGTCACTCCAACCGCCACCTCTGCTGCTCTACGAGTCCTTTTAGAGCCCGGCCTGACATGGTTCTGCCTCTTGGTTTTGCCTCGTCCAAAACCAGCCGGCTGGATCTACCCCACTGATGATGATTCGATTTGTCCGTTAATAATGAGAACACGGTGGTGGTCCGATCCGCCGGGCCTGGCCTGAGCTAACGCGCGGCCTGCGCGGAGTCCCGGCATGACGCACCCCGTGAGGGATGTACTTCACCCTCTTGCCTACGCTATTACCCTACTCTGTTTGAAAGCTCTTGATAAGATGAAGCGAAAATCTGGAGCCGTTTGTAAATATATTCAAAATTGAGGTCGTAAACGATCAAAGAAGGTTCTATAGGATTACCTTCAACAAGGCACTGAAGGTTTCCCCTGTTTATTCTAACTGAGCGACACCAAAGAGGATATCTATGTATCGTTTGAGCCCTCTCATATTGAAGCGAATTTCATGTTGGATGCAGTGACCATGAAGGTCAGATTGTGAGACTCGACTGACCTCAACTCAGGTCAGGGTCACCCTCTCACATCACCACAAAGTTCATGGGGAAAGAATCACAGCCTATTTAGGTAATAATAATAATTCTTAGAGCTTATCGACTCACCAAATGCCAGGGATATATGGAGTCACGAACTCTTACACTGTTGGAAGGGTTTTGGGAGCCAGATTGCAGAATTACTGGGAAATTTTGGAGATTCAAACTTGCATATTCAAACTCTGGATTTTGGGTTTTTATGTCGAGTCACATGTCCTTGAAAAGCTTCTTGAACTGACACAAGATGACCACAAATAACGTTAAAATGTTTCAAATTGATCAGGGATAGCTCACTATAACTAACATTGTTTTGCGTGCCTTCTCTGTTGCTTAAGTCATTGAAAAAAACAGGAGAGGTGAGCGGATCCCCCGGCGGGGTGAGTGTTAAGCTGGCGCGCTGCTTGCCAGATCTGACCGTGGTGAGCCGGTAAATACAGGGGACGGAGCGTCTATTGGCCTGCCCGCATGAGAAGACGGCCAATGGTAGCTTTTTCTATCCATCCCGTATCGAATTCCCCGCCGAACCTTACCGCTCATAATTCACAAACGAAGCTGCTGTACTCATTACAGCGATTGAAATGCGCGCCGCAACGCCTGTAGTCGGCCCAAAACACCGGTGTCTTGAGCTGAATCCATCATTGGGCCGCCAGCGCTCCGCACGCGACCGCTCTTTCCCCGTCACGCCGCATTTTCGTGCCATCCGCCGCGGTGGAGAAATACCGTGTGTATCAGTGTGGGTGCCGCGGCACCTTCCCAGCCCGCGGCGACACCGCCGCCGCTCCCCCGTCTCACGGCATCGTGGGAGTTCGCCGATAGCAGTGGTTGAAGGAGAGGGGGTGGATGCTGTTTTTAGATTCCTTTCTCGTATAGAATTAAAGGCCCTTGGCATGAGGGGTCGTGGGCCAACGCACTCGGGCAAATCATGGATGCCTCCGAATGTTTGATTTGTTGTTCTATTTTTCATGCCAGTTGTTGGCCTTCTGAAATAATTATTGTTATGCTCCTAGAAAATTAAACAACATTACCAGATCGGAATAGCTATCATTCAGGCATATCATTCGATAGCATACTTTTGGCAAATGCGTAAGTGAAAGCTAAATTAGGTTAGAACCATTAAAATATTTTAGCTATATAATCACTAATCAGACCAACGTTTTGCTTATACAGCTTAATCAGGGGCTCAAATATGTAAAATGCCAATAATCAAAGGCGGCCAGTGGATATTTGCGCCCGCAATGAAGCTGAAAAAGCAAAACGTTGGGCTAATCAATGATTAAATGGTCAAAGAAATCTAATAATTCCAACGTACGTATTTTATCCGACGTACATACCTAATTTAGCATCCATTTACGCGTTTATCAATCTGTTCCTGCCTAAATTCAACATAATCTTTGGTCGGCATTCAAGTGTATAGGTTTTATCATCTTACCGAAAAACAGCGACGCATGAAGGTATTTTTCCGAAAGGAATTGCAGAAGACACAGCAATCGATATAGATGAAGCCCCAGAGGGCAATTGAGTCGAGGCAACTTTCGTTTCTTGGAAACATGGTCACGACTTTGGGGGTGAGGGACGGTGGGCAAAGTGTATTTTGAGGGTCATCTCTTTAGGTAATGCCGTAGGGTCAATGCTCATTGGGGGGAGGGTGGGGCATGCTCTACCCCGTTCCTGCGCCTCTGTCTGACGGACGCGTCAGAAATTGAGTGTTCGACCACAATTTTCAGGCAGAGTAGTATCAGTAATTCTCTCCACGTCACTGTGGTGCTGTTTGAACAGGGTCCATCAAACTGCCAGAAATGCACCACACGCGTCTCCGCTGACCTGGAAAACTTTCCAGGCCGCACGACGAAGACCGCCTGAGAAGTGTCCGGGGTACGTGGAGGTGACGCCGGGCGGCAGCCCGCTTGTCCAGGACTGGAAACTTCCGAGACGGCCCGGACTTGTATCTGACACAGAGCCGTCAGCCTAGTTCGGACTCGACAGTGTAGTGCGCCGCTTGATTTACAGCGTTGACGTTTGCCCGGAACAGATCTGGACCCATTTCCCGCGCGACGTCTAAAGCTATCGATCGCTGAACCAAATTCTGGATTAAATGGCACTTACTTTCAGAAAAAAGTAGTTCTCGGATAAGCATAAGCAAGTAACAGCAGTTAGTTCCATTCATTCGAAACAACTGAAATAAAGCATTCTACAATTCAGGCATTAAAATATCCCATGCCAAGAGTGACAAATTACATCCATGTACGTTTCGCATTTTTCGGTACGTTCTGGTGTATATAATTTTGAAGCATAAACCCATACTTATTCAATTGATTACCCTGGCCCTAAAATCGCTCCATAGTACCAGCACCTTCTCTGGTAGGATGGGCTGAAAGCACAGACATTGAGAAAGATACAACAGTGAAAACCACGAGAAAATGACCAAGCGATGCGATGGCATTGCCTGCCGAGCTCGCCTCAGGCGCCTCGACCACCGAACTCCCCCCTGACTAAGCATCCGAGCTTGTCTCTGGTGCCTCAGTTGCCGACCTCCGCCACTTGCTAAGCACCTGAGATCGCCTCTGGCGCCTCGACCACCGATCTCCCACCCTAGACTAAGCATCCGAGTTCGCCTCTGGTGCCTCAGTTGCCAGCCTCCGCCACTTGCTGGGGACCTGAGATCGCCTTTGGGGCCTCGACCGCTTATCTCCCACTACTGAGGACCTAGCTGCCGTGGTACTCAGCTACGACCTCCCCACTAGCTAGGCACCTGAGCTCGCCTCTGGCGCCGTTAGCCGCCGACGGCTGGCGGTGCTGGGGACACGCTCGTCGAAGTGCCGTGTTGCGCCAAATTGCCGACGGAGCACCCAGCCGGAGGTCAATCCCTGGAAAGCAGAGTGCCAAATTGGAGTTTCACGGGACGCAGCCTTCTCTCTGAAAGGACGTATAGGACGTGGCCCGACAGCAGTGCACTGCGCGTTATTGGACTGCGCGTACCAATTCTTATATTGGGAGGCGAATAAAGTACGGCTGAAGGGAGAATACTTACTCATACCCGGCCAGGCTGCAAACACAGTTTTTCAGCCATTACAATAGTCATTGGATTATTACCCACGCGAATAATTACCTACTCAGGACTGACCCGGGGCGGATCCAAGGGGGCGTGACTTTCCCCTTTGGGATGAGCTTTAAGGAGATACGCGAAAAATTATTATTGTGGTTTCTTGCTATTTGAGAAATCCTGATAACGAAACTATCAATTATTTTTGCATCTTCGGCAAAATTTTGGAGGCCACTTACTTATTATTGAAATAGATTAACAGTTTCGATAAAACGCCGATCACTTAGGGAGACCGGGGCTAGTTGAACATGATTTTGTTTTGGTCGGATATCTCAGAGATGGCTAAAGGTATAGACTTCGTTCTGCCATTGCTGGAAAGCCTATTCTTTTGGCTTTCAATTGATGCGTGTCCAACGCTTGAATGTTGTTGCTGTGTGAGATATTTGATCATGAATAGGTCAAAGTCAAATGGCTCAACTCGCCCCGTGTCGGGGTAAGTTGAGCCACGCTCCGGGGTAGGTTGAGCCGCTTAACGAGAGTATGTCCTCATTTTCCATGTTTATTACCCAAACACCAAATATTCTCACTCTCAGTCACTGGTACTGTTTTTACACACAAACTTTAGGAATCACCCGTACAAAGACGGTGGACCCATCCACGGCACTCCGGTACTGTACCCATTGCTCAACCGGGCGGCTGTTTGAGAAAGTGTCGCACACACCAGGCATAGTGTCTCATTTTCATCGCTGAACTCCTCGACATCTTTGTAAAGCTTCCCCTAACATTTATTTGCTTCATTGTGCTGTTATTGCACCCGCCTTGCCTTTGCTTCTGCCTTTGCCATCTGTTGTACATCTGGTCCTTGCTGGTTTTCTTTTACTTCTTTTCCGCCTCGTCTTCCAGAAGCTGTTTCTTTGTATATCCGGCAACACTGCTGCTTTCCTCTGACGCGAGATTCTCTTCCTCGGCCTCAGCTCTTTAGGCACGGACAGACGCTGCAGGCGAGAACGTATCAGGGCAGTAGGGCACGATCAGGACAGGATCAGTATCACCGTGGGGTCATGGCCGACTGCTGCTCATTGATTTGTCTGGGGAGATTCTGCTGCGTATACGGCTCAAGCCCATCTGCGGAGAAGTCAGCTCTGCTACCGATGGTGCAGGGAGGCTCTGCTGAAGATCCAGTCCAGGACTAGGGCCATTCGTTGATCTTCCAGGCAGGCTGGACCCTCTGGATTTTCAGGTGCTGAGATGTTCAGTAGACTTCCTGACATTTCAAGAACCTACTGAGGGCTCTTCACAAGTCGATCCGTCTGTTGGGCCAGTGTCCGCTGGAAATCAGGTATAGGCCCAGAGGCACCACCTGACGTTCCAGGCATGCTGGACCCACTAGCGGATCCAGAGGGGATGGGGAGGGGGTAAGGGGCCATGTCCCCCAAATAGTGAAATTTTGCTGATTTTCTTTAAAAAAACTATATTTTTACTATTTTTCCCGAGTTGCCTCCCCAAACGGCGCTCCTGCGCCTGCCAGCGGCTGGGCCCTGCTGGAAGTCTGGGTGGAATCACGGAACAGTGTTTATTTGAGAAAACGGAAAAATCGACAAATAGTGGGTAAAATTTGAACGTTTTGCGTGAAAGGCCAAGGCCCCTGCATCCCCTAGAGTTGGAGGGGCTTTAAAGGAATAGGGGGCCCAAGACCAGCGCTGGAAGCTCTTCTCCATTATTGGTCGGCCTAATAGCAGGTCAGGGAGCAGGTAATGGGACATTAAATCGCTTAAGTGTTTGAAAATAAACGGAAAAATCGAAGCTGGTGGTAAATGCCTTCCCCCTTTGCCAATGAGTCGACCCGATAGCAAACATTTTAGGAGACAACTGCCCGGGCCGAATAGTGTCGCCAACTATATCCCTGTTAGAAGGTTTCTCGGAAGCCAGCTTGCTCTTTGATCAGGAAAGCCGCCCAGTCTTGAACACGGGTGAGCCGCATGGAAAGTGTGCGAGCTATCCACTACGTCAGCGTGCCCCATTAGTTTCGGGGGATTTAGATATTCCTTTTTTCTCCGGGGCACGTTGATCATGGCTCAACATACCCCAACACCCTCGTGGCTCAACTTACCCCGAAACCCCGCCGCAACTCCGGAGGCAGCTGACGCAGAAATTATGTGATCAGTTCTCATGGTTTTCGGCCCAAATAAGGCATAAGTACCTGCATTCAACTCATTTAATAGGACTAATATTTATCTGTAATATCAACAGTGTTATTACAAAATATTTGACAAAAGTAAAATTCACTTTTGCTATAAAAAATAAACAGGTTTTTCTGTCTCCAAACCGCTACCGACCAGATACCACGACGGTTTCCTGCTGAAAGACGGAAAGCTGTTGCGCGCATGCGCTGTTATGATTACAGCGCAATCTCTTCAGAAACAGCGGAGTTATCGTGAGTGGCTCAACATGCCCCTGGCTGCAACTAGCCCCGGTCTCCCCTACCCATGCCCATACCTATCAGTTACTTTTAGAAAACTATTTAAAGTTGAAAAGTAATGTTTTTTATAATAAAAATGTCTGTTCTCCCGTATCTGTATTTGAATTAATTTTAAAAAGCTTTTAAAACTACACAATGAATTAGTTTGCCCTAGAAACGGAAAAGAACATAATTACTCAAGTCTTCAGCGGTTTCGCACCTCGGGTCTTGAGTCATTTTCTGCTTCAGACCCAGATTGACAAAACTTTTGCGTCAGATAGGTCACGTGACCCAGGTTTGAGAATTCCTAGACTCCTGATTGGTTAATTGTGATTTCTTTTAAGCCCTATACTTCTGTTTCAAAATAATTTTGGAATGTTGTTTTTCTAAAGTTATTTTTTCTCTAGTAGCCCAAAGTTCTACATCACTGTTTAGGATAGATATGACCTAATTCTTAGAAAATCGATAGCCTTAGCCGTGTGTACGTCATATACATTGATATGAGGTGTACCAGTAAAGTCGTCTAGAAATGTTGACTTTGAGAGCAATTTTAAGGCATTTGCAGGCCGAAATCGCAAAAAATGAGAATAGGACTTCTGAAACAACTTTTTGTATCCTTTTGATATAGCCAATATTCAATTTCGCGTATCTCCTTTTAAGCACCGCACAGGGCCCCACAGGAGGGGGGGCATTGATGTCTGATGGGCGTTCGGAGAGTGTATTCTGAACACCAAAACACCACCAGAATGTTTGACTCAAGAGACCCTGGGAGTTAGTTTCGGGCCTCAAGGAGTTAGCCTTTGTTTCCAGGGGAGGGAGCCAAGGAATTGGTCTTAGGGGTGAGGGTAGAGTTGGTCTCGGGGAAGGGAAAATTTTGACTCGAAGGGGGAGGGCAAGAGCTGGTATCAGTGTCCCCCCAAGAGTTGGTCTCGAGGTGCTTCCCAAGTGCTGGTCGTCTTGGGGGCCAAGCATACTGTATCTAGTGGCCCCTGAAACATTAAGCTCTATCAGCACGTTTAACTTAAGCAGCCTAAAAAGAGTTCAGATGGCAAATACTTCATGCTAAATTAATTTTAAGAAATGGGGAACGAAGACACATATCTGCCCCCTGTTCAGAAATCCTGAATTCGCCCCTGAGGCAAACATCAGGCATCCAGTAAGCCAGACAGCCAATCCACGGATTGGCTCTCTTCAGCAGCGCTGGAAGGCCAGGTGCTGTCAGCGCAGTGTCTGGGGTCCGTCCAGTCAATGAATGCTCTCGGGGCAGAAATGCACCAAGTGCAAATTGACAGTATCGATTGATGGAGAAATGCACCAAATCGTAGGAGAAATATACCAAATTCTCCGCATGGCACTGGAGAAGAAAGGTCTGTATTTCTAACGTTGTGGGTGTTTTTTGCTGCAGTCGTTCGTTGATGTTGCTGATTGGGAAAATGACCTCGAAGCAACCGAATGTAATCAGTGAAACATATTTTTCATAAATTGGCACTGAAAATTTGTACATGCATACCTTGTTCACATACAAAATCGTTGTACAAGCACCAACACCGTTCATCTGTCTTTAAAAGATGAACACATTAATTGAATATCGAACTCTAACTAAAGCATACCTCTGCTTTATAGGTTGAGAACCAGTGTAATATCTTTATAGTTTGCTGTCCTTGCATATTTATTTAACGCATATTTCCCTACTTTTCAGGCTTATAACTACCGTAGTTATAACGCAACAAGTCATATTAAACTCACAACATAAGATTATTCAAACCGGACAAATTGTTTTATCTCATCCTATGTTGCTGAAGGGTATTCATATACCATTTACCTCAATTTAACCCGCGCCCCACCGGGGGTCCGGTGCCACCTTCGCCCCACCGGGGGCAATCGATGGCCCCCTCTAACTCCGAAAATATTGGGGTTAGTGCAAACTTGCAAAGTGCATTAGAAAGCTCGCGTGAATTCAGTAAGAAATTACTTCGAATGTTTAAGCGCTCAGGTCAATGGTTTGACCTCCAGAGGTCAAGCTAGGTCACGATAGGTTATTTTCACTCAAAAATGCAATGCTTAAGAAAACTGAGCATAACTCTTATACCATTAGAGCTATTGAAATCGGGCAGACTATATTGGATAGGAAAATGCCAGACCTTTCTCTGTTATGAGGAAGGTAGTGACCTCCCGCCAGTGGTTTGACCTCCAGAGGTCACCTCGTGACCTCATATGACCTGAGGTCACCAAAGGTCGGAACGCAACCTTGCCCTATATCAAGTGAAAGCTAGTGATGAGACATACACGATGGTGTTTGATTCAACGCTCTAGCTTAATTAGGTCAAAAGTTATTGCCAATATACTGTTTTTGACCCCTAACTGGTGACCTTGAATGACTTTGGAGAGATCAAAGGGCAAATACGGCCCCTGGGATCCATAAAAGGGTGTCCAAGAACGCTTTTCTGAGCAAGCTGAGCATTTGCAAACGTTTTTGTGGCTTTTACATCATAAGACAGCTTTTTCCCATGTTTTTTTCAATGGGAGAGGTCACATCGTGACTTGACCTTAGGTGACAAAATCGAAAAATCCCGGATATACACCTTGTAGCCCGTGGCTGGGCCATGAACTGTAGGAAGTTTCAAATCGATCGACTGAAAAACGTAGCTCTTATAGAGCTCAGAAGTTGAAGTGAAGTGAGGTGACCTTGGTTGCCCTCGCCTGGTAATCTGACCTTAGGTGACCCGGGGTGAATCTTTTAGGGATAGTACGAAAATAATTGGGTGAGAGATAGAGCCCTCAACCGCGGTCCTGCGTTGCGTTGTTTTTCTGCTATCCCGAAAAAATCCGTAGGGGGCATCGATAGCCCCCCGGTGGGGCGAGGGTTAAAGTTTATTTCGACATGTCCCTTAAAACATAGTCGTATAGCCTGGGCCATCGCAAAACAGCGATGCGTACAGCCACCCTGGACCGGGAGCCCAGAACGATTACTAATTTTCCCAACAGAGACCAATTTTTACACCAAGATACGGAAGTCTCCTGAAACGAATAGGGCCCCTGAGAGCCTTGCGAGAGAGAAAATCATTAACCCAAAGCATAGAATAAGTAGGTCAGGGAGCATATTGTAATACCATACTATATTGACGGGGTCATTCATACTTCTTGGACATCAGCCTTAGTTTTGAACTATTGGATTTTCTGGCTCCCGATATCTTGCCCCTAAGTAGGGTAAAATAGTACTGCCGTAGTAGCAGTGCCGTAATAGTACTATTACGGCAAGATCGAGGATTTTTGACCTCTGTCTGGACCACTCCAGTCGTTCCGCATTGGCAAATGAGTAAAACCCGGAACTATAGCACCATTCCACCCGTGGCAGCGCTTTGGCGTTTCCACACTCTGTCGTGTCACCCAGCCGCGACTAATGTGGTGCAATTACGCGCATACATATTAACCCGACGGGGCTCGAACACGGCGCACATAACACAGCTCGTAAATAGAGGTGGGAGCTCGTAAATAGTGGTGGGACAGGAACATGTGTCTGCGCCGGTGGCGGTGCTGTCACGCACACGCACGCGCGGAACGGCGCTGCTCGGCCAAGTAAAACACAGCAGAGCTGACGAAGCGGTGATGAATGGCGGATGAATGTCGACATAATGTGGCAGAGCGACACATCAGGGGCCGTCCACAAATTACACAACGCGAAGGGAGGAGGGGCGAGGGAAGTCAGGCACAGTGTTATCAAGCGTTACACAGGGGCGTTAAAAAACGTTACAGGAGGGTGGGGATGCACAAATGAGAAAATATGCGGTACACAATTAATGGGTGGTCCCTCATATATAAGGCGAAACGTTGGACGGGCGCAGTAACCAGCGATCATGGACCCTTAGGTCCCGAGCAGGGGGGATGATTATATGTTTTTGAGGGTGACCAAGCACCTCAGATGAAAGGTGGAGTTAGCGTTGAGATATCATTTAAATATGATTGTTCTCAATTTCCAGAGCTTCGAATTGGTTACATCTAGCTAAAATGATCAGTGGGAGGTCGAAAATGTCTATTATTAATATATCTTGTGATATGTGATGCATATTAGCGTTGCTCCAACTTTGGGCAGCCCGAACGATCTTCCGAAATCGAAGCCCCCGGGCTCGAAGCTGCTCCCGAAATCCTTCTAGGGATAGCGTCATGCCAACTGCGGCCATACATTCCCAACCGTGTAGTTTAGAGGTCTGCTTTACCCGCTGAGGGTCCCTCTGTTAAGAAATCCGGTTGGGTCAACCATATTTCTGTACGCTATCCGATCTTTTTTAACGTACTTTGAGAGAGGCTGTCGGCTTTCAGATCGGATTCGATTAGAAGAGGGCCATCGAAGCCAATGGGTGCCTATCGTGGCCACCAGATAGGGTAGAGTGGGATAACGCGCCCACCTGGGTAAGACGCCTACTACTATGTCCAGGTTGATGTAAGAACTGTACCCTCCATCTAGCATTGTTCCGATGGCAGCCCTTCTGATCCGGTCCTGGGGATGAGGGGACGCTCACAGTAAACCTCGGTATTTTTCAGCAGACATTTGCTGCTTTTTGCATCTCCGAACATAAAAACAAGCTATCTTAAAGTTGGAATTGTACTCTATGCGATGTAAATGTGTTTTCCTTCCAACTTTGTCGCTAAATTATGTCACAACGTAATTATAATAATATTCCTATTTGTTCACATGAAGCAGTAGGTACAATATACGTATACAATATATTTATGACGGCCTTTTAATCCAGAGCTTGGGAGTTTTACCCCGCTGTCGGGGTAAAACGCCTCTTTATATGGTCTCAAGGAAAATACATTTCGCACACTTTGCATCGTGTCAGAATCACAAATTTCTATTTGAATGTAGACAAACGATGAAATAATTTCACGAAGAAAAAATAAAGTAATTCCGTCCAGGCAGGATTGGTACAGACGATTTCTCCCTTAACGTATGCGTCTTACCCCATTCTACCCCACCCGTCGTATCCATTGGGTACCATCATGGTCTGCTGTGGGGCTAGCTGTTATCACTCAATGGGTGATAGTGGGGGAACTGGGAAATATGTTATAAAATATTGCACCGTCAGACTGAAAGGTCAGAGAATGGCTGCTAAAGTGCATTTCTGGCATTCCTTCAGTGATGAAACACCAAAATATAGCTCTCGGCAGCTGGTTCCCAGCCGATCGGTTATAGGGAATTACTGCTCTTGATTGCAAAAGCTTGACAGGAATTTCATTTCAGCCTGGTGGAAGTTCTAAAAGAACAAATATATAAGTATGTTTGACAGATATGTGGACCTTGAAAAATGGGCAGGGGAGCCCCAAAGGAGAAAAAACACTCAACTTCAAACGTATTGAGACATATAATTTCAAAAATTAAATAAAAAAAAAATAATACATCATATAAAGGTTGTTTAAACACTACAGTAATCCTCCCAAAGAATCTCAACCCACTTTCTCCTATCTTTCACAGGAGAGAAGGGATTGAAAACTGCTCATGGCGATATTGAACGAGGTTTTAGCGATGCCAATGGCACGCTAGGATTTCTAACAGCGGGTGAATGGTTTTCTTTCTCTTATTCCTACTGGAATTGGTTTTCGTTTGCATGCAGACACTCATTGCACGACATTGCATCATTGCATGTCACAGCTGAAGGTTTCGTAAGGTTCTTATACCTCATATTCTCTCATAGGCGGATCCAGGAGCGTGGGGACCAAGGGGCACTTCCCCCCACCCCCCGGTTGAGCCTCAGCGTCCCATAAAATGCTTACGGTGCTCCCCTGAAAAGGTCAATGGTGCCCCCTAAAACATTGCTTCCCGCCCTTGCCCCGGGATGCGAATATCGGCGCCCCGCGATTTGATTTTGCGCCCACTTGATGTGTTTTGGCGGCTCCCCCTCTTCCGAACATATGCCCTCCCTACGATCGGAAAACCTGGGTCCGCCTATGTATTCTCTACAAAATCAAGGTCCCTCGCGACATGAAAACAAACTGCTGCCGCTGCTATCTTTCGAAGGCTCTTTGATGGTCGCTGCAGGGCTATTCGAAGTTAGGGACATCATCGTCAAGGGGTGACATTGAAAACAGGAGGAACTCAAATGTCTTACATATTAAGGACCCATCATATGAGGAGGATATTTCGAGGCAAACAGGGACCTCTGGTACAGTAGACCTGACTATGTCGCTGTACAAGACGACCCATGAGTCCTAATTCAGCATAACGTGGCGCTATAAATCAACCCAAGAGCGTTACAAATTGGCCCTGCGTGCAGCCCGCTGTCGAATAAATGTGCAAAACTGAGCTATGAAGCAATATTCAGCACCGGTGCTCTTTCCAAACGGGACTATATTTCAAGTCAAGATGGCAGGCGTTGGCAACAGTGGTAGGCTGCGACTGTTTCATGAATACAAGCGAAGTACAGACATCGCGTTCTCCCACAACCTACCGGAAGCTGTATCGCCAAAGTAATAGCGTCGGTAAATTCCCTCGCTGCCGATGCTGAGGTATTTACGATGCTTTCTGTATGGATGCACGAGAACCTGGCTTCACGGTGGTAAACGTCTTTATGTCGCCTTGCAGACCGAAGCGACCCAGCAGCGTCAGGTTAAGGTGGGATGTTTTAATACAATGCTCCATCTGGTATCCTTTAATTTCAGCAATATGTGTGTTTCTCTGGAGACTAGTTTTGTTACCTTCTACCGAATCTGAGTGTACTCATGTGTAGTGTACGCCTACTTTCAGCCATGAACGCTACTTATGGCCAAAAGTGGGAAGAAGATAGATGTAAGCAAAACTGGGGCTAAACACTGGCAGACAACTACTGACTCCAATGTCAAGAAGTCTTCGGATGTAGACTGATTGTTCGATTAAGTTCAAATTACCGGTAAAACCGAACTAATATGCTAGGCTGGGCTTAAATTCCAGCCCAGCACACAATCTGAATAACTCATGATATCATAATATCATAAATAGGTACATTATAGGTCTATATATATATGCATATATATATATATAAATATATATTTGAGTACTTCGGGAGCAGGTTTTCTTTGATGCAATATTCGTTGAATATGACGGCGAAATGGGCCTTGGTTACTTTTCGGCTAAGTGATTCTATGGTCCTGATAAGCTTCTTGTTCTCGCGATTGAATTCTTTTAAAATAACACCAAACGACTCTGGGCTTTGCAACGTTTCGATATTTCTAATATCATCCTCTGGCATAATTAAACATATTAAATACACAGCAAAATCGATCTAGTGTTCGTAAATATTCGCGTTGGACTCCATACCTTCTAAAATGAGCGAACATTATTTCATAGCATAGGCAAGTAAAAAACAATCACAAGAGACGCATTATTCGTGCGGGCACTTCGTTTTCAAAGTTTGCACGTTACCAATATCCTTAAAATCTAAGACATGATCAATCATAAACACACACGGATACACAATGATATTTGAATTGCGTTAAACTAACATATTTTAATACGGGTTCGCACTTTAATAGCTAGATGTTCTGGGTTTTAGCTATGTAATCTCAGCGGGACGCTTTCATACAAGGCTAGTTTAGCCACCAGATTCATCTGTCTGTTGATGGTCGGGTTCATTTCACGGATGTAGACCGCTTCCAGGGCTTGCAGTTTTCTTTTGTCGTGGCAGCGCGTCAGTATGGTGGTGTTCTCCACAATATCGCTCCTGGTGAGTTCTTTGCTGTGGGAGAGGCGCACGTGGCTCACCAGTGCTCCTTGCTGTAGGTGGTTCGTCAGTCGTCTGGATAGTGTGGTTGTTGTGTAGCCGATGTAGGAACAGTTTGTTTGGTGCGCACAGTCACCATGTTTACATTTAAATCTGTACACTACATCTGTGGCTTTCAGGTCCGAGTGGTCTTGTGAAGGGTTGTTTTTCAATACGAGAGTTGCTGTCCTAGGGCTCTTATAAAATATCACTAGCTCGATAGAGTCGCCGAGCTGCTTTGGCGAGTAGTTCTTGCTGATGATAGCTTGAATGACCTTTTCATCTTTGAGGTATGATGTTGACATTGAGTTCTGGTAGAATATTTTGTGGGTTGTACCGGTCTCAGTTGCTGGTGTCTTGTTTTGAAAGTATTTGTTCATTTGTTTTCTGATAATGTTTTCTATATCTTCGGTGCTGTAGTCATTGTTGACGAGGATGTTCTTTACTCTGTCCAGCTCTTGATGAGCAAGCTCCCATGTGGAACAGTGGGTGAGGGCACGGTGTACATATGCCCGGATAACACTTTCTTTATACCGTTTTGGGCATTCACTGCGCCCGTTCATGCACTGGCCGGTGTTGGTAGGCTTTCTGAACACCTTTGTCTCGATGTGTTTAGCTGAACCGTTTACATGGACATCCAGGAAAGATATCTTGTTGTCGATGCTTTCTTCAGTTGTGAAAGTCAGCTTCGAAGCCTTCTCCAGGTGTTCTTTCAGGCTGTTCAGCTGGCTCATGTCCGCTACTTCGGTGTAGATGTCGTCGATGTAACGAAGGTATATATAGGGTCTAGTCGGCATTGTGCTCAAAGCCTGCTCCTCTACAAATGTCATGTAGCTCTCGGCAAAGAGGACACCGAGCGGAGAGCCCATGGCCACACCATCCACTTGAGAGTACAGGTTTCCCTCCGGGCACCGAAACGGTGCAGTTTTTGTGCACACTTCGAGCATCTGCTGCAGTGTCTTCCTTGGAACGCACGGTGGGGGTTCGTCTGGGTGGTTGAAAGCATAGTTGAGGATGATGTTGATGGTTTCATCGATGGGAACATTCGTAAAGAGACTTTGAGCGTCTAGTGACGCTAGGGTGCCTTTCCTCTCATGAATTTTCACCACTTCAATGAATTCAGCCGATGATTTCAGAGCATGTTTCGTCGGAATGTACGGTGCAAGGAGCTTGTTCAATGACTTGGCTAAGTCGTATGATGGTGTTGGTAACTGAGATATTATCGGCCTGATGGGGTGGCCAGCTTTATGCGTTTTTATGTTGCCATAAAAGTACCCCGGATTAAAGTCTCCTACGATTGGTTTGAATTGGAGATGTCCCGCAGCCTTATTAACAGCGCCAATTAAGCTATTGAGTTTTTTCTTTTCTGCGTCTATCGGGTTTCGGGATAGCTTTTTAAACTTCGAAGTATCTTTGAGTATTTCGTTCACTTTCCTCAGGTATTCTTCCTTATCTAGAATTACGAAAACTTGGGACTTGTCAGCACGGCGAATAACAATGTCGGGGTTATTCTTCAGTTCATTGGCCGCTTCTTTATATATGTGCGTGCGCCTCTCCCACAGCAAAGAACTCACCAGGAGCGATATTGTGGAGAACACCACCATACTGACGCGCTGCCACGACAAAAGAAAACTGCAAGCCCTGGAAGCGGTCTACATCCGTGAAATGAACCCGACCATCAACAGACAGATGAATCTGGTGGCTAAACTAGCCTTGTATGAAAGCGTCCCGCTGAGATTACATAGCTAAAACCCAGAACATCTAGCTATTAAAGTGCGAACCCGTATTAAAATATGTTAGTTTAACGCAATTCAAATATCATTGTGTATCCGTGTGTGTTTATGATTGATCATGTCTTAGATTTTAAGGATATTGGTAACGTGCAAACTTTGAAAACGAAGTGCCCGCACGAATAATGCGTCTCTTGTGATTGTTTTTTACTTGCCTATGCTATGAAATAATGTTCGCTCATTTTAGAAGGTATGGAGTCCGACGCGAATATTTACGAACACTAGATCGATTTTGCTGTGTATTTAATATGTTTAATTATGCCAGAGGATGATATTAGAAATATCGAAACGTTGCAAAGCCCAGAGTCGTTTGGTGTTATTTTAAAAGAATTCAATCGCGAGAACAAGAAGCTTATCAGGACCATAGAATCACTTAGCCGAAAAGTAACAAAGGCCCATTTCGCCGTCATATTCGCCGTCATATATATATCACATATATATATATATGTGATATATATATATATATATATATATATATCATATATATATATATATATATATATATATATATATATATATATATGTATGTATGTCAGAGCTGGGACTACCCAATGAAATTCGGTATTTCGGTACTACCGGTGGTAGATTTTATCTACCGCTTCCGAATTTTCGATACGAGCCTCTACCGGTACCGATACCGATACCGAATGGATCTACCGAATGACTTTTTTCAGTAGATTTGAATTTCCCGCGCTTCATTCAATCGGACAGTGGATTTCATATTCGTTCCCACGGTCGCGTTTGATTGAAGATGACAGCGCGAGCTACTCAGGTAACGTGGCCATTGTTGGCGTCATCCTTTTATGGTATTTTGCGTGAAAGAAGAGAAGAGATCGCAGTCTCAGCAGAGTGTTGGGAGAGGTAAGTAGTCACTTGCTGCTGTGTGAGGACTGAGAGTGCACCCGTTTATAACGGCAGGGGAGGTCGCAGACTCGAGGTTTGGGGGCCAAACCCAAGCTTCTCCTCCTTGGGGGAGGGGGTGGGAGCCAATATTTATTTACTGGACAGACCTAGAATAAAATACTTTTAAAAAAATTCCCCGGCTTTTGCGAGGGGGGGAAGATGCAACACCGGTACAACACCGCCCTCCCCAGCTCCGCGGCAGCAGAGAGGCTATTCAGCACAGCTGGCAACATCCTCCGCCCCAAGAGGTCCTCCTTGACAGCCAGCAACTTCAAACAGCTGGTGCTGCTCAAGGGAAACAGTAGAATGTTAAAGGCTGCCCTGAAGGAGGACCTCAAGAAGGGCCCCGACACCATCCAGGAGTAAGAAGAAGAAGAAGACGGCAACATCAAGGCAGCTTTATTTGTGTTGCAAAAATTCTTGGCTGCTTTTTTAAATAGTTAATTGTAATAAAAACGTGCTAAAATGATTTAATCAACAAAGTTTCACTGCTAACTTTTTTCCAGCTGCATACTTATATAAAAGTGTTGCCGAAGATGATTTATTAGTTTTTACGATTAAAAGGTCTTTAGAGGCTTTGAAACATTGCAGGAAATGGTTGCAAAAGGCTCTTAAATAATCAAATAAATGCCTTAGGGGCTCTAAAATGTAGTAAAGGCTTGAATATGTGTTTCATGGGCAATACAATATATTAAAAAGGCTTCTAAGAGTTTTTATAAAGAAGGTTTTTTAATGTACCGAATCGAAATACCGAATACCGAATCATTCGGTAGAGTTTTTTAAATCTACCGAAATACCGAACCGAATGACCCGTTTTCATCTACCGAATACCGATACCGGCGGTAGAAAAAATCTACCGAATCCCAGCTCTGATATATACATTATATATATACATATATATATATATATATGTATATATATATATATATATACATATATATATATATGTATATATATATATATATATATATATATATATATATATATATATGGGGTTATCACAGACATAATGTGATATAGGTGAACACACAGAAAGTTATTTAAGTTATATTTAATTTACATAATGTAAATTTACATGTATTATTTGTATGTAATGTACATAATGTAAATTTACATGTATAATTTACATGTAAATTAAATATAACTTAAATAACTTTCTGTGTGTTATGTCTATCGTACCACCATAATATCTTAATCATTTAAGCCTAAATCTACTTGTTTGCTAGGCCAATATATCATATTTGAAAACGTGTACGATCAACCAGCCGTACTGATACTGAATAGCATTTGATCACTGTACTTATGTCTCGTTAAGGTTTAGCAGGAAGTATTTCATAGACCAGATTTCCTTCGCTCCTCGAATGTTTCTGAAGAATCATCAGTAGGGGTAGGGACATCTATAGCCAGTACTAAACTTTTGCGCGCCATCTATACGCCGTGTCCAGAGCAGTGCTTATACAAACGCTCACACGCGTCAGAGACTGAGAATAGGTGCGATACGGAGGGAGGCCGCTGACTTTTTATGAAATATTCACATATTTAATCACAATGAGAAGAAATATAACGGTTTATGAAGGAGCTGGAGTAGAACGAACGATGGAGTCGTGGGATTTCGTAGTCCAAAGGGGGATGGGGCGTCACGGATGCAGAGTTGTGTGACTCGCGAGTCAGAGTTGGAGTTGAACTCAAATTCCGACTCATTCGACTCTGAGTTGAGTTAAGTCGAAAAAAATTGACAAGTGAGTTGAGTCGGTTCACAACACGTCAATGAGTTGAGTTGAGTTGTGAAGACAGCGAGTCAAATGAGTTGACGAAAAAGTTGGCTCAACATGATGTCAGGTAAAAGTGTTTGAATTTGCCCAGTATGGTATAGTGAGGTCATACTGGGCTGCCAGTCTACAAAGTATGGCACTTACACCAGTGCGCAATATCTGACACTTTCGACGAGATCTCGTTGGTGCAAGTGCCCTTGGAGACAGGAGGGGGTGGTGTGAACTTTATTAACCTGGTGCGAGGGAGGTGATACTGAAAACCAAACAAATAATGGTAAAATGGTTGTAGGACACGGGAAGGTGCCTAATAAAATTAAGTAATTAATAAGGACGGATGTAAGGAGTTGGGGGCGACCGCACTCCACCACCAAGGATCTGCCCCTTGGCACACTTTCCTGGTGGAGCTTCATTCTTCATTCAAAAAAGCTGCTTTGGAGCCAATTATGTTAATATAATTGGAAGGAATTTTTATTATATATTATATATGATGTCGAAGCCCCCTGAAATGTCGCTTCCCACCCCTCCCCAGGATGCGAAAATCGGCGCCCACAGATATGATTTCGCGCCCACCTGATATTTCGCCGGCCAAAAGTGACGCCCTCCTGGTCCAAATGCCCCCATCCCCCGATCGGCAATCCAGGACCCGCCTATGGAAAGCTCTTCTCTGCCAAGGTGTGAATAAAGTCTAATTTCGTTCAGCATAACCTACTGTTTGTCTAATCATGGAAAGCTAGACTGTCGTGACCTAATCTCCGAGTTCGGTTTGAATTTGTCGCGGCGTCCACGTTTTTCCCCTTGTGGCCAGCACACTGCTCGTGTCAATACTGTCGAGCACAGCCGAACACTTATACGAAACATGTCTTTTACAAGCTTCAAACTCGAAAGTTCTCAGGGGTGCATCGTCAATCTAGATCTACGGCATAGTATTTTGTTTCATAATTGTGTTTTGGTTATGTGGACCTCATATTATTATATCGTAAGAGTGATGGCAAAAGCAGTCTATAATCAAAACTCTGACGCATGCATTCCAATCTCCAATTCTTGGTCACATAATTTATGTCCAGGCTGGGTGTGTACTTATGGTAGCCAAACACTGTTCATGTAACCAAGCACAATTGCTTGTATGTATGTAACCTAGGACACTGGGGTGTCATTTAAAAAGTTATTTGCTCCAATATGTCTGGGATTTGTGATTTGTAACCGGAACAGTCCTCTGGAAGACTAATGGTCAGTGTGTCGTGCGTGTTTGCTGCACTGAGAAAAAAACTCCGGGTGTAGTATTCCAACACCTTTTTGGTCATAACTCCTCATTAGAGAGGCTTCATAGTTCATACTCAAGAAATTGAATTTTGACGGGAAAATAGGACGGCAGCTTAACACGCGCCCCGCTGGGGTCCCTGGCATGATGCGCCCCGCTGGGGGGCGAATTTCGCCCCCCCCTCCGTGTCTCATTTCGTAGGAAAGCTAGATGATAATTAAATAGTTCCAGCCCTAGTGGGCCTCCTTGGCTAAGCTTATGTCAAGAGATGGGATAATCCATAAGTGTCCCAGTGGTAAAAAAGAGAGGCCTGCCCATTTTCAACTTTCCGCTGAGAAGCCACTGCAGCCCAAAAAAATCATCGGAGTTGTCATTCTCGATACCTTCTGCACTTCCCGCTAGCAGGTAGGTATGTATGTACATGCCTACAATTTCCAGTTTCCTCTCAATTAAACTGAGATCAGGAAATCTTTGGACGAGAAGTAGCCACACCCCTGTTGTCCCTTTTTGGATGTTTAGGCTGGGAACAAATAAAAACGCTTCAATATTTTCTTCGAACGGACGAGTACCAGGGCACCTACTCAGAAATGTATTCATTATGTAAAACTAGTTTGCTTTAGAGCAGGTCCATAGTCAGGCGGGTGCACTGGGTACCTGATCAGTGGTCACTTTCTTTGAGAACCTGCGAAGACGTGCGGAGGTGACAGCGCCCTCTCCACTCTCCTCGGTGACCGGGTGGTGGCAGGTGGGCCGAGAAATGTGGGATGAAGCAGGCTGAATGTGGGATCCCCCAGATGGCTGTCCCAGTGGATACCGAGACGGCACATCAGGCGGCGACTAGAACTGCACTGATACAAACCACTCCACCCGAAGCATCCACCCGACGACGGAGGAGGTGCGGAGCGGCGACACGGTGGCGGCCCTGATGGGGGCCGCCGCTGGGTCCCTCCAGAGCCGAATGCCTACGCAGTAGCGACACTGCCGGAGGGTACAACAACAACAACACCAGCTAAAAATGTCACAACCGTGTTCTGGGCTGCAGCTAACCGAACGGACAAGATTTGAAGAAAATCAAACATAGGAGGGTGTAGAATCAACCATCGCGTCTATTGAAATGTCGTGGAATGCCCCAGCTGTAGCGTAGAAGTACAAAAATGGAATGCAAAAGCCAGGTTTCTTCGTGAGGCAAACTAAAGCCCTGTTCTAGCTGTCAGTACAGTTTTGTCAGCACCAATCAGCGGGCCGCATTGCGCCTCCGTCACAGGACTGTAGCCTCTCCCCGATAACTAGTTCTAGAGGTTTTACGGGCTGACGGCCTGCTGTTTGTGCTGAGGAAAAACAGTAAGTGCAGGAAGTGACAACCTAATATTTTTTAATTGTATAAGGGTTTAAGTTCCTTTTGCTTAGCACAAACAAGAGGCCATTATGGCGCTGATGCTACTTTTCTGGAGGAGAGGTTAGAGGTCCTGCTGACAAAACTGTGCTGACAGCTGGAACAGGGCTTAAAAACTTATCAACATCGTCACCAACAAATGCAGACCCTGTGCCATTGTGACTTTTGGAGCCGTCTGTATAGAAAGAGATGTGGTTTTCGGACGGCTCCGAACGCAAGCCCATAAATAACTGGCGCGTCGCTTCAGGAGGCAAATTTTTGCTTTGTCCGAGAAGGTCTGTGTTCATGTTAACTGTCGAGATGAGCTATGGTTCAATATCAGCTGCTTCATGTGGTTCTACGAGACCGCTGTCGATACCAGCCTCTGCCAGTCAGGCACGCACTCTCATTCCCGGGTGACGGGTTGCAACACTCGAGCCAGTGTTTATCTGACTGAGGTGGGCGTCGCCAAAAAGATGTTTAGTATGCGGGGTGTGTTGGTGACTGTTTGATTTTAATGGCGTAACGCAAAGCGAGTATCTAACGGCGCATTTGTAGCGGTATTTCGTAAACTTTCACCAGCATGCTTATTATGGGTGAAGTTTGGAACACTCCTGTTACTATTCTGATAGCGTGATGATGGACAATATCGGGAATCTTTTTCGCGGACTAAGGCGCGGCCTCATACACAACACAGCCGTAGTCGATCTTCAAACGAATAAGTGATCTGTATAGCATCAGAAGCATTTGTCTGTCCGCACCGTATCTCATCCTTGTCAAGACTTTCAGTATTTTCAGCGTATCGAAACATTTTTTGCGGAGTTCCTTCAGGTGTGGCGCATATGAAAGTTGGTCGAGTGTGAGCGCGAGCAATCTTGTTTCCGCTACAACGTCGCTGAAGTCAGAAGTATCACGATATGGGTTTCTGCTGAGTGTAGAGGAGTGGGGTCTGACCCAAAGATAAGCGAGGGAAGGAGGAGAGAGGCGTGCATAAAACTAAAACTCAACCGTTGGACGGGTCATTTGCCCCGTGTTGGATGTTGAAAAGGCACAACATTTTTTTCGGGACTCAAAACATTGTCGATTTTTAGTGCATCTTATCTCTCTCTCTCTCACGTAGGGGAGAGTGGGGTAAGATGCCCCATTGGGTAAGACGCCCCTTCCCCTCTTTTGGCAATCCGGGCCACCACTGGTAAATAATATTGTTCTTGGTCGAAAGCAGAGGCTTTGATTGTTTCTTGCGCAAAAATTCAGTTCCCCCTGTGATTTGCTTCAAGCTGGTGGGTAAGTCTTTATTTCGATGCTTTTCTAAGAAAAAAATCGCCCACATAGGTTGCAGATATCTCGAAGAGTATTGGATGCGTGCTTTGTTTGATTTCGCATTACGAATGATGGCACATTCAACTCATTAACTGAGCATTTCCCTTGAGTGTGTTAATTGTATGATTTTTGCGCTTTAGGTTTTATCTAGTTTGGGTACTGATGGGAAACATGCCCCCTCAACGAATGGGGAAAGATGCCCCATGGGCAACTTTCCCGGTGGAAAGGGGGCGTCTTTACCCAGAGCAATATAACGCCATTTCTTAGAGTAAACAACTGTGTGCTAAACTTGGTGTTAGTCCAAACCTTACCCACGGGCAGCGCCACGGAATTTTTACTGGAGGGCTACGGACCCTGGACTAGTGATGGCGTGGGGGGACGTGAACTTTAAATTGACCGTCTTTGAAAAAGCTAATGACCATGAAGCTTATGAACAAATTTACGTAGGTCAAAGCAGGTAGGTAATAGAGAAACAATAAAAACCTAGGTCGATTCCCAAAACTTGTCGGGAGACGTCCTCACAGAATGGCGAGTTAGGGGATCCGTCCTCCCGTTCCTGTCCTATGCTTTCGACGCGCATGACCGTACATGTTAAGTAAGAGCACACTTCAATCTGTCGCTTTGTGACTAACCTTTCCAATTTGAAGGCCTCGCACCTGAACCCAGGCTACTAAAGCAAGGAATCCCATAACAAAAAAATGTTGTGGTTGGTGCTTTCATTCGATAAAGCGAATCCCAGCTCAATAATGAAAAGCTGGAGACAATTGTTTGGGAGTTCACCGGACCTGGCCTGATGCCTCAACCGGAGATAACCTCATGGCGGGTTCAGATCAAACTGGTGTGGTGGAGGCGCAAAACAATTAAATTAAAATGGAAAAACCGTATAGCATATCTTAAACCAAAATTGGTCAAAATCGGTCAATTTTGGCCAATTAGGAAGGGGTTATGTCTGAACTGTTTACCCTGGATTCGCCTATGAATGAGCTAGACCTGAAATATTCCACATGGTTGATCCTGCAAATCTCCGTACCTGATCCCTTATGTCGTCCCTACATTTGCCATCCCGGTAGCCCAGTTGGTAGAGCTTTGGGCTCCGGCCCGCTGCTCAGGAACGTGCAGTGGCAGTGCATGTCCAGGCTTGGGATCGGTTCCCCTGAGACGCTCCGGAGCTCAATAGTTAACCCGACGTAGGTCAGCTGGCAACCGACTGGTGAGAGGGTGACCTGAGCGGGGTGGCCGTCCCTGTGGTTTGTGGGATGTTTAACTTTGACTTAAATTAAATCTTCATTACATGAGTTGCTCGCTCCAATGGTAGGGCTAGGGTCTCCGCGACAGGACCATTGATGACGTGAGCGAGACTCCGACTCCAAAAGCCGAACTTGCATCAACATGCATATAAAAAAGGCTCTGGAAGATAGACTAGTTAAAGGGGTTGCGAAAGCAAATGTATCTAAAAAGACGGGGGCGAGGCAGGCAAAAGCGGTATAAGGAAATAAAGACAGTGGGCATGACGATACCAGATACCTCATCTGCGGATTGAGTTTTGTTCTCTCGTGCAAAGAATAGATCGATTGTACTGTCTGGGAAGGCTGGGCCTGTGTGCCTTGACGAGAATGCTAAGGTGGCTGTGCGCCATAAATGATAGACTGGGAGCCTGCAACAGTTAGTGGGAGGAAGCTTCGAGTCACCGCAAGCCATTTTTACTCTCTGAAGTGAATGTTTTTGTACTTAACAACATCTGGCCCATATTTCTTATAAAATGGGGACTTGAAACAAAGAGAACACAGAAAAGACAAGGTAGGCGATTTAGAGGAGGTTCTCAGAAACCTCGTACCAGTTTAATAATAATAATAATTGTTGGGGTTTAACGACGCACCAACTGCCAGGGTCATACGGCGTCGCCAACTCTCACCCGGTTGGAAGGGATTTTGGGGATCAGATCGACTTATTCAGAGGCTCCGCCGGGAACGTGAACCCGGGACCGGTGACTTAGAAGACATGGGTGCTATCCACTAAGCCACCTCATCCCCCTCGTACCAGTTTACCTACTTCGTTTCGTACTTGGTTGTTTGTGAGTGTGTATGATTTTATATTACTTTTATTGTATGCTTTTATCCTTGGTTTTTATTGCTAGTTTTACGTAACTTTGTTTCATCAATTGACGTGGAAACATGAAAAACCACCTAGATACACGTTTTATCAATGTGTGTGGATGCTTCTAAATACATTACGACCTCTGAATAATGCTTAAATGATTATAATCATTGGTAATACCAATGAAGCTAAGAACTACAAAAAAGCTACTTCATTAACGATATACCAAAATGGGGTAAGATGCCCAGGGGTGGGGCATCTTACCAAGCCCCAGGGGCGTCTTACCCACCCGATGGGGTAAGACGCCCCTTTGCAAGCCTCTAGTAAAATCTTAATAGTTAGAACATATGATGATTGTCAGCAATTTCAACGACTCTATAAGGAAGATAAATGATCATACTACGACTTGGCATCTAAAGCAGCGCTGTTGGTACCGCAGGTATTATATAATCCGGATTTCCCTAAACCCTGGGCATCTTACCCCACTCTCCCCTAATACCACAAAATCTAAACCTCTATGGCAAGACCCAAAATTAATAGGCGACGGAATGTTTTGTCTAAAGAATGCCCCCTTAATGGATCCATCATAGCCAGTAACGTGTATTTTCGAAAACCATTGAGAGTGCCCAAATCCGAAAACTGTCAATTGCGACAGAGGTAAGGGAACCATTGTGTCATAAAAACTGTTTTCAAAATACCACAAACCCCTTAATCACAAGAAACTAAGTTCCGCTGCCTAATGTGGGAACAGAATGGGTTGCTGGGCATTCAGATATATAAATAAACACCCCAGTGCCATAGGTAATTTCATTTAGCTGGGCACTTAGCATATACCTAGAAAACATACTCCTAAAGCGTACAATATTTTGTAAAATAATGTACAATAAGTAACAGTGAAGGAATGGTTTACCCACCAGTCAGTAAGATCTTCCTGCCCAGGAGAAAGATTCATATTGTGGTATGTGCGACAATGACTAAAGTAGCTGCAGCACCTATCATTATTATGAAAATTAGGTCCCTGACAGGGACGGCGGATTCCAGGGTGCAAGTGGTGCAGTTGCACCACTCGATTTTTTCAAGTGGTGCAAAAGTATCTTTTGCACCACTTGTTTTGGCTTTGTCCAGGGAGGCGCCCCCCCGCCCCAGGCCTCAGCCGGCGCCCCCGGCCGGTCAGAGAAAATCAAGCCTAATTACCGCCTACCTGAGAGGTAGGATCCTCTGTGAAAAAGACATTTTCATACATGAATGACGCACCTTGACATCAAAACTGCGCCCTGGAAAGCAAAAGGCGCCCCCTTGAGTAAAGGCGCCCCTCTGGATAGCATAGGCGCCCTTGAAAAGCGTAGGCGCCTCCTGGACAGCTGAGGCACCTCCGAAGAAGAGAAACGGCGCCCCTAGATATCACATGCGCCCCCTGGTTAGCACAGGCACCCCTTGACAGCAAAAGGCGCCCCCCGCAGAGAAAAGGCGCCCCCTGGACAACATAGGCGCCCTTTGATAAGAAAGGCGCCCCCTGGAGAGATAGGAGAGACCCCCCCCTCCCGAGAACAACGGCGGCAGGGACGGCGGATTCCGCAGGACAGGGTGTGCAGTTGCACACCTTGAAAAAATGATGGTGTACAATAGTATATTTTTGCACACCTGGTTTTGACCTCGTACGGGGAGGCCCTCACGGGATTGGGTGGCACCCCGGATTTTGCCGGCGCCCCCGGCCGGTCAAGAGAAAATCAGACACATCGCCTGTCTGAAGGGGTAGTACCCTCTGTGTAAAATAAAATACACTTTCAAATATGAATGGCGCCCCCTGACATCAAAGCTGCACCCTGGACAGCAAAAGGTGACCACCCCCTTGAGTAAAAGCGCCCCTCTGGATAGCAAAGGCGACCTCTAGACAGCAGAGGCGCCCCTGGACAGAAAAAGTCACCCCCAATTGAGGAGTAACGACGCCCCTGAATAGCATAGGCGCCCTCTGGTTAGCACAGGCACTCCTGTACACTAAGAGGCGCCCCCTCCCCCATAGAGCAAAGGCACCCCTCTGGATATAATAAGCTCCCTTTAATAGCAATCGCGCTCCCTGGACAGCAGGGGCGCCCTCTGGATAGGATAGGCGCCCCCAAAACAGAAAATACGCCCTTTGATACCAAAAGCGCCCCATGGACAGAACACACCTCTGGATAGCATAGGCACCCCTGGACGGCAGAGACGTCCCTAAAGAAGAGCAACGGCACCCCGGGATAGCATATGCACCCCTGGTTAGCACAGGCACCCATGGACAGCAAAAGGCGGCCCCCGCCCCCTGAGTAAAGGATCCGGGTCTCTGGATAGCATAGGTGCCCCTGGATAGCGCAGGCGCCTCCTGGACAGCAGAGACGCCTCCGAAGAAGATCAACGGCGCCCCTTGATATCATATGCACCCCCTGGTTAGCACAGGCATCCCTGGATAGCAAAAGGCGCCCCCCCCCCGAGAGCAAAGGCGCCCCCTCTGGAAAGAATAAGCACCCATGGATAGGAAAGGCGCCCCCTGGAAAGGACAGCAGAACATTTTTTAGGAAAACTCAGTGGAGGGGGGCGGTGGAGATTTTCTTGTGCTGGCCATTATAATGTCTTCGGGGGATCAAACCCCCATTTGGAGGGGAGCGTTAATAAAATTTAGACGTGCTAGTGTTAAAAAATGTCTCCTAATTTTTGTTATTCCATATTCTAAAGATTAGAGATGCTGCCCAGGACTGCGGTTTTTTTCAACGGAAAAAGGCCAAACTGGGTTTGCGAAAAGGTCAAAAGGCTCAAATTGTATTTGCAATAAAAAATTTTGTTTTTTTATAAATTTCGTCCAAGTTCTTCCCAGTACGGCTGTTGGAGTCTGAGTCTCATTAAAATCCTCAAGGGACTTGTCACGGAGACCCCGACCCCACCACCCGAACGAGTAACGCCCACAATGAAGGGTTGATTTAGAAGCCAAAGTTTAACCTCCCACAAAGCACAGGGATGGCCGCCTCGCTCAGGTCACCCTCTCATCAGTCAGTTGCCAGCCGACCTACGTCGGGCAAACGATTGAGCGCCGGAGCGTCTCAGGGGAACCGATCTCAAGCCTGGACATGCATTGCCACTGCATGCTTCTCAGCAGCGGGCCGGAGCCCGACGCTCTACCAACCGAGCAACCGGGGCGGCCAAATGGCCAAATAAATACCACAAAAGCCATATTTGAGGCTAAAACGAACCCTACCGGGTGTCATAAACCCACAGAAAAAGGACAGAGCACTCTTGTATCACTGCAGTGCACTGTATAAAACTAAATGTTGATAATTTGATATTGACTTGACGATATATTTTTAGCACACTGCCCATCTCATAAGAAGGCAGGAGTCTCCTTCCAATCCCGTGTGGCGACCCAATTATTTTATCCACATAACTAAACAATTTGTTAGCATCATCAATTATCTTGGCCGCACCACTCCCCGCTAACATTTGATATCTTCCTGCTTTTTCTGTGAATTGTTTGCTCTTGAACAGTGACGGATCCATAGGCAGATCCAGGATTGCCAATTGGAGGGGAGCACCTTCCCGGGGGGGCGCCATCCGGAGCAGGGGGCGCCACTTTTGACCGGAAAAACCTACCAGGTGGGCGTAAAATCCTATCGGTGAGCACCGATTTTCGCATCCTGGGGGAGAGTGGGAAGTGCCACTTCAGGCGAGTGCCATCGACCTTTCAGGGGGCGCCGTGACCATTTCAGGGGGCGCCGAGGATCGATCGGGGGCTGCATCTGCCCCTCCCCTTTGCCCCCTGGATCCGCGTATGGGCGGATCTTGAATTTTAGTAAGGCGGGGGGGAACGCGGAGCCTCAAAGTGGGCACTTTACCATCAACTTTTCAACCAAAGGGCGCCTATGGTATTCGGTTTTCGGTTGCCGTCATTTTGGTGGATCGTATTTTTAACAACGTCCTATCCCACCCTCTCCCAGCCAAAAGAGTTTGTACCAGCCAAGCAAGATGCCTATTTGGCGTGATATTTGAAACAATGAATCGCTAAACAGTTCAGTCCACACTTTTTTCGGCACCTCTTGAAAAATCTGTAACTGCCACTAGGTCATGGAGAAATTCAAGACACTTGGGAAGATGCAACAGCTGAACATAAAGGTATATATCTGAGGATTTTTCTATTAGTGAAGAGGGGTTAAGTTTATTTTAATATCAAATATGATAAGCATCATTTTGCCTTTCCATGTGGCCAAGATTCGTAAGATAATGGTGAGAGGACATTGAAAATAATCGCAGCGAGTGTGAACCTGGCCTGTGCGCTGTCCAAGAAAATTATCTCAGCGGAAAAGCTTTTAAGTTGTAGGAAACACAAACCGGACTTTAACCCACATTATTAATTGCTCCTAAAAAATAATGTTTGAACCAGATGGCAGACTCAAGGAGATATAAGGGAAGTTGAAAAGTTAAGATAAACACAGAATGAAGTATGTGGGCATTTTCCATCGACCTTTATCCATATTCTTCAATTCATCAGCATGGGAGAATTGCTATTGTGCGTGAAATTTCGGAGGTGTTAAGAGAATTTCGGTAGCCATGTGATTGAATGCTGAAATAGATCATGCCATAGGCATGTGTGATTTGTGACATAAATGGGCCCTACTAGAATAAAAAGAAAACAGTTTCAACGTGTCCAAGTACTCTCTTGATAAATTGATAACTTTTTTTCGTTTATTGGCTGTAATTTGCGCGTTTAATGATCATGTGCAGTGTTCAGATCGAAGTGAAAAGACCATTCAGATTGATAAAACGAGTATATTTTGTCACTGACCATCCACTTATACCATCAACCATCGCCTTCAGGTCAAGTTCAGGGCTCATTTAAGAGAAGAGGTGAGCGTGCACTGTGCATGCCCAAATCGAGACACAGCCGCCCTCCCGATGGACAGACCGCGCAGAAATACGTCCCCGTCGCGTTTGATTTTGCGCACGCGTACGACGTAGTGGACCACCACCTGCTACGCGTTCGCCTGCTGTAGATGGGGCTGTCAAATTGCACGGTGGCCTGGATTTGGCAGTGACTCCGGGACCGAAGAGTCCAGGTGGAACTAAATGGTGTGCTTTCCAGTGAGCGCATTTTCCGAACTGGCCTGCCGTAAGGAAGTGTCTTATCGCCAGTTTTATTTTGTATGGGCGGCTCGGCTGGTAGACGCACTCTGCGCGGTTCCCGGATGCTCCCCTACATGTACGCCGATGATACGGCGGCTCTCTGCACGGGCAACAACATCCAAGTCGCCAAGGACCGGGCGCAATAAAGCTGCTGCTGGCACCCTCATGAAGTGGACCCGACAGCAAAAAATGGTGGTATCAGGAGCCAAGATCCAAGTACTGGTGATGTCCCAGTGGGCCAGAGACGCCGATCCCTTCAATTTTAAGGTCGACGGGAAGTCTGTCACTGCTGGAGACACCCTACAGCTACTTGGCGTCACCATCGATCGGCTCCTCCATTTCGGTCCACACTGTAAGAGACTGTGGGAGAAGGTCCACCCCCGCATCTCCCACCTACGTCAACTGTCCGGCTGCAACTGGGGGCTGCACGAACAGCACCTCCGAACCGTCGCTACTGGCTACGTGAGAGGAGCGATGGAGTAAGCGGCCGCAGCGTGGCTCCACGCCACACCGCCATGTCATATCGAGCTGCTGGAACGCAAAATGAGAGCGTCGGCGCGTATCATCACAGGATGCACCCACTCCACTCCCAGCCGAGTTAAGACTCCCCGCGTAGCGGCCAGAAGGAGGGTACTCGCGACCCGACTGCTGGTGAAATTCCATACCCTGCCGCCTGAAGACCCTCTGTGAAGACGTGCGGAGGCGACAGCGCCCTCTCGACTCTCCTCCGTGACCGGGTGGCAGCAGGTGGGCAAAGACATGTGGGATCAAGCAGGCATCTCCCTCCCCATCGAGTCTTTCCTTCCTCGATGTCTTCCACTGTGGGTATCAGGAGAGTGAGCCACATTTCAACTAGACGTGGGCCCACTGACATCAGGAGCGCCACCTGTCCGGAAGAAGCGAGTAGCTCTCCCCCACCTCGCTTCCCTGACTCAATGTGCCACATGGGTGTGGACCGACGGGTCAGTGCACGGAGGGGTCACGAGCGGGGAGCTGGGTCTTCATCGAGTCACCATACAGAGCCCAGCATGAGCTCAGGCGACCAGCAGGCTCGCTCTGCTCGAGTTTTCAGGCTGAGATGGTAGCCATCCAAACTGCCTGTGTCTTCCTACTGGACTAATCAGTGCACACAGAAGATCCAGTCATCTTCAGCATGGTCTGCCAAGGTGACGACGCATTATAGAAATAAAATGGCTTCAATGTCTGCAGATAAGACAGCGAATCGGTAAAAATCGCAAACTTCCTCACCATCAGCTTAGACACCTGGTCCAAACAGCAAAAAATATGGAGTACAGCTCTGAAGTAAAAATGGATCCTTCGTAACGCAAACTAGACAACTTCTCAACATCGTCACCAACAAATGCACGCCCTGTGCCATTGTCACTTTCTTTTGCAACCGTCTATATAGAAACAGACATGGTTTTCGAACGGCTCCGCAAGCAAGTTCATAAATTACTGGCGCGTCGGTTCAGGAGGCAAATTTTTGCTTTGTTGGCGTAGGTTGTGTTCGTGTTAACTGTCGAGATGAGCTATGGTTCAATAACAGCTGCTTCATGTGGTTCGACGAGATTGCTGTCGATACCAGCCTGTGCCAGCCAGGCACAGACTCTCACTCCCTGGTGACGGGTTGCAAAACGCGAGCCACTGTCTATCTGACTGAGGTAGGCGTCGCCAATAAATGTTTGGTATGTGGGGCGTGTTGGTGGCTTATTTTAAAGGGAACGTGGCACCTTGGTAAAATCCTGGAATTTTGTGTAATTAGGCGTACTTTTAGCCGAAAATAATGAAACCACTCATGATTTCTCTGAAAAATGTACAACAAGCTCAATGCTTTTATTTTTAAAATACTCCTCTAGAAAAATGAATAAATATCTGCCTCTGGATGATGTCATGATCTGGCAACCACTACCATACTCGAAACACCTCAAGGGCTTCGATTGGCTGATGCTCATCGTGATGTCAGCATATGTCGTCACACCAGCAGCTCACAACAATGGCCGCCTGGCGAGAGGTACATGAGAGGTACATTTCGGGTAGGTTTTAGTTTTTTTTTCTACGGAAAAATCGAGTTCCAAGACAAATGATATAAAGAGCACCTGGTTTTCCGATTTGCTTTACAACTTGGCTATCTCAGTTAAAATCACGTTCTAAAGGTGCCACATTCCTTTTCATGGCTTAATGCAAAGCGAGTATCTTACTGCGCATTTGTAGCGGTATTTCATTAATTTCCATTAGCATGCTTATTATGGGTGAAGCTTGGAACGCTCCTGTTACTATTCTGATAGCGAGATGACGGACATATCGATAATCTTTTTCGCGGACTAAGGAGTGGCCTCATACGCAACCCCGGTCTGCGACCTGGGATAACCCCCCACCGGCGCAGGAGAGCCGCATGACAATGTGCTGAAATCAACCATATTTCATTCTCAATGTATCTCTTCATAAGCCTGTAGGTCAGTGCCATCATTCTTTTCTTTGAAATAAATAGTAAATATCCCGCAGTCAACCCCGTATTCGACCCGCGCACTCCTCATCACGAGACAGGACCTCTAACCACTAGACCACTGCGCCACACTGTACCGACTCCCACTAACCCTACACCTGTGACCCGTCAGGAGGTCACTGGTCGGTATCACGCAATCAAAACGATGCCGTGATCGTGGCGCCGGGTGTTGTGTTCGTACAGAAAAGACCTGGTATAAAGCTGCTTCTAGAAGACGAACCAAACATTAGATTCGCCTAGAATCACTTGTATCGGCGACCCAGAACCCTAAGCTAGCTTTATGCCAAATTGCATCCACTTCCATTCATTTTGAAGACTTGAAACCATGGTGAGAAGCAAACATGTTCCGAGAAATTTAACTCCTTGAAATACCCTTTCGGACGAATTACTCGAAAGCCGTTGGAGATAAGTGGGTAGTGTAAATGAATTGAATGAGTGCAATTAATTTTCCTATTCAGCCATGTCAATTTTGAGCTTGTGAATGACATGTGCTCTGAACCGAAAAACTGCAAATAAAAGGTTTTCTACTAAAATTATATTTATATATATAAGACAATGAATTTTATTATCACGATATCCATCTCCGAATATTATCAGGCGGAAGCAATGTTCTTTCATTATTTGAAATGAAAAGTCAAATCGGCGCATTAGATCGCGAGAGATTAAGATTTAAATGAAATGAGCAAAAATGTAGTCCTCCGGCAAAATGGCAAAACTAGGTCAGAATTTTACGTTTTCCACTGGAAACTATGCCTAAGCACAAGAAAATTGACGTAGCTGCCTCCACGTGGCTGTCTTTAAACTAACTGAAGCGTGCCTTCTGACATTTCGAGCTTACAAGTCGGCTGTCAAATTTCAATATCTTTTTTGCTTGTACTAGAAATACTGCGTTTTGGCGTAATAAATATTGTCGGACCAGTTCGAACTTTTTTTCTTAGGTGGCCTTGTTGCTTATTCAAAAGGAGGCAAATTTCAAGTTCGTCGCTTAAGAAATAAAAATGATAAAAATGCAAAATTGAAAACATTTGTTCCAAAATTTCTCAAAAACTATTTTGAATTTAAATTTGGGGGACTTAGTTTGGGCGTCTAGCGTAAAAGGGCAATCACCCTACACAATTGTAGAGCCCTGGTATCAACTGTCAGAACCGCCAAACGGCCAGAATAGAGCCTCTTGAGAAATCTCAATCCGCTTCGCTCCATGGATTTCGTCATGCGGCTCTGACACAGCCGTACTCGATCTTCGGACGAATAAGTGATCTATACAGCATAAGAAGCTTATAACGTAGCGTATAACAATGAGCGTATAACGTGCGCATAACGTATATATAGGCGATAAGCGTATAACGTGTATAGCATGAGAAACATTTCTCTATCTGCACGGTATCTCATCCTCGTCAACACCTTTAGTATTTTCAGCGTATCGAAACTTTTTTTTTGCGGAAATCCTTCAAGTGTGGCACATATGAAAGCTTATCGAGTGTGAGCCTGATAAATCTGGTTTCTGCTACAACGTCGCTCGGATTTCCGCGAATTTACAAAATCGGGTATTCAGTCTCAATGTCTATTATAAAAGTGCATGCACTATGTCTTTGAACTTGAAAATTTCAGTCCATTGCGTGTGATCCATTGCTGCAATATGTCAAGGCCAAGCTGCAGCCGCCTCTGCGCAGCTGCTGTAGTAGACACTGTCACACATATTGTGAAGTCTTCAACGAAAAACACGTGACGTATGTTTGCGGGAAGTGTCTGCAATATCATTGGTCATAACTGCAAACAAGGCTATGAATATCGCAGAATCCTGGGCTATGCTACTCTGTTGCTGATGCCAATCCGATACGACTGAGTTTACGCGAAAACTAAAATACATATTTTTCGGAATATTAGAAATAAACCACCCCAAGTGGCCTCGCACGCCGAGTCCAAAGAGTTTCTGCAGAACGCCATTGGATAGCAAAGGCGCCCCCCAAGAGATGATGGCGCCCCCTGGGGAGGAAGGCGCCCCCTCCAGAAAAATCTTGCACCACTTCTCGAAAATAGAATCCGCCGTCTCTGGTCCCTGAACGTTGTAAGTCAGCGCCAAGGATTTCTCCTTATCGTACGATGCAACTGTGATGTTGACTGCTCCGGCTGTTTCTCGAATATTACTCCTCCAGGTGTAATCCGCTGAAAATTCGGGCAATATTTATATTTGGTTTAAGTGCCATATCTTGTTCTAGTGCTTCATTTTCATCACTGTTTCTTCATTCTTTCGTTTACGTTTGGTGTGAAGATAAATCGACAAAGCACTGGGAAAAACATTTTTGAACATCAGGCGAAGAGGGGATGTGGCTTGTGTTAACCCTCGTCCCAGTGGAGGTGTTTAAACACCCCCTTGCGCTTTTCCGGCAGCACAAGAACGGCGGCGCTTCGCGCCGCCGCCACAATACCTATTAGCTTAGGCCGCCACAAGAACCATTAGCAAGAACGGCGGCCATTCGCGCCGCCGTTCTTGGCACAGCTTATCATTGATGAATTCCGCAACTTTGATGCATATTTTAAGGTGGGGCCATCTCAGGCTACGTCACCAGACAAGAATGTTTAAGGTGACATAAGTAAGAAATGGACGAATCTATCGGTTTGAAACATATACCACATAATGGGCCCACGGAATACTGCAAAATATATTCCGGTATTTTTCATATTGATGGCCTAGTGTCAGGTACGGATCATGACCTCTCCATTGGAAATGTATGGGGAAAATAATAATTGGGCTGCATTTGTGTAGATACAGTTGCGCATCACTTTATATTCTCCAAATCGTAGTATATTGGGCTCCTTTCCAGGCTCATGTTGCAATTTTTACGTGTGACCTCTGAGAGGTCATCTGGGGCTACTTGAGCAAGTTTCAGACCTGGGTCAATAACCTTGCAGGAAATAATGATAAAGCTTTTATTTTGATACCATTACGTTTGGTATCTATTGCATTTGACATGGTACTATTTCAAGTTTGGTATGCATATTGACCCTGCTAGGTCGGGTAGACCTTGACCTGACCTTAGGTCAGGTTATTTTATATTTTGACCTAGTATAGTCATATCATTCGGTTTGCCGTAGCGAGAGGAAGCTAATGGTGCCTAAACCTATTCTAACTCCACTCTGTCAGACGCTAGAGCCGGAACCTCTTCTCTAACATGCCACTTTCTTTGACCTGTCATGACCTGAATATCGACCTGAGCCAAAAAGTGACTGTGTAGTTTCTTCATGAATGTGTATCAAAGCATTTGCGTTTTTCGCTATCCCGCATAGGAGCCGAGTTCGAGGTGGGGGGGGGGTGATTGAACGCCTCCAAACAGGGCGAAGGTGGCTCGGAGGCACACCGGGGCGAGTGTTAACACGCACTGGGGAGGGGGTCTGGCGTCAAATTATGGTGAGGGGATCCTAAATTCCCCCTGAGATTTCGGAGACCAGGAGGGTTAAAAAAATCAGAAGGCAGGAAAAATCATTTACCTTCTCCAACGGAGATAAGTTTTTCCCCGAGATCTGGAAGTTTCCCCGTACTAAAAGGTCTTAAGTTACAAAATAGAAAACTATTATCCCCAGCCCAAAGAATAAGTAGGTTTGACAATTTTTTAATACCATCCTGTATTAAATGTACCAATTGCACCTCTGTGGATATTAAACTCAGTTTTAGAAATATTCATTATTTTGGTTCCCGAGATTTTCCATATCAAGTTGGCAGGGTTGGGGTTTATCTGACATCTGCGGAAAAATTCCCGTAGTTGGGGGTGTGTGGAGGCGATGGTAATATACCTTACGGCAAAGTTTGATTGACTTAGGTCAGTATCTTCAAAGCCAAACAAGGTCGTAAAGTCAAATCTGAGCCGAGCTGGAGACCTATTAGGAAATGCCGTGGTTGTGCGAAAAAAACTGGGAATACACCAAACGCGGACTAAGGTCATAAAGGGAAGGTCCCACACAATGCTTTATAAAATTTTTAGGTCAAGGTCATCCAAGGTCAATGACCTATTGCGTAACAAAATGGCATGTTTCCATTGATGTACAATGTAACTGGCACTATTGCAGCCTTTAGGCGAGAAATGAGGGTTTGACCTAAAGAACGACCTTTGACCTTGACCTGTGACCTTGACCTTGAATATCCCTAAGTATGAAGTCATAGCACAACATACGTCATACTGAATAATGCCATCTGACCGGAATGCTGGGGCCAATCACCTTGACCTGTGAACTTTGAACTTGAATTGACCTGCATGTGTGCATTTTGTTCAGAAGTGTTTTCCTTTGTGATTCCTAATTCACTTAATTCAATTGTTGATCCTGAAATTCCCATATACTGTATCCGCTATCCTTGATGGTCAAATATATGAAGCAGGATTTGAATTTTACCGCGAGCGTGATTCAAAAATTTTCAAACTTGTTTAGTTTTGACTTGCGCGCTGGCTGGGAATTAAATCGCCGACGAAGATAGTCGTATGACATCAAAAAGCTCCAAAAAAACATAAGAAATCTGACTGGTGTTTTGAACTACTCAACGAACTGGTTATAGGACGTTATGATGTCACCACTCGGCCTACACTGCAGGCGAACTGGTGCGACCACAAGATTGCGGCGGTCTCAAAATATGGGTCAGACTTCGAAAGCATATAAGTAAAAAGTATTGACCGAATTATAAAATTCTTTAATAAAACCACGCGCTCATAAATGTTCTAGCATTCAGCCGAGTAGCGTTTTCTGGCGGCGACCAGTTTTCTGGCCACCTTGGAAAAATTGCAAATTTCGGGCCCATTCCACTTCGCGTGTTCAGGTAAAAACAGATTCTGGATCGATTGTGTATTGCATTGTATTGTAAATTGTATGTAAGTCCTTGGAATACGCATTTGTTGGTCATTTCATCTTCTCTACGCACTTCATGAGGACTTTGTCCACCTTTTCGTTGGGGGTGCCCAAATCACCATTGCGGTTGCCCAGGACATCACTGGGGATGCATAGAGCACCCCCAGAGAGATAAAAAGCCACACCCCCTGGCACGCATGCCTGGAGGCATACATCAGGAGGGCCCGTACGCGCTAGAGCTCTCGATCAGTAGAAGCTCAAAGTGAACTAGACTAAAGTATCTACAGAGTCATTACAAACGCCCTCGAATGCCCCAAAATGTGTATTTATGCATTTGGATCCCTCCAGACATTGGCTGATGGCTAGTTGGTATCACAAAATCACTGACTATATCGTAATCAGCTGGACAATGCTGTATGGAAGCAACAGTATCACAGAAGACATGATAGTATGATGCCCGCAAATGTCATCCCGAAAATTATTTAAAAATACAAGTCGCTTTATGGCAGAAAACGTGTTGGTCCCACAACGGAGAGTGAGTTAAAGTCAACGGTGGTCTCAAAATGCTCACAACTGTGCTAATAAATTAACACGACAACAAAGTGCATAACCCTATTTTCACAGAGCGCAAAATACTGGCCTCACAACATATAACTCAGGTGTTGCAACACATTCTGTTGCCAATCGTGCTACCAAAATCGCATTGTCGCTCGTGGTACGAAAATCGCATTGTCACTCGTGCTACCAAAATCGCATTGTCACTCGTGGTACCAAAATCGCATTGTCACTCGTGCTACCAAAATCGCCTTGTCGCTCGTGCTACCAAAATCGAATCACCTCTGATTCGACACCCTTGCCTATTGGCTCAGTTTGGGGCCATAATCTGACCTTTCATCTCTTCAAAACCAGCAAACGCCAAAAGCTAACTCGGGCACCCAGCCATCTCCAGCTCCTCCCGCTCAACCTTCCTTACACACGTTGGAAAGAGCTGAACCCCCGGCAGGCAAAATTAGTTACAAATTATTGTAATAATGGTCACGTGACGTCCATAACACGATATCAGGCAGAAAGCCAGCTTTCTCAAAGTAAGCTAATTGTAGCTAAACAGTACGTGTAGGTAACTGCGCAGCCAATGAGTGCAGGGCCGGTCCAGCATTAAAGCGTATCTCGTACCTAAGTGCGAATAACTGTAAAGCGTTTGACTAGAGGCTCGGGTTTGAATACTAAAACTAGGAGAACTTGTCGCTCTTGCGCCAGCGCCCCAATTAAAATGGTTTGGGCAGGGGCATGTGTCATACCTGAAGCATGAGGCCATGAGAAGCCGCCGTGTCATGTAGACAAGGTAAAATTTACGGTACAGATTCATTAAGAAGTTTTTGCTTTTACGCGATTCGACCTGCCCATGACTTTGTGCCATATCTTGGCCGTACCATCTACGTCAGGGTTCATGTGGCAGTCCGCACCCAAGCGCAGCCGGCCCTAAATGTCTCTGAGTGACTACTACCGACTCTCCAAAAACTGTTCTCTTTACCAAAGGCGGTTCAAGGAGGGTAAACAACAAGCATTTGCCCCCAAAGTCCTCACATTTTGCCGATTTTCTAAACAAAATAATGTTTTTAATACTTGAGGCACATTGCGCTGCCCCTAACCACCGGTCTGGATCCGGCACTGATCTTTACACTAAGCTCACCAACACAGTTAGCAATCCCCCGCTCTGTGGTTTTGTTTCCACGATGAACACGGTTAATGAAACGAATGCCCTGTTACAGCTTAAAGTGGAATCCTGAATGCCCCCGGTAGGTCGCACACTGCACCAGTGTTTGCTGATTTTGACAACCTGATGTCCTATCTAGGGCAGGGCAGCCTTCAGCATCTCATTGGTGCAGTAACAGTGAGAGGGGGGGACAGAATGGAGGGGCGGCGAAACAGTTGGTGAGGCACCAGTCACCTATGTTAGGCAGGGTATCCCAGGGGCTACCCCCTGGCACACCCAGCCCTCTCCGGGAGTGCCAGGGGGCGAGGCAGCGCTGCTAGAGGTACCCCCGGTCGTGGTCGATGTCGGGGAGCTACTCGATGGTGTGGTGGCAGTAGTTGATGCAGTTGCAGTTGATGCAGTTCCAGTTGATGAAGTTGCAGTTGATGCAGTTGCAGTTGATGAAGGTGGCTGAGTTGAACCATCAGTGGTCCTGGAAAGAAGATTATGCTTGTGAATGATGAGATTGCAAGATCGATTTATCGACAGGTGCTTAAATACTAGCATGCCAAGCTGACATGCAGTTGAAGGAAAGACAGGTAAATTTGAAGATCGTCAATACATAAAAATTGCAAATTAGTACAAAAATGTCATTTGCGCCTTAGGTGCTGGAAAATTACTTATAAACATGGTTACGTTTTCAATATTGAAGATAAGTAAAGTGATTTTCTGGCGCCCATATAAAGTCACACGTGACGGCTCGTGACCAGAGGCTGGGTTGGGTTAGGTTCAAGAGTGTTATAGCTTTCTGACTATGCAAAGCTAATACAAGTTTAGACAGAAAATTTCAAGAGCTTACTAAAAAGCCACCTTCAACAAAACCAATGCGGTAGTTTTCTTGCCACGCTCGCTTAGAAATATCAAAACTCCCCATAGGGCAGGGGTGAGGGCTCACCGGGGTAGGGGTTAGGGTAAGACGCACCCCCTTACAATGCCCCCATAGGCTTGAGCTGTAAAACGCCTCCGACTTTGAAAAACTGACGCCAGCGATTCACATTGCCAGGTAACTTGAGCGAAGGCTTGTTCCGAAAAAAATTGCCCAGGTAAGGAAACCAGTGTGTGATCAAGTTGGAAAGTCTGTTATAAAGTCCCTTCTCACGGACCAGGTTGCAAAATCGCAGTAGGTAGATATCAGTTTCGTTAATTGTGCTTCGCCTTTCGTCCAGACTAGGTTCTCACTGCAGAACAGGCAGTTAATGGATGACAAACTTCAGCTTTTGATATGCATGAAACAATTGTCTTCTAATCATCAGAGCCGTCCCACCTCTCCATAATATTCAAATTTCTAGCAGCCCCAGTCTTACCCTGCACCGTTGAGCACGGAGACGTCGGCACATCCGTAGAACTCCTCCTGGTCGCCGCAGCCCACCGCCCCTGTACCGTCCCCACACGGCTCCCAGCTGTTGCCAGCGTGGTACCGCCACTGAAACGTCACGTGCAGAGGTCAGAACAAGCCCCATCTTACCAACACAGTGGGCGAAAACTTGGGCGGCACAGGATTGGACATCTCCTTCCTGGTGCATCACTATGCTGGAAAACAGACCGGCGCCGATTGAGGTGCAAATAAACCGTTTCATATTGCTTGATATTGCAATCTTGTGCGATATCATGTTAGTTTTGGCTCATGCCACCGAATGATCTGTAAATTTCCCAATTTGACCGGAATTGTATATGTTTGGATCATAGACTGAGGCTGGCCAGCCCTCTCGGACCCCACCTGGCGACACTGGTGATGACGAATATACTGGTTTTAGGTATGTAAGTAAACCGCAAAATGGAGTCATAACTCAACCACTGCAAGCCACACACCATTCACCATTCGAGCCTGGCAAACCAAATGGGGCAACGTGAATCAGATTTGGTCTTGGGAATCATGGATGGCTTCGTGTGGCGGCGAAATTATCGTGTTCAACCGGGCTGTATTTAGGTGCTACTGAGTTGTGCTGATTGCATACTGGCGTTTAGGGATAGGTGTTTTCGCGTCGAGTATTTTTTGGCACAAATATTATCCTAGAAACCAATAAATACGATAATCTCACCTTATAAACATGGGATTGAATTTTTACCCTTTTTAGGAAGCCACCAAAACGGTCCCGCGTCTTGTATACCGTATCGGTGGTAGATGGGCCTGTTCCCCTGGTTATCGGGTCAGGCGCTGCAGCAGTGTTTACGTCGCATCAGATAACGGTGATCGTCTCAACCCAGAGGTCAACGGGCTTCCCCGAGACACCGTTACGCGTTCCCAACGATTTTCCTTTGATCTGTTGACTGGAATGTGGCTGACGGCGTGGCGCACTCGCCCGGGGGGCAGGGGCGTCACGCCCAGCACCGCTTCATTGCTCGCCTTCTGGCACGCTGTGGCGGCACGGCCAGCGGGCGTGGACAGAGCATGACTTCCTATCAGCTGGTGGCCGGCACCGGACCGCGCAGCTGAGTCAGCCATGAGTGTCCCTCCAGCGCTAGTGAAGTCAAACGCTGATGTATCAGCTCTTCCTGCTCTGACGAATCAGCGACTGACTGATGTGCAGCGTTCTTTTTCCCACAGCGGCCGCCGGCGGGTACCAGCATTGTAAACGTTTCCTCCTACGTGGGTGGCTAGTGGAAGGTGGGTACCGTCGAAAAATATGTTCCGGTCGGATTTTTGTCTGGGCCGGCGGTTGAATGGAACGATGAGTGTCCACGTTACTGGCCGGTCGCTGGCTGTAGCAAAAAATGACGGCAGGGGAACAGCCGGGGTATAAAGCATCACCCGTGACGGAGAGCTGACTTCCGCCTCGAGTCCACAGCAATGCTGCACCATGGCCGCTCAGAAAGAGACATGACTTTTCCTGTGTAGTGTGCATAAGCTGACGTCACTGGTTCGCTTGATGCATTGCGCTTCAGCCCCGTTTCCGTTCACAGATAAGGAGACCAGACTGCATGGTGTTCGTCTGTGTGGTTTACCCGATATGCACTGTGCGGTTTTGATGTCACCAGAGTATTGTGACCTTGAAAATAACGGTCGCTATTGAAAATAGAAACTTTATATACGAACGAATAAGCGAACGCTCGTATGTATAGACCGTATAGTATATGAACATATAGACATCGTGTATGGACGCTATAGTATATGGGCATCGTGCAAGCGTTACGAGCTTGCTTTTTGTTTTACGTGGTGTCCAAGGCCATTTGCTATCTATTGTTGAAGGTATGGGGTTGTCAAAGCGCTTTCGTGCTGGCTTCCTCACAAAATGATCAGCTATAGAGAGTGATATAGTAGTTACATAGTATATGATAAAATATTTTGTGTTCGACGCGTAATCGGATCCAGTGAAGATGACCTGATGACGCATCTCCAAGCACGATCTGAAGATGCGTCGAAAGAAGACTACTATCCGTTAAACAAACAAGTGTTTTAACTTTTTATATTTTTTATACTACATTATTTTGTGAAGAGGCCAGAAAAAACACCTGAAAATGAGCATGTACCTTATACCAACAGTGTTCCAGAAACTTAAGTAGGAGGATGTTGTTTGGTAATGAGCATTAACATATTTAGATACAAATATGAATGAAGTAAGAAAAATATAGCAAGGCAAGGTGTGGCTCAGAAAGTTCAGACAACCACTTGTTAACATCTGCTAATAATTTCTCCGTGACGTGGAAATGGGCACGCGGGTATGGAAGGGGCACTCCTGCCTGACCATTATTAAATGGTAGCGAATAAAATTGAACATTATCCGAGTCATGCACAAAATAAAACAGGAGGCATGAAAAATTGCGAAAAAGAAGAATGTAGTGTATCTGCTTGTGGCAGTTGTCCTTAATCGAGTGAAATAATGCAATAATGAGAATGTTTTTCAAAGTTATTAAAATTTTTAGCAATGTCTACCTTACCATTCAGACCATAAAACGTAACGCACTGCTCTATGTCCCCGTACTCACGGATACTGCTGTGACCGTTTCTATCTTCATTTTCTGCAACCAAGAATGCTAGTACCAGCAACATAAGCAGAACGGGGGATGTCAGTGAAGCTGTAACTCCTCTCGGCAGAAAAATATCCTTTTAGATTCAAATGTTTCTCGGATTTGGGCACCTTGCACACTTCTGCTCATGTTATTGGTTAGATTGTTTTTAATTCGCTCGAAGCTCTGCTTAAATAATCTTTTTTCGCACAAGTAGAGGGAGGGCGGCCTTCTGGCTACCCGTGACGGTGTCCATGCATGGACATGGTCACAGCATTCAGTGAGCGAGTCCACGCATGGATATGCGTTGCTCACATCAGTCAGTGATTAACCGTCCAGTCTTCAGGTGTAAAAATCGACCAGAGTACTAATGCATCATACACTAGAACGCACTGGCTTGCATCTAACTTCTCATAGGCTCCGGCCCCATAGGAGACCAAATCACGTGAGATCCCGCTAAAGCTCCACATCGGCCCGGTCTGGCAGGACGGGCAGTTCTGACCTGGAAGACGCAGTGCTCGCAGCTGATGTCGGTCGGTAGTTGCAACTGCACGTTCACGGTGCGGTCGGGCTCCTGGACCTGGTAGTTGGTGTACTGCGTGCCAGCCAGCGTCAGCAGGTGGCTGCCGAGTCCCGATGGTCAGCTGAAGATCTTTTACCAGTGGTGCAAGACATACAGAGATCAAACAAGAGGCTCCAGCGGGTTTGTTTTGTGTTTTGTCAGTTGGTTGGGTTGTTGCATCATGCGAAATCGTCGCAGGAAACTGCGTTGAGTTGTCTGAACAAAATTTGAATGAATATTTATGAAAACAGTTTTTGTGAAACCCGGGGTATAACGCTACGTTGTTTGAAGATATATTTGTGCAAAAACTTATTTTATCAGTGACCAAGTTTTAAACGGCACGGTGTATTTTGACGCAGTCTCACATTGGACCTAATATAATATTCACATAATGTTCCTCAAAATGGTACTTAGCAAGTGACTGCATCAACGTACTCATCCAGGCACTCCTGAGTTGCCTCCGTGTCGAACCCTGGCACAGGGCAAATCTTGAACTGGAAGAATCCCTTGTGGTTGACAGTCAGTTGAACCTCAACGTCGATTACCTGGTACCAAGAAGGGTCGGATTATTTGATGCAATCATCAGGTTAGCGACGGCAGTTCCGTTTTGAATTTGTTTATAACGCCCTGGGAGAGCTTTTGAATCGCTAAATTCTTATCCTTAGGTGCTAATTTGTTTCTGATTTATTTCTTTCTACATTTTGATTTGGTGGGTGATTTCTCAGATATACATAATGTGTCCTTATTTTCTAAGCTGAGGTAATATACTGCACACAAGAATTAGGAACTTGTTTCATATGGTATATGAATATGGAATACTACGATCATTTTCAACTACACCACAACACGAGACCAGGCCCGGATCTTGACCTCACCTGTCCAACGCTGTAGTTGGCTACCAGGTGACCCTGGTAGAAGGGCCCGCCGATCTCCGTCTTCCTCGGCTGGGGCTCATCCCAGGGGTCGCCACAAATGCCGCATTTGCCACCCAAGTTGGTTTGGTACTACAAACATGTGGTGAGTCAAACATCAACAGTATGGAAGGAACGTGAGACAGTCAAAGGACCAGCTGTGTGGTCTCCTGCGTTTGTGCCTTGGGGTTCTATCCACCACTCATTATATAGGTTGTGTCGACTGAATGGATGACAACATGAAATGAGATAAGGTGTTGATTTTTAAATATTTCTTTCCAAGTTATTGCGAGTTTGACTTCTGAGGCCCCAGCCTCATTCAAATTATCATAGAACTTGTCACAGAGACTGCAAACTCACCGTCTGAACGAGAAATTCTCGGGGTGACGGTTTGATTTTAAGTCAAAGTTTAACGTCCCACAAAGCGCTGGAACGGTGGCCCCATTCAGGTTACTCTCTCGCCAGTCAGTTGCCAGACGACGTACGTTGTGTAAATGTTGAGAGCCAGGCAGGCCAATTTTTTAACATATTAACTGGGGGCCATTTCCCCCAGTCGGCCGAAATGCCCCCCTCCCCAGTGCCCGGAAATTGGCCCCCAGTGAAACGGCTTCTGATAGACAGCGGATGACTTAAAATTGAACAAACGCAAACACGCCCAACGAAAATAAGACAAAACTCCGCCCAATAAAATGATGTTGCTATTGCTCGCCCCAAATTGACAGTCCCAAAAAATTGTGTTAAAATATTTCCACCTGTAGCAGTCTATTCTATAGTGCAAAAACGAAACAAAGTGCGTAGTTACGGGAAATCCCGGCAAAGCAGCCTCAACTAATCACAACGCTGGAGATAACCTAAAACCAATCACATATCGTGCTCCATTCGTCCGGAAGCCCACGTCCCAGCTAGTACCGTGGGATTGCATGATACTCTCATGGGCGCCATATGACCTAAGATGTCGGCGCGCCCCTAAGCCCCAACTATGATGATGATGATGATCTCATTTCATACGGGGCCAGTGGTCAGTTGTCAGCGCTCGTTCGTGGATTAGGCGGGACACGGTGTAGTCAAAGCGTGTCAGACTGGTTGCTGATGTGGTGGTGTGAAGTGCTCAGCCTATTTATTTATTATTGTGGTGGTAGCATACGTAAACTCTATAGTGAGATCACTGCGTTAACTTTTTCTGTAAAGCAGATACATGTGACCCTGACAGGTGGTGCGTCGATAAGCCCAAAAAGTGCTAGCCTGTAAACAGTGCAGGCTGTGCACAGCTCCACCCCTATCGAAAGCTCACCGTTTTGCCGCCGCAGTACATCTGATTGTCGTCGTAGTTTTTGGGGGTGTCGTAGCCGTAGCGCCACATGCTGCTGCGAGCTGGAGGGTTGACCAGCCGCCCATGACCTTCCACGAGGGTTAGCACCTGACGAAGAGGGAACCTCAGTACTGAGATCAGGGTCAACACATGGTCTAGGTACGCAAACGTGTTGGGTAGCAGATCGGTATGGGCTGAAAACAAATGGACGAGCTGAGGTGATGTTCAGGTCCTGAATCGAGACGACTGAAAGAAAGTAGGTACGTACAGTGTTGGTAGCGGGTTCTCCTCCTATCATATTTATTTTTGAATTGTGAGCAGAGCCACAATCCATTTCCACAAAGTATATATTTCAAAAACTCTGTTCCATTTGTATTTGCAAATTCTGTTGTCCAGTCTTTTTTGTCGCGGAAATATTCTTATTGAAGCACCTGGCTCTGGATTTCGACAGTACCCAGTGTCAATAAAACAGCTATTTTATGAACGGGACTGAAACCACCGCTCGGAAAACACTAGCCTACTGTTCCCTACGCGTTTGGACTCGTTCTACGAACACGTCGGTACGAAAGCTTTCAGCTGACCAGCACCAGATCACGATGGCGTCTCCCTGAAGTTCTGTTATCGTCGCCCTTAATCGGCCACTCCAGGTACTGCTGGTATTCTTGGCCGCTTGCGGTCGCTGCCCCCTCACAGATTCTGACCCCACATGCCGGCTGCAGTCGCTGCCCCCTCACAGATTCTGACCCCACATGCCGGCTGCAGTCGCTGCCCCCTCCCTGATTCTGACCCCACATGCCGGCTGCAGTCGCTGCCCCCTCCCTGATTCTGACCCCACATGCCGGCTGCAGTCGCTGTCCCCCTCCCTGATTCTGACCCCACATGCCGGCTGCAGTCGCTGCCCCCTCCCTGATTCTGACCCCACATTGCCGGCTGCAGTCGCTGCCCCCTCACAGATTCTGACCCCATATGCCGGCTGCAGTCGTTGCCCCCTCCCTGATTCTGACCCCACATGCCGGCTGCAGTCGCTAGCCCCCTCCCTGATTCTGACCCCACATGCCGGCTGCAGTCGCTGCCCCCTCCCTGATAATCTGATCCCACATGCCCACAGGCTGCAGTCGCTGCCCCCTCCCTGATTCTGATCGCTTGCCTCTGGTCATTAGTGTCATATGCTGTCATCATATACACTAGTCACCCTCAAACTCTGTCAAACTGTCGATGCTGTTTGTCTCCAGATCCAGTTCTGCTTTTATTGTTATTCCGCTCAAAGAGCCGCCCCTCTAAATTGACACAAATTAGTTTTTTCTATACAACGCAACACACTTTTGTCCCGATTCAGGAACCTCGTGATCACGTCCCATGTTGCATCATTTGTTTTCAACATATATTGTGTCATCCCTAATGATTACAATTGTTGGTTGCGAGCGTAGATATCAACTATAACTGTATGATGATGTAGATGAAAGTATCTGCTACCATTTTAATATTTGATCATTTCACCTGGCGTTCTCAATTCCATCTGAAATGTAAGTAAGGTGCAAGAGCAGGGACAAACAAGAACCCTTTAGTGATTATGCATGTGTGGCAAACATTCACGAAATACATATTTTCTAACAAAATAGCCGTCAAAAGAACACGTGCGAAAAATGATACATTTACAGTATGAGTTATCTTTAACAATTATTGTCCCGTCATATGTCAGGGAGGGCAAGGAACCCAGCCAAGCCGCATCACGGTGGAGTTATAAAGTAAAATCTTTCAATATTGTAATGAAACTGAAAACAAGCATATGATGCAAAATATGCAACAGATGTAATGAAAAGGCGATAGATATCCAAATTCAATCGATGTTTCAAACCATCACAAAAGAAGGTGCACTCACCAGGCATGTGCAGACAGCTACGGTGATGGATAGATGCATCGTCTGGAAAAAAACAGGGCGTATGGAGAGTAAACCCCGGGCCGAGCAAATGTCACCAGCGATATCACATGTAGTCCCTCTGCCAATGAGTATTTATACCTAGCTTCATGGTCGGTCACCAGTAGCACAATGCAATGGAAACGGCATGGAGCGTAGCATGTTTTGCGCATCAGGGAAATGAATCAGGGCGCTGAAACTCAGCACTGGTGGTTTGCAATACGAACTTCCGTCGGCACAGGTGTGCTCCGCCACAAATCTTGATGAAATAAGTGGGCCGTAACAGAGTGTTGTCAAAAGCATTTGAAAGAAATAACGGTGTTTGCACCATAGCTGTGCAAATACCGTTATTTGGCCGAAGAGCGTTATTTAGCAGAACTAATGGTCTTTGCACCTCCGGTGATCATCCTGGTTGCAGTAATAATTTTCAACAAACGAGGCGTGAAAAAGCGACCAGGTGTTCTACAGATTACATCTCTCTCTCAACTGAGTAGTGCCAACAAAACCAGGCTGGATAGTCAATTGATCATTTTTGTGCTTTCTTGTCCAGCGGGGATAAATGTCTAGCACTTTTGTATTTGTGGATTAATATGGGTAGGGGAAGTCTGTGCAAGAGTACGTGCTTAACTTTCTAAAGGCTTTAACTTTTCTCCTATAAGTTTAACAGCTAAAATTTTGATGTGGTTGTTTAGCCTGAAGAATTGTTTATGTATGGTGCATGTTTCAACTCGATGTATCTGAAAGGAACTCGCCACGAGCCCATCAAAAATAAAAATTCACCTGCGTACTCTTGCCGGAGTGGGTCGGTAAGAGTACGCAAGAGAGGAAGCTGGAGTCCGCATTGATGCCCCGCTGTGCTATAGGTGCATAGGCCATGTCAGGAAGTTTTTTGTCGCCAAACTAGGCGATTGTATGATTTTATATCGTTCTGAATATAGAAGAACTATGTTGCAGCGTTTGGTTTTCCAAATATGAATTACCGACTCTGTCCCGAGCGAAAATTAAATTTTCCTATCTCTTAAGCATGCTCACTCTTGCCCAATGGCCTACTACGTACTCTTGCCGGGCAAGCTCCCTTGAGTAAGAAAGTCTTCATAAATATGTTGGCAGTCATTTTAGCGTGAGCTCCGGTCCTGGAGCACATTCCTAGCTCAGCTTTCTTACTGATGACAGACCGTAATAAAATACTTTTGATAATAGAAGCATGGTCTACAAGTTTACCCAATTAAGAAATATTACTTCAAGGCTGCCCAGAAACTTATTTTGCTCTGTACTCCCGCGGAAAGGACAGGACCACGTTGAATTTTGATGTGCAGCCTAGGCACTGACATTACTTTTTTATACCAGGGTATCCACCATCTCAGTGGTTGCTCAGTAACCAAAACAGGTGCTGCGTACTCTTATCTCCTGCGTACTCTTACCCGCCCTTACCCTATGCCCGAGTACCCTTGCAAGAAAAAGCTGTCTCTTACAAATGTTTACGGATCCGAAATGCGTTTAGTGTACCCCATATAATGTAACCGTGGGCCCCTGAAATTAATCTCGGAGCCTTCCAGACTTGGCCTTGGTGCCCCTATAGAGCTCTTCTCAGAGTTCCCAAAAATATGGCTTCGTTGGCTTCCAGCGTTGTTCTCGGGCCCCTGCCTCGGATGCTCCACGAACCCTGCGAGCGTGCCCCTAAAAATCGTCTCAGAGCCCACTGCTGCCCATACCCAACCCGGGGCCCCTGTTCTCAGCAGTTGTAGGTCTTCGGTATTCCAACTCGGTCAAACCTTCAAGCTTACAAAGCTAACTGAGCATCAGTGACAAATCCAGGGAAAACGAGGAAGGGGGAAGGGTGAGACAAGGGAAACAATTTCCCCCAACCTTCCGATATTCACCAATATTATTAAAATATTGTGATTTTCACGATTTTAGTCCTGCTCCCCTCTCTCTATAAAATCACTGGTCCAGATTACCTTCTAATGTGTTCTATTTGCAAATATGCTGTTAATGCTGCTCATAATGAAATCTGGAGAGCGCAACATTGTCTAAGCACTTGACTAGACTATTATACAAAAACAAATAAACACTTGGCGGAAGTAAAGCAAAACTGATGCGCACCGGCACACTGAGTGCGCTGACTGGCCGTCCGGGAGCCGGCCGCGCAGTGCCAGCCGGAGCCCCAAACGCCCAGCGGGTCATTTTTGTCCGGTCTGATATCTCAGAATCTAAAAGTGGTATCGGTATCAAACTTTTGGAACATCTTATTTAGCATCTTCTAAGCCTAGGGCAATCTTTTTCAACAATCTGAAAGCTGGAAGTAGGTGCAGGCGTTAATGGGTAATGAGCCTTATCTTTCTGTCATTGTTCTATCTGACAACTACGGCGTAAGTTCAGCCCCAATAATTGAGCCAGTGAACTCGTGAGAGCGATGCTCCACGATTAAAGTTTTCTGAGAGCTGGTCTACCTGGATGCGTTCTCCCCCATCCGTATGTTGTCCTCCTCCGCTCACTCTGACCCCCCACTCACGGTGTCGTGTTGTCGTCCTTCCTGCTCGCACTGGTGTCTCTGAGGCTCTGAGCAGCGTCGGTCGCCGATCCTCTCCCTGTGCACTGGTGTCTACTTCTGAGGAGCGTCCGCCACCGAGACCGCTGCGCCTGACCGCTTCCTCCAGATGAACCTTCCGGTGTGGCGGCCGTGCTTTTGAAGCCGCTCTTCGACACGCCTGTAATCGTTGCCCCGGATTGTTTATGAACTGAATCACGAGTCGACGGCCGCTGTGACGTCACGTCACGGACCGCGTAACGCCGCAGATGCCCACCCCTCGGCGACTGCCTCCTCCCTTCGGCGGATCTCACGTGTCTCTGTGACGGCCGAGGTGTCAGAAGTGTGCCGGGTCACCCTTACCCCCAGTTTGGAATTCGATAGTCAATCGTTTTGCTAAAGCCTTTGAAAGAATTTTGGAGGAATGTGTAAGCTTTAAAAATATCCGTGAATCAATTGAACCATCTTGATTCCAACAGATATTCCGAATCATTCTCTCACGCAGCATAGGTGTTCATTTCCGACATGACCACTGGTCGATACAGGGGGAGTACGTACAATGGCGTGGACCCGTAGCACTCCACCGCTAACATTGATACGCTGCTGATTTACTGTGACACGCTTACCCCGAAGCCTCTTTTGTGAAGAAATAGTTCTACTGGCGTCGGAGCATCGGCTGCAGACGGATCTAAGAACTATTTTTCCGCGCAGGGCCTGAAATGTGCAGGACTATATTCATATCTGCCCATAACTGGGCTTTGGATAGTTTTCATTTTGCACCACATAGACGGTACTAGAAAATATGATACCAGCATAGACGTTGACGAATAGATATGGTACGAAACTTGCGTCCACAAAACATGTATGTGAACAAAGCATCACGAATTGCGTACAATGATTTGTTTTCCAATTATAGGCTCACAGGAGAAAGCATAAGCAAAATTTGTGTAAAAAAATAATACACTACGAAAAATGTGACACCAAAATTTGTATGCAAACGCAAGTCTGACATGGAGGTCAGACTTAGATTAACGATGAAGCAGCTGCCTTAGGATACCCCTATGGATATCCCAGACTCCAAATGACCCTAACTTAAAAATAAACTAATGTTCAGTGCCACTGCAGAGGTCCGGTGCCAATAAGGTGATCTGCAAGGAATTTATACCTAAATTGGACTACAGCTGCCCAGAAGAGGTCCAATTGATTTTTTATTGACCGTTCGGTTTGTAAACTCAGTATCTTGCTTCGACTGACCATGTTCAAGTGTCATTGCAATATTCAAAGCTATAGCACACCATTAGCAGTAGGTAGGTCTGTGGGTTCAGGGTGGGCGCTGGAAGCTATGCCCCGGCCCCTGGCGACGCGGCTAACCTGTTTAAATCCATGACTATGTATCCACCCAGTGATTGCTATAACCACAATGTGGAAGAGTCACTTTTGAATGTAAATCTTATTTTGCCTCAGACGGGACTTTACTTTACTTTACGCTATTATAGGCCTTGACAGAAGATAATTGATAAGGGCGCATATATCAACTCACAGGTTTGCGCGCCCCTAAACTCAAATAATCAATCAACTATTAGCAGTAGGTTTCAAGAAGAATATACTCAAACCAGTCCCACCCCGTAGGTGGCTATTCCTCAGTTTTAATTATTTTAGTATTTCACCTGAACATGAAATAATCAGCACATCTAGGGAAATTAACCCGGCCCACCGGGGCCGGCCACCTCCCCACCGGGGGCCATCGATGGCCCCCTCTAACTCCGAAAATATGGGCGTTAGCGCAAATCTGCAAAGTGCAATAGAAAGCTCGCGTGAATTCAGTAAGAAATTACTTCGCATGTTTTAGTGCTCAGGTCAATGGTTTGACCTCCAGAGGTCAAATTAGGTCAAGATCGGCTATTCTCACTCAAATATGCAATGATTAAGCCAACTGGGCATAACTCTTATGTCATTAGAGCTATTGAGGCCTGAAAGTACATTTGATAGCAAATTGCCAGTACTTTTCCGCTATGTGGAACGTAAAGACCTCCCGCCAGTGGTTTGACCGCCAGAGGTCACCTCGTGACCTAATATGACCTGAGGTCACAAAAGGTCAAAAAGTGACCTTGCCGTATATCAAATGAAACCAGTGACAAGACAAACACGATGGTGTTTGTTTCATCGCTCTAGCTCAATTAGGTCAAACGTTATTGTCAAAATACTGTTTTGACCTCTGGGACCTTGGATGACCTTGGAAAGTCAAAGGGCAAATATGACCCCTGGGATTCGTGAAAGGGTGTCCAAAAACGTTGTTCTGAGCAGTCTGAGTATTTTCAATCTTTTTGCGGCTTTTATATCATGAAATAGCTTTTCCCCATGCTTTTCCAATGGGAGAGGTCGCCTCGTGACCTGACCTCAGGCACGAAATCGAAAAATCCCGGATATACACCTTGTAGACCCTGGAGGGGTCATGAAGTGTAGGAAGTCTCAAATCGATCGACTTTGAAATGTAGCTCTTACAGAGCTCTAAAGGTGAAGTGAGGTGACCTTGGTTGACCTCGTCTGGTGACCTGACCTTGGGTGACCCGGGGTAAAAATTTCAGGGATGATGGAAAATGATGCAGGAGAGGTAGAGCCCTCAACCGCGGTGCTGCGCCTCGTCGTTTTTCTGCTATCCCGGAAAAACCTTAGGGGGCCATCGATGGCCCCCGGTGGGGCGAGGGTTAAATCAATTTAACAGCAGACCTGTTGGCTTCGTTCTTCCCCAAAAGGCCGCAAAGCGCTTCCGAATAGTTCACTGTGGTAATCTGCCCCGTCTATAGCAATATTTTTTTAATCATGAAATTTTTGTATGGTCCTGAATGGTTTGAATGCACAAGTTAACACCAAGATGGTGTTTTTTTACTGATCTCTACTCAGCTTTTAACCCGCCAACTTCTGGGCTCTTTTTGTACACACCACCACTTTGGGGGTCCGATCGAACCCCTTATGATCTTGAGAACCGGAAAAGATACGAAAAATTTGAACAGAGCTGGAAACACCTTACTGTCTTCTTCTATTGAGCCGAGCTTGAACCATATCCATTGGCCAGTGACGTCATAGTGGGCCAAAATGGGTCAAATTTAGACCCATTTAGAAAATTCCTTATAACTCGGGATCTATAACGCGATAACTCCTATCTAAGAGGCAATATAGGAAAGTGTTTCCGCAGCTACTTGCGAGCTATCGTAAGCACGTATCGATAGTGGCTACCAAGCTCAGGTCAGGCCTGCGTACCGGTCAATCGAGGTCAAGGGCGGTGCACTACCCATCCTATAAGTTGTTTGCTTTTTTAGGAATAACTTCGGAAAGAAAATGATACAGCCGTAATTTTGTGACCATTGTAATCATTTGATTAATACAAATCAAATTATATGTAATTTAATTATGTTAGGTGAAATTCAGAGCTTGATCTGACCTTGGGTCAATGAAGTGACCCGAAGTGACCTGGTATGGGCATGACGTGCATCATTGGACATTCAGTGATAAAAACAAACACTAAGGTAAAATAAAAGTTCATTGCTGCTTTCTCAAACGTTAAAGATAAGGGAACTTATCCAAAATCACTTATTTGCCCTCAGATGACGTCGCAAAGGTTACGGGTAAAATATTCAAAGTCAACCTTTGCAATGGGTCACGAAACACATGATCCTAAGACTTTGCTGAGCGTTTCAGACTAAAATAAACAAATTTAAAAAATTTTCCATAGGTTTACAAAGCAAGGTCATGACCCGTTCATGACCCTAGGTCACTGATGTCAAAATGGGTTAACACATCTTGTTTTACTCGGTGACCTTATTATGTGACGTAATATTTCCAGAAACTGTAAAAAAGGTAAGCTATGCAAAGCACGGTGGTGCTGCGCTATACTGTTTCCTGCCCCCCCCCTGGAAAAACCTTAAAGAAGGAAAAAATAGACCTCACCAGGGCGAAGGTCAAAGCGAAATGTTTACCGCTGGCTGTGGATACGACAAGGCAGCGGAGTGATTGGAGATAAGTGGCCACCGGCTTCTTTTGTGCTCGTTCGTATATGTAATCACTGTGCTCTGGTGACAACGACGCATCGCAACATCTGTTTACTGGGTCTCTTGTCGACATCAGGAAAATATCACAGATAAAAACGGCCGGTCTCACGAGATCTGAGGCGGTGCCATAGCTTAACAGAGAGGTGACTGCTTCCAGCTGAGAAGGAGTAGAGGTCGAGGGAACGTGCAGCACGTCAGAACCCCTGGTGAAGCCTTGTATGGTAGGAACCTGATAAAATGAATCGCATTGTGCACGACTATAGAGTCAGTCAGTAAAACATGCTCAAAGTCACGCTTGTGGGAGTGGTGATGCCAAACACGCAAGAATCGGTGTCTGATTTTCAGTTGGCGTTGTCACATCTAAACCATCGTTCACCTAGCTACTATTTAGTAGGTGAAAAGGCAGTGTTATCCACTGTTTTATAACAAGACAAAAAAGTCGTCATGAAAAGACAACGAATGAAAGACAATGCCGAAAGAAAAATTGTTTTCCTACCATTGCCTTGGAACAACCTCGGGCTATGCATTTACTATAAGTAGGCATTCTGACATTTTGGGGAAGGGGGGGGGTTGAGCGCCCTAGGCCCCCTTTATTAGATATCCTACCAGATACTGCCAGATAAGTGGAAATATTCGCCAATGTGCCTGGGTTAATTGTACAGTTTAGTTTTGTTTGCTAACTGTGAACACTTGACTCCGAGCATTTTCGCAGTCAAGAATGCGATTTGTTTATAGACATCCCGGAGCCTTTTATCTGGTGAAAAATGTAGTGCCGAAGCAGAGCTTTTTTAAGAAACATGGCCGCACCTCATCGCACTCATATATCGCATATTTTGTTGTTTCATTGATTAGATACTTCGTCTACGCCTACTTTGGCAAAAAAGCTGTGTCAGCGCTTTCTGCGATAGTAAGGCTCTTGTGTACGCATAGCCCACGCAAGTGGTAGTGACTCACGTGACGAGAATGGCGTATAAACGTCACACAGCCGGGTTTGCCGACGGAATCGGAACTGGACCCGATACCGCAACAAAGGTACGCACGTGACTACTCCGAACTTGAAAAACGTTCTCACGGAACCGACGGTTCCCCGGGAACCGTCGGTTTCGGCCTAAGAACTGATCCCCCGACCGGCTTGTAAAGTATTGACAGAGCAAACGCCGATGGCAATTCAGCCATTAAGTGCTTAGAAGGTAGTATTTTGCTACCAGGAAAATACTAACTTTTTCAGACATACTTCGGGAAAAGTTGATGTTGGATGGCTGAGGAACCGAATCAAATCATTATTTTTTTCTGGAAATCGCTCTTGCTCCTTCTCGTCATATCCATCTGTTGTTTGCCTGTTTAATAGTAAACATGTAGCTTGTGCTCTCACAATACCGAATTGCCTTACTTACTACCGCTGAGTGCCGCGAAGAGTTTGCTTATTTCAAGTTCGCAAATGCAACACATAATAGCGACAACATTGCTGATAGGTTTTGACAACCATTTGCCTCATTGGTCATTGTTACCAAAAAGGTGAGCTACATTTCGATGCTGCCATGGCCACCATTTCCTGGTCCCTTGGGACCAGTTTCTCTGCATATCCTAAAGGGCAATAGATATCCGGAAACGTTCACATCTGATAGGTGATTCATTGAAATGATCATTTTGGCGATGCCTGTGCCGGAAAAGAAGCAGACTATTCAATATTTTCTTGGTTCATGTGATTATTCGCTGTTACGAATCATATCCTTCATCTCAGTTTGTGGCTTTGCCTGAGGACATTCCGGCCCACCAAGCTTTCCGTCTCGATTCACACAGCGGCCATTTCCGAGGACTGCGGCTGGACTGAATGCGTAACCCATTTCGTTTCGTCGTAACATGGGCGTAGCTCCGAACACGCCTCCGGCGCAATCTGACTCATGCCACCGACTCAAGCGTGACAGTAGCCCAAGACGACTGCGCTCCACAGTTTCCGCTGGGTCCACCTTTTGAAATGTTCTATTTCTAACTGGGGACAGTTGTAAAGTGGTCTGATCCATAATTACAGATAAACATCCTGTTACCTAAATAATGATTTTTTTAGTGGAGTCTATGTACGTAAAACTAGCCTCGGTTTATATTGCCAATTCATGTATTTGGAAACATTTAAAGTACTCAGCGGCGTTGTCATGTTTTACGAGTTTGAAATTAATCGGCTGACAGTGTGAGTTTAGGCTCAAACCTGTAATATTAAGTTCAGTAATTTATGTGGGTTCTCTCCTAGTCTGTAACCCCTACAAAATGTTTGTTGGATACCCAACTAATTAGACATGATGAGCTCAAGTCGTCCCACCCATACGTTCTTATTCTTGGAAGACTGGAGAGGGGTGGATTATGTCGTCACCTGGTGGGTTCCCAGTTCAGTTTATTAGTAGGACGCTACAGCGCCGGCCCCGCTCAGATATCGACTGTAGGCGCCGCCGCCAGCCATTTCTTCTAACGGCCTTCCTTACAGCAACACGGCAACATCAGCCTATGCCTCTTCTTGATTTTGGCAATCTTCTATCTTTTACATGAAGGCATTTAGATTGTTTTATTTATTTATGAAGAATTATTAGATAGATATTATATAGATTGGTTTATTAACTTATGGAACGAAGGGGAACGCGAGTTTGTACGTATTTGGGAACACGAAATGGCTGGTCTGTGCCAGATTAAGAAGAAGAAGAACATGTTTCATCTGGGTGGAGGGGCCTTTCAATTCGTCACCAGAGACTTATAAGGGACCCGCATTATTCCTGCCCCTGATATCGGCAGGAGTGGCGACGCTGGGGTTTTCTGACGTCTGATGTGTTGTAATATGTCTGTAAAAGGGTCAGCACAGACAAAAAGCGAGTCGAGCCGCCCACGCAGGAAACTGGTGGAGGGGAATACTGATGGAGTGCAGTTTCCAGGTCACTTATAGCGGGGAGATTATAGAAATGACAAGGATGGTGGAGTAAGTATGCCGACCGTAACTTCACACTGAGCGTGCTGTTATCTGATTGCCGCGCTGGTCTGAGGGCACCCTGACTGTGCTTGCCTTAATCGGAATAGCGTGGTCAGTGGAGTATGAGCTCAATGAACATGAAGGACTTTTCCCACTTGGTGAGAAGTTCTTTTCGGAGCGCTTTCGGTTTATTTTGTAAACCTGTGTCAGAAAAATATCGTTAAAGGAATGGTAAGACAGAAGGACGTAAAACATTTGAATTTTATCGATACAAATCACAAGGTTTTCAAACCTCGCTTTTGATTTGTTGAGCAGGCATGCCATTCAACAAAAATAATGAAGAAGGTACTTCAGGCAATATCAAAATAAAATGTTGCGAAACGCTGTATTGTTATGTTATGTGTTGTGTGAAATGTTACCCATCGTCAGCAATCGGCTTGTAGGTGTTACCAGGAAGTTACCAATACAAAGTGATAAAGACATGCCAGAGAAGGTTCGTATAAACTGAAACAAACTAGCTGTTCAGTGGGGACCAACTTAAGATAGAATAACCTTTTCTGAGGGCAAGCTGTGAAACTTTGACGTCGGGGCCACACATATGATCATATTTGAGCGCTAAGAGGCATATGACCGCACCTTTTGCTAGGATTCAAACAAATATTCTGTCATAATAGCCACGTATGCAATTCTTAATCCTTATCTATTTTTGGTCGCTAGAAGCGATATCATGGTGACAGGGCCGGAATCATGTAACTTGATGCTTAATATTTCGATTCCTCTGCCCGCTTCCATGGCTTGGTTATGTAATCTGTTGTCAATTATACATTATATTTTTTAACTTCACGCCTTTTGTATGCATATTATCTTCAAATTCATGCCTTCCTTGCCTCACCCCTCACCCTCCTCCACCTGTTCAACATGCAAACTATGTCATTGACCCGTAGCTTTGATGTGCCATGTGACTCATATGAATTTTTAGGCACGTGATTCTTCTCACGAGGCATTCGTTTCCTTCAATGAGGTCAGCCATCCTGTGACTATACCGTAAAAAGTCAAATAGCGCACTTGCCCATTGCGTTCCCCCAAATCTGGTCAATATTCAAGAAATATCCGGACACAGCAAGAAAGTGTCTCCTGCTTCATGACATTTTCTGACGCACAAACGCTCAAGTGGATTTCTATTCTCCAAATTCACATACATATTGTATTGATAATTTCTGAGTCTTAGCAACGCACCAACTGCTAAGGTAATATGGCGGCGAAGGGGAAGTAACCTTGGCTTAAACTATGACAGATTGCAAAATCCTACCTCAGCTTTGGGTGAGTTGGACTCCACCGCTGTTTCCAGAACCCAGAGAAGTGCTTGGGGCACAGAGGTCTCATAAATATTGTACCGATTATAGATAAACCTCATAATCGCGACCTAAAACCTATTCTCTATGACACATGGCGCATCGCATCTCTTGTTCTCGTAATAAATAATCAAATGCAAATTCGCTGTCCCTTGATTTAGTCACACTCCCATTCGATGTCTGGATCCTAGGTTTTTGCAACGATTCCTTCTGAAATTTGTAAAAGAAAGTCTTCTCAAAGGTACCTTTTCGACTGTCTGAGACATAGATGTTGCTGGGTCGAAGCCGCTTATTTAATCTAAATATCTTCCGTTTCCCGTCAATGGGGAAATACGAAAGTTTGTTGGCAGCATAAGCCGAGGTCTAAACAACATTTGAATTTTCGGCCCTTTCGGTGGTGGTGGGGCGTTTGATTGAAAAAATAGTTTTAGTTGTTTTACTTCTCACTTCAGTGTCTTCGACCAGATTGGGGAAGCTTTCAACAACGTTTTCCTAAGCGGCCTAGTAATCCAGCTCCGATTTCAACCGTAGATGAACGTCGCTACAGATTTCTGGTAGCGATAACTTGTTCAAAACGCGTGGAAGAGTAAACACAAATATACAAAATATTGCGCCAAAGGCGCCAAATAATACATTTTGGTCTTGGGTGCTTACTCTGAGATTAGAAAGTGTGATACGGGCCAATAAAGCCTTTAGGTGAGTTCGGGCTTGTAGGTAATTGGCGATGGTGAGGAGGTAGGACATTTTCCACGTTTTCGGACCTTTTGGTGCTGCAGCGTCTCCTGGCTGGCACCATGCGACGGCAGGGCTACCTTGCATTCAGTATTGTTAGCAGTGATGATATATGCCTTACTGACGTGCAAGGAGAAAAATCCCGCATGATGGTGAAAAATCATTGTTGGGTGATAACACTGTGGCTGCCAACACGGCCAGAACTGTGGAACCCCGAGCAACAAGTATGTGTTTGAGCATGGCTTGGGCTATCGGATCGGAGAGGAGGCGGATGTGCGAGTTTGGAAACAGGAAATCGTTTGAAACTCAGCGCGTGCTTCCACATTTTTTACATGGTCTGCAAACGGCGGAAGACCCTCTCTACTTTGCTATTTCAGACGCATTTCCCGGAAGGTCAATGGTTAGATACATGAACTCATCCTGTACAACGCACGGCGCTCCCCAATGCAACGCAAAACCAGTACAAATCATATTATTTATGAAAAATGATATCTCAGGCTACGCCGATGGCAAGCATTTCACCTGCCTATCCAACACGATGGTATTGTTACCCACTTGGTGTGCCCATACGTATTTGAAACATGTTAAAACCATGATCCCCACAGAAATGACCGTGAGTTTTGCTGATGTCGCACACAGGATGCCTATTTGGCCGATGCAGCTGCACAGGTACCTGTTCGGTCACGGTGATTTGCTCTGTGCACAGCACAGCTCTCACACCACCACTGCATGACAGCACAGTGCTTGTTTAGTCTGTTTATCTTTTTCCTTTTTATGTTTTTGATCATAGCTTTCACAGAGGTAGGGGAGACCGGGGCAAAACGGACCTTGAGGCAAAATGGATTTTATCTATTTCGGTATGTTGCTGGTGTTTTCATCTAGATTTTATACGATTAACTATACTACCTTAGACAAAGGGCGTCAGAATATAGCGCGTTCACCCTCAGTTAGCGGCATCATTTCGACGTGGGCTGGCTGGAGAAGATTTTCCTGTAATTATTACGATATTTACAAGTTTTAAATCTTCGTTTTTTTCGAATGACAAACTAAGTTCAGTTTCTGATGGTGCTATGTCTGAGTAAGTGGCAGTGTAGGCTTAGGGTAAGGGTAACTTCAAATCTCAAAGCCCGCTATTTTTTCCGACACATAAAAACTTGAATCGGAGTATCTGTGGGGCAAAACGGACGGGCAAATTGGACCAATGGTGTAAAATGTTCTGTTGGTCCGGTTTACCCCAATCACTTATGATTATTTGCTATGTAGTTTGTTATTGTGGTAAGGTCAAAGAAACAGCAAGTAAAGAAGGCAGGGGCGGGTTCAGGGTAGGGGCAGTATTGTACCAAAATGAAAGCAGGTTAAAATTTGAACTGAGTTAAAAGATGTTGACGCTTTAACGAAAACATTATGTTTTTTCGCCATATTACCCAGGCAGCGAGGGATGTGGATTTATATATATATATATATATATATATATATATATATATATATATATATATAAATAAAAAAAAAATGGGGCTGCTCAGGCAAATTCCAATGACAGCAGATCATACTGTCCGTTTTGCCTCTCCCTGAAAACCATTATGCCCCAGGGATGGGGCAAAATGGACAAAAAAATTAACTGATATATTTCACTGCCATGTTTTTTTCAAATTAATTTTTCAAGTTGATACTTTTGCATTAGAGACACAACTTATTAGGCTACGGTCGGGTGTATAGCTAAAAATTTTCGCTCACTATGGAGCTTGCTATGTTAGAAAAACTCTTAGGATGTCCGTTTTGCCCCGGCCTCCCCTACTCGGAGAACAATCCACACTCGCAGCTCTAAAGCCCGTGGGAGATTGGTGACCAATCTCGCTTAGGATTGATGACCAATCTTCGCGAGATACGAGCGGAAAATGGCAAGTATTGGTCACCAGCCTCGCACAGGCTTTAGCACTACCACCTATACAAAACTTATGACGTGACCTCAGGCCCGAAGCTCTGCTCGCGCTTCAAGGGCGATGAAGAGATGGTGTGGAGAATGTAGGAGCGTGCAGATTAGAGAATGAGAGGTTAGTACTATTAGCTACAGATATTGATGAGAGTAGAGGCTAAGAGAAATATGCCCATGCAAACAATACAGCTCGGTGTTAAAAGGGAATGTGGAACCCTTACATACGTATTGTCTAACCGTCACAATGTGACTGAGTTTGACGTTGTAGACGGTATTTTCTATTCTGATCAAAAGGGAGTGTTGTATGCGATCAGAAATGTAAAATCGCCCGTTACACTAACATTTCGCACCACTGCCTTCAACTACAAGGATGTTGGTGTTGAGAAATTGTGGACTATGCTGAGGCTCACACCGTGGAACATTCTCGATAGTATGCCTGTTAATGATACCGTCGACACGTTTTAAGATTTCCTACATGCGCCGATTCGTGATTGCATACCCATTGTTGAGGTAAAACGAAATTTTTCCCCATAGTTTGACCGTCAACTCAGGGACTTACTGAGGGAGAAAGAGGCTGCATTTCGGAGAATGAAACGATGCCAGTGCGATGAATCTGTTCGTAGCTTCCGTGATAGGAAAAGAGCGTTCAAGAATTATGGAAACACGAAGTATAGCGAGTACCTCATTAGACTTACGGATGACTTTTCTGCAAACCCTAAGCGTCTTTGGTCGTTTTTAAAAACAGCCAGATGTGAAAACAGGAGCTTGTGTGCTCTGGTCGTTAATGGCATAGAAGTAAGCAATGACCAAGGAAAGTCCGACGTAAGGCATCGCGGAAAAGTTTACAAAATCCACTGTTTCTGCGCTCCCTGATGCGCCTTCGTACGACTTACCACCACTGAATCATACAGATGTAACTTGGAACTTGTAGAATCGATATTAGAGAGTTTACCTATCAACAAGGCGTGTGGCCCAGACAGACATATTCCCGAATTATTTGCGAGTGTTGCGAACCTTTATCCATACCGATGACGAAAATCTGTATGCTCTCGCTTCAATAGGATCTTGTCCCTGACTTGTGGAAAAGGGCAAACATAGTACCGGTTTTTGGAAAGAGAGACGTGAAAGATCCAAGCTGCTACCACTCAGTGCCTTTGATTCCACTATTTTGAAAAGTTCTTGAGAAAGTTGCCTACTTTAGTCTCCTTTCTTATGTGAGACCTGCTATTTCATCCGATCAACACGGTTTTGTAACTGGGCAGGTCTTTTACGACTAATCTGGCATCACTTCAGAGCACTGCATGGAATTCCATCGATGAAAATATTCAAACGGATTGCAGTTAAACAGATTTCTCGGCAGTATTCTAATCCGTCGACCATACTCTTCTAATCCAAAAACTGAAAAAAATCGTATCATCTCTCGGGCCCAGCTCTAAATTGGTTTTTATCCTACCTGTACAACAGAAAGCAACGTCTTATTGTAAACGGAAGGTGCTCAGAGTAGTGTCAGGCTGAATCTGGGACAACTGAAGGAGGGGTAATTTCAGCATTGTGCCTTGCACTGTATACCTATAAATGACCTGCCCGCTGGGATATCCTCTCGGGCTCTCAGTTTTGCTGACGACGCAAACATATACCAGAAAACCACAAACCAAGCAGATGCCGACGCTCCTCAACGGGACCTAATCCATCTCAGCCAGTGGTAGCAAGCAAAATGGCTTTTTATTAGGGTTCGTGAACACCTTTGCCCGCCTCTAAAGGATGTGGGGAGAATTTTAGAATTTTGTGTGAGGGTAAGCTACGTTAGTCTGTTAAAGCAATGGGAGTTATTTCAAGTAATGGGTTGCAAGATATTTTAGCTGCAAATGGACGGTCGTGGCAATGGCATAGCCATGCCAAGGGAGGTCTTTAATAAGTTTAGTCCCGCAGAGTGCGAAGGTTATTTCTGTGGCTGAAGACCTAAATTTAGAGTTTGAAATTTAGAATTTGAAATTTAGAATTTGGAATTTAGAATTTGAAATTTAGAATTTGGAATTTAGAATTTAGAATTTTGTGTGTCAGCTATTGATGTCCGCTTGTATACGTTACTCGAAAGCCTCCGTTAACTCAATAATTTCGTATTTTAGAAAGTGCGCTAAACACCTGGCCAGGGTGCCGCGATTTACCCTGCAACCCGGAGGTGAAGTTGCAGCTCCCTCTTCGGCTGGGCAGCCGCAGAGAAAGAAGTGTGAGAGGATAGTTAGATTGTTAGTAAGAGTATAGGTGTGGTTAGTATAGACCCGCAGTGAAAGGTATCACTGCGGTGAAGAAATCTAACCTATCTAACCTAACCTGATTTCAAAGTTAGCCTAACATAACCTATCCTTAGCCTACAATGAACCATTTAAAGGTTACAAAACTATTGCTTAAATTTCGCAGTGGATCAGCTATGATTAGAAAATAGGCAAGTCCTACTTTGGGGGCACCATGCACCCTCATCATATATACTGGGAGGAGTGATTTATAGAAACTTCTCAGCCCAGAGTCCTTAGAAATGTAAAGACTTTTTCGAGAAGTTCAGGATGGTCGTTACGAGCAGAGTTTTTAGGTCTACAGGGATGTTTTGGATTCGGCAGTAATCTAGCATGGGTTGCCGATGGGTATTGTGCTGGGGACAATCGATGAGAATGTGATGGGGATTCTCCATTGCGTCGCAGGTACCACAGGTACCCGCGTTCCAATAGGCATTTAATTTTGTGTGTCCATTTCTGAGTCTGGTTAGAATAACCCGCGCCTGCGACTCTTTGGCTGGAACTGGGCCAGTAGCCGATGCAGGCTTGATATAAAATAGGTGGGCGCTGTGGTTTGTGGTCCAGTTATGTTGAATTTGCTTCCGGATGGTGTCCTGGAGGAGAGCTTTGCTATCGTCTCCAGACCACTTTAAGGGTTCGATCTCTCTAAGTTCTAGGGACTTTTTGCCTGCTCATCGGCCTTTTCATTTCCTTGAATTTTGCAGTGGCCCGGGATCCAAAGAAAAGAGACATCAGGGTATCATCGATACCTTCTGAATATCTGCTATAACGTGGTGGCTGGGGTTGACTACGCTACTGATGGCCTGCAGGACAGATTTAGAGTCTGAACAGATGACGGCTGAGTTGATATTTTGGGTTCTGATTATGGCTAATGCATTTAGGATGGCAACAGCCTCGGCTGTGAAGATGGAGCAGTTGTCCGGAAGTCTTTTCTGAAGGCAAATGTTTTGCCCCAGATGCCGAGGCCTACTTTTTCGCCTATTTTGGAGCCGTCTGTAAATATAAAGGTCTTTTCCGCGTTACAAGATCGGAACTCTAGGAATTTTTGGGAGACTTCTTCCTCTGAGAAGTCCGTTTTACGGGAAGTGAAGAGAAATTCCACTTTGGGCTCTTTTCGAGTCCAGAAGCGGGAGAGGTGGGGTTTGCCTATTGTCGCTGGCAGTGCAAGATTTAGGCTTTCCAGGGTTTTCGCTACTCTGTGCTTAAATGGGGGCCACCTCTGTAGAGTGGCTTTATTTGCTCGTCTGGGATGGGCAAAACATTGTTTTGCCGGGTGATTTTCGGTGGATTGAACCTTGATGTAGTAAGAAATAAGCTGGGCGTCGCGTCTTGTCTGTAGTGGGCACAGCCCGCTATCAGTTAGTAGGCTGGTGATGGGGGATTCTCTGAGCGCGCCTGTGGCTGCCCGGATACTGTCAGCCAGTGGTAAAAATGGGAACTGAGCTTGAATACAGCTAAATGTAAATTATTTCGGATGACATTGAAAACCAAACCACCGGTAAAAAATTATACTACAGAAAACAGTCGTGATTTAGGCATAACCCTGGACACGAAATTAACCTTTAGACCACACATTCATCAATTCGTGAAAAAATCGAATCGTGCGCTTGGAAATCTTACAAGATGATTTCAGAAAGCCAACCCGAGAGGATATCTCAGCGTTTCATCTGTCTGAACTTCATATTTTGCCTACGTGCGGTCGAACATGCAGTATTGTAGCGTTGTGTGGAATGGAGCGGCTGTATGCCACACTGGTCGACTGAGGCGCTGTAAAGGTAGGTCTGTTTACGAGGTTTCCGAGGGAGCTGAACCTTTTTTTTACACATGTGCCTGGCTGCAGATGTGTTTGCAGATACCTTCCAATCGTTTCGTGGGAAGGTAAAAGCCTATGTCGCCGCTTTTTGGTTGTGTGTGAGCCAGTGACTGTAACCTATGTTGTGGATGGTTTTACTGATTTGTATCACTGTTAGGATTTGTATAGCCTTTGTGGTTTTCCTATTCTTATGTGCGGCCACGATAGGTTTTGCTATTATTATGTGTTAAGCTTGTGGCTCTTTGAGCATTTTTGTTCAAGTTTTGTAGCATCTATACTTTTATGGTGTACATGCGTAATCTTTATCCCTTGCACTTTGCCTTTTATTGGACTCATCCCGTTGGAAAAAATGCAGATAAATGAATACATGAATAAATAAAATACTATGGGTTGTATAATGAGGCCACCATGTGAGAGGGTATACCAAAGAAGCCTCGGAATGACGTTTGGTCTGTCCCAGGACTCACATTTGAGGTGAAGTAACGTGTGTTTAGAGTAAAGCCTAGCACTCTCTGGGTCCCAACCAACGCCCAGCGGCCGCCAAAAGCAGCATGTTCGCCACAAATTGGTCCGTTCTATCACCGTTCTCCATCTTTGTTCGCATCCGCCCCATTGCATCGGCCCAATTATGTTGCAAAAACTAGCGGAAACTATGCTTCACGATATTTCATTGCAGCATTGCTACCTGGATTGATCTATCTATGTAAGAGCTTTCTTAGCATTGAGCATTACGAAAAGGATATAAAAATCGACATTGTGTTTATATTAGTTAAGATTAACCCGAATGTTAGCAGCCTGATTTTGATAATTGTACCAATTTCATGTTACTGATTTTCTGATTTACTGCAGTATATTTTTAACCCATTAACGCCCGCACCTAGTTCCAGCTTTAAAATTGGTAAAACAAATGTTTTCCTATGCTTAGAATATGCCCAATAAGATGTTCCTAAAGTGTTGAATCGATACCACTTTTAGATTCTGAGATATGACACCGGACAAAAATGACCCGCTGGGCGTTTGGGACATCGGCTGGCACTGCGCGGCCGGCTCCCGGGCGGCGCTGTCACCGCACTCAGCGGCCCAATGCGCATCGCTTTTACTGCAGTTCTGTGAAGTGTTTTTATTTCCTCTTGCATATAGGCCATAGTAAAATGTTTAGACAGTTCTATGCTCTTAAGGTTTAATTAAAGACAACACTAACAGCATATTTGCAAATAGTATACAAACGTGGTTAACCTAGACTGATGATTTGCGGGGATAGACTAAAATTGTGAACATCATAGTATTTTAAGAATATTTGTGAATATCAAAGGTTTTGGGAAACTGTTTCTTTTGTCTCTACCCCCTTCCTTCTCCGCCTCTCAGACTTTGTGACTGATGCTCACTGAGCTTTCAACGAGAAATCATAATATTCAGCATACAGATGAAAAGTTTTGAAAACTCAATCCGTTAGCTCCCCACGCGGTGCACATTAGCTTGATTAATCTCCAAATCTCCAAACGGGTCCATTTCCATCTTTCCAACTTTTCTTTGGAACAAGTAGCGCGCTTCATAGTTGCATAAATGTGAACCTCCACATTTCCAGGCACGCCACTGGTTATTGTAACGCTGGTCAGCTCATCATCTTTCTCATCCTCATGACTAATATATTTTGTGATGGTATGATTATGATATGCACTTGATCCGCTCCGCTATCTTGCGCACTTAAAACAAGTTATTTTGCTTCTTTTCCTGCAAAACATTTGATCTGTGGCATTGCTAACAACTATGCTTTCGATATTTTTATGTCTCCATGGCTGGAGATTTCTTCTCGATCCAGGAGGGGTTCTGGATGATTTAACGCTGGCACTGCAATCCAAGCCCTAGACAAAGTCTGTGGGAGCCAAAAAATACAGGAAGGTCTTGACCCCTCCTCCTAACCCCCGGGATGTTCACTCATGGTAGTTTCACTTGACTAGAACCAAGCAAAAATAGTGCTACTTGCGTTTTAGACAGAAGTTCTAGAACTTCCCAAGCTTTCACCCGTTTTATACTGCTCCAGACGTTTGACACTGCACCATCTCGTCAAAACAAACCAGCGCGGCGGCTGCGATAATTTTCAACTCATTTTTGTCAGCTGGTCATTGGCTTTCAATCATTAGTGGACACAAGGGGGCTAGGAAGGCTCAAGCCCCCCCTACCGAAACGTCAGTGTGCCTATAGTACCTAAATGCATTACTGAGGGCTGTTCCGAGGCCATGGCGGGGGAGGCTCGAGACCCCTAACCCCCCCCACCACCCAATGAAGTACTCAATCCGCTACTGTTCCCTATTCTCTATCCACTACACACAATCCATCAAGGGGAAAAGACAAGGCTCTGCTAGCTTTTAGTCAGTGCTAAAATTTCGATAAGTTTTAAAAACCCCTGAAAATTGTATTTAATAACGCCTTTGCAAAATACTGGAACCATCTTGCATGTTTCCGTTAAAATTATGTGATAATTATTCCCAACATAAGGCAGACCCCGAAAACGGTAGGAAGCATTTCATGAACTTCAAAGTTTCCAAACGTATCGAAATTGCGCTAAAAATCTTCAGATTTGATGAAAAATATATAAACTGGCAACCCTGCATTCGCAGGACCCACAATGCCTCCTTTCCCTCTAGGTAACATTGTGCACCTAACGCACCAGACGGGAGGACAGGACACATCCTTTTCCTCATTTTCAGCGGCCCGCAGATGTCCGCAACGCCCAGCGGGTCATTTTTGTCCGCTTCATATTTGACGATGTCTCATGGCAAAGCCATTCAAGAAAATCTTACTCCTTCTTCACCATCTGACTCCTAATGGTCTTGGCTTAATGTCAATCATGCAAACCCTTTTCAGCTTTCCATATGTTATTGCGAGAAACAAAATTGGCAGAGCTATCTAACGCTGACCAAAACCTCGCCAAAATAAGTTCCACCAAAATCGTCCCATAAAAACCTAGAATTTTCAAATACACTTTTCCAGCTTGTCCACTCTCTGAAACACACATCCATATCATAAACATGAAGATCACTTCACTGGTACCGATTCTGCAGCCTGTCAAAGTCAGAGGACAAAAATAACCCGCTGGGCGTTAATGGGTGGTCACCTTCTACAGCTTCCGTTTTACAATTTATTTTGTAAAATGTGAATACAAGGAATAGAATGCTTTTATAATATGCGTGGTATTGCCTTTTATGTCCTTTAGGAGGAGTGTAGCACTATCATGTTACACATAACCCTTTTTCTGCTGTCTGAAAAAGAGAACCCCGGGCCCGACTGCTAGATGAAAAGTACATATTGGGAATGTTGATTTATAAATTTTATACCTCCGCTTGGGTTTATGCGATGGGAGCCCGGGACTTTAAAAGTAACCTTAGTAATCCTGGTCTTGGATTAAACTTTTACTTGAAGCTGTTTATTTTTACTGTGTATTTGCATTTAGAAATATAACATACGTAACATAACGCAAGAAGTCTGTAACAAGACATAAGCATGCTGAACTTAAAGGAGATACACCGAGTGCATCATTTATTGTGTCTGAAATTGTTTAGATGTTTCAGAAGGCTTTTCACGGATCATGTGCTTCATATTGTTTATTGTTTATCATTCGCGAACAACCACAGGCCAGAGCTTGCTTACGGTTAAGATCATTGACTAAAATCGTTAAATACTCCTTACGGACTCATAGACCACACACATTCACACATACATCGTCAGTCACGTACATATTTTCCTAAACACAGTACATAATAATCAAACCCTCCATGGCTCAAAAGGCGCTGTTAAAGTGTAAAAAGCAGGTAAATATATAAAACAAAATCTCCATCACGACACCGACGATGATGTTACTAAAGTGATGGACATGAACGCGTGAAGATCAAATATGTAAAGATACACTAAAATATTGATAAAGCAAAAAACAGAAATATAAGACGTAAAAACAACATGAAAGCATCTAAACATATTTAATAATATACAACGCATACAATACCCCAAAAGAATAATAAACAATGTTAAAAAGTATATAGACGTAACAAATATGCCGTTGCTAATAGCATAGATTCTATTAAACTCATCTCATCTGCGTGCCAATACTGTTCACGTGACACAGCACCTTCGACTGAAAGAGCTAAAGTCCTCTGCTGGCGTCTGGTGCAGGAAATCATTAACAAGTTTTGGCAGACCGTTGAAACCGTTTTTCACGGCATTGACTCGCCCACGAGGCACCCTGAACAAACCAGTGTGACGTGAGTGTCGGTCGGAAGTGAGGAGTGGAAACATTACATTTGTCTTCTAAGGCACCGGTCCCGGGTTCAAGTCCCGGCGGAGCCTCTGAATAAGTCTATCTGATCCCCAAATCCCTCCCAACAGGATGAGAGTTGGCGACGCCGAATGACCTTGACAGATGGTGCGTCGTTAAACCCCAACAGTTATTAGAATGACTCGCTGGGAGCGCTGGCTCATGTAGGATTTAATCCAGCCACACACAGAACTGGTGATGCTAAAAGAGAGCCTAAGCTTATGAGCAGCCTGTGGCTGACGCTGGTAAATGCGGATGAATAATCGGTGTATATGGCATCCGTTTACGATCCTTTTGTCAGTGCGATTCAGCAGTGGTCCATGAAACCATAGGCGTAGGAACCGGGGGCCAGGGGGCCACTGGCCCCCACTTTTCTGGGATGGGCCCCGCAACGGAGATAAGAATATCAACAACTGTAATATCAAGCAAGAAACTCAAACTGGCCCGATAGCTTGCCCCGGAACCCCGTTAAACCTACCTGTGCCCCTAAACTAAGTTGAGGTCCTATGAGTTGATTTTAAGGTCCCCTAAGCTTCTCGGGGCCCCTGAACTGGCCTCTGATGCCATACGAGCTAATCTGGGCCCTTTGAGCTGAACTGAGTGCCCCTGAGATGGTTTGGGCAGCATGAACTGTTCCAGGATGCCTAAACTGAGCTAGGAGCCGTCACCTTAAACAGGGCCCCGTGAGTTGGCCAGAACCTATATCCACCGACCTGGGGGCCCTGAGCTGAGCTGGGACCGTAAAGTTAATATTGTCCCTTGAGCTAATCTGGATCCCCTGTGATGCACAGAAGACCCTAAACTTATCTGAGGCCCCTGCACAGGAATAGGGCCCCTGCTTTGAAATTGGGTTATAAGCTTTAATTGAAACCCTGAACTGTTCTGAAGCCCCAAATATACCGACAAGGGGCCCCTGGATGATCCGGGCCCTTAACTTTATCTGGTCATCAGAGCTAATATGGGCCTCTGTGTTGAACTGAGGGCCCCTGAGATGGTCTGGGACCCCTATAAGGCTTTACAGCCACTGACCGGGCGGCCGAGAGCTTGAATGGGCCCCTTGAGATGTTCTGGCAGTGGTGTAGCCAGGGGAAGGGGTCTCAGGGGTCCGCGGACCCCTTTGGGCTGACCTTATGCACTAAAAACACAAAAATTGATTTCGGGGGCCCCGAGCTTGGTCTCAGGAGGTCCCCGATAATCGATATCGAGGGCTCCAGAGTACCGAATATTGATCTTGGGGGACCCCTTTGCTCAGTCTCAGGGGTCCCGAGATTAGCTTCAGGGCCCCGAGCTTTGGTCTCAGGGCCCCTCCCCGAGCTCGGTCTCACGGGCCTTTTGATCTTGGTCTCACGGGCCTTTCGATTTTGGTCTCAGGGGCCCCGAGCTTGGTCTCAGGGGCCCCGAGCTTGGTGTCTGGGGCCCTCCGAGCTTGGTCTCAGGGAGCTCCCGAGCTTATTCTCAGGGGGCCCTTCGAGTTTGGAATCAGGGCCCCCGAGCTTGGTCTCAGGGGCCCCGAGCTTGGTGTCAGGAACCCTCCTAGCTTGGTCTCAGATAACCCCGAGCTTGGTCTCAGGGCCCCGAGCTTGGTCTCAGGGGACCCCCGAGCCTGGTCTCAGGGAGCTCCCGAGCTTGGTCTCAGGGGGCCCTTCGATTTTGGTCTCAGGGCCTCCGAGCTGTCTCAGGGGCCCCCGAGCTTGGTGTCAGGGAGCCCTCCGAGCTTGGTCTCAGATAACCCCGAGCTTGGTGTCAGGGCCCCGAGCTTGGTCTCAGGGGACCTCCGAGCTTGGTCTCAGGATGCTCCCAAGCTTGGTTTCAGGCCCCCTCTCCCCGAGCTTAGTGTCAGGGGCCCTTGAGCTTGGTCTCAGGGGGCATCCGAGGGCATCTGATGCATAAGGCTGACCGTATGCACTGGAAAACACGAGCATTGGTCTCGGGGGCCCTGATCTTGGTCTCAGGGGCCACCGAGCTTGGTCTCAGCGCCCCCGAGCTTTGTCTCAGGGGTCCCGAGCTCGGTGTCAGGGGCCCTCCGAGCTTGGTCTCAGGGAACGCCCGAGCTTGGTCTCAGGGGCCCCTGAGCTTGGTCTCAGGGGACAACCGAGCTTGGTCTTAGGGGGCAAGCTTGGTCTCATGGGCCTTTCGATGTTTGGTCTCATGGGCCTTTCGATCTTGGTCTCACGGGGTCTCGAGCTTGGTCTCAGGGAACCCCGAGCTTGGTGTCAGGGGGCCCTCGAACTTGGTCTCAGGGAGCATCCGAGCTTGGTCTCAGGGTCCCCCGAGCTTGGTCTCAGGGGCCCCCGAGCTTGGTCTCAGGGGTTCAGGGCCCCCGGGGTGCCCCGACTATTGATATCGAGGGACTCATGAGTGAGGCACGAGCATTGACCTCATGAGACCCAGAGTTTGGTCCCAGGGGCCCCCAGGCCTGGGTTCAGGACCCCGAGCATCGGCATCGAGGGGCTCCAGAGCACCGAGCATTAGTCTCGAGGGGGCTCGAAATATTGATCTTGCGGGCCCCGGAACATCGGTGTCGAGTTACTCATGAGAAAAGCGCGAGCATGGGTCTAAGGGTGCCCCTGAGCCTGATCTAAGTGGGACCCCGAGCTTAGTCTTAGGACCCCCGGGCATCAGTATCAAGGGGCTCCGGAGTATTGGTCTAGGGGAGCAATTATTTTGGGGGCCTCCAAATGGTGATTTCGGAGGGCCCTCGAAAGTGTGGGTGCAGTGGTGTAGCCAAGGGGGCCCTAGGCGTCCGCAGACCTCCACCCTTGGGCCAATCTGAACCACTGCAAAGGATTCTCTGATCACGGGGCCCCCAGAGTCAGTCTCAGGGGCCCTGAAGATTTGTTCTCAGGGCGTCCCGAGTCGGCCTCACGGCCCCCGCCCTGAGAGTCGGTCTCAAGGCCCCGAAAGTAGATTTCGGGGCCCCTGAGGGTTAGTATCAGGGGCCCCAAAAGTCGGTATCAGGGGCCCCGGGAGTCTGTCTCAGGGGAGGGGGCCGAGCTAGTCTCAGGCCCCCAGAGAGTGGTTCTCAGGGCCCTGCAACAGTCCATTTCAGGGGGCCCCTGAGAGTCAGTCTCAGAGAACCCCAAGAGTCGGTCAAGGGGACCCCAAGAGTCTGTCTTAGGGGACCCCGAGATTCGGTCTCGAGGTCCCCTGAGAGTCTGTCTCAGAGAACCACAAGAGTGAGTCTCAGAGCACCCCAAGAGTCGGTCTCAGGGGGCCCTCATAGTCTCACGGGTTGCTCTCTCAGGAGTCAATATTTAGTTTCAGGTGGCCCCGAGAGTTAATCGGGGGTCCGAGAGTTAGTCTAATTTGATCTGCAGAGTGCTGGTTTCAGGGGGCCCCAGAGGAGTAATTTTGGGAGCCCTCGAGATTTAGCCTCAGGCTGTGCCCCCCGAGTTTTAGTATAAGCGGCCCCAAGAGTCAATCTCAGGAGCACCCAAAAGTTAGTCTCAAAGGGCTACCGGTTGTCAGTCTCAGAGACATCCGAGAGTTAATCTCGGGATTCTGAGAGTAATTTCCAGAGGTGCTCCCGAGTTTTGGTCTCACGGGCCCGGAGTTAGCCTTAGCCCGCGAGAGCTAATCTGGAGCCTCTGAGTCAGTCTCAGGAACGCCAAAGACTCAGTCTCAGAGGTGATTCCACCCCCCCGGGTGTTTGTCTCAGGGGCGCCCTAGAGTAAGTCTCAGAGGGCTGTCGGAAGTCATTCCCAGCCCCTCCCCACCCCAAAGACAGCCTCAGGGGACTCCAATAGCTAATCTGGATGGCCGCGATAGTCAGTCTCAGCCCCCTCCAGAGCAAATCTGGGGGCCCAATAATTAGTCTCAGAGGTGCTGCCGATAACTAATCTCAGGAGCCCCGAGAGATTCTCACGGACCCCCAGTTTTGATCAAGAGGCGCCGTGAATCGTTCTCCTAGACCCCTGAGATCTAATCGGGAGAGCGGCCGAAAATTAGCTTTGTGAGCGCCGCCAAGTGTTGGTCTTAGGTGGCCCCAGAGCTCAAATAAAAATGTCAAAATCATATGCCTCGGAAAAAATGTACCTACCCCTATTGCGTACCAAAAAGCACAAATTGAAACATGTCGATCAGGCACCATTATCAAAGGAAAGGCAAAAATTAATCTAATTTTACCATAAGAGCAAATCGAACAGGGAATTTGGCACTTTAGTCAATTTTTAATATGTTAGCTTAACACCAATAACTACATTCCTAAATATTCTGAAATAAACAACTTTCCAATATTTTCGTAGGAAGCCAGACAAACAAGGGTAATGATAGAAATTGATGAGCATAATCCCAAAAAAAAAATAGGTATGAAAGGTTGAAAATAACAATAACAGAGTGAGCCAAGGCGATAGATAGCTTGGGCGCCTTTTGTCTTGGTAATTTGCTCGTTTACAAGATAGCAAAGGGTAAGAAAGTAACTGGATCTCAACAGGATCTGTCGACGGAATAGAGGTTATGTAACGTTCGGGACACACTACCATATCCCTTGTATCTTTATTCGTTTTTTCGTTTCTTTGAAATTTCCTGATTAAAGAGTTCAGGGATTCGACACCGGGATATAATTGCTAATCATTTCCCGTAGAAGATCATTTCTTCGTACTCAAAACGACTGACCTCAAATAACTTCATGTCTGATTACCCGAGTGAATTGAAGAAGACTCAGGTTTAACATCATGCGCGCATCAACATTGAACTTCCCGAAATATGCAGAGCTGCAAAATATCTCAAATCTGTCGGGCACTTTCGAAAAAACCTCCAAATCTGTCGGGTGGTTAGGATAGGACTATCAAAATTGTCTAAAACCCGTTCAATTGGTAAAATGTTCCTACTCAATTTCCACATTCTTAATAGAAAATACTAAAATTAGCATAAAAAACTTCTAGTTTGGCACCAATGGATATCATTATCCTTATTTTTGTGCTCTGATCCTTATATGTGTGATATCCTTATTTTTCATGCTCTGAAGCCGCCTATGGCAAATCTAAGTGGAATGACACAAGTCTATTAATTTTCAAAACTCTAGAACTGAGACTGTTCTTCGGGTTTTCAATTATCAGACTCGCTCAGGAAATTAATAATAATTATTGGGGCTTATCGACGCACCAACTGCCAGGGTCATATGGCGTCGCCAACTCTTTCCCTGTTGGAAGGGTTTCCCGAGGAGCCAGCTTGCTCCTTGTTCAGGAAGCCGCTGGGCCTTGAACCCAGGTCGGCTGCGTGGCAGCCAGCCTCGTGACCACTCCACTACCGCGCCCCCGCTCAGGAAATTAAGGTTATCGGCAGAAACCTATAAAAAATTGAATACCGAACCACCAATTCTCATTTTCTGGAGTCACCATTGGTAAAGGAAATTTATTATTGGATGTAATTTGATATTTGTGGACGTACAGCATACCAATAGTGTGTGTCAAAGTCAGCTCTACTGGTTCTTGAATAAGACTCGGTCTTGAATTCAGATGATTTAGGTCACAGGTGGAAATATACAATAACATGAAAAGCAGCCCCCTTTTTCAGTCCTCTGCAGCCGCCATTGACAAAAAATGCTGCACTAGAATGAGAATAAGTGATATTTTGTTATTATGTTACATAGTCCAGCCCAGAATACTTAAAAAATATAGTTTGCAATGGAAGAAAGCTGACCTGGTTCCCATACCATGCAGTTACTTATGCCAGCTTCTGCAGATTTTCATGATTTCAGTTTTTTGGAGGTGGGAGGGGTAATTTGGAAGAAACCCCAAAAATTTATATTTGGATTTTGCTCTGATGGCCAGACAAACAAGATTGGAGGGGTACTTTTTGATATTCGAAAGTGTTTTTTAAGGATCATGGCTACTTGTAGTTGAATACAAACATGTAATATTAGCTTTCCATGACTTTTAAATGCATGTTTACATGAAAAATCCCAAATTTTGAAGCTGTTAGCTATTTCAAAGTTTTTCATGCATTGCCGTGCTCATTTCCATGAGGGTACGTGGTTTAGGATCTGAAGTTCATGAGGCTAATAAATAACCTTAAGTCAGTTAGATAGTAAATGTCAAATAAATATCATGTTTCCAAGGAAGTTTAGAGTAAAAGGAATGAGTAAAGGTTGCACTAGGCTGTGTTTTTGTTATATCTTTGTCACCTTGACATAGATCATAGGCATATTTAGGTAAGTGAATAAAATGAAATGGGAGAAATAGTTTGGTACTTAAAACACAAATTAATGTGGAAAGGTGAAGAGTTTTGTTTCTTTGGCATCTACAAATCCACAGATGAAGGTATGCAACTTTTGTGGTTAATTCTGGACAAACAGGCATTGGATTTAAAAAGAAGACGGAAGGAAAAAACAAATGTTTTAGTCTAATTTGACCAGTCTGCTGGTAAAATTCATTTTTCCCTTTATTAATATCATTTAAAATTATTGATCAACAGTGAGCATAACATACTGTGTGGAAATAAATGTAAGCTGCTGAAATTACAACGAACACCACATCACTTACTTCTTTGTTTTCTCCCACACTGTTCTGATCTGCCCGCTGTTTGATCCATGCTTCAAAACGACCTCCTTGACCAAAACCGCTGTTCCTGAACTTGCAGGGCAGCCCAGAATGCTTGATTCGCTGATGCTTCTTAAAAAACGTTTTTCGCCAAAAATACCCACATCCCTCAAATCCACATTTAAGCTTGACACGGACGGTGGAAGGGGCTTCAGCTTAATCGGAGCCATTTATCAGCCCTTCAACTATGGACGATGAAATCCAGGCTCAACCAGTTTGCTCAAGATGTATACCAAAGTAATGCAAGAGAAACATAATCAAAAACACAACCTTGCAACTGTATTGCCTCCACCACACCACAAGATTCTAGGGCCTTGGCCTCCGCCATATCCACAACGCAACACACCAAACCGCAGGGCTGCTTTTCAAACCAAAGATACCTTTTACACCGGCTTTGCCGCAAGGCCGCTGTTCAAACAGCGCCCTTGCGGCAGCGTTAAGCGTACTTCCAAAACGAAGGAAACGAAGGAAAAAAACTGTTTTGCCTGTCTAAAGGCCTTTACAGTGGCCTGTCGGGCCAAGCTGTCGCGTGCTAAGGAATACAAATCGGGCCCGACAGGCCGGTGAAGGAATTTTTCCAGCGGAGGATTTTCTGGGTGACGTTTAAAAGGCCCTCTGTGCATAAGGCCCTCTATTCAAAGGTCCCTCGATTCATAAGTCCCTCGAAAAGACCCTCTGTGCATAAGGCCCTCTATTCAAAAGTCCCTCGATTCATAAGTCCCCCATTTTCCATCGGTTCTTGCCGCACACTGGCTTGATATGGGAGAAGTGCAAATTCATGAAAAACTTGTTGAGTGAAAGAGGTGACAATTCTAATATTGAGTTTTTTAGAACAAAAAATATTTTCTGTTTCCTTTCAAGATTTTTTTTCTCACACATTGTAAGATCTGTCGCAGGACCATACCGTGCCCTAAAATTTGTCGGGCACTTTATGACCCAGAGCCCGACTTTTTGCAGCTCTGGAAATATGGCTCAAAGCTGTTATTATAGCCACGCTACCATATAAGGTATGGGTCATCCTTAATATTTGGTGACCTTGGTTTACCAACACTTGGTCGGATCGAAAAAACCAAGCTATAAACAAAATAAGAATGAATGCTTAAAGAGGCACAACAAAATGTCCTTCGTGTGAATGTTATAATGTTAAAATACTATACAAAAAAATATAGGAGATGGGCCCGGTTACTAAGGGGACCCCGGCCTGGGGCCCCCGACGGTAGTTGGACCCTCCTTGGTCGAATCCTGGCTACGCCACTGTGTTCTGAGACTCTATATCAGCCACCCTGGGACCCCTAAGCCTAGCTGGGGCCCTGAGCTAATCTGGGTACCGCTGTGCTTAACTGGGGCCTCTGATCTGGTATGGGGGCCCTGAACTGTTCTAGAATCATTGAGCTAAGCTGGGATCCGTGAGCTTGAACAAGTCCCTTGAGCTGTTTTGAGACCCTACATAAGTCGACCTGGGGACCTCCGAGATGAACTGGGCCCCTATGCTAATCCTGGCACCCTGTGCGAATCTGGAACTCCTCTGTGATGAGCTTCTAGAGGTCCTGTGCTTATGTAGGGTCCCTTGATAAGCTGGTCCCGAGGCTAATGCACTGGTCTAGGCCCTTGAGCTGACTGATCTGGGTTCCTGAGCCATGGTCTGGACCTTGGGGCCCTCCGAGATAATTTAGCGGTCCCTGGGCGGCATAGGCATAGGAACTGGGGGTCAGGGAGATACTGCCCCCCTTTTTGAGGTGGGCCCCCGCAATGAATATACAACTATCAGCAACTGTAATACAGGACAAGAAACCCAAACGGGCCCGATAGCTTGTCAGGGAACGTTCAAGTTCGGTAGTACGCTGCCTGCAAGCCCCTGGAGGAGGAGCGCTTCGTAAAAAGCCAAGGCACCTACTACCCGAGTGTTTCCAAATGAGTCCCGAGAACTGGGCCCAATCAAACTCCATCCCAATCCCAACACAAAATATGAATCGGACACGGACCCCGCACCAAATGCCGAGCAACAGTCGTCCCTGAGCCATCGAAAGGCGCGACGTCTTTCGATGCCAGGGTTATATGGCGTCGCCAACTCTTTCCCTGTTGGAGGGGTTTCTTGGGAGTCAAATTACTCCTTGCACATGGAATCTGCCGTGCCTTAACACGCGCATTGAAGCGGGTCTGAGCCACCTTCGCATTGACGGGGGGCGGGTACCCGCCCCCTAAAATCTCGAGAACCACGGTAGGTAGCGAAAAACGGTAAGCGGCGTTGGGCTGCCCATCCACTTCTCCATAGAAAAATTTGTACCATTTTTTGTGAGGTCACATTTAAGGTCACGAGAGGTCAAAACATGCCGTCATAGGGATAACATGTAAATTCAGTTTTTCGGTCATTACATCTGAACAAGTAAAGATAGAGCAAAACGACTTAAACTATAAGAATCCTCTCAGCAGGCTGAATCGAATGATATATAATTTGACCTTGCTAGGTCAAATCAAGGATTTGACCTGACCTGAGGTCAGGTCAGGGTCAAATTATATAAAATGCATATCATTAAAACCGCAAAGCCCAGGCGAGTCTAATGCAGCAAACATAAATGCTCTATCACCATCCGTTACTGAGTTATTCCGTAAAAACCATTTTTCCCATGTATTTCCAATGGAGAGGTCATGCCTCGTACCTGAGCTTAGGCCATCGATATAAAAAATAACGGAACACATTTTAGAGAAATCGGTGGGGCCATTATGTGATATGAGTTTCAATGGGATAAGTTCACCCTGCTCCGACTTATGCTATCTTAAACTTTTTTGAGGTGGGGTCACTTGGCCTGTAGTGGTGACCTGACCTGAAATGACCTAACCTAAAATTTTCACAGAAGTTGTAAAAATGATGAGGGAAAAGGTATACCAAGTACGGCGGCGCGTAGCGCCGCCGTTTTTCTTCTATCTCCGAAAAACCCGAGGGGGCGGGTACCCGCCCCCGTCAATGCGCGTGTTAAACCCGAGTTGGTCGCGTGGAAAGCAAGGTTGCTAACCACTATAACACCATGCCCACACCTCCTCGGCATCACAAAGCTGGCCATCAAGTACCTACATTGCACTTGCAGTCATGCTGGAACTCTGCATTTTAGGCATCGAAATATAGCTAGGCGTATTTATTGTGATCAGGCTTCACCTAAATCAATCTCTAATGATCCCAAGAAGAGATCTGTAATAACCTAAATAAATGTTCCCATTTTCGTCTTCGAATAAGCAAATACAAGTTGATTAGGCATAGCGAAGTGAGGCTATTTGGTATCAAAGCATTGTCTGTAGTTTTCTAAACAGTTCTTCATTTTGTAAATGTGATGAAAAGGGCCTAAACATCTGTAAATATAAAAAACGCGTTCATGGTAAAACATGATTGAAATCCTCCAAAAAAGCTTAAAAATGTATTTCGTATTTGAAATGGGTCTTGGTAAAAAACCAAAAATTGTTTTTTTGGCGTTTCACTATGATTTATTAGATCATAATAGGTAAAACTCGAAATCATAGGGCAAAATTTAATTTCTCAATTTTCCATATATTGACACCCTTGTGTGCATGCGTGCCTTATTGACACCAAACGAGCTAACTAATTTTTTTTATAATTATGGGCCCCCGTGGACTAGGGCCCCCCTTGAGGTGGGCCCCTCTAAGGCTGGCCCCCCACTTTTCAAACCGTTCCTACGCCCCTGCATGAAACAGGCGAAATTGGCCACGTACGAAGGGTTGGGAATCCATCCATGATGAGAGTCGGGTAGTGCGGGGTGACTTGTGGAAAGCAAGCTCTCACAGACCACCTTCTAAACAAATTAAAGTGATTGCCAAAAGAGAAACAGGCCTGTAATTTTTCCGAAAGTTTTTGGCAGCTCTTTTTTAAAACTGGAATCACATTGACATTTTTTCCACACCACTGGGAACACCCCAGATCTCACGGTCAGACGGCGGATTATTTCTAGAGGGATCGTAAACTCTTCTGCACATTCGTGCATGATGCTAGCGCTGAGACTGTCGACGCCACGAGGCTGGTGAGGGTTCGGTTCTCATAAAAGCTGCGCCACCTGGCCTTGTGGAGCCTCAAACTGGATAAGGCCGGGAACATTCAGAGTGGGTGGCTCAGGAAATGGACCGACATGCGTATTACTACGATTTTTTCCAAAATGAATTTTTTTCTCAAAACCTTTCCCCCCAAACGAAATTTCTACCAACTGAAAACGTTCGCCCGATCAACAACATTCGTCACTTTCCGGCCACGCCATTCACATAAGAAAATTGGGCACACGATTTCAGCGATCTTATATACTTTCAATACCGCTTTGGGTTATCTTTAAAATGGCGCGTAAGACCGAGTAAGTATGACTCATCATAGAAAATACTAACTGCATAATTAACGTCCAAGCTTCCCCCCAGAACATTCCACGGTAGCGTCCCAAGTGACTGGCAAAGTCCAGAAAAATCTGCGCACTTGTACTTATACACTTTGGACCCGATGGGACGGGGCGCGCAGCCGATATTTACAAAGAAGCTGTTCTCCACTACCCTGTGATCAGAGTTGAAAATGCTGCCGCTAGTTTCACATACGACGGCCCCAGCACAAACACACCAGAACGCTTGAGGTTGTGTCTCAGTGCACTTTCACTCATTCCCACCACGGAGCACCACCAAGTCAAGCGTGTTTTCTCGGCGTGTCGGAGTCGTCACCGACTGTTCTGCGTCGCATTCGGCCAACACGTCGACGAACGTCACAGCACGGCGCGAGTGCCTCTGAAAAGTAGCTCCCGCTCTGGTCCAGGACAGCTCCGGCAGGTTCAGGTCCCCAGTCTTCAGATACGGCCGACTTGTAGCGTGGAGGCCGCGCAGGAGCTTAGCTATCCTCTCCGTCGCCGAATCCTTTCATGTAGGCCGATAACACACGACGAGGACAGCCGACGTTCTAGTTCCCAACTGGAGGGCAAGGGATTCATAGCCCGTCTCAAGGTCTGGCCTACGAACAGGGGGAAGTGACGTCTTCACTGCGCAGGCAGCTCCACCGCCGATTGAATTTTGATCACGCCTGAACCAAACATAGCCCAGAAGGGCTGACTGTAACTCGGAGTCGGCTGGCAGATGGAGGCTATTTTTGTCTCGACAAAACATGCAGCGTCATAGGACGCCAGGTCACCCGAGTATGTGCAAAGTACGCCCAACTTTTCCTTTAAACTGATTCAATTTTAGTTGTACACACGGAGAGCAGACCCACGGTTGCACTCGATGTTGCCAGACAGTGGCAGCAGCAGCAATCGTCACCATGCACGTCCTGACAATCTCAGCCGCAGCATGTAATGGCACTCTGAGGCCCAGAGGTGCTCAACGCTCGCAGGTGATGCTACGGCAGGAGAGATATCCTAGGTTACACTCATGGGCGTACAGAATAATAGTTTTCTAATGCAGGTGTAACGGTGAATGCGCAGAACACTAGTAAGAGGTCTGAAAAGACTAGGAAGCGAACCCCTCTCACCCGGACGCAGATGACACGCGACATACACGTGGACCACCCGGCCGCCGCGCAACTGGGCACGGCGTGTGTTGACCTCGACCCGAGTTGTCTCCCCGTAGCGGGCTGCGACAGCGCTCCGTCCGACATAACAGAGTCAACAAGTGCAGCCTGAACCAGACCCGACGCTAAATCTATGGTCGGAAATTTAGACACAAAAGACAGCAATTAGGCAATCACAAGGAAACCTAGCTGGGCCACTTTGTTGTAAGCACAATGTTCAGTATACATTATACAGAATCTCAGAACCTCACTACACAGAAAATTAGTTGTTTCTCTGAGACGTCTTCCACTGCATCACTCTCAGTCAACTAAGCAAAAGATAAAAATTCTCAAGAACGCTTTCTGAAGTTTATTTCTCTTCACTTAACCAACGCTGTTACTGTCTCTAAACACTGGTCGCTAGTCAGCACGCGTTGTATGTACATTCCGACATCACATAGCCGGCTGGCTACTGCGCCATAAATCCCGAAGTAGGCACAAATTAATTCTTTGCTACCACGTCGCCTTCCTCGTGAAAATTTGTCTCAGTTTTATCATTTGTTCTATCATAACGAAATGCAGATTTTATTTCTCTTAGAACTTTAAAGTTGCATTCCACCGCGCTCCTTTCATGTTATACAAAGTTCACTGACGGGTTGTGTCGAAGGGAATGATATTTGACATCACAATTCCACTCCGCCTCCTCATACGCATTCGACCCTGACGCACGTGGAACATTTCAGGGGAGAGACAGGGCTTCAAGGTCAACACAGCTCAAACGCAAGTTAGTGATCAGACGACGAAGAGACGGTGACAATGCTGCTGTGGGTGGTAGTGATTTTGGTGCTGTTTTGTATCTGGATATCTACAAAGCGACCCTCCTGGAGTCCAAATGGACCGGCGCTGCTTCCGCTCGTAGGGAATCTGTTCTCCGTCGACTTTCAACGGCCGCACCACACGTTTGAACAATGGGCTCGGCGGTTTGGCAGTATATACCACTGTAGACTTGGAGTGCAGGAGCTGATCATCTTAAACGATCCGATTCTTATTCAAGAAGCATTCAGTAAGCCCGAAATCACCTCTCGGCCGGACACCAAACTGTTCAGATTTGTCACAGGAGGTGAGGGTCTCGTCACGTCCAGTGGAGAACTCTGGCAAGAGACCCGCCGGCTAGCACTGCATAACCTTCGAAACATGGGCATGGGAAAGTCGAAACTGGAAGGTTTCATCCATACCCAGATAAAAGACTTTATGGAAGAGATTCTGGAAAAGAACTGTGGAAGAGTAATTGAGCTGGGATTTTCTCTGAATGTAGCCATAGTCAATATTATCTGGCGAATGGTTGCCTCAGAAGAGCTCGGACTGAATGACCAGCGTGCTGAGGAGATCATGCATTGGATGGAACAGTCGGTGGGATTCGGGGAAAAGCTGGCCCTGTTCGACTTTTTCCCGTGGATAAGTTCTATCATACCTCGAAACATAATTGATCCCGCCAACACAGAGGAAACAGTCAAAGAGCGATTACGGCGCACTTTTCTTCCAACAGTGGAGCAGCATCGGACGGAGCTGGAGACTGACAGCGAGCCGAGAGACTTCATCGACGCCCTTCTTCAGGAGCAGCTTAAGAGACCAGATCTTATCACGGACTGGCACATAGTGATATCTATCGGGGACCTCTTCTTCGCAGGAAACGAAACCACTGCAACAACCCTTCGCTGGGCATTCTGCTTCCTCTGTCAGTTCCCGGATGTTCAGCAACGTGTTCAGGAAGAGATTGACGCTGTGGTGGGTCGCCATCGTCCCCCTGGGCTCTCTGATCGTGTGAACATGCCGTACACCGAAGCCGTGCTTTTGGAAATTCACAGAATGGCAACAATCGCTCCTCGGGGACTGCCCCATGTCACCACCGCACCAGCAGCGGTAGGAGGCTTCCAGCTTCCAGCTGGAGTTCAAATCGTATCTAACCTCTACCACGTCCACTACGACAAGTCCCTGTTCCCAGACCCGCACCAGTTCAGCCCGGAGAGGTTCATCGACACCGACGGCAAGTTCAAGCCAAATCGGAACGTGATGCCATTCTCAGTCGGCCGCCGCCAGTGTCTCGGAGAGGGACTGGCCCGAGCTGAGCTGTTTCTCTTTCTCACCTGCTTCCTGCAGAGTTTCAGCTTCCGCTGGCCAAAGGGCTTCTCACATGACCTGTCTGAAGGCGGGGACATGGCCCTCACCCGGAAACCCACTGCTTACACGCTAATTCCTGAGAAGCGTTGAGCCGAGCGCAATGTTTCGTGTATCAACTTGAGTGCGTAGAGAGAGAGTGCTGGAATTACGTAATGTAAACCTTGTTGGACTAACTTAGTGGTTAACCTGGGATTAGTTTACATTTGACACGGTTTTGTGTCCAAGGGAAGGATTTTTCCCTACGGTATTCGGCGTTTATACTTCCATTGTGATATGGATACTCACTGCTTTTATAAAATTTATATTCATTATGAAAGTGCTAAAAAGTTACGCCATTATGTTTGGGCAGTGATTCGATCATAGACAGATCCATTGAGGGACCACTAGCCCTTCCTCCTTCGATCCTCCGCGCCCCTGAAATTGTCACGGCGCCACCTGAAAGGTCAATGACGCCCATCTTAGATGTTGCTTTCCACCCACTCACTCCCCCAGGGTGTTACTATGGCGTCCTCGCAAAAGATATGGCGCCCACCTGATAGGCGTTTCCGCCCAAAAGTGGCGCCACCCAGGTCCGTATGGCAACCCCGTCCACTCTGATCGGAAATTCTGGATCTGCCTTTGGTTTCAATTATGCATTATATATTTTGCTGTCATTTTCCACGTCTGACACTGTGTATTTATCATTTCCTTAACATTCTGTACGTTTTCATTCTTCTATGCGTCCGATATGATGTCGCGGAACTATTTCATTTGGAAATAATAGTCCTGACAATGACTCTCCCTGAAACATAGAATCAGTAGGTAACTAACATTTCAGTCTGATGGCTGTTGATTGTATTATCAGAATGCAAACCTTTTGGAAAACTAATAGGAAAGTTGGATGTTCTGATAGTTGTTTCCTCCAGCGAGCCGTGCATGCAAATCAGTTCTGAACTCGTAGAAACAAACGCATTCCAACGACGTGGCTGTTGGTGACCTTATACTGATATGACCTGATACAAGTTTGCGATATGCAGTCTCTCTTAAAACATTCTGGTAACGCTCAAAAGCTTGATCTAGCTCTTCTTAGAGCCGCGTTATATCTAGAAGAGCGAATTCTTTTAGGTAGGTATGTATGTACATACGGGCCCGGAAATGACGTTATAACTAGTTAATGAGACCTGGTACTGTTAACAGTCTTATTCAACGGTATCAAGACAGGGGGCATAACAGCACAGAGGTGCCGAGACAGGGACACAACAGCCCAGTTGTACTGAGACAGTGGGCGCAACAGCAGCTGGGGCATTCCAGGTGAAAACGACCAAAAATGTTTCAATTTGACACCACCATGTCTAGAAAAAATCTGAAACTTTGTCTCCGCGGTAGTTTTGCGCCATGAACACGCCTGTGAGAATCTTAGCCCCCTCTGACCAACGGTGACCGAGATATAGCCCGAGGCATTTTCATGAGGTCACCTTGTATACTCATCTTTGATGCTTCATAACTCCAAAACGCATTACCTGAATAAAATTTTTGTATATCATTGAACTCTTCTTCAACTATACATTATTTTGAAAAATAAAATTTCAAAATTGTAAAAATTTTGACTTTTAATTTGTTTGACCTTTTCGTTTTTGACCTAGCTTGACCTTTTCGCAGTTGAAATTGCCCTTTTAGACGCCTCAGAAGTTTTGCTTCATAAAATATCTTTCGGTAGAAAAATTAAAAAATGCGTTCTTGCTCTAAATTCCAAATTTTTAGCACCTAAGGTAGCTATGCAGACGGTTTTTGACCACTGCGGTAGTACAGCCTTACGTTTAACACCGCAAACAAAGCGATTGTTTTTTAATCGGTTGCCTGCAATCTTATTGCATTATCTTTACGAAATTTTAATCGTGCAAGTGTCAGAACTTATGAAAATTAACACACGCCCACACGAGGGGGCGGGCAACCAGCCTCCTCAGTTTTATACAGGTAGTAAAAAAACACCTTCGCGCAGCGCCACCCTACTTCATCTACCTCTAAAGCGACATTTTTTCAACTTCTGGCAAAATAATTTAGATCAACTGGCAGATGGTAGGTACCGTAAATACCGTAGGTCAGATGCCAACTGACTGGTGAGGGATGACCTGAGGTAGATGGCCGTCGTTATGCCTTGTGGGACGTTCAACTTTGGTTCCTTAATCAACCCTTCATCGTGGGAGTTGCTCGTTTGGTTGGTGGGGTCGGGGTCTCCATAAAAAGTGGTTGGTGGGGTCAGGGTCTCCCCTAAAAAGTCCCTTGATGACTCTAGTGAGACCCCGGCTCCTAAAACTGAACTGGCAACAACTTGGACAAGATTTGTACAAAGAAAAATAGCAACCATTAAAAGTGATAGAAAGGGATCCATAGTTTCGAGGGAGATGAGGGCAAAGGAACTTATTAGTAATGGGCCTTGCAGCCTTAAACTAAAATTTACAAAGCTCTGGCGACTTTATCAATAATTGAAACAAGTATAACTTATCTTATAAGCACCACTAACTCACCCAATTACATCATTCCCGGAGATGGAAAAATAGTATCAATACAAGGTGACCCAGTGCAGCATAGCATACGTTTGAGAGGATTCATACAATGCAAAAAACGTCTGAAAGGCTTTCATTCCCATTTTAAGTAATTTCAATCTTCTCATATATGCGAAAAATGTCCCGAAATTATAACGCATTCGACTTGGTCACTTGAACAGTTTGCCTCACATGATATTTTAAAAAGTGGTCATTTCATAGCTGACACGGATCCCAGTTCAAACGCCACTTCGAAAGGCTTTTGATTGGTGCTTTTTTAATGATTAGGGGTGGGAAAATTTGAAGCAATATCGAGAGCCACTACGTGAAAACAAACAAAATGTATCATGTGTTTAGCCCTCTCACAGACCGGTTGGAATACATTGCACCAATAAGTAGTATTTGAAATAAAAAAGAGAACATTCAAAGGACGCTTTACCACTTTTACTACTGTTTCCACGGTTCATTGGAGGTGGTCGGGCATCCACAAATAGATATAATTCCACACGCCTGGTGCCTTGTATAATCATTTAAGAATAAGGGAATACATTGAGATGACTTCAACACTGATACTGACTTTGTCCTGTACAGACGCATTCTTTCACCTGCAATGATGGCCGTCAGATCACTCATTACTTAAGCCAAATAATCTATACCAGTTTGTTTACATAATATTACCTTTGCATTGGACATTCACCATGACTAAATTTGCGATCATTCACGCAGCACCCATAAATGAAAGTATATTTGCACAGCACGACACTGTTTGGTTCAAAAATAGGTATACGAAACCCGAACCTCTCTTCCTTTGTTTGTAGAGATTTCATGAACAGTCTCATTTACCTCTAGTATTCTTTGAAACTTTTATTCATTTTTCCATAATCACATCGGCAAACAGACTTTGGAGGTGTCTGGCAACATTAGTTATATTTGATTGTGGAATGTACAAGAACTTAATCGTGCTGAAAAAATTATGCGTAAGAAAAACACGCATACCTTTTGCATCACGTATTTGATCTTTGACTGGGCTTTCTAAAACATCGTGATAGGTTGCCGGTTTCGTAGTGCTCTCGATATAGTCGCAGGTGCCCTTGCTGTGAGACGTAGTAAAAACACTTCATTTCTATAGTTGAATTTTGCTTCGATATAACTTTTGCAATGAAATTGAATCTTTGCATTGCTTTGAAATCATGTGCATGAAAGCAACATTTGATGAAGTTAAATATATTTTTGCATTATGCAGTACAGCTCTCCGTCAGGCGATGTACATTCTTTAGTCATTTCTCTCGCTTTCATGCTCCAGGCATAAGTTCTGAAAAAACGAGCCATCGAAGTGTTGTGTTTGGAGGCATGTTATATCAGCTAGGCTCCGTGGCCTAATCGTTGATTATCTCTGCTGTTCAGTAAACAATGTAGAATGAACAGTGCACTGGGAGCGACGCCGCTAAACAGCCAGTTGTAATCACAACCGACAATGTTATATGCAATTGTTTGGTCGGGTCACCTTTGAGGTTGCTCGAGGTCAAAGTATTCCTTACAGGAAATAAGTGGAAACCTAAATTTTGTGGCATAATAGCTGACAGAAGAAAGCCGTAGAAACAATTGTTCAGATCCATCGGAATGCTCTTGTCGAGCCCGATCGGATTAATATCTTATCATCTTGTCTTGTCAAATTTCAAAATTAACCTGCTTTGACCTACAGCCGGGCTTAGGTCTGTATGGTAAGAAGAATATTAATCAAACTGCAGTGGCAAGTCAGACACGAAAACGTAGATATAAGACCTTCATCGCGATTCTCGACAATTTTCAATTCTCGCAAGTTATCAAAATTTACCAATTGCCCCATGCATTTCTAATCAAAGATCTTGCCCTGACCTTGTCCCAGGCTATCGATATAGAAATCCTGCAAGGCAAAATTATCTTGCTCAGTGACCTTTCTATGTGATGTGAATCTAAGAACGATAGGTTAAATTTGATCTTACTGATGCACCTCCAAAGTTTTCGAGGTTAGGTCTCTTGACCTAGGTTGGCAGGCTGACCTGGTATGACCCAGACCTAAAAAAATCCAGAAGCTGTAAAAATTTTGAGTTAGAGATAGATGAGGAACGGTGGCGCTGCGCGAAGGTGTTTCTTGCTACCTGTGGAAACCTGAGGAGGCCGGTTGCCCGTCCCCTCGGGTGGGCGTGTGTTAATTTTTGTAAATTCTGACACTTGCACGATGAAAATTTCGTAAAGACAATGCAATATGATTGCAAGCAACCAATTACAAAAACAATCGCTTTGTTTGCGGTGTTAAACGTAAGGCTGTACTACCGCAGTGGACAAAAAACTGTATGCATACCTACCTTAGGTGCTAAAAATTGGGAATTTATAGCGAGAATGCATTTGTTAAATTTTCTTTCGAAATATATTTTATGACGCAAATTTTTTAAAGTGTCTAAAAGGTCAATTTCTACTGCAAAAAGGTGAAAGTAGGTGAAAAAAGAAAAGATCAAACAAATAAAAAGCCAAAATTTTTAAAATTTTGAACTTTTATTTTTCAAAATAATGTATAGTTCAAGACGAGTTCAATGATATACAAAACTTGTTAATCAAGCAATGCGTTTTGGAGTTATGAAGCATCAAAGGTGAGTCTACAAGGTGACCTCACGAAAATGCCTCGGGCTATATCTCGGTTACCGTTGGTCGGAGGGGGCTAAGATTCTCACAGGCGTGTTCCTGGCCCAAAACTAACCCCGGAGACAAAGTTTCAGATTTTTTAGATATAGTGGTGTCAAGCCTTGGTCAATCTGTCCTGGAATCCCCCAGCTACTTCACGAGCCAGTCGCACAGGTGGAGCCTGTAAGGAGGATAGTTCTCTTCCTGAGTCGTGAGCCCTTTTAATGATAATTTGGGCGTCGCGCAGATATTGACAATTTTAAAGGGAATGTGACACCTTTATAACGCCATTTTAAATGAGATAGCTAAGTTGTAAGGCATGCCGGAAAACCCGGTACTCAATATATTATTTGTCTTGAAACTCGAAGTTTCCGTAGATAAAAGCTAAAACCTACCTGAAATGTACCCCTCATGTACCCTAAGCAGCATGGGCCGCAGTTGTCAGCTGCTAGTGTGACGACATATGCTGACGTCAACGTGAGTATCAGCCAATCGAAGCACTTGAAGCCTATTGAATATAGTAGTGGTTGCCAGATGATGACATCATCCACAGGCAGATATTTATTTCTTTTCCTAGAGGTGCATTTTATAAATCAAAATATTGCGCTTCTGTAAATTTTTTCAAAGAAATCATGGACGTTTCCGTGATTTTCGGCTAAAAGTACCCCTAATTACACTAAATTCCAGGATTCGACCAAGGTGTCACATTCCCTTCAATACTGTACATCCCGGTTAAAAACAGGTGTTGATATTCAACAGCAGCCTATCTAACGTTGTGCTGCAGGGTGTTACTGCCATTGTTTTTCCGTTGGTGGTTTCAGTTTCAGACATATTCCCCTTTTTATATTTATGTCTAGTGTGAGATAACAAGTAACCATATATGATTACCTGTTACTTGTTAAAAGCGTCAGCATCTACGCTACGCACAAATTCTCATTAACCCGCGCCCCACCGGGGGTCCGGCGCCACCTTCGCTCCACCGGGGGCCGTCGATGACCCCCTCTGACTTCGAAAATATGGGCGTTAGCGCAAATCCTCAAAGTGCATTAGAAAGCTCGCATGAATTCAGTAAGAAATTACCTAGCATGTTTTAGCGCTCAGGTCAATGGTTTGACCTCCAGAGGTCAAATTAGGTCAAGATCGGCTATTTTCACTCCAATATGCAACGCTTAAGCAAACTTGGCACAACTCTTATGCCATTAAAGATATTGAGATGTGGTAAAGTACATTGGATAGAAAATGCCAGACCTTTTCCCGCTATGTGGAACGTAATGACCTCCCGCCAGTTATTTGACCTCCAGATGTCACCTCTTGACCTAATATGACCTGAGGTCACGAAAGGTCAGAAGGTGAGTTTGCTGTACATCAAACAAAAGCCAGTGATAAGACATAAACGATGGTGTTTTATTCAGGGCTCTAGCTTATATAGGTCAAAAGTTATAGTCAATATACTGTTTTTGACCCCTGGTGACCTTGGATGACCTTGGAGAGTTTAAAAGCAAATATGACCCCTGGAATCCGTGAAAGGGTGCCCAAGAACGCTTTTCTGACCAAACCGAGCATTTCAATCGTTTTTGTGACTTTTAGATCATAAGACAGCTTTTTCCCATGCTTTGTCAATGGGAGAGGTCACCTCGTGACCTGACCTCAGGTCACGAAATACAAAATCCCTGATATACACCTTGTAGACCCTGGCGGGATCATGAAGTGTAGGAAGTTTCAAATCGATCGACTTCGAAATGTAGCTCTTACAGAACTCTAAAGTTGAAGTGAGGTGACCTTGGTTGACCTCGCCTGGTGACCTGACCTTGGGTGACCCAGGGTAAAAAATTTCAGGGATGGTGGGAAAATGATGCAGTGAGAGGCAGAGCCCTCAACCGCGGTGCTGCGCTTCGTAGTTTTTCTGCTGTCCCGGAAAAACCTTAGAGGGCCATCGATGGCCCCTCCCGGTGGGGCGAGGGTTAAAAGGGCTCACGACTCAGGAAAATAACTATCCTCCTTACAGGCTCCACCTGTGCGACTGACTCATGAAGTAGCTGCTGTTGCGCCCACTGTCTCGGTACAACTGGGCTGTTGTGTCCCTGACTCGGCACCTCTGTGCTGTTATGCCCCTTGTATCGATACCGTTGTGGTGTTATGTCTCCTGTCTCGGCACCTTTTTGCTGTTATGCCCCCTGTATCGATACCGTTGTGGTGTTATGTCTCCTGTCTCGGCACCTCTGTGCTGTTATGCGCCCTGCCTCGATACCGTTGTGCTGTTATGTCTCCTGTCTCGGCACCTTTGTGCTGTTATGCGCCCTGTATCGATACCGTTGTGGTGTTATGTCTCCTGTCTCGGCACCTCTGTGCTGTTATGCGCCCTGCCTCGATACCGTTGTGGTGTTATGTCTCCTGTCTCGGCACCTCTGTGCTGTTATGCGCCCTGTCTCGATACCATTGAATAAGACTGTTAACAGTACCAAATATGATTGTGTGCACCTAACAAATGTCTCATTGGAGCCGTCTATGCATGGCTAGAAATGTTGAAGAGAGTTGGCAGATCCTGATAAAAGATGAATATATGCGATTCGTGTGAATGTGGACAGCTAACCACACAAAAATGTATATTGAATCCCTTCAAATAGCTCCGAATGGGTTTTTGCGGCTTCTCCCCAGTGTTAAACTCTCGTCCAAGATCTGGGTCTTCCATAGAACTTGCATTACCGCGTGCCAGTGCTATCTTCCACTCCAACACGGGTGACAAGTGCGGGCTTTAACGTCAGAAAGGTGCACGTCGGATGCCTCCTACACTATTCGAGTAATGTAGTCAGCTCAAAAGTGAACGCGCTGCTCCATTGCCAAACAGTGGTAAGATTTCACATTGTGTTAGAACTTCTTGACTATTTTCGCCACTTTTTAACTGAATACATCACGGGCGGATATAGGGACATGTGGAAGCCCGCGCTCCCCCGATCGAGCGTCAGCGCCCCCTGAAATGGTCCTAATACCCCCTAAAACGCCGCTTGCCCCAGTATTTGAAGCCCTTCTAATAGACCACGCTAACAAAGTCAGATCCGAATGTCACTCCCCTGGCCGGGTGTCCTTTCCCTTGATAAAAATTCTGGGCTGCTCTATGGTCTCCAGGTTTTTTGCTTCTGTCCCAGTAATTGCAAGTTCAGCTTTTGGGGTTCCAATCTTACTGAAGTCATCAAGGGACTTTTCACGGAAACTCATTCTTCGGCATCCCAACGAGGAATTCCTGCAATGACGGGTTAATTTAGAAGCCAAAGCTTAACATCCCACAAAGCGCATGGCGAAGGCTGCCCCACTCAGGTCACCCTTCCACTTTCAGTTGCCGACCGACCTCCGTCGGGTAGATATTGAGCCCCGGAGCGTCTCAGGGGAGCCGAGCCCAAGCATTCACCGCTGCAATGTCACTGTACGGTTTTCCGAGCATACGGAAGCCCAGCTCCAAACTAATTGAACAACCGGGGGCATATTCACGTATAGCTGCCGTAATGAAGCTCTAGATATCGTTGATTGCAGTGCGATATGTTTGCTTTTGGAGCCCTCGCGAACATCCATTATGCTGCATCCCAATGAACACACCGCAGATTAAGTCTGGATATCGTTGATTGCAGTGCGATATGTTTGCTTTTGGAGGCCTTGCTAACATCCGCAGTGCTGCATGCTAATGAACGTACTGCGGAGAAAGCCTGTAGCTGAATTTTAGTTCCAATTGAACCCTAGATAGACTTGAAATCGCAATGCAGCTGTAGCACTTAGAGAGATGTGAAAACCCAACACCATTGCAAGTGTCAGAATTGGATCAACATCAATAACATGCACATTGAAATAGATAGACTGATACATTATCAGGTTTATCTTTCTTATAGACCTTTTGAGCTTAGACTGCTTTTTGAACGTTGGTTGGAAATTACCAGGCACTCCAAAGAGATCCAATGCATGATCCTGAGTGTATGTCATTCCCTCCTCCTTACTGATACTGACTTCAGCTTCAATGATATCAGAATCAAATTGGTTCAAAATGCTCATGATTAGAATTGCAGGGATACGGCAAACCCCAATGACGTCGAAAAAAACGCTTTACCGTCGCTTCCAGTGGAGTAACTGAGCTTAAACCATTTTACCTGTGCATTTTAAATTTAGCGGCAATGGCTCACACCTGACCTTAGATCAATTATGTAAAAACTCAATCAATGCTGTATAGCACCCGGTGGGCTCATTGTATGTGATATGAATTTCAGAACGATACTTATGATGTCTTAACGTTTTTTAGGTGACGTCACTTGACCTGCAATGGTGACCTGACTCAAAATGGCATGTACAAAAATAAGTTTAAAAAACAATGCCTGGAAGGATTAGGAAAAAGGTATGTCAAGTCGCGGGCGCTGCGCACCGCTCTTTTTCAGGTCATCTGCAAAAAATCAGAGAGACCGGTTACCCGCCCCACCTCTGTCAATGCACGTGTCAACACTTCACATGCACTGGGGAGGGGTCTGGCACTAATGCGCACTAGACGGGAAGGAATCTTGGTAGGACCCCTGAGATCTAAAATGAACTTTAGGACAACGGTCCTGAAGGGAAGGTGTCTAAAAATGTTTCCCGCAATTCTGGGGTCAAATTCACTAAAGATCAAATGTGGCCAAGTAGCGTTTGCTGGTAATAGACGGGTCTCCGGCCACCTCAGAAAAATAGGTGGAAGCAGTTTAGGAACCTCTCCACTGCGCGTGTTAACGTGCCAGCGCGCGGTTAGTAGGCGCCCACCCAAGCCGAAGTCGTGCCCCTTAACCGAAATCCTGGATATGCACCTTGTCTAGCACTAACGCGCACTGCAGGGGTGGCTTTGTAGGCTTCCCTTGAGATCTAGAAAGCCAATAGGCGTGTAAAAACTTCTGTTTGGGCGTATACGGGGAATATTGCAATCTACTTTATAGCTTACATTTGGTGACTTATGTAAGTATATTCAAGGTCAGACGAGGTAACCTCCAACAGGTCAAAGGGTACATATTATCCATGGAATCCGTAAACGAGTGGCCAAGAATGCTTCCCTAAGAAATGTGAGCATTTGCAATGATTTTTTGTGACTTTTAGATCATGGCATAGCTTTTCCCCATGCTTTTTCTATGGGGAGATATAATGTTCATTATTATTAGTTAATAATAAATGATGAATAATGTTACGGCTGCACCGGCTTCAGGATAAACGGCGATATCAGCCAATAAGCTGGTATGCATTGTTTGTGTTTATTGCTGCATAAAGGCGTGTGCATCAATCACGCCCTCTGTCGACAAAAGGGCCAACCTCTCTGGTCAGCTGGGCCCTCTGTGACCGATAAAACCACTCTTTCCGGTAGGGCCCTTTGGGCCACAGGGCCTACTGCTAGATGCAGGGCCAGCTATAGCCGTCAGAGCCCTGTCTGACCAGCTGGGTCCTCTTTAACCCTCTTCCCACCGGGAGAGCTTCGATGGCCCCCTCAGGTTTTTTTCTTCAAAATGGTAGAAAAATGACAAGGCGCAGCACCGCAGTTGAGGGCTGTATCTCTCCATTTTCCTACCATTCCTGAGTTTTATCCCGGGCCAACCAAGTTCAGGTCACTAGACGAGGACAACCGAAGTCACCTCACTTCAGCTTTTGAGCTCTACCATAGTTACATTTTTAAGTCGATCTATCTGAACTTCCTACACTTCATGACCCATCCACCGTCTACAAAATTTATGTTCGGTATTTTTTGATTTCGTGACACAAGGTCAGTTCACGAGGTGACCTCTGCTATTAAAAAAGCAAAGTTAAAAGCTGTCTTACGATCTAAAAGTCACAAAAATCATCAAAAATGCTCAGATTGCTCAGAGAACGTTTTGAGACACCCTTCTACGGATCCCAGGGGTGATATTTTCCCTTTTACCTATGTGAGGTCATCGCTGGTCACCAGGGGTCAAACAATATTTTGATGATAACTTCTGACCTTATCAAGCTTAGCTAGAGCACTGAATCAAACGTCATCGTGTATGTCTCGTCACTGGCTCTCATTTGATATACAGCAAGATCAATTTCTGATCTTCATGGCCTCAGGTCATATTAGATCACGAGACGACCTCTGGAGGTCAAAACTCTGGCGGAATGTCATCATGTTTGACATAGCGGAAAAAGTTCTGGCATTTTCCTATCAAATGTTTTTACCAGATTTCAGTAGCTCTAACGGCATAAGAGCTATGCTCAGTTTTATTGACCTTATTTCCAACAGAAGGTAGATTCTGCCCCCTAAGATCTCAACGGCCGATTTTAAAAATTCAAACTGCAATCGATTCCTCTCGCGCTAAACTCCATATTTTGAATTTAGAAAATGTTAAAATTTTGGGAATTGAGGGTGGGAGTTTCAAAATATACAAAATTTCTGCCTTTTCAAGATTGTTCGTAATTCTTGTCCCTTAGGCTTAATTTTCACGATACTAGATGGATTAACAGGAAATTGCTTCGAAATGGTCTTATCCCTCATTTGGGTGAGTTTCAAAATTCAAGGGCCGTTCTGGACCCTGAAATTTTGGGGGAATTATATTATTTTTCATGCCTTTTATTGCAGAAATGCACACGCCAGGTACAGTATGATATATTTGATGTCAAACAAAGTGCTCGAATGCCAAAAGTATGTCAGAGGCGGATTCGGGGAGGCAAAAAGTGGGGTAAGACACAAATTACCTCACCTTTCAGGTTTGGCTAGTTTTCAAATTACTCCGCCATTATCCACCCCTGCCCGACCCGGGGAACACTCCTGGACCCGCCTATGAAAGAATTGTATCCATTTGGTGTTAGGACGAAATGCATATCTACGACGCTTCGCCCCGTTCAATGCAGATATAACACTTAACCCGGAAGCCCCAAGGTTGGGAAGCAGAAAAAGACAGGCGCCACCGCGGTTGAGGCTCACCTCCACGCATCATTTTCCCATCATCCCGAAATTTTTACCCCGGGTCACCCAAGGTCAGGTCACCAGACGAGGCAACAAGGTCACCCACTCACTTTAGAGCCGTAAGAGCACATTCCAAGTCGATCGATGGAAACCCCACTTCAGACCCCTCCAGGGTCTACAAGATGAATCCGGGATTTTGATTTCGCCCTGAGGTCAGGTCACGAGGCGACCCCCCATTGGAAACATGGGAAAAGCTATTTCATGATATAAAAGCCACAAAAATGATGCAAACACCAGACTGCTCAGAAAAACGTTTTGACACCCTTTCACGGATCCCAGGGCATATTTGCCCTGACTTTCCAAGGTCATCCAAACCAGAGGTCAAAAACAGTATTTACAATAACTTGACCTAATGAGCTAGAGCGGTGAAACAAACACCATCGTGTTGTCGCACTGGCTTCATTGAAACGGCAAGGTACTTGACCTTGGACCTCAGGTCATATAGGTCACGAGGTGACCTCGGCGGTCAAACCACGGCGGGAGGTCTTACGTTCCACATAGCGGAAAAACGGCAATTTCTATCAAATGTACTTACCAGGTCTCAATAGCTCTAATGGCATAAGAGTTATGCCCAGTTTCAATCATCATATTTGAGTGAAAAACGATCTGACCTAATTGACCTCGGAGGTCAAACCATTGACCAGCACAAAACATGCAAGTAATTTCTACGAATTCACGCGAGCTTCATTGCACTTGCAGATTTGCCAACGCCCATATTTTCGGAGTTAGAGGGGGCCATCGATGGCCCCCGGTGGGCGAAGGTGACGCCGGACCCGGTGGGGCGCGGATTAAATACACTTGAAGCTAGTGAGCCCCTAATCACGGTACCTGAGCACGCCTATGATGTCTTATTATCATATAATACACGTATGGGACCAATGCATCCTTATTTTTACCCCTCTCGTCCATTCTGTTGGCAGCTTATTCACTTTAGAAGAATTCGAATGGATAAAATTGTAGACCCCATTCTGAGCTCCTGGAACCGCCTATGGCCAAAAATATATAGAAATACACACCATCATCCCAAATCTCAGTTGGTTTTAGAACTAAATGCATAGTTGCAATGCTTCGTCCCATTTAATGCACACATAACACTAAAATGAACTTGAGTGCGAATGAGCCCTCCTAATTGCGTTACCTGAGCAGGCCTATGGTCTCTTATCATCATATAATACACATATGGGATCAATGCATGGTTATGTTCACCCTCCTGAACATTCAGTACGCAATCTATTTCTTAGGAAGAGTTCCGATGGATAACATTGTAAAGTCCCTATTTTAAGCTTCTGGAACCGCCTATGGCCAAAATTATGTCAAAATACATATCGAATGTCATCCTAAATCTCAGAAGAGTATTCAAAATTATAACTGCCGCCATTCGTAACAGACATCTGTATTGCAGGACAAACGCAACGCAGGCGACAATGCTCGGCATTAGACATATATTTTTCAAACATTTTAAAAATTTTAGACACATATATTCTCAAATTTTTTTTAAACAACACGTGCTATTTAGTTAAAAAAAGTCACAACATTTTAAGAGCCTATCTCAAACCGTTTTGGAGATACTTTGGAAAAACCCGAGGGGGGCAGAATCTACCCCTTGTTGGAAATGGAAAAATCGCCCGTCCCACCGGAAGGGCGAAGGTGTCGCCAGACCGCTCTGGTCGGGCGTGAGTTAACCCACGCCCCACCGGGGGTCCGAAGCCACTTTCGCCTTACAGGGGAAGAGGCCATCAATGGCCCTCTTCAACTCCAAAAATATCGGGGTTGGCGCAAATCTGCAAAGTGCATTAGAAAGCTCACATGAATTCAGTAAGAAGTTCCTTCACATGTTTAAGCGCTCAGGTCAATGGTTTGACCCCCAGAGGTCAAATTAGGTCAAGATAGGCTATTTTCACTCAAATATGCAATACTTAACACTCGCCCCGCTGGGGCCCCCTTGCATGACGCGCCCCGCTGGGTGGGGGCGTTTTTCGCCCCCCCCGCTCCGTATCTCGTTCCCCACGAGAGCTAAAGGAAATTTACGGGCGGCGCTCGAAAGCACTTGACAAGACGAGGATATTTTATACGAATAATTTTTATGTCAGGTCAATATTAAAGTCAGCATTTGTCAAAGAGGACTCCATAGGCTTACAACAGAGCATTGTACGTTTCCCTCTCTAGATCTGCCCTCAGGGAGTTAGGGCAAATATTTATGCATTGTTGGAGTCCTCTCATCGCGGCGAATCGAATGATGTATTATATGACCTTGCAAGGTCAAATAGTCAAAATAACCTGACCTCGACCTAGGTCAGGGTCACAGAGTGACCTGGTATGGTCATGTTGCATATCAATTGACTTCCCGTGACAATATAAGCACAATGCAAGCAAAATGGCAGCTTTATCTCAAATCAGTGAGGAGTTATTGGGAAAACAATCACTCTCTGCTCCTGTGACCTGTTATGACCTTTGAGAGGTCAGATGCTCAAAAACTCAACTTAATGGTCAAGATCGTGGTAAGAATAGACAGTTTAAGGATTTTCAGCCTTATCTATCCAGTATTTCCTGAAAACGAGTCCATTCTATTTTTCACCATAGACTTATAATGGGGTGACCACACAATTGACCCCACCTTAGGTCACCGATATCAAAATTCTGAGTCAGCAGATTTGTTGACCCTAATGGCCTTATTATATTGTGGAAGTTTCAAACTGATCACTTTGCTAATGTTCCCTGGGCGCTGCTTCAAACTCGTAATTTTAAGTTTTGAGGTTGGTTCACTTGACCCTGAATAGCTCCTTGACCTGACATGACCTTACCTTAAAAATTTTGTCAGATGTTTAAAATTGATCAGGGATAAGGCACAGTAAATTTTGTTGTTTGGCGTCTCTTGGTTTTTGAGCTATCTAGAGAAAACCAGGAGGGGGTAAATTTCGTCCCCCAGCGGGGCGCGCGTTAAGCAAACTGTGCATAACTATTATACCATTAGAGCTATTGAGATCTGATAAGTACTTTTGAGATAAAAATGCCTGACCTTTTTTCGCTATGTGGACCGTAGTACCTCCCGCTAGTGGTTTGACCTCCAGAGGTCACCTCGTGACCTAACATGACCTGAGGTCACGAAAGGTCAGAAAGTGAAAGTGACCTTGCCGGATACTGAATGAAAGCCAGTGACGATACATATAGGGTCATATTCGCTTCAGCGCTCTAGCTTAATTAGATCAAAAGTTATTGTCAAATCCTGTCTTTGATCCCGGATGACTTTGGATGACTTCGGAGAGATTAACCCGCGCCCCACCGGGGGTCCGGCGCCACCTTCGCCCCACCGGGGGCCATCGATGGCCGCCCCCCTCTAACTCCGAAAATATGGGCGTTAGCGCAAATCTGTAAAGTGCAATAGAAAGCTTGCGTGAATTCAGTAAGAAATTACTTCGCATGTTTTAGTGCTCAGGTCAATGGTTTGACCTCCAGAGGTCAAATTAGGTCAAGATCGGCTATTTTCACTCAAATATGCAATGATTATGCAAACTGGGCATAACTCTTATGTCATTAGAGCTATTGAGGCCTGGTAAAGTACATTTGATAGCAAATTGCCAGTACTTTTTCCGCTATGTGAAACGTAAAGACCTCCCGCCAATGGTTTGACCTCCAGAGGTCACCTCGTGACCTAATATGACCTGAGGTCACGAAAGGTCACAAAGTGACCTTGCCGTATATCAAATGAAAGCCAGTGACAAGACAAACACGATGGTGTTTGTTTCACCGCTCTAGCTTAATTAGGTCAAACGTTATTGCCAAAATACAGTTTTTGACCTCTGGTGACCTTGGATGACCTTGGAAAAGTCAAAGGGAAAATATGACCCCTGGGATCCGTTAAGGGTGTCCAAAAACATTGTTCTAAGCAGTCTGAGTATTTGCAATCATTTTTGTGGCTTTTATATCATGAAACAACTTTTCCCTATGCTTTTCCAATGGGAGAGGTCGCCTCGTGACCTGACCTCAGGGCACGAAATCGAAAAATCCCAGATATACACCTTGTAGACCCTGGAGGGGTTATGAAGTGTAGGAAGTTTCAAATCGATCGACTTTGAAATGTAGCTCTTACAGAGCTCTAAAGTGAAGTGAGGTGACCTTGGTTGACCTCGTCTGGTGACCTGACCTTGGGTGACCCGGGGTAAACAATTTTAGGGATGATGGGAAAATGATACAGTGAGAAGTAGAGCCCTCAACTGCGGTGCTGCGCCTCGTCGTTTTTCTGCTATCCCGGAAAAACCTTAGGGGGCCATCGATGGCCCCCCGGTGGGGCGAGGGTTAAGGAGAAATATGGACCCTGGGATCCGTGGAAGGGTGTCTAAGAATGTTTTCCTGAGAAAAGGAGCATTTGCAACCGTTTGTGTGACTTTTATATAATAAGACAGCTTTTCCCAATGCTTTTTCAATGGGACAGGTCACCTCCGTGACCTGACCTCAGGTCATGAAATCTAAAAATCCCGGATAAAACACTTGTAGACCTTGAAGGGGTGATAAAGTGTAAAAATTTTCAAATCGATCGACTTGGAAATGTAGCTCTTATTGAGCTCAAAAGTTTTTTTTTCTAAAAGGTCCGCCACCCCATTTTAAAAGGCAGCCAGGCGTGCCCCACCGCGATCCCAGCGACAACAGCACCCTTACGTTAACACCAGAAACATAAAATTAAACGAGTCGCGGCACGCCCTGCTAGGAAATGAAGCAAAAACATAAGATAGCAAAAACAACTGTGTTACTATTTTAAGTAATTGTTATAAAAAAGGTTGCTTAAAGAAGGCTTCTGTAAAATGTTACAGAAGCCTTGACCATTAACCCTCTGTTAATAAAAGAGAGAGACTGATCACACATAATCGTTTAGTGTTCAAAGTTGAGCTTTGAAGTGAGGTGACCTTGGTTGATCCGCGCCCGATGAACTGACCGTGGGTGACCCGGGGTAAAAAATTTCAGGGACAGTGGGAAAATGATGGTATGAGAGGTAAAGCCCTGAACTGCGGGGCTGTGCCTTGTAGTTTTTCTGCTATCCCGAAAAAAACAAAAAGGGGGCCCAGGGGCGTAGCCAGGATTTTGATCAGGAGGGCGGTGACCCGAAAAGAGCCCCTGAGACAGCGCCTAAAAGGTGCTGAGGGGTGAAAGGGCCCTGCTTGTTGCAGAATAGAGTGCTTAAGAGGGCCCTGTCTGGTATGAAACTTCAAATTTTGCCTCAGAACATAGCGCACACGAGCCGCGCTTCCTGCACGGCCGTCCTCAGGGGGGTCCTTCGGGCCGTCAGGGGGGTGACTGTCCCTGCCACCCCCTTCCCCTTGGCTACGCCCTTGGGGGGGACCTTTGATGGGCCCCGGTGGGGCGAGATGCCGAGAGATGATAATTGTAGACTGAGCAAATTCTAGAGGAGTTTGATTTTAATTTTATTTACTTTTAGAGGGTTCTAGTAATTTGTAGCTGGCAGTAAAACAACTGTTCTGCGGCCATTACAACGCAATACGACTTACTCAAGCTCCCAATACCAATACTACACAGAAATATATGTGTGTGTAGAAATCTGCGAAAATGTGTAGGGCAGTTGAAGAACATGTTAGGTAATAACAGTTCTTGGAGGAAGAAGAGGAGCGTGTGATGTGAATTTGAGAAGAGGGAGTGGTGTTGTAGTAATGTGAACTCTGTTGAGCGTAATGTGAAGCGTCAAGATTCCCTTAGCTTATGGTAATATGCGGGGACAGGGTTTTGCCTTAGGTGTGAGGCTGTACCTCTCCTATTTTCTCATATTCCTGATCCTTCTAATGCTAGGGAAAGTTTGGAAATTCCTGCAATGTGCTCAGTTGTCTTGAAATTTAGATGAGCAACTGCGTTCACATTTTATATTTAAGAGTGTGGACCATAATGTAATATTTGCACTCAAATAACTCTGGAGTTAGTTTTGATGAATGATATTTCTCAAGGTTGTGGATTTCTGAAAATCATTGGGCGTGCCCAAATTTGGAAGTATGCCAATAACCAGTTAAAAACAGATAGTGTGGTATTATCTTTGTTTTGGCTCTCACACAGGGCTGCTGAAGCAAACAATATCTGTTTAAAGTCCTGAAAATAATGAATAATTAAGTTGAAGGGAATTTGTAGTACTAACTTGATATTCTATTGGGGGTGTCCAGGCACCCCTCAAAGATATCTAAATCAATTCCCCTGGTATTTCTTGCCTACAATGTATTTATGTAATAGTGGCATTCCAATGTTGTCATGTTTTTTTCTTGGAACTTGTTAAAAAAAAAAATTTCCCCACCATGCTGATCCAATATTACTGTAAGGTCCTTCATTCCTTAGTCACTAATTAGTTCTGATCCAAAAACTTTGACAGAAATATTAATGGATGAAATAGGGAAAATGAAAATATAAATGCTTGAAATTCAAATATTCATATTTTTTATTTTCCCTATTTCAAGCAGCCTTGACTGGCTCAAAATATTTCATGGGATAAAAGGAATATAATTTATTGTTTGATATAAATGGACTTAATGAGGATTAATTACCTTAATTCATTTTATCACTGCATGGTAGTAGGTTGGTGGATAGTATTCCTGTCTTCTATGCTGCCTGTCTAGGTTCCAATCCCGGCAGAGCATTCTGAATAAGTTAATTTGATACCCCATATTCCATCCAACTGGGTTAAAGTTGGCAAAACTTAAAAGATTTGGCATTTGATGATGTGTTAACACGCACACTGGAGGCCCCCACCTGTTTTTCCAAGGTGGCCGGAGAACTGCTTGTAGTCGAAAAACGACATGTGGCCACATTTAACAGAATTTAATAGTGTGTCAATTGGTGAAGACTTTTTGAAAATGGGCCGAAAATTTTTTGACTTATAGGCTTTCAAAGTCAGACCTGCATTTTGAGATCGCCGTAAACGTGCGGCCGGACCAGTTAGTTTGCATTGAAGACAGAGTTGTGACGTCATAACGCCATATAAGCGGGACTATATGTCAAGGTCACTTCACATGAAAGTAAGTGTCAAGGTCAAAGGTCACAGGTCAAGGTCATATCTGCACTTTCAAGGTCACTGACCACTTTGGCGTCCGGCCAAATGACGGTACCCAGTCTGACATATATTATGCTATGACATCATCGTTAGGGTACCCCAATACAAAGGTCAAGGTCAAAGGTCATTGGGAAAGGTCAATCCTCATTTCCCGCCAAACAGTGGCTACAGTGTTAGTCAAAGTGTAAATAATAAGTAGTATACCATATGGTGACCTTAAAGGTCAATGACCTTGAATGACCTTGACCCAAAAGTTGTGGGGAAGCCTTATTGAGACCTCTTCTCTATGAACCTTGTCCGCCTTTAGCTTATTCCCGCCATTTTCCCGCATAATTACAGCATTTACCAATCGATCCCCAGCATGGCCAATATTTGACCTTTACGACCTCGTTTGACCTTGAAGATATTGACCTAAGTCAATGAAAATTGGTCATCATGTAGATCACTATAGCCTCCACCCACCTACCAAGTGGCGTTTTTCTAACCCTCTTAGTTTCCGAGATCTTAGGGGGGCCTACCAGGCCCCCTCCAGTGCACATTAGTGCCAGACCCCCTCCAGTGTGGGTGTTAATCCCCAAGAATTATACTTAGCTGACTCTGAACATGAAATTTAAAGTGATCGGTTATGATAATTATTTACTTAAATAATTGCAGCCAGTCTGTCTCTGCAACTGCCCTGTGATATTGTCTTCTGTTTAGTTGAGTGGTAGTCTGTAGCTTACTTAATAAGGTATCAAACCTGAATGACTGCTCATTAAGAATCATAACAAACAATAATACTTAACATGACTGTGTTCTATCAATTTTTAATTGATAATAAATGCATGGATGTGACACTATTCTAGTGTACCAAAAGTGTTGTCAAAATGTGTAGAGCCCAAGATCACATTTAAACAATTATATCGCTATTTGTAACATTACATCGCCACAGTGTCTACCTAGTTCTCCTATTCATGCCTGTTTAGTTCCTGTTCTAACGCCTCACGCGTGTGTGTTTGCAGCGATGGACGCGTCCTCGGACGTCAGCAGCGGCAGCGGCGCCGACAGCGCCGCCGACGACCAGCTGGTCTGCCGCGACTTCCTGCGCAACGTCTGCCGCCGCGGCCGCCGCTGCAAGTTCCCGCACCCTCCGGACGAGCCTGGCGAGGCGGCGCCGCCTCCGCTGTCCCGGCCGGAGCTGCTCACTTTCTGCCACGACTTCCAGAACGGGCAGTGCGCGCGGCCCAGCTGCCGCTTCGTCCACTGCGACCGTGCCGACATGGAGGTGTTCAGACGCACCGGCGGCCTGCCCACCCACCTGCTGGAGTCGGCCGTCAAGCGCGGCGCCGACATCCGCGTCGGGCCGCACGAGGTGCCCGTGTGCAAGGACTTCGCGCGGGGCGAGTGTGCGCGCGGTGTGAAGTGTAAGTACCGGCACCTGACGGTGGCCGAGCTGGAGCAGCAGCTTCTCTGCAGCGGCAGCGTCGTCGCCGGCGGCGGCGGCAACGTGGACGTGGTGGTGGACGCGGCGGACCCCTGCGAACCGCCGGAGGCGAAGCGGCGCCACTTTGACGACTACTCGCGACGCGGGGTGGTGGTGAGGGACTACCGTCAGACGCCGTTATCGCACGAGCCGAACCCGCATTCCATCATCGACTACCGGCTGATCGAGGACGAGAACCGCATCCTGCAGAGGCGGATACAGGAGCTGCAGAAACAGGTGCGCTGAGGTGGCGCGACTGGCTTCGGTTTGCTCCTTGTGGGGAATGGGATGTTTTTCAGGTATTAGTTCAACACCTTGCCTCGTAAAGAGTGGCGTATGGTGTGCATCGTGGCTTGCCAGCGATCATTCTGTATATGCATTATATGAAAACTGTTTTTACTTAATGGTGTGCCCATTTAACGTCACTGCTGTTTGTGACTCCGAAACCGTTGTTTTTTCCTAGTAATTCTCCAGAAACATTTTTTTTAGATCACCTTTTGGCAACAAATAAAAAAGGGCATGAAGTTGGCATCAGGTGGTGGTTAAGTGGTCATTGGATGTGTGGCCTGTTTGGGCGAAATGGACAAAAGGAAAACTGACAAAATCTGTTGGCCTATCGAATATCAATATGTATGTCTAGTGTGAGTCCAGGCTCTGCCGTGAAATAGTGTGTTTGTCCAGCTGCCTGTGTAACCAGCGTGTGTGACCTGTGCCGCGGGACAGGTGGACGACCTCACCACCACCAACGAGTTCCTGCTGGACCAAAACGCCCAGATGCGGATGGCCAAGCTGGCGCAGTCGGTGTCGGGCGTCACCAGTCTGACCACGGTCACCGTGCCCGCCGTCACCATGGCGGGGCCCATCAGCCAGCCCATGGTGGCGGCCGGCGGCACCACCCAGGTCAGCACTGCAGGCCGGGTACAGGTGCACTGGAGGCGTGGCCTGCTTATTGAAATGTTTTGCTGGAATGGGAATAGGACCGGGCTGACTGCCTTTTTCTCGCATTGAACTGTATCTATCGCGGTGGTGTGGAAGTTTTGTAAGATGCGCTGTAATGTTTGCTTTGCATACAGTTGTACACATGCCCTGGACCATTTCAATGGACTCTGTTGCCTGTCTGGACTTGGTCTTAACAGGCAGATGCGTAGAATATAGCTTACTGTCGGGACGGACCACTACTAACCAATACCACACCACTATATGATGAGTACACCGCAAGTACTTCGCTCAGGTCATAGTATAGACTCAGGTCATTACCTGAGTCTATACTAGCCCACAGCCACCACCCGCTCACATCAGTATCGTCCACAGGTGCAGACCCTAGCCTACAGCCACTCCCTACCTTCTGATGACCATGCCGTTCTCTGACGACCGTGCCGTCCACAGATGGTGACTGTGCCGGGAAACATGGCCGCCGTGCCCGTCTCGCTGGCCCACACGCCTGGCTCCACGGCCACCATCGCGGTCAGCCTGGCGCCCGTCTCCATGCACCAGCCGGGAGGCGTCGTCTCCATGGCCTCAATCAACCCCGCGGCGGCCAGTATGGCCAGCATCGCCAACCAGGTCACCATGGCGCTCAACCAGTCCAACATCAACCAGCAGAGCGGCTCCATGGGCAGCATCAACCAGGCCACCATGGCCACCATCGGGCAGCAGCAGAACGCTGCCGCGTCGATGGCCAGTATCAATCAAGCCACCATGGCCAGTATGAATCAACAGCAGCAGCAGCAGCAGAACGCCGCCGCTGCCGCCTCCATGGCCAACATCAACCAGGCCAACCTGGCCTCCATCAATCCCATGGGTCCTTCGATGGGTTCGATCAACCAGCCGGGGGTGGCTGCCTCCATGCCCTCGATGAACCCGATGTCGACCAACATGGACCAGGCGACCATCGCCTCCATGAACCCGATGGCCGCCTCCATGAACCCCATGGCGGCTGCCTCCATCCAGCAGCCGGTGGCGGTGGCTTCGATGGCCTCCATCAACACGGCAGCGGCGGCTGCTGCGGCCCAGGTGGGAACCCGTGTGTGCTGGAACTGATGTTAGATATCGTGTGAAGTTTGCTCAGCTGTACATATGAGTGTTGCAGAATGGAAAATAATGGCATGCAAACAATTTCAATTCCTTTGCAAGAGTCAAATTTGATTAATGTGGAGTTTTCCTGTCATTACTTTTTTCTCACATGTACTCCTATTCCACATTGATTACTAGCTATTTGTGCATTGTTTATAGTGGATGATCCATCGTTTAGATTGATAACCGATTCAAAACTGACAGCACATTATTTGATAGTAAAAGGTAACAGTTTTCGATTTTTCCAGACATGCCCTTTTTATGGAACCTCAACTTACGTCCCCTCATTTCACAATGCGGTCGTTTTCATTGCCACAGTTCCTTCGCTGTGAGAGGTGGTGTGGGGGAGGAGCACTCGAATTCCTCGCTGCTAACCCGGGCTCAAATCCCCGGGCGGACATTCTGCATACGCCTTTCCGGTCCGCCAAAACGCCCTCTCAGCAGGGTGAAAGTTGGTGACACTACATGGCTTCTGTAGTTGGCGTCTGGTGAAGCCCCACAGTTGCAGTGCGCGGCGGTGTTTTCTGTAACCTGTGTTCCCTCTCTCTCCGCCAGGTGAACGCTCAGGTGGCGTGCTCCATGTCCGGTGGCTCGGTCGTCTCCTACCCGCTAATCTCACAGCTCAGACCTATCCTGTCGTCAAACCTGACGCAGTAGTGCGTTAGTGTGACGCGGTGCCTCAGTCGACGCACTTTCAACGCCACCTGCCGCGGTGACAGCCGGCTATCTCCCAGACTGAGAAGGCAGCCAAGGAGATTTGGAACAGGACGCGCTGCGTCGCGCGCCGGGTCCGTGGCTTTGTCTTTTATATGTGAACGGCACGAGTGTTTATGTCGCAGCTTTCATTAAGCGTATTGGAACGTGAGAGTAGTCCTGTAGAATGATGTGTACCTTGTATTGGACTCGTCAACGACTCCTCCTGCCCGACACACACACACACACAACACACAGTGTCCCCAAATTACTTTGAGCTAGGGTGTCTTGTGGACAATTCAACCAAAGTTTTCAGTTAGTGAGTGGAAAATTATGGACTTCCCTTTCCAGTGGCGTGAGGTTTACGAACTCGTCCTATATATGAAATGTGATTTTGTTCATTCTAATTTGCTTCAGGTACTATCTTCCTGTCGAGAAAGAAGTCATTGCCAGCAACTTTTCTGTTCTCACACCAGAAACGCATTTGAAACTTAAAAAGAACAGAAGTGAGTGAAAAATCCAGCTTGCCCGGGTGTTGCTCTCCACCCAGAACCCTAGCCTTTGGGACACCGCATACACAGTAGGCCGCCTTCGTTGGCGCCAGTCTCCCTCCGGTTGTCTGTGCCCCTGGTCGGTCCCCGTCCGCCTTGTACCGCTGTCAGCGGTCCCGTATCGTCGGGAAATTGATTTGTCGTGATCATTTTCGGGATTGGTTCCGGAGCACGACATCTGTGACCGGGCAGGGGCGGAGGAAGGCCTAACTCGGGAGGGCTGCCTTGAGGCGTTACAGTCGTGTGGTGTTAATTCAGACCCAGAAGTGCATCATTCTGTAACCGATTCTAAAGTGGAATGTACATCAGACTTTACTATCAGCGCTCTTCCATTTTGAAATTGAGCGGCTTCTCAGGCCGGGAAACATGACTTTTTCGTCGGACAGGTTCTCGCGTCAGGTTACCACGTCATTGCAAGGGACAGCAAAGTACGAGGTTGGAGTTCTATGAGCTTTGATATAGGCATGTAGTTTTAAGCCACTGCTGCTGCGGAGGCTATACGTGTGGTACAGGCATGGGGAGGCTCTGGGAGAGGAGTAAACAATTTTAGATGATGGTGAGGCATTAGTTCAGCATTGTGGAATTATGTACCTGTACGTTTGCGCAGACTGGTAAATCAGGTACTAAGCAGCTGCTTGCAGGAGCGTTGAAGTATTAAATTCACGAGGATATTGTGTTTGTTTTTACGTACGATTGTTATGTTGCATCTGCTATGTGGCCATAGACAGGAGCGAACAAAACACCCCATTACAATGCTGCATTATCTCGGTATGCCCTGGTTATGTCGCCTGCTTTATGTGGGTAAACCAGGGTGCACTGCGGAAGGAGATAAAATATCTGTGGTTTGCGTGTCATTGCCCCCACGGGGCTAGATTTGGTCGGCTCTGTCCTCCGTAGTATTAGATTGTCCCATTTCCGCCATAATGCGTCAATGTATAAACTCCGATTGTACTTACGTTTCCTGAGTGCTTAGGTTTCTCCCTGATGTTTACGTTCGTGTGTTAAAAATGTTGTTTTGGTTCAAGAATTAGACTATTGAATTTGACTTGGGGCGGCATTAGGACATCTCAGCAGTTGAATGTGTGTTGATGATGTGTGTGATTTCGTGCTTCTGGTTGCACTTTCTTGCATATGTCTTGTGCTATTTATATACAAGCCAAGTTTGCTAAGTTTGTTCTCTTATTAGCTGCTCCGATAAATGCGCGAGCAGAATCGATTGTTGTGCTCGCACGTGGCTGGAATAAGTGGCCAGGTCTATCTCTGGAACAAATCGAACTGAAGCCGAGGTAAAACAGAAAAGAAAAAGCTATTAGTCCGAGTCGCTTGCCATGTCTTGCCCTGTCTAGACTTGCCATGTCCGAGTCGTTGACTCCGTCAATTTTATCTCATGCTAGTGAGAATAGAGTAGAGACTGGATCGAAATCGATTCAGGTGGAGGAACAGCGAGATCGATCAGGTCGATCGATTCAGGTCAGTGATTTAACGTGGCGGGTTCTGTAGCATTTGCAGGGATCGCAGCAGCTGACGAAGTTGGCTGGCGGAAGCATCGTTAACCGAAACGAAGTCTGTCCTGCGGCTTCAGATCGTTGCGAATTTGATTCGGGAGGCAACCATGGCGTGTGAATGGGGCCGAAGTTCGAAGTTGGGTGCTTCTTTCATGACACTAGTGCTGCATCGCAGTATCACCGAGCTTCCTTGCGAAGCTCACGCCAGCTTTACTCACGCGCCATTCTCGTTAGACCAGTCCCCTCATAAGCTCTGACTCTCACAATAATGTGCTCACAGTTGAAGGGCTTGCGAAAATGTTCATGCAAAAGCGAAGCATGAACATTGGAAAATATGGCCAAGAACTGAGACTTGAAGTGCCGCAGGTTTGGCGCTGGTGAGACTACACTGACTTCTACAGAGCTAATGTAGTCGCCGCGCAGCCGCAAAGCGTCGGTCCCTACGACGTGCGAACACTACGAGTAGGAAACTCCGACTCTCTTCGTGATGTATTACCTGGCCTCGAGGCCCCGGCCACGTGACATCCTGTGCCTGCTGTGGGTGACGTTTCTAAACTTAGCGGTATTCTTACTATTAACACGAGACGGGGGGTACCACCTCTGGTTTTCGGAGATAGCAGAAAAACGGCGGCGCGTAGCGCCGCCTACGGATACCTTTTCCCTCATCATTTTTACAACTTCGTGAAAATTCTAAGGTTGGTCATCCAAGGTCAGGTCACCAGTACAGGTCAAGTGACCCGACCCAAAAAAGTTTAAGATAGCATAAGTTGGAGCAGGGTGAACTTATCCGATTGAAACTCATATCACATAATGGCCCCACCGAGTTCTCTAAAATATGTTCCGGTATTTTTATATCGATGACCTAAAGTCAGGTACGAGGCATGACCTCTCCTGGAAATACATGGAAAAATGGTTTTACGGAATAGCTCAGTAACGGATGGTGATAGAGCATTTATTTTAGCTGCGTTAGACTCGCCTGGGCTTGCGGTTCTAATGATATGCATTTTATATAATTTGACCCGACCTGACCTCAGGTCAGGTCAAATCCTTGATTTGACCTAGCAAGGTCAAATTATACATCATTCGATTCGGCTTGCTGAGAGGATTCATATAGTTCAAGTCGTTTTACTCTATCTTTACTTGTTCAGATGTAATTGCCGAAAAACTGAATTTACATGTACCCCTAGACGGCATGTTTTGACCTCTCGTGACCTTAAATGTGACCTGACAAAAATGGTTCAAATGTTTCGATGGAGACGTGGGTGGGCAACCTAGCGCCGTTTACCGTTTTCGCTACCTACCGTGGTTTTGAGATCTTAGGGGTGGGACCCGCCCCCTCAATGCGAAGGTGGCTCAGACCCCGTCAATGCGCGTGTTAATAATTCACCATGGGTTTTCAAGTTCACCGTGCTTTAAAGTAAGATTTACTTGAATGTTAATCGGTGCCCAATGACGTTGGTAGTTAGTGACAGTCGTCAGAGTCAAAAGTCGTGGAGCATAGTGTGGTGAGAGAGTAGAGTTTGTAAGGACCTGATGACAATGCCTAGGAAATATTCGGTGAGGGAGCATAGTTAGATCTCCATAACTGCTTTTTATGTTGAAAAGGACTCGTGTAGCATGACTTGATCAACTCGTAGTCTTATCAGGTATCTTTGTGCTTGATTTGATCACAAGTATCTCGATGTCTGAATATTGGCCAGGTTTAACCCGTGCCCCACCGGGGGGGCGCCACCTTCGCCCCACCGCGGGGCCATCGATGCCCCCCTCTAACTCCGAAAATATGGGCCTTAGCGCAAATCTGCAACGTGCACTAGAAAGCTCGCGTGAATTCAGTAAGAAATTACTTCACATGTTTTAGTGCTCAGGTCAATGGTTTGACCTCCAGAGGTCAAATTAGGTCAAGATCGGCTATTTTCACTCAAATATGCAATGCTTAAGCAAACTAGGCATAACTCTTATGCCATTAGAGCTATTGAAGTCTGGTAAAAACAAATTTGATAGGAGATTGCCAACACTTTTCCGCTATGCGAAACGTTAAGACCTCCCGCCAGTGGTTTGACCTCCAGAGGTCACCTCGTGACCTAATATGACCTGAGGTCACGAAAGGTCAGAAAGTGACCTTGCCGTATATCAAATGAAAGCCAGTGACAAGACAAAGACGATGGTGTTTGTTTCAGCGCTCTAGCTTAATTAGGTCAAAAGTTATTGCCAAAATACTGTTTTGACCCCTGGTGACCTTGGTTGACCTTGGAGAGGTCAAAGGGCAAATATGGCCCCTGTAATCCGTGAAAGGGTGTCCAAGAACGCTTTTCTGATCAAGCTGAGCATTTTCAATAGTTTTTGTGACTTTTAGATCATAAAACAGCTTTTCCCCATGCTTTTTCAATGGGAGAGGTCACCTCGTGATCTGACCTCAGGGCACGAAATCGAAAAATCCCGGATATGCACCTTGTAGACCCTGGAAGGTTCATAAAGTGTAGGAAGTTTCAAATCGATCGACTTCGAAATGTAGCTCTTACAGAGCTCTAAAGTTGAAGTGAGGTGACCTTGGTTGACCTCGTCTGGTGACCTGACCTTGGGTGACCCAGGTTAAAAAATTAGGGATGGTGGGAAAATGATGCAGTGAGAGGTAGAGCGCTCAACCGCGGTGCTGCGCCTCGTCGTTTTTCTTCTATCCCGGAAAAACCTTAGGGGGCATCGATGGCCCCCGGTGGGGCGAGGGTTACCAAAACGCAGGGGAGAAACGAAGGAAAATGGCACATCATAGCTCGATGGAGGAACTTCATCACTCGGGAGGAAGCTCTTGTTTTCTTCTGGAAAATACTTGGTTCCCTGCACAATAAACCTTGTTAAAGGCCGACAATGGCTTTCTTCAAATGGTACAATAGCCATTGCCAAACGGCGAGTAAACCTTCGGACATTGCGAACTAGAAGGGCACTGGTTCCAGTGAAGGAAGAGCAGGCGACCATTGGCAGGGGCTGGGGACCAAAGATGGCGCCCAGTTTGTAAACAAAACGTCCTGATCCCGTCCTGAGGATGGTGTCCACCGCACTCAGTTTTATACATGACCAGGATATACTGTGAATGATGTGAACATTTTTTGGGGATCAGCGGTTCCAAAATGCTTTTTTTTGTTTGTTTTATATTGCATCTGTTTGCATGATATTTATTGCAGCCAACGGTATAGTAGCATTTATAGTAGTCAGAAGTAAAAAATGTCAAAATATAACCAGAGAACCAGAGGGTCGAGGTGTTTGTTTATGAAACAAAACGACAAGCGAGTTGAAATGAACGATTTCCTCCCACGCAATTCATGTCTTAAGTGCAGGATGTCGCTGTCTATCCTGTCATCGTGAGTGAGCGGTATTCCTCCAAAATTGATATCTCAACATAACCTAGACTATTTTAGATTTTCCCGACAGTGAGCCCTGCCTCCAAACCATCACAAGCTCCGCCCTCTGCCCTCCACTCGACAGCGAACAGCAACGTGATCACGTTGGTTGGGAGGGAAACAAAGTCGAAAGCAAAAAAGGTCCGCAGTAAAACGTTAAATATGCCTTTTCGGTAGCATTTTGGAAACTGGAGACAAACAAAAAACGGGGTGAAAATGTGGACTCAAGGTACTTTTTCATCCAAGCCCCAATATTACACGACCTTCACTAATTCTGTTTAAGTCAAAGCACCAAAATCTTGCTACAAGCTAAAGAGTCGGGAAAAGGAGGTCGATCGCTTGGGGGGACAGAAAATAGTTTGCCCAAGCTTTTCGTTTGGGGGAATGCCTTTTGCCCCCCTGATCCGCCACGAACAGCAACCAGCTGTGGCGAACTAGTCCTTCGAATAAACGATTTCTATATTAGCGTTTCTTATAATTTGTCAGAGAAATAGATGTCTTTTAACAATTAAAAATTGTGGTTCGCACCCCTCTACAAGGTTCACTGTGCTGTGGCATTGTTCTCCCTTCAGGCAATCCAGACTGAAGACGTGATGACTGATTGACGTAAGGCTGGCCACTGCGGCCTACACAACGGCAGCTGAATACTAATTGTTCGGTGGCTCGGGTGCTGAAAGCTGAAGCTGAGTCAACGAACCCCGAACAAATGAACACGTGGGAGTTCGTGCACCTCACTCTTGTCAAGGTCGGAAGGTCGGTCGCATGATATGCGGAGCTAGTCGAACTGGGTTGTGGGCTGCACGTATTGAGCAAAACAGGGCAATTAACGGAACCCAGACGTGTTTTCAAACGTAGAATTTTTTGTGTTGAGTGATCCCCAGGCTGTTCAGTTTTGCTTCGCTGGGGCAAAGGCGTTTCTAATGCCAGAAAACAGCATTTCTCACTAAGTGATTATTTTTATGTCGTTTGCTATATGTGCTAATAAAAGAATCCTAACCAGGTTTATTGTGCGAGACAGGAAAATAACGGGCCTGATAAAAAACACGAGAATGCCCTTTCAGCTGTCAAAATGTGTCCATGAGAGCCCTAAAAATTAGGTTTTTATTTTTATTTCTGTTTTATTTCATTAGGGCCACTCCCAACAGGCACACTTGCCGAATTACAGGGAGTATTGGCGTGGGTGTTTAAGGATCCTCTCCACCGGGTCAGATCGGACACGGAAGGCGGTTTTCCGCCGTGGGGATTGAACCCACGTTAATAATACCATTATTAAACGGGGACCCATGCTATCCGATCCGTAGACTGGCAACGAAGCCACTAGGCCACCCCGGCCCGATCCTTATTTGGTGTGCAGCTAAAACTTAGAAAAGAATGCACTGCCGACATAAGCCTTATGACCAATACGCATATATTGTCATTTAAATACCAGATATGTAAATACGGCTGTATATATTGTTGAAGAAGCTGGTGATACAGACAAAAGAATATTTCAAACAAAATAAAATGCAAAGTTTACAAGTATAGTGAACTGCTCTTCCATGAGTGCAGAAACGGAGAGTCTCTAACCCGTGGCCTTCCTTTTGATATTTTAGACTGTTAATCATTTACCCACTTGTACTGCTTCCTAAAAAATCAAACATTGCCCGTTGGTTCCCCAATAGTCGGGATGTTTCGACGTCCAGGTCTTTTGTCCTTGGTCAGTGTCACGAAAAATGTTGTTTTCTGATATGGACCTCTTGCTTGGATGCACTGCCTTGTAACCAAAAAGTCAAAGTTGTCTCTCGTATTATTTTTTCCGTTGCTGTTGAAACATACTTTTAGATGGAAGACTTTAGTTTGCTTTCTTCAAAACAAATAATCATTAGCCCAGTCCTTCTAAATTGGCATAGTAATACCACAGTCACTTGAAATTGCGCCCACTGCTGCTACCAGGCAGTAACTTCGGACCAAAACGGAACGGATCAAATGGTTCGGAACGGATCAAATGAGGAGAGGAGGGTGAAATGACATCCCCTGTAGGTCCACAAAGGCAGGTCCTGTGTTTACGGTGGATTGGATAAATAGCGGAATATCAGGAGGCATCAGGGTCGGCGCGTAAGGGCCGATCGGAGGATGTGCCCCCTTTCCCCCTGCCTCTGCCCATGCCACATGTAGCAGCTCTGTGCCGCAAAACATGTCCTGAATGTGGTGAGGTGTCCTCTTCCCTTGAACGCCTACCACAGGACATGTTGTACCGCTGAGCAACAAGTTCAAAATATGATGCACCACTAAACAGTGAGTACGCGGTATACTGTACCCACTAATGGATCCAGGATTTCATTTTGGAGGGACTATGGGGCTCGACTTCGCCCGCCATTTCTTCGGAACAGCCTCCGGCTATGCATTAACTATAGCCTCTCAGACATGGGGGGGGCTTGAGCCCCCCAGCCCCCTTGTATCCACCACTGACTGTACCGCTGAACAGCGACTACATGGTATGCTGTACCGCCACCAAGCAGGGACTACACGGTATACTCTAACGCTGAACAGCGACTGCACGACATACTGTACCGCTGAACAGCGACTACACAGCATATCCTGCCGAGCATGAACTAAACGGTATACTGCATCCCTGCAATGGCGGATCCAGGGGAAAGACATTTGCCCCAAAGGGAAAAGCTCGGGGTAAAACTATGTTTTTATCCTCCCCCCTCACCCCAGAGCTGTTGACCTCCTTTTTGCTCCGAATCATTTTTAGTTTATAAACAAGGTCTTGGTGCCTCAACTCTCAACTTCAAACAGAACAAGTCAGCTTCAGCATAAAAATTGGGCCTGGGATAGCAAAACAAACATCTTGTTGCCACATGTTTGAACGGGTGATTTTTTTCTTCCGACTCTTGGGTCTACCCTCAAAACATACCGTCTAGTTAAATTCCAGGATTCTCTCATTGCGTGAAGTTTTTTTATTTTCTTTTTGCTCATCGACTTTGGCCTGTTTCCCAAACCTACCGGCTAGATCCGCCACTGCACCCTGGGCAGCACATGCATGTTATACTGTACCGCTGAACAGCGCCTACACGCTAAGCGTTATTGCGGAACAATGCTGTATCGCCGAACAGTGACTGTACGGTATACTGCACCGCGGAACAATACCTGTACGTTATACTGTACCGCTGAACAGCGATAGCACGGCATATTGTACCGCTGAACAGCGACAGCACGGCATGGTGTATCGCCGAACAGTGACTGTATGGTATACTGCACCGCGGAACAATACCTGCACGGTATACTGTACCGCTGAACAGTGACTTTATGGTATGCTCTGCCGCTGAACTGCGGCCACATGGTATGCTGTACCGCTGAACAACGCTTGCATGGTATGCTGTACCGCTGGACAATGCCTGCACGGTATGCTGTACCGCTGGACAGCACCTGCATGGTATGCTGCACCGCTGAGTATACACGCAACGATGTTGGGGCAAGGTGGCCTGACTTATAGGCGTGGCTACCGGCCAAAAAGTAGGATGTGGGGGACAATTGCTTTTTAGCTACTGACGACAAGAAATCCCACAGTCTAGAAATAGAATCATTGGATTTGGGATGGTAGGTACTCTATTCATGCTGCTAGAAACTGGCAACACTTTCTATTTTTCCACCTAGACTTAAAAAAACTTTGGATAAAAGACGGGAGTGAACAGTACCCGCGTGTCTCCCTCGTAGGTAGGCGTCTGGTCTGGTCCTCTCTCAGTGCATCCCAAAAAATTTCCGATTCCAAAGAAATCTGAAGAAGGAAAATCATCCATTGCATGGGCGATTGGTACCAATAAGCCCATATTCCTATATTTGCATCCACGTGGAGTTTTTCCTGCCAGAAAGGGTACAAATTGCCACTCTCCCAAATCAATTTTACCCCACTGCTCGGCGAAGCGGCTGCCGTCGAGTAGACAATCCCATGTAATTATATACTGAGTCGGCGAGCTTTCCCAGCTGGCTAATGCTTGGTGCGGTATGGTAGCTCACGGATAGCTGGCTGGCTGTTCCGCAGAGCTAGTGCTGAATTTGTATTTGCTGCTGTTAAATTCAACCCCGAAAGAGTGACAACACCTTGCTTCGGGGCCTCTTTTGTCTCTCTGTCAGACCATGGATCAAACTGTGGATTTTCCTCTCTCTCTCTCTCTCTCTCTCTCTCTCCTGGCGAGGGGTGGCATAGCCCTCTTCCCGGAAGTGTTGTAACCTGTACCTACGTCATCCTCCAGTGCTCGCTTCTCGGTGCTAATCAATGGACTGGAAATTCAGACTACCTTGCAATCAACGACGCGGAAACAGGTTCTCTCCGTGCAATGTGTCATGCGAGCCGACCTTCAGCGTCAATTGGCTGTGCCAAATCAGGGGCTGTAAACGTAGATTTGCTTATGCTGAGGATTGAAATCAATTTGTTCTTAGTTCCCTACTTTAGGAGAACTAGGAAGAAGTGTCCCTTCGATCCTGCAGAGCTGAAACAGAGACCTACCACTTTCTTTGGTCGCAAATAGTCTACTTTTTGCCTAAAGACGTTATGTCTCCACAACTAAATAGTCTTTTGTAAATACAGTGTCCCCGTTTCTTTTGAGCGCTGTGATTTACCTCTTTAACACGCGCATTGACGGGGGGGCGGGTACCCACCCCCTCGGGTTTTTCGGAGATACAGAAAAACGGCGGCGCTACGTGCCGCCATACTTGGCATGCCTTTTCCCTCATCATTTTTACAACTTCTGTAAAATTTTAAGGTTAGGTCATCTCAGGTCAGGTCACCAGTACAGGTCAAGTGACCCGACCTCAAAAAAGTTTAAGATAGCATAAGTCGGAGCAGGGTGAACTTATCCAATTGAAACTCATATCACATAATTGCCTCACCAAGTTCTCTAAAATATGTTCCAGTATTTTTTATATTGATGACCTAAGGTCAGGTACGAGGCATGACCTCTCCATTGGAAATACATGGGAAAAATGTTTTTTTTTACGGAATAACTCAGTAATGGATGGCCATAGAGCATTTATTTTTGCTGCAATAGATTCGCCTGGGCTTTGCGGTTCTAATAATATGAATTTTATATAATTTGACCCTGACCTGACCTCAGGTCAGGTCAAATCCTTGATTTGACCTAGCAAGGTCAAATTATATATCATTCGATTCGGCTTGCTGAGAGGATTCATATAGTTCAAGTCGTTCTGCTCTATCTTTACTTGTTCAGATGTAATGGCTGAAAAACTGAATTTACATGTTATCCCTGTGACGCATGTTTTGACCTCTCGTGACTTTAAATGTGACCTGACCAAGAAATGGTTCAAATGTTTCCGATGGAAAAGTGGATGGGCAGCCCAACGCCGTTTACCGTTTTTCGCTACCTACCGTGGTTCTCGAGATCTTAGGGGGGGTCGGATACCCGCCCCCGCCGTCAATGCGAAGGTAGCTTAGACCCCCGTCAATGCGCGTGTTAAGCTATCGACAAAATGTTTTCCTTGTTTCGTTTCTAGATGGAATTGAAAAAATGCACAGAGCTTGGAAAAATTGAATCGATGCTCCTATCTCTGTGACTTTAGTTTTTCAACCTCAAAACGGCCTGGATCACTTAGAGGCCGTTTAAGAGACTTAATTGTTTGATCAGATCTATAAATGTTTGATAATCCAACTGAAATCTATATGGGCCGGATCGCGCACCTATAATTGTTGGGGTTTAACGACGCACCAGATTATATGGCGTCAACAACTCTCACCCTGTTGGAAGGGATTTTGGAGGATCAGATCAACTTATTCAGGGGCTCTGTCGGGACATGAACCCAAAACCTGTGGCTCAGAAGGCAGGCGCTCTACCATTTAGTCACGCATCCCCGAGATCGTACACAGCCATGATAACGTAATTTTTAGAAGGCATATCAAAACTCCTTTAGGCTGTAGAGGCAAAACTGTCACTATTCTCAAGATTTGCAAGTAGAATGTTTGTACAATTTGGAAAGATTAATTTGTTTTACATTTCAGTTTAACCGTCTTGAAATGGGAAAATGATCATTCTGGAATGCACAAGGCATCAGCAGGAGGCTATGTTGGCAGATTCCACCTGCCTCACAGCTCACGGGCACTGCCGCACCCTGAGCCGTCGGTGAACCTTTGACCCTGACCTTGGCCGTTGTTTGACCACTGCACTGTTAGCGTCCAATGCCAGCCCGCCGCCCTCCGCGGTCCGCCCCGATATAAAACCTTGTCACGTCCTGTCTTCTGTCTGTTGCCGCGCGGTAACGAGCCTGGAAGATGCGGTCCCTGATTCTGGTCCTCATCGTGGCCGGCCTGGCTGGGGCCGAGCCCGTGCGGCGCGAACGTGCCCTCGGGGGCTTCCTGTCGAGAGAACCTGCGTATGAAGACCCCTCCGGCGACGAAGACTGTGTCTGCATCCCGTTTTACAAGTGTGTGGATGGAACTGTGCCCAGCTACGCCCAGATTGTCAAATTCAGGTGAGTGAAATGCGATATCTAGACACCTATATCCTAGGGCGTCAAGGCTATAAAAAACAAATGACTCGGAAAGTTTTGCTAAAACCCAGTCAACTGAGAAGATGAGATATGGAACCTGACTTAACATTCTAAATATCGACGGAAATGATTAGACGCAATGGGATGGCACTCGTATAGACGAGCGATCCCATATTCAATAAAGTGGTCAAATTGAAATATTTTGCTTTCTGCTAAAAGCTCCTGAATGTAACTACACCAAACTTAAGGTATTTCGATGTTACATGGAAATGACTTAGAAGTGCAGTAGGTATGACGATACAACTACATATCGTTTTTTATATTTCTGCTTCAAAACAATCAGTTCGTTTTCGGCAAAACTCAAACTGTTTCAGGGCTGCCTAGGAAAAACACATTTAGTCTTTGAGTACATGCTACTTTTTCCATTACATAATAAAGTTTCTTTTGGTTAGATTAAAACCTGCACAGAAGGAAAATAAAACTAAGCTTATATGCATTGTACCAAAACCTACAACTGTGGTTTTGTAATTACCGTATGTTATCATATCAACAATAAATTCTATTACAGTATAACTTGTATAATCCACTATCGATATAATGTTAACTTCCGAGAACGCCTTGATTATGTTTCTTCAATAGCAGTGAGGGTTGCCTCATCCGTTATCTCAAACATAAAATAAAACCAGTTTACAAATACCAATTTGTATCCTTCATTGGTTTTAAATAGGAGGTGTCATTGGCAGCTCCTTGTTTTTAAAACTCAAGCTACCCCAACAGCCTTGCTTCGATCAATTGAATAATAGCTTGCCTATTGAATTCCAATTGAATTCCAATTTAATAATACTTGCCCGGACTTTGGACTGTTTGCTCCACCTATATTCAAATGTGTTCCTCCTTCAGTAACTGACACGTACATATGTTCAGATGTTCCCATCCCTTCGTGACTCAAAAGTATGTTCAGATGTGTCCTTCCTTTTGTGACTTGCGTGTGTGTTCAGATGTGCCCTTTTTCGTTAATTGCAGGTATGTTAAGATGTGTTCTTTCTCCCGCCACCTGCATGTATGTTAAAAAGTAACTGTCCTTTCGTGACTGGAACATATGTTAATATTTTTTCATTCCTTCCGTGACTTGCATGTGTATTCAGATGTGCCCTTCCTTCCGTCACTGGCAGGTATGGTCCGAAGAAGGAGTGTACCGGCTTCAACATGTGTTGCGACGTTCATCCCGATGTCATCAAAAAGATCGAGGCCAAGCCACAGGTTACCAAGGGGGTTCTAACTACTATAAGCGACGGAGTTCGTGACATCTTTGCCGGTGAGTAGAACTCTTTTAAAATCACCGATATATACGAAATGGTTTAGGGTTCACTCGCAACGTTGTTACAATATGTCTTTTTCTTTTCTGATGCCAAAGTAGGTGTCTACTTCTTACCTAATCTCTCCTTAGCAGGCGTTTCAATTTCATTAAGCCTGTTTTTGGCAGCTCAATATGTTTATTCACCTCAGAATGGTTATGCTTTAATATTCCGCGGGTAAAATTTACCTGTCTTTGCCAGGTGCCGGAGCTGCAATTGGAGTGACCCCTGGCTCCTCTGCGCAGTGCGCATGCGTCGCGTTTTACCAGTGCGATGGTGGTGTTCTGGCTCCGGAAATCGCCCGCAAAGTAGACAAGAGACAGGTGAGAAACTACTCGTAACGGCTCATTGACAGTTTAATGTGGACATTGAAATAACTATAATAATAATGCTGATAATATTGATATAGTGGAATGGAATATTACAGCTTATAGCACTGAATAACTCTTCTGCGGCCCAAAAATATACTTTTCCCCCAAAGATACTTATCAGAACAACATGCATGAACATATCTCTGAAAACCTTTCTACTTTGTGGGGGCTATACAAATTGACTTAAGGGCCATTAACGATAACAAATATCCCAAAATGCTGATTCCAAGTTACATACTTATGTTTTATATCGATACAACATACCAATTTGCTTGGAAATATACCAAAAAAATCGGTTGAATTGATGCATTTCTGTTGGAGACCAATGTACTTTAGACCTCAACATAGCATTATGTCGACTTTTTTGTCAGTCGTAAGGCTACTGTCGGATTTAGTTACCTATACCTATTAGAAGTTTGCACTGGGTTTGAATCGTATGAACTACAGGTTTCCCCTCCTCCCACTCTCCAGATATCCACCACGGGACGGTGCAGCAACAGCAATGAGAAGTGCTGCACGCTGCCGGCGTCCTCCACTTCGGCCCAGCCGGCCGAGAAGTGCACCTGCGTCAGCAGGGATCTCTGCAGCCAGAGTGACATCCAGCCGCTGCGTGTGGGCTCCAAACAGCCGGCCTGCCGAACCTCTGAGGTCAGATGCTGGCGGTGGTGATGATGAGATGAGGATGACTGACTCGGCTAAATTTGCACGGATAACGTATTTTGATGGATACGTGACTGACTTTGTTACTGGGCTAAAACTGATATAAGATGTTTACTTAGATGGATTATGGTATGCAGTGACTATTGTTGCTCTCATTTTTGCTTATTCTCCTCTAAAAATTATTCAACTGTTAAACATGGCCATAAACAAGTCTTTTATCATAAGCCTACAAACTTTTCAAAATTTCTTTAAGATTTTGAGCTTGCCCAATTTGGGACTTTTTCATCAGCCGCTGCCCGACAGGTGTGCTGTACGAGCCCCAAGACTCGGGTGTCAGGCGGGTCGGGCTCGTTCGGAGCTACAGGCACAGTTCCAGACGCACCCAAGCCCGACTACGATGTCTGGAAGTTCTGCAAAAGCTACCCGCTCAGCGTCGCCTGTGTACGCTCCAGACAGGTCAGTCTATCGCAGTTCCGCTCTCGCCGAACACTACTTCAGCCGGTATTGAAGCCCGATTCAAAATTACTTGTGATTCGCTCCTATCTGTGTCCATCTAAAATGTGTGACACCTCTGTTGATGAGGACGAGTGGAAAAAACATGAGATGGAATCTCAACAAAGCTTCTGTTGCCATTTGTTACATTGCTTCTGTGATTTAAAATTAGCTGGAATGCTTTTTGCAGCATTGCACGGCACATCCAATGCACTTTACTGGGAAGACCTGCAAAGGTTTGCGCCAGTGTGTCTGAAAAAATGATACCTTTGTGCGATTGCGGGCCATTTTGGTTTTAGGAACAATCTATGCAAAAATAATGTATTTGGCCTATACGAGATGAGTATCCATACGAGAATTTCACCCGTTAAGAACATTCGTCATGGCATACCACCCAAGCTTAGAATAATGCAGAACGAAACGTATATCTTAATCTAAAGGCAGTCACGCCAAAATATGCGTTGGAGAAGTATTTTCTCCGTTGACCGTGCTTACTCTAAATTCCAACTCATCGATTAGATAACCTAAATGCGTTACTTCATCTAAACTTTATGAAACTCATGTAGAGCATACTTATACTTGATGAGCTAGAAAAATATCCATGGCATGTTGACCTACGACAGCTATTGACTTTCAGTTGAATGCTCGACCTACTCTCCGTGAATCCCCTCGGTTCAACCCTGACGACGACGCAAGGAGACTTTCGTAAGTAAAATAATGAGGAAGTTGTCAGTCAGCTAAGCTGGTTATCTGTGTGTGTCAGTCTGCGGGTAAGTGTGAGCGAGAGAGAGAGGGGGCGAGAGGGAAAGAGAGAGAGAGAGAGAGAGAGAGAGAGAGAGAGAGAGAGAGAGAGAGAGAGAGAGAGAGAGAGAGAGAGAGAAAGAGAGAGAGAGAGAGAGAGAGAGAGAAGAGAAGGAGCCTTCTAGCGCAATACTATCAAGTTTTACAGTATCGTCCTCTTACATGCTGGGCAAACCGAATTGGAGTATCTCGTAAATAAACTGTCAGCGCGAGACTGTAACTTATCCACCACGGCATCCACAAGGCCCTTAACAAATAGTGTCTGGCCATTTTCAAGCCTGTTGCTGGGGTGTTCTGAAAAACAGTGTTGTCTTAGCGTGGCAAAGTCACGCTCGATTCGTCTCAAGGTTTTTGTGGATGGTTCATTTATACGAGCAGCATGGACGCATTTCACTATCTAGAGAGAAAAACATTACTCAGACCAGCGTAAGTACCCAGCGTAATTGCCCCGACCAATGTATATATGCGACGTATGATACACCATAGGTAAGTGTGCGTCACGGGCTAGGTGCCCGAATGGATCTCCGAAAGTCCGGTAGATTGGATTATATAACAGGTCGGACAGGATTTTACCATTGTTGAGGTTGGATATAAGCACTTGCAATGTTTTCCGGTATAAAGCTCCATTCAATCCTCCATTATGATTGTGGTGGGCTCCACCCCCCCTGCCCCCTACATACGCAATAACCCGCTCCACGTATTCAATGGCTTTACCAAACAATCTGCCCTACACATCAAATAACCTGAATATATATATATATATCCATTAATATATTCTTCTTATTGAATAATCAGAGCTGCATAGCCAATAGCCCTTCTCTACATATCCAATAACCTGTCATGTCATGTGAAAATACGTCAAACTGGACATAGGATTTTATCTTTGTCTCTGTTCCCCATACCCCAAAACCTGCGGCGATACTCCTGAATGCTGATGATTATAATGACTCCCTTCCTTTCAAACAAAACCAGATTCGAATCACACCAGTGAGTTGATTTTATCTTCCAGATCGGCGATCGGCTACTTTGACGCCGATGACGACGTGTTGATCGAGATCCTCACCAAGCGGACATTCTCCCAGCGGGAGCTGATCTCCCAGGCCTACTCGCGGCTCACTGGCGCCACCGACGAGGGAGATGTCAGTAGCTGAACCTCCCAAACAATTTGTTTACTCTCATGTGGAGGGAGGAGGTTTTCTTTAGAGGGAGAGAGAGGGGATGGGGAGAGACAAAACTACCTCTGTGCAAGCACATAGACCACTTTCGGGACACCTTCCCCTAATAAATTGAAAATTCAGCATTAAGTCCATGGCCATGAAAATCACTCACTCACACACTCACTCACTCATTCATTCACTCATTAATTCACTCACTTACTCACTCACACTCACTCACTCACTCACTCGCTCGCTCACTCACTCACTCACTCTCTCTCTCTCTCTCTCTCTCTCTCTCTCTCTCATTCTCATCACTCAGTCACCATTACTAATTACGGTCCTCTCCCAGGCTGTGTTTGAATCATGGTGAAGTAAACTTCTTACCAAAATAAATACCTCCATCAATGCAATCATGGCTGAAATCAGCAACGGGCAGTGTATGCATATTCGTTTGGTTCGGCAGAAACTCTCCTCCAAGATCGCCGGCACTACCCGCGGCCATTTTGACTCTCTGATGCGGGAGCTGCTGAGCGCCCCCTCTTACTACGATTACCTGGCGAAGGCCCTTTACGACAGCATGAAGGGCGCCGGAACCGACGAGGATGTGTTGCTGGAAACCCTCATTTCCAGCACCAACGACGAGATCGAGATCATGAAGTCCCTCTACCGCAAGAGTAAGCGGTGGACCCAGGTGTCTTTAGGCTACTGAGTGCTGGTAAAACCAACTTCGGGGATTTACGGCACACTGACTACTGAAGTCATATGAGGTCACCAACACTCATCCTGATGGGAGGATATTATGGGGATCGAAAATATTTATGCAAAATCATTCCCTCGCCCGGGGATTTAAACCCGGGTCAGCAGTGTGGAAGCTGAATGCTCTTCCCTCACGCCACGGCATCCTTTTACTGTTTCTTGGATGAATGAAAGCTTACATCGCTGCAGTTTGTAATTCAGTGTCTTTTGTGGAAGTAATACGAGTTAGTTTATATCAAGTGAATTCTTGAAATTGACGATGTAAGAAATGTAAGAAAGTATGATGTGCCCATCAGTCTCAGATTTGAGAAAATTTTGTGAGACATAAAACAGCGGCCCAGGATTTGAGCTAGGTGCAACATATATACAAAATACGCTGTACTGGGACTTAAGCTACCCCTAAAATATATTTTTATGTAAACCAATCGAAAGCTAAATCCCAATCATGACCACGTAGAGGCAAGCCTCTGGCCATTCCTTCAATTTATTTCTGAAAATCGCTGATAATGCTACACGCTGGGTTAAGTTGTTATCCCTTACAGACAAGCATCGACTAAAATTCATGCCAAAAAATCCGTTTTGAGAATAAATATTATGCCAGAAATTTTTGTGCGCCACTAAAGTGTAGATATTTCCCTAGATAGCAAATTTTATTAATGGAAAAGCGGGCAATGATCCAAATAAAAGGCATGGAATCAAAAACGTCTAATTATGTAAAATTTAACTCACATAAAAGCGTGTAACGGTTTGGTATATATTTTTGGTTATACTATTGCTATCCATTCTCTAAAACGGATTTATAATAAATATTTTGTAATCGAACTTTGACCAGTATCTCCCAAATATTCACCAAGTTTTCGCTACAGTTGACAACACCACACTATTGGACGACATTCGGAGCGACTACAGCGGGGACCTGGAGGATATCTTGGTGGCGCTCGTCAACAACACCAGGGACAACAGCTTCAAAGTCAGCAAGGAGAGGGCACGCGACCAGGCCGTGGCCCTCTACCAAGCTGGTAGGTGGGAGAAGAGCAAGCGAAGGTGAAACCTGTGCAACAGTTCCAATGAAAGAAGCTCAAATCGTGCATATGCTAGTTCACCTAGTAGCAATATAAAATAATCACACGAACAAAGTATTGATATCGAATCATGCGTTGTTTCTCTATAGCGGCGGAAATATAGGGCAAAGACGCTATAGCACGACGCCACAGCAGATGCCCCGCGTTTCTGACATTTCGGTCACATTTCAGGCGAGGCTGGCGTCACTGGACTGGGCACAGACGAAGCCACATTCAAGTACTACCTGACCCACGAGAACTACCCCCAGCTGGCCCTCATCTTCAGCGAGTACGAACAGCTCAGCGGCAAGTCGTTCCGTGAAGCTCTGGAGGACGAGTTCAGCCGACATGTGGAGGATGCTGTTGTTGCGATTGGTGAGGCGTAAGCTCAGGCGGACCCAGGGAAATGGGAGGTGACAAACATATATTTGTACCCCTCATTTTTCCGATTTTCTCAAGAAACGTTTTGTTTTTACGAATTTTGGCCCGCCACGTTGCTCCTTCCCTGACTACTAGTTCAGAACTGTCGCTTACGGAGAACAATGCACCGCCAACCCTGGCTTTGGCTTGCATCTCTTGCTCTGAATTTGTGTCTCATAAGAATGGAACAAGCAATGTACACCTGCTTAGTAGGTACATACATTTGGTAACTTCTTCGCCCAGTGTAAATTTAAGCGTCTATTGGAAGGGAGGTATAAGCGGATAGTGGGTCACTCCAACTTTCCCCCACCTCTCCGGAAATATTACGCTGAGGTAAAGGTGAAATTTATATTTTACCCGTAGCCCAAAGCTGATTTTTATATTGGTTTTCCTCATAATTACGGGGAAATATGTGGGATAACATTAGAAGTTCTGGCATAATAAGACTTAGCTAAGGGTATAAATTGCGGGTTCTTGTTAAATCGGAATCGCCAGACTCATGTTAAACTACTCCATGAAGTGATTATAGATAGCTACAGGACTTCCAATCTCTCGCGGACGTCCTAAAGCTGTATCACTTTCAAAGCAAGTGCAACGTATCTATGTATGTAAATAAATCGCTCTGCGCCTTCCACGTCAATAACTCTCCACTGACTCTGTCAATGTCAAAATGTGCCTTTTTGTGGCAGTGGAAGTGACCCGCAATCTGCCGCGCTTCTTCGCCATCCGTCTCCACGACGCGCTCTGGGGCCGCGGGCTGCTCACCAAGGACGACTCCTCCCTCATGCGCATCATCGTCTCACGTGCCGAAATCGACCTGGGCACCATCATCCAGGAGTACAAGGCCAAATACGGACGGGAACTCACCAGCGATATAGAGGCGAGTGAACTTAAGTATCCGTTTAGAATATTTTGTTAACTAAGCATAGAAGGGAATGGTATTACTTGTTCCCCTGCGCTGCTTCGTATTCACGGTGCTAGTTCCAGTTTTCACGTTACCCCATCTGGTCTTGGTGCCCTCCATGTCCTGCCCCTCTTGCTTCAATATTCTTTTTCTCATTTTCAAACCCGTTTTGACTTATCTCTGATTACTTAAAAATTTTGGTAAATATATTTCCAGACTATTATCTATCGGTTATCTTTTTTTTCACACGAAATTTCATTTTGCTATACGCTGTGCTTATCTTTCAAATTTTTACCTACATTTTGCATTCTAGTCCAAAGCGACTTTGTATCCTCCAAATTTATATTCTGATTCGTGCTACATACTTAGATTATACTTACTAAATACGAGTATGGGTGTGGTACTTGAATGGCCTGCAATTTCACTCTTTATTGTTTATTTGCAGACCAAATCAACTGGGGACTACGAAGATGCTCTGGTCTCTCTCTGTGGAGGAGCGCCGGAAGATGACAGCGAAGAAGACGACGACTAAATGCGACGGATGCATATCTGCTCCAAAAATAAACTTCTTGTCATTATTTTGGGCCGTCATAGGCTGATCAGCGTGCACTGGTCAGCTATCGGTACTGTTTTGTGTCCATTATTTTCTACGCGACAGTACCTGCTGAGGCTAAGCCGCTTGCTAGAGTAGCAAAGAATACATACATTGCGGAATCATCTTTTGTTTGGCCTGGATATAAGTCAGTGCAATTTGAGTCCTGCTTTGACTCATAGTCCACGACATTTCAGCATGAGGCACACCTCTACTTTCACCCCGGTTTGACAGTATGGTCCCGTCACCGTCACTCTTGGTATTTAGATGCAGAAAAATGCCATCGAATCAGCAGCAGGCAATGTCAGGCTGATCGTGGGAGGACGCTCAGAAAATGCAAATGTGAAACTTAGAAAAAGGAAAAGTCTTCTTTCAACAAGAACGGAATGCAAATTGGAAGTTAGAGGGGTGAGGGTATTTCATCTTTACTTTCCTCCTGGGATCATCCTTGCAGGTCAGCCAGTTGATTCAGGATGAGCGTTCAGGTGACACAGGCGGCAGTTCTCCCCTCGTCTGGAGTGAAATCGGCGGCTAGACTGCCCCTTACCAGTCAATCTCTCCTTGCAACGTTAATTTAAGGAACGCAGTCAAGTCTGCTGCCATGAAGCTCATATATCGCCTCATCGCACTCCATCTGCTGTTAGCCGCCTACTGTGGAACATCTGACGCGAAACGTCCTAGTCCCATCTGCTACCAGCAAAAAAGACCGGGAATATGCGAGACGTACCTCGTCAGATACTATTACAATTCCAGAAAAGACATCTGCGAGAAGTTCTTCTTCAAAGGATGCCGAGCTTCTGCCAACGGGTTCAGAACCTACCGCAAGTGCGAGCAAGCCTGTCTGGATTGAAGCCACAGTCACGGCTATCGAAGGTTTGAACCTACTTCATTTGAAGCTGTGATATTTCTGGTCCAAGAAAATATTCTAGATGAATTTTCAAGAAATAATTTAAAAGCGTAATAAGATTGGGACTATTTTGCTCTTTTTTGGAGGCATGCCATTGACATGGGTGGTATCAGTGCACTGGGACGATATTCTGCTAAATATGAAGTAAAATAAGTAAAAATAAAGTAAAATATGAAGACCCTTCTATGATTTCAGCAAAAATTCAAAATATGTATTTTTTCGAATAAAAATACACCGCAAAGGGAAAGTTTGTCTGATCGAGACCATTTTAACTCTTGGCCTAACGCAAACATATCAGTGAATATTGGGGAGTAACAAATAACATCCCCTACTTTCTTAAGACTCTTAGCGCACGGGGCCACGGCGGTCGATATCCCCTCAATACTCATGTCCTTGCACTGTGATTCCTATACTTTTTACGTCGACCAGAAACAGGCTCATCACAGACCGAGTCATATAGCCATTAAATGTCAGTGCCTAACCGATTCAAATAAAACAAAAGGCTTGGATTGAAAATTAGATATAAACACCACAGTTTAAAACAGTAACTTAACACCATTAAAAGCTGTTGCGATTTAACAACGCACCAACTGCCAAGGTTATACGGCTTCGCCAACTCTCACGCTTTTTGGGAGGGATTTAGAGGATCAGGTCGACTAATTCATAGGCTCAACCGGGACTTGAATCCAGGACCGGTGGCCTTAGGCGATTTTTTATAATGTTTGTCTTACGTAGAACACCAACAGTGCGTTGTGACACTGGGTGCATGACCGCAGACATGTTTAATATCTGTCAATATGGGTGCTCGACCACAGGCATATTTAATATCTGTCAAACATCTGTCACACAATGACATGTTTCGGGCCTTTTTACGTAATGATGAGGTGAGAGTGACTTAAGATGAGTATGATATCCTCTTTCCGTTGCTCGGTCAGACCAGTGAACGAGGTAAGACCTGCTGCTCACCAGACCTCACGGGCAACAAAAAGAGGAAGGTTACCTTGTCGTGAATGTTGCCGATCCGTAGGTCTCGTCATATTGTCGTGCCAAGGTCAAGTCAGGAGAAAAGACTCTGGTCTGCGCTGCGTTCTTGTTTTTTTTTGCTCGTAAGGGTTAGTTAATTTCCTGCGCCCTCCCCGAAAAGAATAGTGAAACTAGTAACTTTTTTCCCCAACAAATTCGGAGAGAGCACAGGTACTAGACTTTAGGGTGCATCATACATGCATGCACACAGATGCATTCACCGCAGTTCAAGAGTTAGTGTGCACACCCACCCACGCCCGCACACGCGCGTGCACACACACACACACACACACACACAAAAAAAAAAAAAAAAAACACACACACACACACAAAACACACACACACACACACACACACACACACACACACACACACACACACCACACACACACACACACACACACACACACACACACACACACACACACACACACACACACACACACACACACACACACACACACACACACACACACACACACACACACACACACACACACACACACACACACACATTGGTACCCCGCTCCCATTATCAGCATCGGTCATTGAGGCTCATTATCAATAATTCTATAATTGCAAAATAAGAATTCCCTGATGTTGTTTAAGCACATGTTTGTTTAAAACAACTTCCGTTATGCTTTTAAGGTTGGACATATAGTTGTATTCCAACTTTCAGGTGCAGAGCATGCGAGAGCAAACTTCCTTGATTTGTTTTGTAGCCAGAGGTATTTCAAAATGTCGAATCAGTATCGTATTATTTATCCTGTATATCTGACAAAGAGATGATACCACATCTGGAATTTTACCATCCAATCCTTTAGACAATATGATAACTTTTTGTTCTGGGAATAGTTCTTGGAATTTAAGTATCTTTAATTTTAGAAACAGTTCATTTGTGTGGTAATAGAAGGTTTTTTGTCAATGATTCGAATAACACGTTTCTGTAATTTGATGATTTTATTGAGAGCCGATTCGTAATTACGACTCCAAACCAATGCACAATGATTTAGATGGGGCAATATAAAGGCGTTATATAAACGAGTAAGTTCTCGTAATGATAAAAAATACTTGGCTCTACTTATTATTCCTAAATTTTACTGATAACTGATGATACATGAAGGATGTGCGAATTCCATTTAAATTTTTCGTTTATTTCTTTTTAATTTTTATAAATTTTGTCCAAGTTGTTCCCAGTTCGGCTGTTGGAGTCGGAGTCTCACTAAAGTCATCGATGAACTTGTCACGGAGACCCCGACCCCACCACCCGAATGAGCAACTCCCACAATGATGGGTTGATTTAGAAGCCAAAGTTTAACGTCCCACAAAGCACAGGGACGGCCGCCCCGCTCAGGTCACCCTCTCATCAGTCAGTTGCCAGCCGACCTGTACGTCGGGTAAACTTTTGAGCGCCGGAGCGTCTCAAGGGAACCGATCCCAAGCCTGGACATGCACTGCCACTGCATGCTTCTGAGCAGCGGGCCGGAGCCCAACGCTCTACCAACTGAGCTACCGGGGCGGCAACTGAGCTACCGGGGCGCAACTCTGAAATATGTATATAAACTCTAAGATACCGTAAAGTTTCTTCACTTTAAGCTGCATGCCATTTAGTCTTACATCAAAATTTCTTATGTCAGTGCCGGAATAAAGCTGATAATAAAATTTTGAGGCATTTAGAGACAAACGATAGGACTCAAACCATTTTGACACTTCTGGAAGAACTTTATCGATTTTTGACCGGTGACTTCTCACACCATCTCCCAAAATTATAATAGCTGTATCATCCGCAAATAAGTAAAATTTAGTTTAAATAGAGACTCTATACAGATCATTAATGTATATAATGAACAATAGCGGTCCTAGTATTGAGCCCTGCGGTTTGCCCAGCCCTATTTGTTTTGCATGGGAGACAATCCCCCTTAATTTTAGTCGTCTGAAATATGTTGGCTAGATATGAAGAAAGTATGTCATACAATTTACCCTTAATACAAATGTGTTTCAACTCGCGCCCCACCGGGGGCCGGCGCCACCTTCGCCCAACGGGGGGCCACCGATGGCCTTCCTCACAAAGTACTTTAGAAAGTTCGCGTGAATTCAGTAAGAAATTACTTGCATGTTTAAGCGCTCTGGTCTACGGTTTGACCTCCAAGGTCAACTTGGGTCACGATAGGTTACTTTCGCTCAAATATGCAGTGATGAAGCAAACTGGGCATAACTGTTGTGCTATTAGTGCTATTGAGACCTGGTAAAGTACATTTTGATAGGAAAATGTCAGTTCTTTTTCCACTATGTGGAACGTAATGACCTCCCGCCAGTGCTTTGACCTCTAAAGGTCACCTCGTGACCTAATATACCTGAGGTCACGAAAGGTCACAAAGTGACCTTGCAGTATATCAAATGAAAGCCAGTAAGGAGACATATGGAGACACGATGATGTTTGATTCAGCGCTCTAGCTTAATTAGGTCAAAAGTTATTGCCAAAATACTGTTTTTTACCCCTGGTGACCTTGGATGGCCTTGGAGAGGTCAAAGAGAAAATATCAAACCCTGGGATCCGTGAAAGGGTGTTCAAGAACGCTTTTCTGAACAATTTGAGCATTTGAAATCGTTTTGTGACTTTTAGATCATAAGACAACTTTTCCCAAGCTATTTCAATGGGAGAGGTCAGCTCGTAACCTGACCTCAGGTCACGAAATCGAAAAATCCCGGACATACATTATGTAGACCATGGAGGGATCATGAGATGCAAGAAGTTTCAAATCGATCGACTAAGAAATGTAGCTCTTATAGAGCTCAAAAGTTGAAGTGAGGTGACCTTGGTTGACCTCACCTGGTGACCTGACCTTGGGTGACCCAGGGTAAAAAATTTCAGGGATGGCGGGAAAATGATGGGGTGAGAGATAGAGCCCTCAACCGCGGTGCTGCGTTGCACCGTTTTTCTGTTATCTTGAAAAAAACCTTAGGGGCCATTGATGGCACCCTGGTGGGGTGAGGGTTAATTTTTGTAACAATGTGTCTAAACTAAACGTATCGAACGTTTGTTTCAAGTCATTTTGATGCTTATTATCCAGAAAGCCACCAATGCCCCTACGCACTTGAACAAAGCTTATGCAAATATTATACATTTATGTCCCAAACAGTTATTTACCACACAAACCAGTGAAAGGTATACGTAAACAAAAGTTAAAATTTATATTCTTAACACGCGCCCCGCTGGGGGGCGAACTTGGCCCCCCTCCTGGTTTTCCCCAGATAGCTCAAAAAAGAAAGAGACGCAGAACAACGAAACTTGCAGTACCTTATTCCTGATCAATTTTACACATCTGACCAAATTTTTTAGTAAAGGTCATGTCAGGTCAAGGAGCTATTCAGGGTCAAGTGACCCAACCTCAAAACCTAAAATTACGAGTTTGAAGCAGCGCCCAGGGAACATTAGCAAACTGATCAGTTTGAGACTTCCACAATATGATAAAGTCATTAGGGTCTACAAATCTGCTATCTCGGAATTTTGATATTGTTGACCTAAGGTGGGGTCAATTTTTGGTCATCCATTATAAGTCTATGGTGAAAAATAAAATAGGCTCGTTTTCAGTAAATACTGAATAGATAAAGCTGAAAATCCTTAAACCGTCTATTCTTACCACGATTTTAACCATACAGTTGAGTTTTTGAGTATCTGACCAGAGGTCAGAAACTTGCCAACTCGGCTACTGGGGTTTGTGACACATCTATGAAAATTGAGGCATAAGTGTGACAAAATAGCGATCGTGACAGTATGGTTCAAAATCAAACCGCATATTTTCGAAATACAGAATGAAGCGTGTAGCGATACATTTAATTTAGCAACTCTGTTCTTCAATTGCACAGCGTACCATCAGTGATACAATATTGGTACTGTGTTCAGTTTCTACTAAAACGAGGGACCCCGCTGCAGAAAACCCGGAAACCGCTGTCACAGTTGCCAGATTTTAACATGCAGCCCAATGGTGCCGATTGTTAGTAGTTGCCAGAAAGTTGCCGCCTAGATGCCCGAAATGTGACAGTCAATTTTTTCGAGAAATACATGATTGTGGGCATATTTAAGGCATTAAAGATAACGCAAATACGTTATCAAGTATTTCTCTGTCCATTTTGTCAGGTTAAATCATATTTAAAGCTTGAGTCTCTTCGATTTAGCGGTCCCTATTTCTTTGAATTTAGTATTAAGTACGCCTAAAAGCTACTAAGAAAAGTACTAAATGAGTGAAAGAAATAAACATAGCTGGGCAGCAATTCTACCTAAACTACGCAACAGCGACAAAACAAGTTCGTAATGTTTATTTGATGTAGAGCCTGCCAAAAATGTACACAGGTGGGAAGCCACTTTTTAGGGCATATTTTTGGGGTATATCTGAGATAAGTGCAGGCTAAAACTGGCTGGAATAAATAGTGCTGCCCATTGCTAATCTAAGATGAATGTAGGCTACTTTGAGACTGATGCACTTTAACATATCAAACTTGGTTTTTCATTCCTTAGCTTGCTTGTGCCTTACCTTATTTGTGCCCTAGATCAAGATTGGTTAGGTAGATTTGGAGCTGGAGGAAGTTGGGAGAGTTGGCGCCAGCAACAGACTGGCAACAACAGTAATTCAGGTGAGATTTCATGATCAAATTATCATGTCAATATTGCACAGATGGCAAATGTGTGCCAATGCAGTCCTCCACAAAGTGTTAAGACACACACTAACATGCACTGGAGGGGCCTAGTAGACCCCCTTCTCATCTCAGGAAATCGCAGAAAATCTCAGAAAGAAAGAGACTTCGAAAAACGCTGGTTGGGGGTGTGTTGCTTACTACCAGTGGTGGTAAGCAACACACAGGACCTGAACTGCATGGAGTTAAAGCAGGACTTTGACTACACTGGATCTTTCTTTGGTATGAGACTTCCAATACCTCTGTAGGTACCTATTAGGCCAATAGACATAATTTTACATCTGTGCAGGGTAGTTGCCTCAGAGTTTTTACTGCAAGAAGGAATGAACAGGCAGGTGATAATCAGGTGTTGGGGAAAATTTTAAGCATTTGATCTGTCTATAAAAGTGCTACCTAAGGTCCACTTTACCAACACATTTTAGGTAGATCCAAATCCTATGTTGGCATTGACATTTTTGTCCCTTTTGTTGATATGTGAGATAGAAGTTCAGTGGGGGGAAAGCTGTGATCAGGGTTCCCAATTGTGTGTAGGCACGCTCCCATTCATAGATTAGTTCCCAATAATAATTATTTTCATGATAATTGCCACATTTAATCATGGGGAAATGTACCATAATTGGAAACACTCCTTCCAAAAATGGAAACTTTTTCAAAAGGGAAATGCATGGCATTGGGGGAAACTGCAGTCAGAGTTGCCAATAAAAGTTATGATCCCAATACTGGAAACAATGATCCATAATTGGAAATTTTCCTTCCAAAACATAAACATGATCTAAAAATGAAAACACAGTTTAATACTTTCATGCAGTAACGGCTTGGTGCTTGAACCTTGTCTGTTGCAAAAAGTAAGAGACAGGTAGATGACATTCAGCATATTGGAAATAGTATTCAAGTATACAATTATAATTTCCAGCTTTTGTGACAGAGGAGGCATACGTCGCATTGAGTTTGTGACAGCCAGCATACTTTCTGCACCTCTGTATCTGACCTCTCAAAGGTCATATCAGGCCACAGGAGCAGAGAGTAATTGTTTTGCCAATAACTTCTCACTGAATTGAGATAAAGGTCCCATTTTACTTGTATTGTGCTTATATTGCCAAGGGAAGTCAATTGATATGCAACATGACCATACCAGGTCACTCTGTGACCCTGACCTAGGTCGAGGTCAGGTCATTTTGACTATTTGACCTAGCAAGGTCATGTTATACATCATTCGATTTGCCGCGATGAGAGGAAATCCATTCATGCATAAAGATTTGCTCTAGCTCCCCTGAGAGCAGATCTAGATAGGGAAACGTACACTGCTCTGTTGTAAGCCTATGGAGCCTTCTTTGACCTATGCTGACCTCAATATTGACCTGACATAAAAATTCTTCGTATAAAATGTCTTCGTGTTGTCAAGAGATTTCGAACGCCGCCCGTAATTTTCCTTTAGCTTTCGTGGGGAACGAAATACGGAAGGGGGCGAAAAACGCCCCCAGCGGGGCGCGCCATGCCAGGGACCCCAGCGGGGCGCGTGTTAAATTTTGTCAGAGCTGGATTTTTGGGACTGAAGTTTCTCTAAAACCACCACGGGGCTAGTGATTCAGAGACTCCGATCCCACCATCCGAGCGAGTAATTCCTGGTGTGACGGCTTAACCCTTGCCCCACCGGGGGCATCGATGGTCCCTCCCTTAGGTTTTTCCAAGATAGCAGACAAACGACGAGGCGCAGCACCGCGGTTGAGGGCTCCACCTCTCACCCCATCATTTTCCCACCATCCCTGAAATTTTTTACCCCGGGTCACCCAAGGTCAGGTCACCAGGCGAGGTCAACCAAGGTCACCTCACTTCATCTTTTGAGCTCTATCAGAGCTACATTTTTTAGTCGATCAATTTGAAGCTTGCTACACTTTATGAACTCATCAGGGTCTATAAGGTGTAGGTCCCTATAACGGGATTTTTTCGATTTCGTGACCTGAGGTCAGGTCACGAGGCAACCTCTCCAATTGGAAAAGCATGAGAATAGCTGTCTTATGATCTACAAGTTACAGCGATTATTGCAAATGCTCAAATTGTTCAGAAAAGCGTTCTTGAACACCCTTTCACGGATCCCAGGGTGATATTTTCTCTTTGACCTCTCCAAGGCCATCCAAGGTCACCAGGGGTCAAAAACAGTGTTTTGACAATAACTTTTGACCTAATTAAGCTGGAGCGTTACATCAAGCACCATGGTGTATGTCCTATCACTGGCTTTCATTTAATATACGACAAGCTTACTTTCTGACCTTTCGTGACCTCAGGACATATTAGGTTACGAGGTGACCTTTGGAGGTCAAACCACTGAGCGGCGGTCATTACGTTCCACATAGTAAAAAATGTCTGGCATTTTCCTATCATATGTACTTTATCAAATCCCAATAGCTCTAATGGCATAAGATTTATGCGCAGTTTGCTTAAGCATTGCATATTTGAGTGAAAATAGCCGATCTTGACCTAAATTGACCTCTAGAGGTCAAACCATTGACCTGAGTGTTTAAACATGCAAACTAATTTCTTACTGAATTCACGCGAGCTTTCTAATACACTTTACAGATTTGCGCTAACCCCCATATTCACGGAGTTAGAGGGTGGGGGCTATCGATGCCCCCGGTGGGGCGAAGGTGGCGCATGACCCCGGTGGGGCGCGAGGTTAATTTGGAAACCGACATTCAACGTCCCACAAGCAGGGGGCGGCCGCCCTGCTTAGGCATCCTCAACCAATCAGTTGCCAGTCGACTTACGTCGGATAAGT